>JASDDO010000014.1:109704776-110304776 GCA_030015575.1 Agapanthus africanus
CACTTATTGTATCCCTTTCAACTGTCATTAGCACCTGACACCTTTGGATTAGTCAGCAGTCATGTCAAATTTGGTATTCTAGAGCGAACACATACCAATCTTAGTGGTGCCGGGTGCTAATAGATGGGGCCATGACCAAGGGTGTTATATGTGAATAATCCTAGCCTTTATACCTCTTGTATGCCATTGGCCTTCCATGGCTTCTTTTTTCGCAAAGCAACTTGGGCAGAGGAGAGGGCCATCCCAGGTCCATAGCCTCCTATGCTGTGATGAGCGAGCATGTACAGAAATGCACTCACCAGGTTTCATGTCAACCTGACATACTGCACACCGGAAAAGCTTGAACATGTTGCATACTGGATGCTTTGAATCTAACCTGAAATTAACACAACAAGCATACTCCGCGTCATGAATATTTCTGGGGAAAAAAAAGAATATTCTGTCCAAAGCATTATTTTCCATTGTTCCTTATCAACCCTTGAATTGGTTTTGTCCAGATCCTCGACCCTCGGGGTATTCTGAGAATATTCGGTTACTCTTGTTCTGTCCTTTACCTGAATGAACGCTGCTATTCAAGATGAAGTGCATTCTAATAATTCGAGTTTTGTGATCTTTTTTGAAACTTTTTTACATGAACGAGTTCAGGTATCTATACAAGAACTATTTTGAAGATTTGAACATTGTGTTATATTTAAAATTCCAATCAGATGGCACAGGTGGCACAGGGTTTCTGCCTAGTTTAGATAAATAACACGTTAATATGTAATCAACTCTGCAAGACACAAACCTTTGAGCAAGCAATGCAGATCCATCTTCAAATATTTCCTCCACCATATCAGGCTCATAAGAATCTCTATCCGAATACGATGACGATTCAGATGACTTTTTATGGAACATGGCTTTAAATACTCCCATCCCTGGCTTTTTTGGTGGTGGATTTGGAGGAGATATCTTTTCTGGAGGCAATATGTCAACAACAATACAGGTTGTGTCGTCTCTTAATCCTTTGTGCTGTACAGCTTCCTGCAAATGGGAACACTGAGTGAGTAACAGAAACAGAAGCATTGAGCGAGAAATTTCACAGAAAAGAACATCCAGGTGTACCTTAACAATTCGAGCAGCTGCAGAATCTGCTGGCAATCCACGAGAACAATTTAGGGCTGAGTCAAAAGATAATGCATCCCATACACCGTCACTTGAAATGATAAGCCGGCCTCCAGCATTGGACAGCTGTTGAAAATTAACAAGGCGTAATCATTATTTTTAACAGGAGTGCTATGGCATAAAACACAACGGACAATTTTTTTCTCTACTGAAAAGCTTATATTAGTAAGCTTAGTTCTTCACTCTATAGTCAAAATATAAATTGATATGCCATGCAATATAGTCGAAGATGAGAAATTGGGAGAAGACAACCACCAAAGTAGAACGCTGATCCTGAACTGAAACTCAAGGTCACTAAGAAACCTCAGTTCTATACCATACGCCGAGGACAAAGAACCCCGACTCCTTCAAGGAGTCAAGGGCACAAAAATAATTTTATTATATGTATTGCTGATGCAATGGAAGCATGTACCTTACCATGTAAATATTTAAGGGGTAAAGGAGGTCAATTAAGATAAAAATGAATAATTTGGGGATGTAGATGAAAGTAAGACTTTGCATTTTATTATCTGAAAAAGTCAGAAGACATCCATGTTGCCCTTAGTTGATGCATTAGTTAGAAGTATCAAAATCGTTTGATTTTCTATACGTAGAGGTTTTATGGTATGGGTATGAAGGTACTTGATCATTCAAATCTTTTGTTGATCAAATGTTCTTGTTTTCTAGAGTGTAGACCAATTTGCAACCGGGGACTTGCTAATGCAATTTTTTTGTTCTACATGTATAAACAAGTCTCCAGATTACTTATTATTACTGTAGAACTGCATTAGTTGGCAGCAAAAAGAGTGAATCTAATATGAGCATCTTTTCACACAATCAACCACGATCAAGTCAACATCTACAGTTCCATCTTCTAGGTAGGCATGTGCATTAACCATGCTGTATCCATCCTGCTATGTGATGTATCCAAACAACACCAATAGCATCTGCAGAAGCAACGACAACAAGCCTCTAACCCAAACTTTTGGGGTCAGCATGTGACATATCTATGCAAGAACATAATATGTACACTAATCAACATAATCACATGTAGATGTTGGGTATAGCAAGTGGTGTATATTATGCAAATCAATAATATATTACCAAAAATATCTGATATGCAATAGTCAATGACACTAGCATATATCAACTGTTGATGCATAAAAAAAACATATCGTATAATGTTGGAAATATTAAGGTAAACTTAACAGCTTAGAACAAGATACACACGATTCAGTGCAACTATAAATGTGAATAAAATGACAGACAAACCTTCACTTGCTTCACATGAGGAATAGGAACAACAAATTCACCAACATCCATATCTCCAATTGATCTTGATAGACACAAGCCACCTGGCCAACACCTAAGAGGACCAATCTGCAAATCAATGTTTGGTATCACATCAAAGAGCTACCATTTAACCCTGATAACATATGGAAATGCAATACAATAAACATAAATTATAACTATTTGTCAAACTAAATTGTCTACCGAAACTTGATTGGTCAGAAGTATTGGGCAATTTTAGAAACAACTTTTAAAAAGTGAGTGCAGTTGAAATGAGAACGTTGAGATGGGTTAGTGGAACTACAATACAAGGTAGGGTAGAAAATGAAGCACCCGTTAGGTAACTTCAATTCAGGAAAAACATCAGGGAATATCACAGTAAATAGTGTGCCCTGGCCATTATTGCCTTGTTCCAATCTTCATGCTCAACGCTGATACATTAAACTTAATAAAAGCAATAACTTGTAAATCAACTGTGGAGTCTGCTTTTGAAAATAATGCACCTAGATAGTAAGATAACCGAGCCTTAAATATTAAAAAAAAATAAGAAGAAAGGTGGAATCAATGTACATAGAGAAGATATAGAAAAGCGCACCTCTGCTCCACCAGCAAGATTTAGTCTTCCAACCTCACCGCCGCTTGCAGTTACCCGCTCCACCCTTTGAGAGACAAAACATAACTTTATTAGATATGTTAAGCTACATCAAAAAGAACAGATAATTTAATGAGGCTCCATCTTACTCCTCTTCATTAACATCCAGTCTGTGATCTGCTGACAAACAATAAATCGAGCCTTCAGCGGATTCCAGTATGCACCGTGAGTCACCAACTGATGCTACGGTTACTACCCATCCGTCTATAATTACAAATGTAACAGTTGTGCCTGATTTTTGTGCTGAAAAAGTATCATAAGTTAATGAATTTAGGTTAGACATAAAATGAACAGCAATGATGAAAATATATAATGCTGTCATGTTGTGAAGCATTGAATAGCATAGAAAACTTTGTGTGTGTGTGTGTAGAGAGAGAGAATAATTGAGGAAAGGTGCCATAGGAGGGAATTTCCTCCTATGGCGTCGAAAAATACACCCTCCACGTTTTTTTCGACGATCGGCGTTTATCAACTTCATCTTTATCATCTAAGGTGTGGATACACTAAATTTCATGTGATTCTACCACATTTTCACCGTTGATTTAGTGGGTATAAAATTAACGGTTGGCCGACAATAGAACTTTTTACATTGCTAATTCAACGGTGAAAAAGTGGTGGAATCACATGAAATTTGGTGTATCCATATCTTAGATGATAAAGATCATGATGACGAGTGCCGATCGTCGAATAAAACGGTGGAGGGTGTAGTTTTTTGACGCCACCTAATGAAAAAGGCCTCTTTTCTACATTGTTCTCATATGTATATTGGGATATACTCAGAAAAAATTTACAAGATTCTCCTTCTACTGGATTACATTAATATTGTAGCTCTTGTTTAAGTCTTTCCAGCTTAGAGACAATTATTTATAAAAGCACCAGGAATCTGACATCTGCAAGCGGTTGCCACTCTTCACATTGATACAAGAATATTATTGTGCTCAAATTTTTTTTCAAATTAACGTATTTAGTCAAATTGATGACAATAAAATTTCCCTAAAAAGAGATTAAAAGAAAAGGAATCGGGAGAACTTTTACGGCATGGTAATTGGGGGCCACAAGGAGAGTTAGTAATATGAGATGAAATTGGGGCTCAGTCAACCAAAGGCTGTGGGTTCACATACTAGCCATACAGACATTTCGCTCACAACATGAAGCAAAGTCTGCCGGTAACTTAGAAAATTATAAACTAAAACTATCCCGTGAACGCCCCCTTCAAATAGTTCCTCATCCTCGCTAGGCTCATATAGTTATGCCCTCATTAATTAAAAAATAAAAGGATATTTTATGTATTCCCTTGAACCCATGCGATGGGTTGACATATTCATCCCATTTAGAATATTTAAAAGAAGTAGTTGCTGGAACTTTCTTGGTTCCTATGGTTGCTACAGCACAAATATATCAACAGTCTCAAGGGCTGCAAGTATTTTTTAAAAAACTTACGACAACCAAGATCAAGTGAAATGCAAGTGATAGTTTCTGACAAGAAAGAGTGTATTATAGCTCAGTTAAATTTTTTTTATCACATTCAACTAATTTTCAGAAGGAAAAAAAATAACACAAGCAGTTATACTTAATTTTCTGACAAGAAAGAGCAGATCAAATCTCAGCTTAAAAACTAACAGAAGTAGTCGTTATCAACTAATTTTCTTCGTTACATCTTCCTTATATAGTTCAAATGAATTAGTGTAGCTCAAAGGCAGAATAATCTCTCGGCGAAAGATTATGGTCTAATAAATTGATTCTAAAATCAATGTGCATATTTTATTTTTATTTCGATAAGCAAAATGCTATGTTGTCTAATTATTTTTTAAATTCTTCACAGTGTTCCCTTGAAAAATTTGCTCTGCTTTAAGCTGACATATGTTTGGTCAACACAAGAATATTAAAGTCTATATAAACAATATAAATAAAATAGGTTTCTTAATGAAGAAGAACTCCATCTTGCAAAATACAACTTAAAGATGTTATGAACCGGTAATTTCTAAAACAAATGACTTTTGAGACATCATAAAAGGCACTATTAATTACTGTGCTTGCATGGTCATACCTTTCTCCTGAAAATCTTTATCTGTCTTGACAAATCCGGCAACCAAAGCTCGTGGTAGAGCTGCTAGCCACTCATCCCTGCTAAGATCTGAAGGAATGGCGCTTAAAATATTGTTCAAGAGGTTCTCCTTAACATATGTAGCAGCTGCAGATCCATTATGGCCATCAAATAGCTGCAGAGGAAAATAAAATCCACAAGGATTTAGTTGGAAAGATAGTTATCTTAATACCTTCTTTTCATCAGGATAGAGATTTAGAACATAGATTAATTGCATGATATTTTTGGTAAAATATACATAACAAATGGAATATAGCGCTTAATTGGTTCTTCTAAAATATAAATAATATGGTAGTGGACGTGCCCAATCGGATCTGAAAACCCAAAGATATTAGAATATTCAAAAAAAAATCATATCCTAAATAGCGATAGCAACCCTTTTCGTTTCTCCTGTATTTAGCAGAAATATATGTAGACAAGAAACATTTTCTGTAGGCTGCTTTCACTTAAATGGTAGATATATGTGAATTATTTCCACCCTGTACCCATATTGGTTATTCACTTGTTTTAATATCCCTGTACCCCTAGCGCCCTAGGAAGAAATGTTTTGACAAATGTACTTCACATGAAATGTATTGTTATATAGAATAAATAATGGAAGAGCTAAATAATATTAAGCACTTGAGCAAGGAAAGGAAAGGTTTGGGAAGTATATTGTTTACAACATCTCTATCAATATGATGCCATAATTTATAATAAATTTCACAAAAATTGTAACGGTAACAAATTTAGCATAAACTTGTGTGAGTTTTGCTAAAATTTGTATTATGTTATTCACCGTAATCAGAAACCTTTCAATATTCAGCTTAGATTGCATTATCATGTTCCTTGACAAAATAACATGTCATAGACAGGTCAAAAGTTGATACTAAGAGTTCGACCATAAAGACGTGTCCTAGTCGATCCGTTCCTAACGATGATCTCAAATTCTCAACATGAAACATAATAATATCTTGTACAGGAAAGAATTAAGTAACTGATAGCCTTCACAGCAATTTTAATATGAATAATTAAGAATCCCAGTCATTGCGGCAAGCTATCCATTAACCCGGTTTCATCTCTACTGAAAAGAATCAAGAGAAAATTTTATTGGCTTAATTAAACAAGAATTCATACAAATCTATATATAGAGAATTATAGATCAGCACTCAATCTAATAGCAAAATATATTCATAACTAATATCTATTAAGTATACTCAAAACTAGTATATAATAACTAATTATATTCTTAACACTCCCCGCAAGATGGTGATATCAATCATGCGAAGCTTGGACAAAAGACGAGCGAAAACCGGTCGAGAAAGAGATTTGGTAAGAATATCTGCTAGTTAAATCGAAAAAGAAACGTGTTGGAGTGCAACCACCTTACATGTCACCTTGTCATGAATGAAGTGGCAATCTATTTCAATATGCTTGGTCCGCTCATGAAAAACTGGATACTCAACAATGTGGATCGCGGCCTTGTTATCACAGAAGAGTGTAGTCGGAAGAGAGGAAGGAACCCCAAGATCTATTAGAAGGAAGGTAAGCCACATCAACTCAACAGTTGTATACGCCATAGATCTATACTCTGCCTCTGCAGAAGAACGAGCACCTGGATTTTGCTTCTTTACTCCACATAACCAAGTTTTCTCCCAAGAAAACACAATAGTCACTCGTGTAACGACGATCATCAATGTATCCAACAAAGACAGCATCCGCAAAGGCTATGAGCGACAACATAGATGATGGTTTGTAAAGAAGACCATGTATTGGAGAACCTTTGATATATCTGAGAATATGCTCAACCGACTTAAAGTGAGAGGTCAAAAGATTCCGCATATACCGACTTACTATGCTAACGGTAAAGACAATGTCAAGACGAGTGACCGTGAGATAAATAAGCTTCTCAACTAAACGTCAATATCGTTATGGGTCAGGTAGTGGAGGATTCGAGAAAGAGCTCAATCGAGATAGCTTGACTGTGGAATCCATAAGGGTGTTTGCCGGTTTACATCCCAGAAATCCTATCTCGGATAGAAAATCAAGTGCATACTTGCACTGGGAGAGCTGTATTCTACCAGAATTCTGTGATACTTCAATTCCAAGAAAATATCTAAGTGGCTCAAGATCCTTGGTATGGAAGTGTGAAGCCAAATGTTCTTTCACCTTAGAAATGCCAGCAGAATCATCTCCAGTAATGATAATATCATCAACATACATCAGCACGATTACACTGCCCTGAGGACGATTATGTATAAAGAGAGATGTGTCGGCACGACTGCGTTTGAAGCCAATTTGTCGTAAAACTATACTAAACTTTTCAAATCAGACATACGGTGACTGCTTCAATCCATACAACGATTTATATAGAAGACAAACCATACTCTCCCGGTCGCTTAAAGTAAGGTTGCTGTATATAAATAGTTTCTAAAAGATCGTTATTAAGAAAGGCATTCTTCACATCAAGCCGATGAAGATGCCAAGACTTAGAAACTGTCAAGGATATAAGAACACGAACTAAGGTTAATTTGATAACGGGTGAAAAAGTCAACATAATCCAAACCATACTGCTGAGTAAAACATTTGGCCACTAATCGAGCTTTGAGATGGCCAATCATCCCATCTGGATTATGCTTGACTGCAAAAACAAGCTTCTTATTCGAAGGAGGAGGTACCAATTTTCAAGTCTGCTTAGAGCGCGGTGCGGTGATCACCTCTAACATAATCGCATGCCAACCTGGACGTTGAAGAGCTTCCCGATCAGAGGTTGCATGGTGGCAAATAAGGAAGAAACGAACTGACGGGCAGATGATGCCAGTCTATGATAGAAAATAAAGTTAGAAATTGGATGTGCAATAGTACAAGAAAGCTTACCCTTGCGTATGACAATAGAAAGAGAAAGATCTTTTTCTGAAAGCAGCGGTGGTTGAGAATCAGGAACAGTGGACTGTATAAGAATACCTACAGAAGAATCATCGGTGAGAAGGGATTGGACAACTTTCTTACAATGGTGATTCACCTGTGGAAAAGAGACTAGAGGCTGAAAACTATGGCTCACAGGTTGAACAAGCAAATCAAGCTCTGTAACAACCTCAATTTTCCTGTACGAATTTTTCAAAAAATACAGAAAGGGGTATTTTTGCCTGAGCACAAGATATAAGTTTGTTTTGCTTTTTAATAGCACAAAGGAGCTTGTAGCTCATTGGTAATACCTTGCACTGCTGAACCAAGCCACCAAAGTTCAAATCCCATCCCAGGAGAATACCCAACTGACGAGGAACCCAAAGCATCCACGACTCGGCCGGAATCGGCCGACGACTCGGCCGACTCAGGCCGCCGCCGCCGGCCGGACCGCCGAGTCCCCAACATAAAAGTTATGGCTTTTCATCTCCTCTGTACCCCTGTATACTTTAAATACACCACCCAGTAACAGAGACCCTTTAAAACCTATTTACTCTATTTTATTACATTTTTAATACATTTTAATACAATTTTTCAATTCACCCTTTCAAATACCCTAAACCCTAGCCTTACGCTATAAATACATCCCCTAGACACACCCTCTCACTCCAAAATTCTGATCAAAACTCTCAAGAAAATCCCTAGAAGTTTAGTGTGCAATTGAAGTGAGCAAAAGGCGAAAGCTCCGATGAAATTCCGATGCCAATCCTAGGAGCTCTCGGCGACGAAACGACGTACCAGCGCCTCCTACCGTTCCCTTTTCCTCTCTTCTAATCTCTAAACCCATAAGTCCTACCTCCTTCTATTCTCTAGTCTTAAAACTTCTTTTAATAAAACCCGACGGAATCGGAGTTAATCCGATGTCCGATTCGGGTCTTCATAAAAATCTCATTTTTTCTTAAATACAATCATACTACACCCTTACATGTTGACTATTAAACATTAACAAGTTCCATATTAAAAGAATTTCTATTTCAATTGTTATCGTATTTTTCACTAAAATACCATGTAGTTTAATTCCGACATTTAAAACATCACAATCTTACAGCTTTAAGTAAATCACGGGGTAATGACCCACTTCCTCACACACTCATATGCAACATAACACAATACCTTTCGGGAACATAGAATACGGGAAAACGAAACTTTACATATAAATACCACTAACTATTAAAACCGTTTTCTATAAGAATTCGTGTTTTTTATAAATCTTTGCAAAGCGCCGCTACAACCCATTTTGGGGAACCCGACTGGGATGGTGCGGATTATCGCACATCACTGGGCTTAGTAGTGCGAGATGCAGACCTCCGCAAGGAACATTCGGTCTTGAGAGATTTAAAATACGAAAATCTTAAGAAAATGAGATTTCTAGAAATATAATATATACTAAAATTATTTTTATATAAATATATATATATATATATATGTATCATTAAAATATCTATTTTTGTTATAATATCACTATTCCAACTTTTCCAAATCAAAAGAATCACTTTACATGAAAATACCATGAATTCCATACAAGTTCAATGTTACAATTAAATACCATGTATTATGAAAAATAGGTTATTTTCACTAGAAATATCACAAATATAAAATCTACATTTATGACAACTCTAAAGACGATAATTAAATACTTGGGGTGTATTTTGAAAATTATACAAAAGTAATTTTACAGAAAACCCCCTCAAGTTCTAAATTACCCTAAGGATCCTAGTAAATATAGGTTTAAACGGGACCAAACTCTTCAGCCTCAGGGAGCCGGAGAAGTGGTTGCTTGCCTATTTAAGGTAGACAACTTAACGGTGTTATCAACATGGTAATCGTCTTTAAAAAAGACACAAATCCTGCCGCCCATGTACATCGGTTACCGATAACATCAAAACAATCAGGACTTCAATTTCTTTTCTAATTGTTCTGACTCAGACTGAGTCTCTTCTTAACAATCTGACTTGAATATGATTCAAGTACAATCTACAATCTACAATTCAACATTAATTCTGGAATACATATATTCAATCTATTCAATCTATATTGACTGGACCGAATCATGGATGTACTTTCATTTACATTATTCTCCAGTTACATTCATGATTCTCCATTTACATCCATTTACTGATATCATGGTTTCGGCAAGTCATCCAATTATACAATCTATATTACAAGACAATACAAGTTGCAATACAATACAAACAATACAACCAAGACATCGTGGGGTTTAAGGAGGTAGATTGGTACGGAAGGTGTTAGAAGTGGCACAAGACTGCAACCATAAGATACCTAACCTGTATTCCGTTGTTGTACCATGGCATAAACGGTTCCTTGAGTTCCTGATACCTTAATCTCCGGGGCAAGTGAGACTCCTCTCGTATATACTAGCATCCTTCTGTACGAAGCTACAAACAACAGCGTTAACACCAAATACTCAAATAATACAACTTTAAAAAATAGTTTCTCTTTCTGTCTATTCTATTTCTCCCTCGTCTTTGGGACTTACCGAGCGATTGTTCGCTGACGACATTCCTTCTCTTTCTTCTTTGGAATGTTGTCAGGTGATCTGGACACTCAGGAGATCGAGCCTACCAGTGAGGACTTGGATCAGTTTGCCTACGACCCAGAGCTCTAGCTTCATTGTACACATTTTTATTCAGTACTTTTCATTTCTGTTATGCCACTGTTTAGGCATTGCTTTCATTCAGTTGTATTTACTTTTCCATGTATTTTAAAAAGAATGTGAATAAATAAAATTGATGTTTTATTATATCTTGTCTCTTGTGCATTTATATTTATATTGCTTAGATACGCTTAGCGTATTTACTTCACAGTAAATACATAGCGGCCTCGTCGTGTCCTATGCCCGTACACTGGAAAGCGGGGCGTGACAAGCTCTGAGGAAGACAGGTGAGGTATAGGAATAGTAGGAGTAGGGTTCGTAACAGGTGTTTGAAAATAGGCTTGATCTTCTAAGAAGGTCACATCACAAGAAATACAAACTTTAGATGTGGAAGGGTCAAAGCAAACATACTTTTTCTGGTGTCGTGAGTAACCTATAAATACCATACGTGTAGCTCTAGGATCAAGCTTGTCAATATAAGAACCTAGAATATGAGTATAGCATAGACAACCAAACACCTTAGAAGGAACAGGAATAGGTTGCCCTGTGGAAACAAAATAGAAAAAGGTGACCGATTGCCTAGGACCGAAGAAAGCATGCAATTGATATAAATATAGGCAGTTAAGGCCGCAACATTCCAAAATCGTTTAGGGACATACATATGCAAAACAAGAGAACGAGCTAGCTCAAGCAAATGTCGGTTATTTCGCTCAGCAATCCCATTTTGCTGAAGAGTATAAGAACAAGAAGTTTGATGCAATATACCATGAGTCTGACAAAACGCAGTAAACTCCGTGCTAATATACTCCTTAGCATTATCTGAACAAAGAAGCTTAACCAGTACACCAAATTGATTAGCAATCTCAGCCACGAAGATTTTAAAGGTAGACAAAATTTCAGACCTATTATGCAGAAGAAATATCTAAGTCATACGTGAATGGTCATCGATAAAAGTCACAAAATATCCACAACCAAACACACTAAGAAATTTAAAGGACCCTAAATATCAGAATGAACTGACAGAAAGGGTAAATCATGACTTTTATTAACATGAGGAAAAGAGGCGCGACGGTGTTTACCAAGAATGCAGGATTCACAACTGAACTCTGATAAATCAAGAGAAAGCGGCATAGTACGTAAAAAGAAAAGAGGAGGATGACCAAATCTCCGATACCACTGGATAGTAAAAACAGCTGCAGACGTACTGGAAAGGTGATCAACATAATACATTCCATTTTGTTTATGCCCCCCACCAATCCGCTGCTTCGTCAAAAGATCTTGTATCACAAAGTGAGATAGATAAAATGTTACGGAGCGGCTAAAATCATTTGTACGATGGCGAATAGAAAGCAAATTTTGTCTTAAAGATGGCACAATTAAAACATTTTTCAGGTGTAAAGATGAAGGGATAAATCAGCAGAGCCAGAAACAGGTGTGGTATTACCATCAGCCATGAATCAACTTGTGTGGAGTAGAAGTAAGATTAGACGGTCCATCACGAGACATGTGATGAGAGACGCCGGAATCAGCGACCTGTGAATTAGAATGAGAAAAGAACGATATACCCAATAGAGTAAAAAGGTTGGCAGGAGCTGCAGAGAAAAGAAGACGACGCAACTGACTCCACTCAGCATTGGACAAAGGTAAGTTGCCGACAAAAGAAGAAGATCAGACAGTAGAAACCGGTGTGAATGTTTGGCGAACTGTAGGTGTATCATCAGGGAAACTATGCTTCTCCCAACACCACTCTATACAATGATTAGTGCCGCCGCAATAAGAACAATAAAGACCAACACAGCCACGACCATGAGTACGGGGACCACAAGCATAAACAGTAATAGAGAAACGATCACGGGTGGTAATTGAGACCGAATCAGAATCCATGATGAATAGCGCAGAGGTAAATCATGAGAGAGCGAGAATAAGGTATACAAGCAACAAAAATCAACAAAATCCAGAGCTTAGTCAAAAAGCCAGAACAAGACGCTGTATATTTGACAAATCCAATTTCAGATGCACAGTCAGCAGGGCTACAGGAGTCATTTTTCAGTTAATAATGCTTGCCTATTTAGTTTTATGGCAGCCACTAATTCTGCTGATGTTGTGTTTTAGGTCCCCGGTTACTTTAGCATCATGCATGGATGAAAGTATCAATAAAAGAGGTCCATCTTTCTCTCCAAAACATGTATTCTTCTCTATTTAGGATTAATGAACGGAGAAAAGGGCTGCGGTGAAAGGAGGAAGGGGCTGGAAGGCTGCTGTGAATGGAGGAGGGGGCTGGAGGGCTGCAGTGAACGGAGGAGGGGGCTGCGACTGCTGGAGGGGCTGGAGGAGAGGCCGAAGGCTGGAAGGGGCTGGAGAAGTCGCTGGCGAGGGCTGCAGGTTGTCGAAGGGTATAGGAGAGGGCGGCAGCTAGTGAGGAGGGGGAAATTAGGGTTAGGGTTTGGGAGATTTAAGTTTTTTTCCAATTCTTTTCAAAGCTCTGATACCATGAAAAGAATCAAGATAAAATTGTATTGGCTTAATTAAACAAGAGTCCATACAAATCTATATATAGAGTTATAGATCGCCTCTCAATCCAATAACAACAGATATTCATAACTAATATTTATTAACTAAATATACTCATAACTAATATATATAATAACTAATTATATTCTTAACATCTACCATTTTAACAAATTGTTAAGCATCTAATAATTGAATGCCTAACTTAAGAGGTGGTTATGTTTGGATGTTGTAATCATCGGCCTATCAAGGCCTCATTTCCTCCTTATGGCTCGCTCAACTATAAATAACTTCCATTTGCTAGTAAGCATTCTTTATTCCCTTTGGGTATGTAAGATATTTAACTCCCGGTCACCAACTTGTTCCCTCTTTGGGTAGGTTCACTATATAACTTTAACTTCCATTTTCTGTATTTCATATTAAATTGAATAAAAGTGTAGAAGTTGAAAATTTTCTTGTGTTTGACTGTGCTTTTATTTTGCTTTTATTTTATTCTTTCTTCTCAAAAATCCTATGTTGGTTTTTTCTGAATTGTTTGGGACCTAAGAATCCTAACATATTCAACTATATATTCATCGACGGCAGTATGCTATAACTTTCGTTTCCTATTAATGCATAGCACGGACGGATGGAAGAAACGCTTCTGAAGAGGCGAATGCTCCTAATGCTTTTGCCGCCTCCTCCTCGTCTCCGTTTCCATCCATCCCCAACACCTCAACCGCTACTAATGCTGTGGAGGCACCAAACATCTTCAAATAATTTTTCGCCTTCCCGCCGGTCCAATCAAAATGAGATGTCGTTTCATGATGCAAATGTTTGTTTGTTCGTTTTTTTGGGATCAACCCCCTCGGGGATTGAACTCGCGGCCTCTAACGCGAGTAATTTGGTAACAACCAACCTAAGCCCAGGACGGTGCAAATGGCTATGCAGGGGTAAAACGGTAAATTCACTGATCATCGAATCAAACCAGTAGATGCAAATTCAAAGTAAATCATGGAAATGAAAGAAATTTATCTACCCCGAAAGTGGAGAAGGTGGTGACGCCGTCGCCGGGGACACGCTGGCACTCGGTCTTGATGAGGGTGAGATCCTCGCCCTTCTTGCTCTGACCGGCCTGGCCGTGGAGTATGTCAGGCTTCTCCATCTTCTCGCTCCACACTTCCCTCTTCAGCAGCATCGCCAACGGCACCATTCGATCCCCCATCCCCAAAAACAATAAAATTCAAACCCTAACCCCGAAGCCAAATCCTACACACACAAAAAATGCCCTTTTCCCTCCACAAAATACATGCAAGATTTTTTTTTCCCCCTGTGGAGCTGGGAGGGAAAGAGGAGGCTGGGCCCTGTGGAGTTTGTATGGAAGAACAGTCGGCCACGTCAGCAAGAGGCAGGAGCGTAGTAGAGGAACGCCGAGTGAGGGGAGCTAACGTGCGCCGAGGAATTAGTGGGTGGGTTGGGGTTAGTGGAGGCTAGCTGGCATTGATGGGATGGCTGATTCGCCAGTTACTTTTGTCTTCGTCACCGGTACGTTGTCCCGCAGTGGACGTTTTTAAGGGGGTTTTAAAATAAAAATTAAAAATAAATTAAAGAGCTCTTCCAATTAAATCTTGATAGAAGGCAACACATCAAAATGATGTCTAATGATACTCATAAGTGGTAACTCCCCAAATCATGACACCTGCAGATAACATGTCCCGGGGCTCATGGAAATAGAGCAAGCACCGTATATTGGAGTCATCTCTCGGGCTATCGTCCCAAGGTATGACCCTACCTTCGATGGATCCGTGAACACTCCTATGCGCGTCTCACAAATAACCATGGGCTCACCTCCGAGCCCTCCTACACGCTGAGCTTCCTCAGCCCTCCCTGCTGGTCTCCGGGCTATCACAGAACCGAGCTCCTCGAGCTCCCGCTCCCCTCCGAGCCTCCCGTCGAGCTAAGCCTCTCCGGTTCTACCGAGCAACAAAGGACGCGGAGCCAAACGCCTCCGCCACGGCTCCGCGTATCTCGCCAGAAACGAGATATCCGCCACCCAATATCCCGCGTTCCACGCCGCTGTATCTCCATTAATGAGCGTATCTCGTCATTAAGGGGGGTATCCCATCATTTACGCAAGCGTAACGTCAAGGGCATAACCGACGGCGAAGATCTCGCGTCTGCTCGCTCCAAGCGGCCACTGTAAAAAGATCTCTCTCAGACTACTCAAGTAACGCAATTTTATTCCGATAAGCCGCTGCTCTGCTCAAATTTCTCAGTTAACTTGACCGTCGGAGGGTCCACGGTGGTACAACCATCCCGGGACTTCTTTGCACGTAGCTTGCCTTCACCTCAAAATCAACTCGTTGAGATCCCAACCTCCATCAATGACCGTTTCACTGATCAATTTGAATTATGCTTAAAAAAAGAGACAAAACTGACAGCTGCTAGCCTGTGGAAGAAAAAGGAAACCG
Source organism: Agapanthus africanus (assembly GCA_030015575.1). Lineage (NCBI taxonomy): Eukaryota > Viridiplantae > Streptophyta > Magnoliopsida > Asparagales > Amaryllidaceae > Agapanthus > Agapanthus africanus. Next base: position 109,720,481 of record JASDDO010000014.1, read on the forward strand.
ACAAGTATCACCATTTTATTGGTGAATCATAAGGGCTAAAGCGGAAAAAAGAAACGCCGTGTTTTTATACGTATTTCCTTTGCAATCTTTCATATTTTCTATATACCCTTGTAGCCATTGCGTGTGTATACTCCTCGAATCTTTTATTTTGTTTGGAAAAACTTCCATCTATATATTTTATGCTTCGCTTTTTCAGTACTGAATATTCAGACTAGAAAAATCTAAGAGAATGTTTTCATTTCCTTTTACGATATTGAATATCCAATGAAAAGTTCATCATTGCAACTTCCAAAATGGGCGCATTTTGGACAAATACTACCGAAAGAGTGTTTTCATAACGGTGTTAAAGGTTTCAAGAGAACGCATGCATACAAAACACGAAGATTATAAGGTATATATAAAAGGAATTCTCCAAGTGGAAATAACAATTCAAGGAGTTGTATGATAATATCAAATAGTTTAAGGGTGTTTAGAAAATTTCATGTTTGTTCGGGCAGCGAAGACTTTGACAAGAGCCAGCACTTTGGATCACGTTAATGAGAGGTGGAACCAGACCAGACCTGACCCTGGCCCACGCAATTGGTCGGAACTCGGAAGTAAACAACGAACGTCGCAATCGTTGGCTAACGGCTAGGGTTATGGGTTTACCCTTTTTCTGATATTAGCGCAGGGACAGACGGTTCACGTGCAAGGTACAACTTTTGGATAAGTTAATTTATACAATAAATCTGAACCGTTTATTTTAGCCTCTGCTTAAAGTTACGGTTAAAATAAACGGTTCAGATTTAACCGTTGCTTAAAAGACAGGATAAAATATTTAACCGCTGCTTAAAATAGCGATTCATATTATATAAAAGAGTAAATCGTCCCGACAGTTTCGGCGGTTTAGGATTTTGAGATCAAAATTAGGCAATTTTCCCAATGATTTGAACTGCAGTTCTTGCCGGGTGTTCTCTTGATTCATGGATCGATTTCATAAAGTAAATTAATTACTTTAATCGATATGGTTTTGTTATTTTTTGGGGAGTTTTGTTAGGGTTTTCGGATGTAAATCGGGAATTTTTTCCTATGGTTTTAATTGCGGTTGTTGCTGGGTATTCTCATATTTCTTAAATCGATTTTATAACATAAATCAATGAGTTATATTATTTCTTCATTTGTTTTCATTATTATTCCTTACTTTAAGCAGCGGTTCGGATTTGTTGGATTCTTTTTTTATTTTAACCGCCACTTAAAGCAGCGGTCATGATTCGTTGGATTATTTTTTCATCCAGCGTTGATATTAACCGGTACTTTAAATAGCGGTTAGCTTCAATGTTTATACAACAAATCAGAACCGTTATAATTAACCGCTGCTTTAGGAAGCGGTGAACATCAAAATGGCGATTAACATCAACGTTAAATGAAAAGGGAATCCAACAAACATGACTACTGCTTTAAGCAGCGGTTAAGATAAAAAAGAATCTAACAAATCAGCATCGCTGCATCAACGTTGGATAAAAAATTATACAACAAACCAGAATCGTATATTTTAACCATATCTAAAGCAACGGTTAAAATAAAAAAGAATCCATCAAATCAGAACCGCTGCTTAAATTAGCGGTTAACATCTACATCAGATGAAAAAGGAATCCAACAAACCACGATCGCTGCTTTAAATAGCGGTTAAAATAAAAAAGATCCAACAAATAAGCACGGCTGCTTAAAGTAGTGGTTACTATCAATGTTTAATGAAAAAAGAAGAAGAAGAAATAATAATGAAAACAGACAAAGAAACAACAGAACTCATTAATTTATATTATAAAATCGATCCAAAAAATATGAGAATACCCAGCAGCAATCGTAATTCAAATCATACGAAAAAATTCCCAATTTACATATGAAACCCCTACAAAAATTCCCCCAAAAATAACAAACCATATACTGATTAAAGTAATTAATTTACTTTCTGAAATCGATTCAAGAATCAAGAGAATACATGGCAAGAGTCACGGTTCAAATGATAGCAAAAATCGTCCAATTTCGATATCAAAATCATAAACCGCTGAAATTGTTGGGACGGTTTACTCTTTTATATAATATGAACTGCTCCTTTAAGCCGCGGTTAAATATTTTAGCCTATCTTTTAAGCAGCGGTTAAATCTGAACCGTTGATTTTAATCGCTGTTTTAATTAACGGTTAAAACAAAGGGTTCGGATTTGTTGGATAAATTGATTTATCCAACGCTGTATATTATTCCGTTCCCGGGATAGAATCATATGTGTGGGAAAATAGGTATTTGCTCTTTTTTAAAACGGAAAAGTTATTAAAGCTGTTTTTTTTTCCTTTATTGATTTCTTGCATAATGGTAATAGTAATTGGTTTTATGTTGTCTATTATTTAAACGTGTCTCTTAAAAATCACAATTTCAATGAAAGTGCTTACGAAATTTAATCCAAACCGACATCAACAGGAGTAAATTCTTAATATAGAAACATGTTCCAAGCACTTTTTTCCTTTCTGTTAAACCATTTCTGGCATGGCCATCTCTGTTTCTCCAAATAAACTCTCTTTTAATTTTGCATTTTTTTCCGATCCTTATTTGCACGATATCTTAATTCTTGCCGATCTTGTCTTCCATGGCTGTTGCCATCAATTCCCAACCATCCATCCATCTGATTATCTCTAACCGATCCAGTTGCACGCACATGTTCTTTCGCCATAGTTTTCCAATTATCTTTAGCTATGCTTTTTAGACGAATAGTTTATTTTGTCTTGAATAGCCGGCCTAGTTTAACTTAACAGGAGAGACAAACATAAGATCGTCTGGGATCATTTTGTCCAATCATGGTCTGTACAAGTTAATCAAACCGGTGATTTCACATAACATCGGTAGTTCAGTAGGGTTTAATAGCAATTTAAAAGTTCAACGGTGCTATCTCAAAAACCCAAAACGCCGCCGGTGCTCAGTAAAATTTATCTTGAATTTTATTGAGTAATTGATTGTTTGGAACCGGTGCTATAAGCGAACGAGGCACAATAAACCCAACTTTCTCTCATAAGCTAAACTAGGCCGGCTCTTTAGCTCAAGCAATGTCTATCAATAAACAAACATAATTTCAGCCGGCTCTCGGCGACTTGAACCCACCCGACTCGATTCGACGATTATTCAAAAAGAACCGAAAAGGATCCAAATATACAACATGGAATACAAAAGACTAGGCCCCATGGTTTTCCCCATGAACCCGTGCTTTGTATTTATAAAGGCACTCACCTAATCATTGACTTCCAATTGGAGCACACGCAACGGCGCAAATCATGCTGTGTTTCTGTCCACAAATCCTGGGCGATTATATTTAGGGTAAACTGTCAAAAAACCTCAAGCACCATTTTCCATTGTCAAAAAACCCCTACCCTCGAAACTGTAGTCAAAACCCCTTTAAAAAAGTTTTTAGTTTTAGAAGAAAAACCTTACATGTCATATCTAATGGTTTTCCGCTATATCTAGTTTCCCACAATATTCAAGTAATAGATAGCGATATCTAAGCAGCTGCCTCTGATATCTAAATTGTTTCCTGCAATATTTAAATAGTTTGTATGAATTAGTTATACATAACAGTATCTACCATGTAGATACCGCACGAAAAATTTCCGGGAAGCTTTGACTACCGTTTTAAGGCCAGGGGTTTTTTGACAACGGAGAAAGGTGCTTGCGGTTTTTCTGACAATTTGCCCTTATATTTATTATTTATTTCAATTTTTCTCACTTATTGTTTTGCCTCCACGGTCGCAAGAAGCCACGCAGCAGCGGTGGGGCCCAAATAAGCACATGCCAATGGCCCGAACATCGCATCTTTGGATTCAGCTGCATGTGACTACTTGTTTGAATAATCTTATCCTTGCCAAGTTTTTGATTAATTCAATTTCTTTTTTATTGACATTTCTATGAGAATAAGTCCAACTCCATCCATTGGCTCGGGGCTCAGTGTAAGATCCGCTCGTTAGAAAAACCCTTTTGAGCTCGTTTGACAACTGCACGTCATGAGTCCGGGCTGAACAGAAATCCGATGTCGCTGAATTAATGAATGGACATGAACATAACTGGCTCGAGGTTGGCTCATTTAGGATTTGTATGGGCTCGGATTGTTTATATCATATATAGTATATAGTAGTAAAATATTTATCTCCTTAAGGACCTGCTATTAACCCGTTTATGTTAAATCGAGACCTGACCATCGTAGATATCGAGCCAAATATTGTTACGCTACAATATTGAATAATCTAGATAATTAATGGTTTTAACTTCAAACTAAACAAGGTTATTGATTGGGCTCTTTTTCGGGTCTCCGTCAGATATTGTCTTTCGTCGATGTCCTGGTGGATTTTGGAGGTGATCTCCTGTTGCGTGTGGGTCTCAATGGGTTTGAGGAGATCGGCGATTTGAGGGGTTGAACGCCGAGTACCTGCAAAGAAATCCCAGGGTGGTTTGGTACCATCAAGGACCCTCCGACGATCAAGTTAGTGATGAGATCCGAGCAGAGTAACGGCTTAAAAGGGTTGAGAATGGATTACTTGACCCCTCTGTGATGGGGGTTTATATAGCGGTGGAGCACGCAGCAGCAGGCGCGAGAATCTCGCCGGCGATTACGCCCCCCGACGTCACGCCCGTGCAGAAAGCGGATCGCCCATCATTGGGGATCGTGATGGCGTGGAACGTGGGATGTTGTTGGCGTAGAATCCGTGTGTAGCGAGATTTGCGGAGCGGCGGTTACGCCTGTGAGTGGTGGGGTCGGTCGGTCGGAGGGACTGAGGAAGACAACCTCGGCTGGGGAGCTCGGAGACGAGCAAGAGAGCCGAGGAGTCTTGGTCCTGTGGCAGCTCAGGGAGAGCCGAGGCGCCGAGGAAGCCAATTTGCAGGGGGGCCCGAGGAGGGCCAGCTTGTGCTTGCAGGTCGGGTACAAGGGTGGCCCGGTCGGCCTCTAAGGCCCTTTCTTCTGGGTCTTGGGACACGTCATCTGCCACGTGTCATGATCTGAGCGAGATCGCCAATATTGAGCATCATCACTAGCCCCCCACTCTTGTCCCGACCAGCTAGCCGATCGGGTCAGGAGTGGACTGCCGGGCCGCCCGGGGTAAGCTCCTTCCTAAGGTTTCGTCGGGACGCATCCCCGGGCTGTCAGCTGTCTTTTCTGCCAGCGAATTAGGGCGAGATCTCTGCATTTAAGGAAGGTGCACCGGTTCGTGCATTCTGCCACTGAAGCGACGGTCCACGTGTCAAGCGTCGGTTGGCCGACGCGACGTGTGCAGATCTGTGGCGTCTGATGGGGCGCGGTCCAGTGCGGGAACGACAAGTGGAGAAATCGGTCGTCGAGTTGATTTCGATCACATGATGTCTTTTGTTGGGGCTTCGGGTCCGCTGCGGGGGATGACCGAGCAGGGAAGCTGCCCGGTTGATCTTGGCGATGGCCTTGATCCCTGGCGTTGCGAGTAAGGAAGCTATCGGCCAGGGATAGCCGAGCAAGGAAGCGGTTCGGCTGCCTCTGGGAGGACTTTGATCCTTAGAATTGGAGGGGTCGTAGGAGGCCTGCTAAGGATAACCGGGCAGTGAAGCTGCGCGGTTGCCTCTTGGTGAGGGCTTTGATCCGTGGCGTTGGGAGCAGGGAAGCTACCGGCCGGGGATAGCCGAGCAGGGAAGCCGCTCGGCTGCCTCTAAAGAGGACTTTGATCCTTGTCTCTGTTGGGTAGGAAGCTTCCCGCTGGGATGCGCCGAGCAGAAAGGGGCTCGGCGGCCTCGTGAAGAGGGCTTCCGATCCTCAGCGTCTGATGGGCAGGAGGATGCCCGCTGGGATGCGCCGAGCAAGAAGGATCTCGACGGCCTCGCGATGAGGGCTTCAGACTTTCAGCGTCTGATGGGCATGAGGACGTCCGCTGGGGATGCGCCGAGCACGGAGGAACTCGGCGGCCTCGCGGTGAGGGCTTGATATCCTTCGCATCTGATGGGCGGGAGGATGCCCGCTGGGGATGCGCCGAGCAGGAAGGAACTCGGCGGCCTCGCGATGAGGGCTTCAGACCATCAGCGTCTGATGGGCAGGAGGATGTCCGCTGGGGATGCGCCGAGCAAGAAGGAACTCGGCGGCCTCACGATGAGGGCTTGAGATCCTCAGCATCTGATGGGCAGGAGGATGCCCGCTGAGGATGCGCCGAGCAGGAAGGAACTCGGCGGCCTCGCGATGAGGGATTCAGACTATCAGCGTCGAAGGGGATGTGGGAGGCCTGCTAAGGATGGCCGGGCAGGAAGGAACTCGGCGGCCTCACGATGAGGGCTTGAGATCCTCAGCATCTGATGGGCAGGAGGATGCCCGCTGAGGATGCGCCGAGCAGGAAGGAACTCGGCGGCCTCGCGATGAGGGCTTCAGACCATCAGCGTCTGATGGGCAGGAGGATGCTCGCTGGGGATGCACCGAGCAGGGAGGAACTCGGCGGCCTCGCGGTGAGGGCTTGAGATCCTCAACATCTGATGGGCAGGAGGATGCCCGCTGGGGATGCGCCGAGCAGGAAGGAATTCGGCCGCCTCACGGTGAGGGGTTCAGACCATCAGCGTCTGATGGGCAGGAGGATGCCTGCTGGGGATGCGCTGAGTAGGAAGAAACTCGACGGCCTCGCGATGAGGGCTTCAGACCATCAGCGTCTGATGGGCAGGAGGATGCCCGCTGGGGATTCGCCGAGTAGGAAGGAACTCGGCGGCCTCGTGGTGAGGCCTTCAAACCATCAGCGTCTGATAGGCAGGAGGATGCCCGCTGGGGATGCGCCGAGCAGGAAGAAACTCGGCGGCCTCGTGATGAGGGCTTCATACCATCAGCGTCTGATGGGCAAGAGGATGCCCGCTGGGGATGCGCCGAGCAGGAAGGAACTCGGCGGCCTCGTGGTGAGGGCTTGAGATCCTCAGCGTCTGATGGGCAGGAGGATGCCCGCTGAGGATGCGTCAAGTAGGATAGCTGCTCGGTGCCTCTTGGCAAGGGCTTTGATCCTTGATGCTGGAAGGGCCGTGAGAGGCCTGCGAAGGATGGCCGAGCAGGGTAGCTGCTCGGTGCCTCTCGGCGAGGGCTTTTGATCCTTGACGTTGGAGGGGCCGTGAGAGGCCTGCGAAGGATGGCCGAGCAGGGTAGCTGCTCGGTGCCTCTTGGCGAGGGCTTTGATTCTCGACGCTGGAGGGGCCGTGAGAGGCCTGCGAAGGATGGCCGAGCAGGGTAGCTGCTCGGTGCCTCTTGGCGAGGGCTTTCCGATCCCTGGCGTTGCGGTAGGGATGCTACCCTCCAGGGACAGCCGAGCGAGGGATCCTCGGGCTCGACTGCCTCTGGGAGGACTTTCTGATCCCTGGCATTGCGGTAGGGAAGCTACCCGCCAGGAATAGCCGAGCGAGGGATTCTCGGGCTCGACTGCCTCTAGGAGGGCTTTCTGATCCTTTAGGACGGGGACCGAGCATGGTTACTGCCCAGTGCCTCTTGGCGATGACTTTGATCCCTGTCGGTTGTGGTAGGAAGCTACCAGCCGGGGATAGCCGGGCAAGGACCCGACTGCCTCTAGGAGGACTTTGGTCCTTGGCGCGAGAAAAAGCTATAGGGCTGTAAGAAGCCTACCAAGGACCCTTGGCCGGGTAGGGTTACTGCCCGGTGCCTCTTTGCGAGGGCTTTTGTCTTGAAGAATAGCAGAGTGAGGGAACCTCGGGCCTCGACTGCCTCTGGGAGGGCTTTTTGTTCCTCGGCGTTGCGGCAGGGGAGCTGCCCGCTGGGGTCGACCGAGCAAGGTAGCTGCTGGGTTGAATCTTTGACGAGGTGCAGCCCGCCCGTCCAGCTGGGGCTTTTTGATCCCCGGTGTTGCGGCAGGGAAGATACCCGCTGGGGATAGCCGAGCGAGAGATCTTCGGGCTCGACTGCCTCCGGGAGGGCTTTCTGATCCCTGGCGTTGCGGTAGGGAAGCTACCCGCCAGGGATAGTCGAGCGAGGGATCCTCGGGCTCGACTGCCTCTGGGAGGACTTTCTGATCCATGGCGTTGCGGTAGGGAAGCTACCCGCCAAGGATAGCCGAGCGAGGGATCCTCGGGCTCGACTGCCTCTGGGAGGACTTTCTGATCCCTGGCGTTACGGTAGGGAGGCTACCCTCCAGGGATAGCCGAGCAGGGTAGCTGCTGGGCTGCCTCTTAGTGAGGGCTTAGATCCTTGGGTGAGGTGGCCCTCGAGGCGCCGTGCCGAGCCCCCTCTGTGCGACCCCGTCAAGGGAGGGGCTGTCAGTTTATTCGGTCGGCGAGGGCGTTGATGACGGTCGCCGGAGGAGGTTCACCCGTGCCTCCGGTAAGGGGAAGGCGGCGGCTGGTATCTGGATCTTCAGGGTGATCGCTTGCCATGGGAATGGAGATCGGAAGGCCAACTTTATTTTTTGTGGAGTTTCGGTTCCCACAGACGGCGCCAACTGATGGGGCTCTTTTTCGGGTCTCCGTCAGATGTTTTCTTCCGTCGATCTCCTGGTGGATTTTGGAGGTGATCTCCTGTTGCGTGTGGGTCTCAATGGGTTTGAGGAGATTGGTGATTTGAAGGGTTGAACGCCGAGTACCTGCAAAGAAGTCCCGGGGTGGTTTGGTACCGCCAAGGACCCTCTGACGATCAAGTTAGTGATGAGATCCGAGCAGAGTAACGGCTTAAAAGGGTTGAGAATGGCTTACTTGACCCCTCTGTGATGGGGGTTTATATAGCGGTGGAGCACGCAGCAGCGGGCGCGAAAATCTCGCCGGCGGTTACGCCCCCCGACGTCACGCCCGCACAGAAAGCGGATCGTCCATCATTGGGGATCGTGATGGCGTGGAACGCGGGATGTTGTTGGCGTAGAATCCGCGCGTAGCGAGATTTGCGGAGCGGTGGTTACGCCTGTGAGTGGTGGGGTCGGTCGGTCGGAGGGATTGAGGAAGACAGCCTCGGCTGGGGAGCTCGGAGACGAGCAAGAGGGCCGGGGAGTCTTGGTCCTGTGGCAGCTCGGGAAGAGCCGAGGGGCCGAGGAGGCCAATTTGCAGGGGGGCCCGAGGAGGGCCAGCTTGTGCTTACAGGTCGGGTACAAGGGTGGCCCCGTCGGCCTCTAAGGCCCTTTCTTCTGGGTCTTGGGACACGTCATCTGCCACGTGTCATGATCTGAGCGAGATTGCCAATATTGAGCATCATCAGTTATACAACCTTTGGGTTTGTTTGCTTAGATATAACTGTTGGAGCAAATGCATTAAAGTACCAAAAAGGTCCAAATTTCTTCTAGGAAGTTTTTTAGTCTCACTTCGGGAAAACCAAGTAAGAAAGAAAAGTTTATATAAATACATTGAGTTCAATTAAAAGGATACAGTGGAACCTCATGGCCATGAAGTAGTTGTTAGGCCATGCCGTTCTAATCTCGCACCTATGGCCACGAATGAAACTTCATTTTAGGAAGTACATGCCTATTTTTATACAGAAAATTATATATTTTCTGTAGGACTATGGTAGCGTCCCGGCCGTCTTTCCAAGGCCAAAATGCGGAAACGAAAAATTTTCTTGACTTTAAAACCGGCGCTACCGCATACTAAAAAACCCGGATCGTGACCATTAACCTAATGCTAGCAAACTAGAGAAGGGATAGAATGTTATACCGAGTGATCCGTGTCCTTCGGTCTTCGGCCTCCGTCCAGATCTCCTCGCAGAATCTCCGGTCTTCACCTCCTCGTCGGAAAGGGCACCACATCGCCGGGTTCTTTTACGGGCTCCCACCTCTGGACCGAGGCAACTTGAGCACGAAGTTGGCGAGTCGACGTGCCCAAGAATGCTGTAGGCTAAGTGTAGTAATGTTTGTCTCATGGGGTTGTGAAGTTGCCTTTTGATGGAGGAAACAACAATGGAAAATGAGCTTGGGATTTTGTAGCAAGCATAAAAATATGAGATGAACATTTTTCTTTATCAAAAATGAATCCTCCCATTCCTCAAGAAGTGGTCGGCCTAATCAAAAGAGGAGGAGGGAAATATACAAAGGGGGTGAGCACAAGAGGAGTGGGGAGGTAACCATAAGAAATGTGGAGATTATGTCACACACATTTCTAATCAAATCCTATCTCATTTAATGCTAGCCATCATGAAAGAAAAAGCAAAGATGCTATCATAATCTCTCCATTTACAAATAAACCCTCCACAAAACTAATTTGCACACTTGCAAATAACCCCCTCCATTGGAAAAATCCGGCCATGAAGGAACAAAGGAAAACTGGCCGGAACGGAATACAAACTGGCAACTTCAGAAAACTGATCCCGTAATAAATTACAGGAAAACCCCACGACTGTATATATATACCCGCATTTGTATTCCGACCGAATACAAATGCAATGAGACAAAATCTACACTGTACAATACTAGGATCCGGCTTAAACCAAAACCCGCTAGTATTATCCGTCCGATCATGATCCGTGCAATACCGCACGTATCTGATCGAACCCTGCCATATCTCCATACGGCCTCTACAGCATTTCGCCCGAAACTTGAGGAACTGTCTGTGGGGGACTCTAAAGACTCGTTAATACTTTGGCTGTGGATTTAACCACTAGCACGTCAGAGGTATTATCCATACGTGACGGGCTACCAGCTATTGACTAAAAGGGACGTCTGTGAGCGAACTCATCCTGACATCCCACTGAGCCTGTCAGTGACAATATTCGTACAGTCCGGTCCGTTCGTCTATGAGCATCGCATGGCGGGCCTAGGGGGTTGGTAAAAGTCAGACCCCCAAAAGCGGTACAAGTCGTGTCGGAGTGTAGCCCAGAACACCCTGAGATACTACTGGAATACCTACCAGTAAATCTCCTGCCTCGGCCGAGGGCTTTGTGTAATGGCTCTCCTAGACACAGCGCGACCTCACCCCCAATACCGGGAGAGACGAACAGCTGCAGATCCGCTCACTGCCTCCATGTGGCTCGGGACTGTACCCAACTAAAACCTGTTTGCACGACTCCTTTGAGTCGTGGTAGGGTAGTAATCAAAGTACAGTGGGAACTCACACGAGACAAATGACGATCTCAGGTCAATGAACTAACCTGTACACATGTCACCAGGGAACTGCTATCTGACGTCAGGTATAAGACCAACTAGTATGTTCCCGGCGAGTCCTGTCCGGTGTACTCATAACCCAATGAGCACCTGTATACATCTTAGGTGATCCAACTGACACCAGTGGCTTGTGAGACCGGCCACCACCCCTCGTCGGGGTCTCGACTGTATACAATAGTCTACTCTGGAGTATCGATGCCCTGTCTCGAAAACTCTCACGACTAGGGACCTTTTAAGGATGTGCTTATAGACCCCAACTCCCACGTATATGATCGCCATCATACTGCTGGCCGTCAAGCAAGAATCCTAAGGGCTCTATCAATGCGCAATAGTGACCTGTAAGGTCACCTAAAGCAGTACACGATGATAAAGATAAACCAGATAGCATATTATCATCTTGAGTAAGACTGTTCTAACGGTATAGGTCCTCCCTCAATCATTGCAATCACGTGCCTGTGATCCAATAATTGACTCTGAGGGCACTATCTCCAACAATCTCCCACTTGCACTCAAGGCTAATTATTGCGATATCGCATACTCACAGCCTGTGTGATACCGAACACCCAACTCCTCTACTAATAAGTCTCATAAAACCCGTTTCCGAAACTAATGCGTTCGAGGAATAGCCTCAGTGAGTGGATCTGCTCAAATGTTTCTTTCTATGTCTCTCTTTATCTCAAGTTCGCGGAGAAAGCCATCTCCCGAAATGAGCAATACCTGTCTTAGAATATGTCTGGATATCTGATGGGACTTAGTTCATAAATGAACTCCAAATCCAAACCTTTTAGACTGTATCGACAACTGAACTTAATCAGTATCCTGCGCCATGCCTCCCTCAGTATCCACTTGGACCACCTGTCCAAAATACTGCCCCTCGTCAGAGGGAAAACTATAACTCTAACAGTCATTCTGTTATCTAGGTCACCTTGGAAGCCTGGAATGATAACTGTCTCCTAAAAGAGGCTGTTGTTATCATATCCCTAGAACATCCACTTATGTTCTAAAACTGCTTCCGAATGTTTCTCCAGGATTGGATCAATATCAACTTATTGCATCTAGTGCAAAAACAATATCTATATCCTCTGTGGAGAAACCACTGTGTGACAACCAAAGTATAACCGATCGTAGTATAGGAATTTCACTTCCTACTCTGTGTATGTCATCCAAATACCAGGACATCACACCCTACTACCTTCTTAACAGATCCATCCCCTATTCTGATGAAGTCAAACCCATGACTGTCACATCAAAAATAGATGATCTATCTCCGCTATATCTGCTTTAGTTTATAAATAGACATAAGCCACTTGTCCACCAATGCTTCCGCTGCTCCCACTGACTACGACAACCTTCTGGCAGAGTTATATAGACGTACACTTCTAAAGCTAGTTTAGAACGACGCTATACTCATCCTCCTGCCGGGTCTCACAGTCTGGAACAACAGCAATGGCAAGTCTGGGTAAACAAGAACCTCCCTGTCACCGTCCTTGAGGCATACCGAAGTACCTCTCGAGTGTCTGAGGTTACCCACTGTTTACCCCAATCAGAGCAAAGCTCTGTTCAAATTCCAAGACGGGAGACGAAGCAACGCTTCTGTTTCCCCCAATCAGAGCAAAGCTCTGTTTTGAAAATTGAAGTGAAAATTAAAGTTAAAATAAATGAAGCAACGCTTCAAATTGCTTGCGCTGTGCGCAATGCGCCACGTGTCAAGCGCTGACACGTCAGCGCAGCGCCCAAGGCAGCGCGCCCAATCAGAGCAAAGCTCTATTTAAAACAAAATTAAAGGATGCAACGCTTCAGTTGCGCAAGCGCTGCGCTGCGCGACACGTGTCAGCGCAGATGCGCTAGCGCAGGTGCGCCGCGCTGTGCGCTGCGCGACACGTGTCAGCGCAGAATCGCTAGCGCAGTTGCGCCGCGCTGTGCGACACGTGTCAGCGCAGTTGCGCTGCGCTGTTGTTCATATCATAATATTGCATTACTATATTCCCCATTCTTATTCGTTTTATAAATAAACAGGTGCTTTTGACGCATGTCTGCTACATATTACAGGATACAGGTTCTAAGAGCGAAAACAGTGAAAAAGACAGAAGACGACACAAAATGGACTTTTGACCAACAAATGGAAGGATCCTAGTCAAGCCTAGACGAAGAACAATTCACAATTGTACAAGGCAACGCAAGGTCCAAAAAAATATCAAAGTGAAACGGTTAAAAGACCAATACAAGTTTTCACTGAAGATCTGGAGAAGACTCAAAAGCCAAATGGATAAAAGAACCAAAGAATAAGAGTCCCAAAGAGACCCTGAAGATTACCACAAAATTTGAGCATGTGATCTCACCATAGGGCCACGGAACCGCAGCCCAACCCCCACCAATGCCGCGGTTCCGCGGCCATTTAATGCACGTGTCGGTGCAGATTTTGGGTGTCGGTGCGTCGGTGCGAAGGTTGGGATTTTTCGGGGGTATTTTTGTAATCGCACGTGTGCGAATCCCCTAACCCTAAATTTCCCTGTTTCCCTATAAAATTGTAATCAAAATATTGTAATAAGGATGCCTCATTTCAATGAAATAAAATTCAGATTTAATGCAGTGGGAAGAGCATCGTTTCTGTAAGTTCTTATTTTAATTTCTGTCTTAGTTGATAATTTAATTATTGCCTAGATCTAATTAATCTTTTGCCCTAGTTTAATCTAGTATAATCTTTCTTAAACTGCCGTAGGTAAGTTATTTGAAAATGTTAATTTTAGACGATCCCCTAATGAGCGAGTAATTTCCTCGCTTGTTAGGGTTAGGAATAAGGGAGGGATTGAGAGATGAATATCTCTCATCTCTTTCATGCCCAATTATTTTTCATAACTAGAACTTCATGCATGCATGCATAATCCGTTCCCTACGGCACCCTACCCACGAGGTAACGGTGGAACCGTAGTATAAAGAACCGGACATGCATGTCTTTCATGAAGGTTAGAGCAAATATTAGGAAAGGACGGATAAGGATCTAGAGGAAGAAACTTCGTTTCTTCCCAATCATCCTAATCCCTTTTTCTAATAGTTGCTATAACTTCTAAAATGTTTCATTTAGGGCAATGAAAGAGGTGTGACATTCAATCTTATCAAACCCTACCTTAGACCTAACCCTAGCAAGTTTCTTTATCATCGTACAACTTAGTTTTAGATTAAATTAAAAAAAAACCAAACAACCATTGGAATCAGCTCGTAAGAACACTTAGGAAAATTACACATCCCTGTGGATCGACCCGTATTCACCGGCTAGCTGCAAAGCGACGCCGTTTCTGATTGCGGTAAAATATTTTTGATCGTTAAAAAACCTACACTAATCAAATGGCGCCGTTGCCGGGGATGGCGTAAAATTTCTTTTGTGTAATTTCGGGTTGATATAAATTTTAAAAATTATAAAAATCTGAAAATAGAAAAAGTAAAAAAAATTTATCAATTTTTATCTGTTTGAAGGGTTTATCTTTTGAATTTTGCAGGAATAGCGAAGATTCTCGGATCTGGAAATTTACAGAAGGCAAATCAGAAAAGTGCACATCAAAACAGAGGTAGATTGCCACAACAGAGCCGTACAATTTTTTTCTGGAGCCGATCCTGCAGCCCAACCGTGAAACCGCGGCCTTGACACGCTTAAAACCGCGGAACCGCGGTCGTTTTGGGTCTTCAGCGCGTGAAATTTTGTGGTTTGTTTCCCCATTCTCCTCTCTGCCAACCTCCATATATCTTTTGTGAATTTTTCTGCAGGATTTCTTTGCGCAAAAAAAATAAATAAATTCTTCTTCCCCCTTCTCAATAACAGATTTTCTGCAGGTTTCTTTGCGCCGCGCTAAAAAAAAATTGATTGCAAGTGAATTTACTGTTTTGCATACATTAATCGGATTTTAAAGGGCTATTGACCAAACTCTGATTGGGTGGGGATTTCATCACCCTTCCCAGGACCCCAGAAAGCATTTAAAGCATTTGCATCGACCACAATTAATTAAAAAATACTAGACTCAACCCTAAGGACTTCGAGCTCAATAGGAAAAAGTACTAGACATAGGTATCGACCGTTTATCCTAACTGACTTTGCGGTGTCTAGGCAAGTGTGTCAAGGCAAGTGGTTGCTTAATTAGGACCGCTACTTGTAGCGGGGAGCCTCCCACTTACCTGGCACTTACCTGGCCGTAATTGGCGGTGAAGAGGCGATTTGAGGTCCTATTTCTAGCCCTAGTTAGGAGCTGTCTAGCTGACCTAGGTGACCCTAGATCTAGACCTGATTGTGCATGTGTGGTTGATCGCGTTTGCGTCTCAAGTCTCTTTTCAAAAACCTCTTTGCAAAACTCTCACATAAAAAAAAAAAGAAAAATCTTTTCAAAACTTGCAACTTGTCGCTAAAGAAAACTTGCACCTCACTTACACCACTTCCTTTCATTGACGTTCTCTTACCTCCACATTCTGTCTTTCATTTTTTTCTGACTACACTACCCCTTTAGTGTATGTCAGTTTGGACTAGGGACACTAACGCCCGATTAGTCCGTGTTTCGTTGGTACCGACCAACGAACCTTTCGACACCGAAGTCGAAATTCTGTCCACTTTCTTACCTCCACCTTCAAATTCTTCTTCCGAAGGCATGTCAGGATTCAACCCCAACAATACCTTACCGACGGGAATGATTCCACCTCCATTAGGTGCGAATAACCCGAATCAACCGCCTGTTGAAGCGCCCGCACGAGTTGCGCTCCAGGATCTCTTCTACCCTGTCCGCACTTCTTTACCCACCTGTCTTTCACCCCCACCGGCAAATGGGGACAATTTTGAAATAAAACCACATTTCATCAATATGCTGCCAAAATTTCATGGTTTGGAATCAGAAGATGCGTATATTTTTATTAATAAATTCCAAAACGTTTGCGCTATGATGAAAACTATCCAATTAAGTGATGACGCTATAAGGCTAAGTGTCATTCCTTTCACCTTATGTGATCTAGCCGAGAAGTGGCTATACAGCACCGCATCACATTCAATTAGAAATTGAGACGAGTTTGTGAAAGCTTTTCTTAAAAATTTCTATCCTCACCACAAAACTGCTAGAATTCGTAATGAGATTATACAATTTTCACAGCTTCCTTCAGAACCATTTTGGAAGTGTTTTGAGAGATTTAAAGACCTACGCGTTCAATGCCCTCATCATGGGATCGAAAGTTGGCAACTTTGCCAAACATTATACGAGGGATTGAACTCGGCAACGAAGCAGTTGCTAGAAACCATCTGTCAAGGTCATTTTCTCTCCAAATCTAGTGAGGAAGCGTGGCAGTTTCTTGAGGATCTTAGTGAACAAACAATTCAGTGGGAGAGCTCCAAGACCACATCATCTTCTTCTAGTGGTCAATCTAGGGCAGGCATACATCAAGTAGAGATGTCGATTGCTATGAAGGCCGAGATGGCCTGTAACACCTGAGCCCAATACTACTAATTTCTGTTACTGTCTGAGCATTAGGTGGTACTCATTTCATTTATCTTGCTTATTTGTGGCTTACTGTAAAATTTTACCCGGAAAAGTCATTTCTGCACATAACAAATTTTAGCATCTAAAATAAAATTAAAAATATCCATCTTGGCCTACCCGACACCCCGAGCCTTGTGGTAGCGTCCGTGTATTGTGTTCTCGTCCCGTTCAGTGAAACGGGCGAGTTTGGACGCTACGCGTGCGTACATGTGTCCGTCTTGGGGGTATACTTTTTAATCATAAAACACTTAATTTTAAAATTTGGAACCCGCTTAAAATCCTATTATTTAAATTTCGAATTTTTGGACCCGACCCGGGCACGATTTGGAAATGTTTTATTTGGCGCCAAAATCTCAAATTTTAATAATTTAAACCATAGTATATTTCGTTGATATATATATTTTTCACTGATTACGTAATCTATTAAATCTTTTGATATTTTTTAAACCCTTAAATCTTTTCCTCAGCCAATCAATAATTTCCCGTGGGCCCCACCTCTTCAATCTCTCTCTCTCTCTATCTCTCACATCTCTTTCTCTCTCTCCCTCACCGTCTCTCTTTCTCTCTCTCCCTTAGATCTCTCTCTCTCTCTCCATCTCTCTATATTCTTCCTCTCTCCCTTCTCTTTTTAAAAGCTACTGTTTCTTTTTTTATTTTTCCTCACGAAGCACAGAACTCACGAGCCTCGCGCAAAACTCTAGCCACCTTCACCCGTCACCGCCGCAGCCCCGACGCCGAAGCCGATACCACCAGCACCCTTGCCTCCTCCTCCTCGTCTCACCCATATCCTCATTGCCTGCACCCTCGCAGCCACCTGTGCTCCCCGCTGCAGCCACCTGTGCTCCCCGCCGCAGCCACCCGCGACCACCTGCGCCGCCCTGGTCGTCGCCGACGATCACTAGACCCCCAGTGATCGCCTCTGTAAGTATTCCCCTTCTCTCCTCCTCTCCTTCTTCCCTCCTTCTCCCTTTTCTGTTCAAGTTCGATTCTTGTTGGCCGTAGATCATCGCAGGCAAAGCGCCGGAGCTCCGTCGAACGTGGTCGGCAGTCACTATCCCTCCACAGATCCTCGTGAGCCCCCTCGTCTCTATCCTTCTTCTCTTCCCTCTTCTTGAGTCTCCTTTTTGGCTGTTCATTGAATTCTTGATTTGTAGTTCGCTGTTCGCCGGAATCCGGCCGTGCCGGTGACGTGTCCCGACGATCCAGCAGAGTACTCTGACCCGTGTGGTCCCTTGGTTCGTTGTTTAGGTTCAATCCGTGAACCGTGCGTCCGTCGCGAGTTTCCCCGCCGACGTTACGTTCCGTTTTTCCCGGTTCGTGACCCGTCGAGGCAAGTACCCCTTGCTACATGCTATACAATATATTTATATATGTATTGACACCTTAAACCTGTAAAATTAGCTTGGTACAATCGTTTTCCATTTCGGTTACAAAATTGCATTATATCATTTTACTGTTAAACATGGAACTTACAGTTTGCAAATTGAACCTAATAATTAAATCTACCTGTTCAGTCCCATTTTACTGTTAAAATAGCTGGTAGCATTTATCCCTGTAGTTCTGTTACATTCGGACACTCGTATGCATTTAACCTGAAATAACTGTATTGAACCGTTAACATGACTAAACGGCTATATCGTCTTACTGCACTCTTGTAATTTGAATGAAACTGCTTATTATGTAATTCATTGCTTATCTCATGTTGTTAATACCCATGGTTGATTGTATATCTGATTGTGTGCACACCCACGATATTGTTTACATCTTGACCTGACATTGCTACACATATGTATATTGATATACCTGACATGGTACCGTATACTGTTAACTCGACCCGTTAACTGATCTTGTGTCTAATGCCAACAAACCTGACATGTAGTTCTCATGGACCGTTTCTGTTGTCTATCCAGACAAACCTGCTTTTACCTGATCCTGTGTTGGCATTAGTTCTTGATTACTGAATACCTGACTTGACATACATAACTTGGGGGTATGGGGAAATCAAAGGTGAAACCGACTTGTAACTCAACAGTTCGATACCTGTTCTGATTAGTCTTACGGGCTAGGCCAGCCCCGGAGTGATGATGCTGACATCACTCGCCCATCCTGCTACTTGTTACTGCCTAGCGGCACGTCTCGGATTCAGCCTCGAGAATCTTGACCGTGGTCCCGGGCACGCACGGGATACTATTGAGTTACATCGACGATTCATCAATTGATTTCAAAGACTTTAGAATAGAAAACCTGATAGAACAGTTTAGTTACCCACTGCACACTACCCTGCACTGCTTGATTCACATTATTGCTACTCTCATTTTATTCATGTTTATTTTTGCATTGCATGTTACCCTGTTCATATTATATTACTTGTTGACATGACGCGCTGACGTCTGGGTTTTGCATGGCCCAGATTCTGTACCGCTGTCGCAGTCCGAGCAGGAGTACTTCAGCCAGCAGGCTGAGCTGTGAGTTCAGTAGTAGTTAGTTTTATTTCCTGCATTTATTTCCTGATGTGAGCCCGCATTATGGGACATACCTTTCAGTTATTTGTATTGGATCATTTGCTTCCGCATTCATTTATTATTAACTCTTGTTATTCTGGATTATGGACATATTTTTGATAGTTTTGTCTTGTTCTTGATATCTCTACAACCGTAATGTGACTGTGGATGGATACTTCCTACCTACAGGTAGCATGGTTGGCTATGTCACGTGCCCAATCTAGCGTACTCTGGGAAGCGGGGCGTGACATGGCCGCTCTTACGAAAAAACTAGAAGCGATTGAGACCAAAATCTCATCGTCTTCTCCTGCCCCTATTGTGCCTCCATGAACTGTTTGTGCTTGTTACTCGAGTCCATCACATCTCACCGAAGAGTGTCCTTACAATGCATCTACTTAAAGACAGGATCAAGTCAATGCTGCCTTTCAGCAACGACAGAGAAACGATCCATACTCTTCGACATACAATCCGGGGTGGAGGAGTCACCCAAATTTCGCTTGGAACCAAAATCAACAATTCCAAGGAAATAACAATTTTCAAGGGCCTCCTCCACAACAACAACAAGCACCTCCACAAACTCAATTTCAATAGCAACCTTTCCAACAGCAATCTTACCCTAATCAAGTGAACAATTTTGTGCCTAACAATTCTTACGCGCCAAACAATTTTGTTCAACCTAACAATGACAAGGTTAGCTCGCTCGAAAGAAGTTTAGATGCGTTCCTAAAGCAATCTACACACTCTACAGCAAGACTAGAGACTTCTATTCAATCTTTGGTGCAAAACAGTGCCTCACACGATCAAAGCATCAAATCTATTGAGGCACAAATTGCACAACTCAATGCAGTATTGAGCGAGCGCGAAAAAGGAAAGCTCCCATCTCAACCACTGCTCAATCCCTGTCACGCACATGCTGCAAATCAACTGCAAACTCATAACGTAAACGCAGTGACCATGTTGAGATCGGGAAAAATATTGCAAAACAATGTGGGTATTCACGATGACACCCCTGCCGGTGGTTCTTCTTCACCTTCTTCTTCTTCGTTAGAGCCTGTTCTCCATCATTCACAAGCCTCTACTCCTTCTAGCTCGAACGGACCCACTTCTCACAACACGAACACATCTACACGGGGTTCCGTTCCAACTCAACAATCTGATCCACAAAAATTGGACTCAACAACATTTCAAAATGCTCCTTTTCCAAACCGGTTGAGATCCAATAAACCAACTCCACAAATGGAGAAGATTGTCGAGTTGTTCAAACAGGTGAGCATAAATATCCCTCTTTTGGATGCAATCCAATAAGTTCCTTCATATGCAAAAATCTTAAAGGACTTATGCACCAAAAAGAGGAAGTCACAAGTACCAAAGAAAGTTTTCGTGGCCAGTGCTGTTAGCGATGCTCTTATCCAATCTTTACCCCAAAAGCACAAGGACCCCGGTTGTCCTACTATTTCGATAACAATTGGGGACAAGAACATCAATAGAGCACTACTAGATCTTGGTGCTAGTGTCAATTTGCTACCATATTCTGTGTACGAGCAATTAGGCATTGGAGAGCTTAAGCCCACTCACTGTACTCTCCAAATGGTTGATCGATCAATCGCCCATCCAAGGGGTGAGCTAGAGGATGTGTTGATCAAAGTTGGGGAGTTTATATTCCCCGTTGATTTTATTGTTATGGACACACAACCTGTTGCTAACTCACGGAACCAAATTCCGGTGATTCTCGGTCGACCATTTTTGGCCGCTTCCAATGCCGTAATAAACTGTCGCAATGGCTCCATGACTCTATCCTTCGGGAAGACGTCTAGTGAGTTTAATATTTACGAGTTGGGAAGTCTGCCTCCCGTGCCTAATACTAGTATCCGAGAAGTTTGCTCTATTCACGAAATCACGCAGGAGGACTGCGAGTTTGAAAGATTTTTGTTTGATGAGAACAGCTTTGACGCCACTAGTGCGTCCCTCCTTGAGCCTACCACAGTTGACACAACCGATATTGATTATGAAAGTTTCACTTTTTCGGATGATGACGACTCACAGCCCGAATATGAGTCTTTTGAATTTTTGGATGAGTTAGTTGAACCATCCAAATCGGTTGTTTGCGGTGATTTCGAACCTGTGTTGGAGTCCTTTGAGTTTGAGGTAGATTCCCCAATTTTACCTATGATTCTTTCGCCTACGAAACTTGAGCTCATGCCCTTGCCGTCTCACCTTAAATATGCTTACATAGGTGAGAATAAGACCTTTCCCATTATAATATCAGCCTCTCTAGCCTTCGAGCAAGAGAACGCTATTTTAAAGGTCTTACAAGATAGGCGGCAAGTTTTCAGTTGGACTATGGCGGACATCGAGGAGATTAGTTCCCTCATAATTGAATATCATATGCAATTGATAGATGATGCCAAGTCAATAAAGGACACACAGAAACATTTTGGGGGCATTGTGGTGAATCGACCTCCTCCTTTAGAAGTTGAACCACCCTCATTTCTTTTAATAAGCTATGAGAATGCCAATATTTCACTGACTGCTGATCATTCTCATTCTTGTTTTGATTCATCACCACATCATATCTATTCACTTCCACACTTTCCCTACCATCACTCCTATCTTCCCCAATTCTTTTTGGATCGGTACAACATGTTCTTCCACCAATAGACACTCTTTACAGATAAATTTTTCGACTGGTTGGTGTTGATGTTTGGTCTGTGCAAAGTCTGGCGGTAATGTCTAACATTGTTTCGCTGGAGTTTGGGGGGGGCTTTCTGTACATATTTTTGTTTTTCTTTTAACAATAAAATAAATTTTTTTTTATAAATAAATAAACAGGGGAGTGCCGACATTTTGACCCTCTTGGTGCAGCATGACAGTGAGGACACTGTCAAGTTTAAGTTTGGGGGTACGCTCGGTACGTCTTTTTCCTTCGCATTCATTTGTACATATTTTTGCATTTGCATAATTATTTTAAAACCCATAAAAAATTGAAAATTTTCAAAAATTATAAAAATTAATGTATTCAATTTTGGCAGTATTGATTTGAGTTTGATAAATAGGTTAACTGGCTACGAATAACTAGATCTTAGACTTAGTAAATTGAAAACCCTAAGAATAACCTTCTTTAAAGATTAACAGTAGAAAGTATATGTCTTTGTAGTTTATTTAGAACTAGGCAAATTTTGAGTTCACTTTTTTGGGCTAAGTTGAAATAAAGGAAAAATATTGATATTCTTATTAGAGTATAAGTTTGAAAAATAATTCCTAACTTAAGTCTAGATTCTGAAAATGTATACCCTACAAATTGCACAATCACGCACCTTGTAACTTGGAATAGTAGAAGAGACCTTGAAATGCTCTTGTCTAAAGTCCTTAGTACGAAGAAAATAAAAAAAAAATGTGCGAATAAAGAAAAAAATGAACACTGGTCTTTGTGATTACTTAAGGCTGCAAAAATAGAAAAAATATTTAGCGAGGGTGTTTCATCACCTAGTGCCTTAGACCAACTGGTTTGGGAGTCACTGCTAAAAGCCTTGGGTGTTGCAAGACTAGGAATTACGCTTTAAAGTGCAAACATATCTTGTAATCGGTTGTTGGTACCTCAAGAAGTATTAACAGTCGCATGAAGGATGTGTAAGCAAAAATTCATTAAGAATTCACCAGTTAATACTTTGGACAACGGACAAGAGTATGATTGCTTGATTTGAATTTCCAAGTATAGGGGTGATTTATACACACACGTGGGGATATATGATTAGAGTTGAGATAAGAGAAAGGAATGAAGAATAGAACTTGTATCTTTAGTAGAGTTGATAGAAAAATTTCTAAATGGAGATGGAACCTTAGAAGGAAAACTTGGGAAATTCTGAAAGCTAAGTAAGTCTATAGGAAATATATATTCTTAAGTTAAATAATGAGGAAGTGTGAAAAATATGGGTGAATAATCTATGAGTCAATGATAATAGAATTCCTTGTTAGAAAACCTAATTGGAGAATTGAAGTCGAAAAGCCAAATTGATAGGATTTTGTGGGTGTAATCCTCTGAAAACCCTCAGGAGACAACACTCCTCCTACTAGGGACACCTAGAGATTTAACGGCTTGTTGCACGTGCTCAGTGCAATCGCATCTCCCTGCGAAAGTGCGGTTAGGTTTTATCGAGAATAAAATAATAAGTTTGCTCGAGGACGAGCAAAAGATAAGTTTGGGGGTATTTGTTCATATCATAATATTGCATTACTATATTCCCCATTCTTATTCGTTTTATAAATAAACAAGTGCTTTTGACGCATGTCTGCTACATATTACAGGATACAGGTTCTTGGAGCGAAAACAGTGAAAAAGACAGAAGACGACACAAAAAGGGACTTTTGACCAACAAATGGAAGGATCCTAGTCAAGCCTAGACGAAGAACAATTCACAATTGTACAAGGCAACGCAAGGTCCAAAAAAATGTCAAAGTGAAACGGTTAAAAGACCAATACAAGTTTTCACTGAAGATCTGGAGAAGACTCAGAAGCCAAATGGATAAAAGAACCAAAGAATAAGAGTCCCAAAGAGACCCTGAAGATTACCACAAAATTTGAGCATGTGATCTCACCATAGGGCCGCGGAACCGCGGCCCAACCTCCACCAATGCCGCGGTTCCGCGGCCATTTAATGCATGTGTCGGTGCAGATTTTGGGTGTCGGTGCGTCGGTGCGAAGGTTGGGATTTTTCAGGGGTATTTTTGTAATGGCACGTGTGCGAATCCCATAACCCTAAATTTCCCTGTTTTCCTATAAAATTGTAATCAAAATATTGTAATAAAGATGCCTCCTTTCAATGAAATAAAATTCAGATTTAATTTAGTGGGAAGAGCATCGTTTTTGTAAGTTCTTATTTTAATTTCTGTCTTAATTGATAATTTAATTATTGCCCTAGATCTAATTAATTTTTTGCCCTAGTTTAATCTAGTGTAATCTTTCTTAAACTGCCATAGGTAAGTTATTTGAAAATGTTATTTTTAGAAGATCCCCTAATGAGCGAGTAATTTCCTCGCTTGTTAGGGTTAGGAATAAGGGAGGGATTGAGAGATGAATATCTCTCATCTCTTTCATGCCCAATTATTTTTCATAACTAGAACTTCATGCATGCATGCATGATCCGCTCCCTACGACACCCTACCCACGAGGTAACGGTGAAACCGTAGTATAAAGGACTGGACATGCATGTCTTCCATGAAGGTTAGAGCAAATATTAGAAAAGGACGGACAAGGATCTAGAGGAAGAAACTTCGTTTCTTCCCAACCATTCTAATCCCTTTTTCTAATAGTTGCTATAACTTCTAAAAGGTTTCATTTAGGGCAATGAAAGAGGTGTGGCATTCAATCTTATCAAACCCTACCTTAGACCTAACCCTAGCAAGTTTCTTTATTATCATACAACTTAGTTTTAGATTAAATTAAAAAAACCAAACAACCATTGGAATCAGCTCGTAAGAACACTTAGGAAAATTACACATCCCTGTGGATCGACCCGTATTCACCGGCTAGCTGCAAAGTGACGCCGTTTCTGATTGCGGTAAAATATTTTTTATCGTTAAAAAACCTACACTAATCAGCTGTGCGCTGCGCGACACGTGTCAGCGCAGTTGCGCTGCGCGACATGTGTCACGCTCTGGGGCATTTGTGCCAAACATAATTAAAATTTTAAAGAAATTTTTCTGTTCTTGTTAAAACAAGAAGATTTTCTTCTGTAAAACAGGAGCCCTTGGATCAAATATCCAACGGTGGGGAAAATCCCGCAAATCACTCAGAGAAAGATCTCTTTAACAAATTTAACTAATTTATGGGCACTATAAAAAGGACTCTAGACCTCAATTCAAAGGCATCAACATTTGTGAGAAATCAAGAACTTCAAACAGAGAAAACTCTGAAGAAATTTCAAGAAAAAGGTAAAAACCTTCATAAAATAGAAGAAATTTCTTCTAATAGATCATTGATCTAAGAACAAGATCAATGATCTTCACATAATAAACAGTGCTTTGCACTTTTTATGAACCACTGGTTCTATAAAACAAGAAAAACAAGAAATACTTGTTTTCTTTGATTCTAATTAAATCAAAGAAAAGAAACAGTGCTTTGCACTTTGTCATGAACCATTGGTTCTAAAAAGATTCTCAAATTATAGTGCCTTGCACTTGCAAACTGCGCTGTTGCGCTCCTGGATTGGCGCAAGCCACCAGAGAGCGCCACGTGTCAGCATCTGAACCATCTGCGCTATGCGCTTTTGAAATACAGCCCTGCTCTCTGGAATTGGCGCAACTCACCAGAGCGCGACACGTGTCAGCAGTGCAAGCGCAGCGCATTGACGCAGCGCACTGCGCTTGCGTGACACGTGTCAACACCACAAGCGCTTGCGCTCTCTGATTGGCGCAAAGCGCCTGACAAATGCAATGCATTTCCTAAAGGGCCAGGCCCAAATCAAAAAGACCTAGTAGGCCTAATTAAATTGCAAAGCAATAAATGGGCAGAGCCCAGGTAAAATTGATGCTCTGCATCTTTTATAAAAGGGCAGAGCCCAAGTAAAATTGATGCTCTGCATCATTCATAAATGAGCAGAGCCCAAAATAAATTGATGCTCTGCATCCTTTATGGGCAGAGCCCAACCAAAAATAGAAAATAATGCAATGCATTATTTAAAAATGGGCCAAGCCCTAGTACAGGCCAAAAACAAATAAAAGTGTCGAACATTTTTCAATTGGACTTAGCCCAATCGTGGCCGTAAGTCCTCAAATTAAATGGACTGAGCAAGATTGCTCTCCTAAATCAATTTAATTTCGGTTCGAGGGTACATCTCTGAACTCCTCTGATACCTATCGTTGTAATCCTTCAACGACGTCAGAGAGGTGACGGGTCCCGACGACCACACATTAATATGGACTGCAGGGTCCTTAAACTCGTGAACTGAAACGTCCTTAAACTAATATTGGACCGAAACTTCCTTAAACTAATGTCGGACCGAAACGTCCTTAAACTAATAATAGACCACCACGTCCCTAAACTGGCGATAGACCACCACGTCCCTAAACTGGAACAATAGATCCTTCAAATACTCTTTTGCCGGATGTAAACGATCCCGTTTAAGTTGATCTTAGCCCCAAACACGGCCAACGTATCCTTAAACATTCAAATGGACTATAAAACTCCAAATCAACTTTGGTTCAAGGGTACATCTCCTAACTCCTCTGGCACCTATCGTTGTAATCCTTCAACGTCGTCAGAGAGGTGACGGGTCCCGACGGCCATATATTAAATGGACCACTACGTCCTTAAACTGGAAATGGATCTAGACGATCCCGTTAAGTTGATCTTAGTCTCAAATCAGACTAACGTATCCTTAACGAATGTTTAAGTTGATCTTAG
The DNA here is from genome assembly GCA_030015575.1 of Agapanthus africanus. Taxonomy (NCBI): domain Eukaryota; kingdom Viridiplantae; phylum Streptophyta; class Magnoliopsida; order Asparagales; family Amaryllidaceae; genus Agapanthus; species Agapanthus africanus. The sequence goes on from JASDDO010000014.1 coordinate 109,746,968, forward strand.
TCTCAAATGCGGCTAACGTATCCTTAAACTAAAAACACCAAACCTAAATCTAAGTAAATACGGATTTGGACTAATCCACGTCCTACGGGCGACGGCATTACTCAGTCTCCGTATACAATCCACGGGCAACCACAAACAAAACAAACACCCACGACACGAAGTGAAATTCTGGAGAAGGAGAAAGTTGTTACCGCGATGCGGTAGCGTAATTAACTGCAGGGGCTTGCGCCTGCAGGGAAGAGCGTCCCCACAATCAAAAACCCCTCAAGCGAGGGGGAATCTGACGAAGTCTACTACATCGGCCGCATCCGTCTAAACCTCCGATACACGGTGCCATAAATCAACTTGGCATCTTCGGAGAGGTAGACGGATAAAACCATATAGCATCTGCCCTGAATCTCAGGCTAGACGTCCTCACGTCGTCGCCGCCGTCTTTCGGAGGGGAACAAATTCTGGCACGCCCGGTGGGACCTTTTCCTCTTTCCATTCCACACTTCGTGTGTTGTCTTCGCGAACCAATCGCGGTTTGTTAACGGTTGCCTTTGGATTTCAAGTTACTAAGATTTGGTCTTTTGCCTGGCGCAGAACTCAAGCATCAATGGCCTCTAGCTGCACGAACTGCTCGAAGTGCCACTGCAACGGACGCTCCGCCTCACCTGGAGATGTAGCATATGGGCCTCAAGCGGCCTCCTTCCTCGCTCTGCCGGTAGAACAGGTGACCCAGGCCACCACCGACCTGTTTTTCGGGACCATGATCCCACCTGCAAGCTTCTCTATGCCAATACCTGCACTAGAAGCGAACAAGAAGTCGGTCTTCGACCGACTCACTGCTACGACGGCCCCTGTCAACGGGTCGTCCACTACCAAACCAACAGCCTCCGTCTTCGCCAGGCTGGATCATAACTATGAGGGGTCCGCTAGAAAGCCCATGAACTCTAAGGTGGCATGCCCCAAGGAGGGCAACAACCGCTGCTCCGGAAGTCGTTAAGGCGGCTTCTCCCGTCAAAGAGTCAGTCTTTTCAAGGATGACTATTCCTGCTCCTGCCCCTGCTCGAGGATCTGTTTTCGACAGGTTGAATATCATCCCTCAAAGGACAACCTCAGTCTTTAAGAGGTTAACACCAGCCGCACCTCATTCAGACAGGGGGCAAAAAGAAGCTATCTCTATCTCAGAGCCAGTCCCAACGGCTCGTCATGCTCGACGTCGCCATTGGCGACGAGTGAGGAAGGCAGGGGGCAACTCCCCCTCAGGGCTAACTCCACCGGCTCCAGTGGTGGAAGTCAACGCTGCTGTTCCAACTGGGAACAGCTTTGAACTACCGAGGAGGGTACGTAAGAATTCTCCAACCGCTACACTAAAAAGATCTCTTACACCTATGGAGAGAGTTCCGGAAACAAAGCAGGAACAGCCCCCTCAACGGCTGTCCTCAAAAATTTATAAAGTTTGGCGGAGGGTTCAAGACTCCGTGATTGACCCAGATCACTCTCGTCAACAGAAAAAGGCGAAGGTGCAAAAAGAAAAGGACCGTCCTATTAAACAGCAGAGGACAACAGTCGCTAGGGTGCCCACTGCAACGGCCCCTTCAACTTCGACGGCCCATAAAAGAAGAAGGCCGGAGAAAACCCCCGCGCCCGCGGCAAACGCCAAAGATGGTGAACCTAAACGCCCTAAGTCCGGGGGCATAATAGTTCATACAGTGTACATAGCGTCAGGAAAGGAGGACAGTCGTGCATCCACAGGTCATAGACCGCTTACACGGTCAGTGAACAAAGCTCAGGAGCAACAGCAAAAGCTCCCGGAGATGATGACCGCGATGGCCGCACTCACTGGGCCAAAAGAAAGCCCTGAAACGTCCTCGGACGAACGTCAGGAATAAGAAACTGACGCTGAATTCCTTCGTCGCATATTGGAGAAGAAGGATAAAGAGGCTGCAGAACAAGCAGCCAGCATAAAGAAAATGGCCCTCCTGTTCAAGGACATAGTGGGTATGATGATTCAACAAGATCCACCTGCTGAAGATCCCCCGATCATATTTGAAGATGATAGGGGAGAAACGTCGAATCCTCCTCCGGCCCTGTCAACAGCCAAGGAGGAGGCAATCTCCAAAGCCGACCTGGACGAATATATAGCTCAACAGATCCGGGTCCATCAAGCGACGGAAGCAGCCGGTCAAGTCGTAAAAACAGGGTGGCCGTATCCGGGCTGGTACGGCCAGCTCAAGTACCCGCCAGGTTATACGATACCAAAATTCCATGTGTATAAGGGGACTGGCAATCCCCATCAGCATGTCGCCCAGTTCAGGGCGCTTTGCGGCAACACCGGCGGTGATGATAAATTGTTGCTCCGCCAGTTCGTTGGTAGCTTATCAGATACAGCGTTCGAATGGTATTCCGAGCTCCCGAACGACTCTATCAAGACCTTTGCTGAGATGGAACTGCTGTTTACCCAGCGTTTCGCGAGTGCCAGCGAGTGTACCCCGATAACGGCATTGATTAATGCCAGGGTGCAGCCGGGCGAGACATGGGTCCAATATGCTATACGGTGGTGGAATTTATGGTCAAAATACGAGCAGCGCATAGAAGAAGCTCCTGCAGTGGGAATGTTTGTGGGAACCCTCGATCCGCAAGCAACCATCTTGCAATTTATGATGTTCTTCAAGCCGACCACCTTCCAGGCACTAATCGACAAGCTGGCGCAAATGGATCAAATGGGCCATAAACCTCCTCTTCCAAAGCCGGACTCCCGAAATGAGAAGGGAAAGGGAAAAGCGATCGTTGTCGCTAATGCTCAACAGCAACCGAACAACTCGAAGCCGGCCATTCGTCAAAATAATATGCGCCCGTACGTAGCCCTTGAGGAGAGGATGGGATGTCCTTACTCATTTCCCCGAGATAAAACGAGAAGGTTATTCGAGCTGGCGTTGCGCAACCGACTCATAAATCTGCCGGATCCAAAACGTCCGTCGCAACCAAGTGATGTCAATGAGACCAACTACTGTCCTTATCATCGAGTACTGGGTCATCCGATCGAAGATTGCTAAGTCTTCAAAAATTGGCTTGAAGATCAGTACCGACAGGGCAAGTTTGCATTGTCCGACAAATGGAAGGTGAATCCACCGCAGCCCCACACCTCTAAGGGAATGAATACGCCGGGGGCAATATGCTCTGTCGTTGAAGAAGCTCCTTGGGAGGTTGTATTATCAGCCAAGACAAAGAGGATGCTAGATGATCTTCAAACATGCCCAGCGATCAAGTGGAAGAACTCGTTGGAGCCGCAGATCATTGAAGGGATGTTGAAGTCTCGTCCAACTCAAAAGATCGATGGAGGTGGCCCAAGCATTCATAAACAGCCGCTGAAATCTTTAAAGAAGAAGAAAAAGAAGTCAAAGAAGCCCGTGAAGCCTGGCGACAAGCGCACGGACTTGCAAAAACAAATTGACGCGCTGGAGGAATACAACCAGAAGGCACGGACTCCCATTACATTCCAAGAATTCCTCAATCACGTCTTTCAAGAGGAAGATGAGGGAGAAAGTTCATCTGATGAATCCGAGGAATATGTGGCGAGCTGTCATATGATTTCCCATTCGCTCACGAACAATGAGGAGACTCCTTATACTGAAAAGCTGGGGGCAGATCCTGAACCAAAAATTTCGGGGCCGTCGGATGAAGTAATTGACGCATTCCTTAATGAAGCTCTCTTAAAAAGTAAAGCTGATCGGGAGCGCGAGGCGGTCATATTCGAAAAGGCCAAACGTCAACGCCTTGAAAAAAAATTGAGATACTCTCGCTGGAGCAAAGTACATCCATTACCGACAAAAGCAAATTCAAGATGAGGAAGAGGTTTGCTAAAGCCGTGTCAATGGGTATGAAACTACCATCCTCTGAGGGAAGCGTTACTGGTGAAGCGGAAATGCACCCCTCCTATTGCTTGTATCATCGGAAGATTTCGCACCCCACTGAAGAGTGCAAAGCTTTTGATAGATGGTGGCAAGGATATGTTGCTCACCGGCAGCATTTTAAGTGGGAAAAGCGCAAGACTCGTCGAGAATGGAACGATACGACCGAAGGGCTTAACAGAACTACCGGCAATTGTCACATGGTCAACGCCGGGGGATCACAAGTGCTCACGTTCGGGAGCGATTCTGATGAGGAGCTGGAGCCTGACCCCCTCTTTAAAGAGTCCACTTCAGGAAAAGAACAAGAGCCGAAGATTTGTGAAAATATCCGACTGCGTAATCGCACGCTGCCCGAAAGGAATCTCGGACCCTCGAACAAAAAAGATAAAGGGAAAGAAAAGGTCTCTGAGGATATCGCCCTAGATGACCAAGTCATGGAAGAGCTAACTGCCAAAGACCCGCCGAAGAAAAATAAGGTGGATTACAACGTCTTAGCGCATCTGAGGAAGTTACCCTCGCAACTCAGCATTCTTGACGCCCTTTTACTATCAAAGGAGGCGAGAAATTTGTTAATTAAGGCACTACAGGACCCGGAGCAGTTCCAAGCTTTCCTAGCCGAAGAAAAGATGAGGGATGAATTGGAGGAAGTGCACACGGCAGATGTCACTTTTGGCGATGAAGACCTTCTCCTTGGGACGTGCGAACACAATCGCCCCCTCTATGTCTCAGGATACTGCCATGATATAAAGATAGGCAAAATCCTGATCGATAACGGGTCGTCTGTTAATCTACTCAATGCGCGGGTGTTAAAGGAAATCTGCATGAGCGTCCAGCACCTTGCCCGAGACAAGATCACCATCTCCGGGTTCGACTCCCAATTATCAAAGACTCTTGGATCTGTGATACTCACGCTACGCTTTGGGCTGCTCGTCATGGACATTAAATTCCACGTCATAGATGCCAAGACGTGCTACAACGCTCTGCTCGGCCGACCATGGTTACACGAGTATAACATCATCCCTTCTACACAGCATCAGTGTATGAAATATTTTAGGGATGGTCTCGAGTATACCGTAACGGGAGAACTGAATCCATTTTTCGTGAATGAAGTTCGCAAATATGAAGATGCCAAATACTTGCCGAATTTCGAAGACACGGAAAGGTGTCACAAGCCGGAGAATAAAACTAACGCTACCATCCCTGTCTTCGGCAGTGATACCGAGGAAGAAGAGGAGATAGTTTATTCGGGTCCACCCCAATATACCAAGCCGGGACCATCTGCTCCTACACTGATCTTTGGTAGTGGTTCGGAGGATGAGGTCCATGCTGTATTCTCTGCTCGACCTTCAATACAAGCTTCCGCTGACGAAGAGCAAAGTCTACAAGTCGCCATGGTGCCGCTTAAACATTATAAAGAACTGGATGCGCTCGGTACCGACAGTGTAGAGGAGCTGCAGACGTTCTATATCCCTCCCAGGCGAGAAGGCGAGAAGGCAATTCTATTCTACCGCTCTGAAGAAAACAAAGTGGAGAAAGAAATCTGGCACGGGGCGGATCCTACGCTGGACAGGCTTCAACCCATCCGTCTACCCAGATATTATACAGAAGACTTGAAGAGGTTGTTGAAGCGCCAAGGGATACCCTTCAAACAGACCGTTAGAAAGGCCAAATTCTATGACAGGGTCTGGAACGTCCCCGGAACTCAGCACAAGCTGCCTAGTGGGAGGACGGAGACAATCGGGCTCGGATACATTCGCTCCAAAAAACGAGAGCTGCTCCGCGACTGTTACGTCGTGCACGACTTCAATGAAGAAGCAGATGCTCGACGGGAGGACACTAATCCTGAACCAGTAAAAGTTCCTGATGCAAAAGTGCCCAGTCCGTCGTTTGAAGAACAAATGGACAGGCTTATAAGGGAAGCTGGTCAAAAAGTCCGAGATGATCACAACCGCGAAATGGCCATCTACGAGAAATCCAAAACGCAACGCCTCCTTCAACAGGCCGTCAAAGATGAAAGTGCCGCCCCCTGTCAACCTGTTATGAGAGAGGCTCGACGCAGAGGCAGAAATAAGTCGAAAGGCCAAAAAAGCGCTTAACAGCAACAAAGCAGGGCTAAGAAGCCACGCAAACGGGAGTCGAGCGTTATTGATCTATCCCTCATGAAGAAAATGGGTCGAGCGTACTCGTTTCCTCGGGACAAGACGAAGAAGATACTTGATCTTGCTCTAAAACATCAAATGCTTACACTGCCGGAGTCCAAAAACCCTGAACAAGCAGGCGAAGTCTCTGACCCAAACTATTGCTCTTACCATCGAGTAATAGGGCATCCTCTTGAAGATTGCTTCACCTTCAAGAATTGGGTTGAAGATCAGTATCAGCTTGGCAGGTTCGCTCTCTCTGACAACTGGAGGATAACACCGCCACAGAAACACGAACCCAAAGCCACGAAAACAGAACCAACTCCACATTGGGATTGGAAGCGGATTCGCACTTGTCACATGATAACAATATTAAAAGAAGAGCCCGAGAACATGGATAACCTTCCCTGGTGCTTCGTGAACAGCAATGATGAGGTGATCTCAGAATTTCCACCAGCGCCGAAAGAACTGGAGGATGGAATACATACCACTGTAGATAACCTCAAGAAAATTGAGTTGGGGACGGCAAGTGACCCGCGGCCGACGTTCGTCAGTGAGCTGCTATCTGAAGAAAGGGTGGCTGCGTTAAGAGACGTCCTTGTACAGTATAAATATTGCTTCGCATGGAATTATTCCAAAATGCCGGGACTAGATCCAGAAGTCGCTGTGCACAAATTGGCGATATCCCCATGCGTCAAGCCAATCAAACAGGCGTCGAGGAGAATGCGGCTTGAGCTTAAGATGAGCATCAACGCTGAGGTCAAGAAGTTAATCGACTCTGGCTTTATCCAGGAGGTTCAATATCCTGAATGGATTGCTAACATCGTCCCGGTGATGAAGAAAAATGGGACGGTGCGCATATGCGTGGACTTTCGGGATCTTAACAAAGCCTGCCCGAAGGATGATTTCCCGGTGCTAGTCACCGAACTGATGATAGACAATACGTCCACTCATGAGATTTTCTCCTTCATGGACGGTTCACCAGGGTATAATCAGATAAAGATACACCCCGAAGCCCAGAAGCACACTGCTTTTCGGACTCCTTTGGGAATATTCTGTTATAAAGTGATGCCCTTCGGATTAAAGAACGCCGGTGCCACTTACCAGACGGCCATGACGAAGATCTTCGATGACCTCATACATGAAATCGTCGAGTGCTATATCGACGACCTCATGGTTAAGAGCAAATCATACGAGGAACATCTCGAGCATCTAAAGACTGTATTTCGACGCCTTCGACAATACAACTTGAAGATGAACCCTCTCAAGTGTGCATTCGGAGTTTCTTCGGGCAAATTCCTGGAATTCATCGTCCGACACCGAGGTATCGAGATAGATCCGTCCAAGATCAAGGCGATTATGGAAATGCCTCCGCCAAGGACTCTTAAGCAGCTGCGATCTCTCCAAGGGAAGCTCGCATATATACGGCGATTTATAGCCAACCTTTCTGGCAAATGCCCCCCTTACAATCACCTGATGAAGAAGGGAACTCCATTCGTCTGGGATCAAAAATGCCAAGGCGCGCTGGATGAAATTAAACAGTACCTGCAGAACCCGCCAGTGTTGGCTGCTCCGGTTAAGGGAAAACCTCTCATTCTTTATACAACCGCCCTAGAAGGTTCTTTAGGCGCATTATGGGCGCAAGAGAATGACCAAGGGAAAGAAAGAGCACTCTACTATTTAAGTCGAGTTCTTCTGGGGGCAGAAAGCAACTACTCTCCCATTGAAAAACACTGCCTGGCGTTGATCTTTGCGATAACAAAGCTCAGGCACTATGCATTGGCACATGAAGTTCGTCTCATATCGAAGGTAGACCCCCTTAAATATTTGATGTCGAAGGCCATATTGACAGGTCGACTCGCTAAATGGGCTCTGCTCTTGATGGAGTTCTCGATAACGTATCAACCTCTCAAGGCGGTGAAAGGCCAGGCCATCGCCGACTTCCTTGCTGGGCACCCGATACCTGCCGATTCTCCTCTGAATTGCGATCTGCCAGACGAACATGCGTTTGACGCTATCGATGGGAATGATACCCGATAGGAACTCTATTTCGATGGAGCATCTTCCATGAAGAGGCGCAGACAAAACACCCCTATAATCAAGTCAGGGGTAGGCCTCATCTTCGTGACCCCACAAGGAGGAATAATGCGCTTCGCTTTCTCCTTAATAGAGCCGAGGACAAACAATGAAGTCGAATATGAAGCCTTGATAGCAGGTCTCGAGATCACCATCGACATGGGAATTGAAAACCTCCTCATATACGGAGATTCTCAACTGGTCGTTAGTCAAGTAAACGGCGACTACCAAACGTGCAAACCGGAGTTGGTGAAGTACGGTGAAAATGTGCAACAACTGTTGACCCAAATTCCCTCCTATACTTTGGAAAGCATACCGCGCGCGGAAAACAGCAAAGCAGATGCGTTGGCCAAACTTGCTAAAGAACTGGCTGACGAGAACCTCGATGACGTTAGAATCGTGGTACAAAGCCGTCGGGTGCTTGCCCCAGCAGAAATATCTCCGGAATCATCTGAAGAGAAGGGAGCGACTGAACAGACGACCTTGCAAATAGAAGACCGGGAAAAGGCTGAGGATTGGAGGGAAGTCTTCATAGAATACTTTAAGTCCCACCGAATACCTGAAGAAGCGTCCACAAGACATCAGCTCATGAAACGAGCTCTGTCTTTCGCCTTCGTCAATGATACTCTATACAAGAGGTCATTCGATTCTCTGTGGCTGAGATGCTTAGGACCTGACGAAGCAGAAAGAGTCGTTCAGGAAGTTCATGACGGAATCTGTGGTTCTCACCAAGCGGGCCCGAAGATGAAGTTGAAGATCAAACGGATGGGATACTACTGGCCCACGATGATTCAGGATTGCCTCGAATATGCGAAGCAATGCCACTCATGCCAAATCCATGGGGACTTCATCCACCAATATCCAAATCCATTACATCCAACGGTGGCTAGCTGGCCGTTCGAGATGTGGGGAACTGACATAGTCGGCCCCATCGAACCAGCATCGTCCAGGGGACATCATTTCATCCTGGCGACGACTGATTACTTCTCCAAATGGGCAGAAGCAGTACCGTTAAGGGAGGTGAAGACGGAGAATATCCTCCATTTCTTCAAGACGCACGTCATATATCGGTTTGGAACGCCGAGACGGATCATCTCCGATAACGGGCCAGCCTACAGAAGCCACAAGATCAGTCGCTTCGCGCAACAGCATAACATAGACTGGAGATATTCCTCGGTTTATAATCCGCGAGCTAATGGTCTAGTCGAGGCCTTCAACAAGACCCTGACGAAGATCATGAAAAAGACGGTGTCCCGAAATAAGAAAGACTGGCATGAGAGACTGCAAGAAGCTCTCTGGGCGTATCAACTACGTTCAAAACGGCCACGAACACAACGCCATACGCGTTGGTATTCGGTACGGAAGTAGTACTCCCCCTCGAGATAGAGCTACCCTCTTTACGAGTGGCAGTCCACTACGAGTTGACGAACGAAGAAAATGCTAACCTTCGGCTTGAGGAGCTTGATGCCCTTGAAGAAACACGGCTCATAGCGCAACAAAATCTGGAAGCTTATAAAGCAAAGATGATGCGCTCATATGAAAGATTGACCCGGCCGAGGACATTCCGCCAAGGCGAACTCGTGCTAGTGGTCAAAAGGCCTATGATCCCCAATCGCGCCAAACGGGGAAAATTCGAGCCAAACTACGAAGGCCCGTACATCATAGATAAGGTCTACCAGGGTGGGGCCTATCTACTCATGGACATGCACGGTGAAAGGCCTTTCAGGCCAATAAACGGTCGCTTCCTAAAGAAGTACTACGCTTAATGAGCCATAGCCTAGGTCAATGATAGATGACGACGACTATGTCCGCTCGCTATCTTCCTAAGCTCAAGCTTTATAAGCAATAGCCAGCCTTCTTCATGACGGACCGAAACGTCCTTAAACTAATAGCGGACCGAAACGTCCGTAAACTAATACCGTAACATCCGTAAGCTGACGAGATAAAAAAAAGAAGAAAAATATAATAAATAAAAACGGTATGCCCATAAGCAAAAAAGGGCACGGATGAAAACCCGAAAGGGCTCCGTGAGTAAAAACAGCAGGGCTACCGGTGAGTGTTGGTGAAAACCCGAAAGGGCGCAACCTCGTAAAAAAAAAGAGAGAAGAAAATAAAAAGAATAAAAAAAAAGGTATGTCCATAAGCAAAATGGGCACGGATGAAAACCTGAAAGGGCTCCGTGAGTAAAAACAGCAGGACTACCGGCGAGTGTTTGTGAAAACCCGAAAGGGCGCAACCTCGTTAAAAGACACTTATAGGGTCCTCTCGACCTTGTAAGGAGAAACCACCCGCGTGAGATCCTTACGACTCACAAGGGAGCAACACACTTAGGGATCCCCACGATTCCTAAGGAGAAAGTACACTTGCGAGATCCTCACGACTCGTAAGGAGAACTCTCTTATGAGACCCTCACGGCTCATAAGATTTGAAAGTCTTAAGTTACAGAGACCTAAACCTGTGCTTAAGCAACCCCCACAACTTCCGATATTGCCCTACAAGTGGCTCAATACTGGCCCTTGTATACAATCCACGAGCGCGAATAAACATTTCCCTAATCAAGTCCCATCCGAGACTGGGGATACGTTCGCTTGGTGAACAACCCTTGAAAATCCTCTCGATTTACAAGGAGAAAACCCTCCTGTAGGATCCTTACGACTTACAGAGGAACAAACACTTAGGAATCCTCACGATTCCTAAGGAGAAAATACACCTACAAGATCCTCACGACTTGTAAGGAGAAATACCTTTGTGAGACCCTTACGGCTCATGAAGTCAAAAGCCTTAGTCGACAGGACCTTAACCCTGTTCGCTAAGCCACCTTTGGTCGACATCGACAGAGGCAAATGATGATTCGCTCCTGGTAATATCCCAGTTGTAGCGGTGCTGATGCCGAAATCGGTGTCTAATTTCAGGTTTACGGCGAAAAGCCAGTAGGCCGCACATGCATACGAAATAGCCAAAATGATGGGGCAACTTGCAATAAAAAGCAGCAAGTAAAATGTATGCATGCAAAATAGCCGAAATGATTGGGCAACTCGCAATAAAAATCAGCGAGTAAAAATAAAATAAACAGCCGAAATGATTGGGCACCGCGAAAAATAGCCGAAATGATTGGGCAATCGCGACCTTCGCGATATAAAAGCTGAAATGATAGAGCATCGCGGAAATAATAAAAATGATGATAAAACTTGGGCCCTACAGTTGAGATCACATCGATCCCTGTATACAATCCAAGGGCGCAAACAGAATGGGAACCATACTTTCCCAACAGGCTCCGCCAGAAAATGAAGCCAAATCTCGACGGTTCATCCCAACCCCAAGGAAACAAATAATCCTTGGCAAATACCTCAACTCAGGGAAACAAATATCCTTGACGAGAGCCTCCTGATTCTCATCGACTCGCAGAGAAGCCAATGTCTCCGTGGGAAATTCTCGATTCGTTTCAACACCAGGGAAACAAATAATCTTTGGCAAATACCTCAACTCAGGGAAACAAACATCCTTGACGAGAGCTTCCTGATTCGCATCGACTCGCAGAGCAACCAGTGTCTCCGTGGGAAATTCTCGATTCGTTTCAACACCAGGGAAACAAATAATCCTTGGCAAATACCTCAACTCAGGGAAACAAACATCCTTGACGAGAGCCTCCTGACTCGCATCGACTCGCAGAGAAACCAATGTCTCCGTGGGAAATTCTCGATTCGTTTCAACACCAAGAAAACAAATAATCCTTGGCAAATACCTCAACTCAGGGAAACAAACATCCTTGATGAGAGCTTCCTGATTTGCATCGACTCGCAGAGCAACCAGTGACTCCGTGGGAAATTCTCGATTCGTTTCAACACCAAGGAAACAAATAATCCTTGGCAAATACCTCCACTCAGGGAAACAAACATCCTTGACGAGAGCTTCCTGATTCGCATCGACTCGCAGAGCAACCAGTGTCTCCGTGGGAAATTCTCGATTCATTTCAACACCAAGGAAACAAATAATCCTTGGCAAATACCTCAACTCAGGGAAACAAACATCCTTGACGAGGGCTTCCTGATTCGCATCGACTCGCAGAGCAACCAGTGTCTCCGTGGGAAATTCTCGATTCGTTTCAACACCAAGGAAACAAATAATCCTTGGCAAATACCTCAACTCAGGAAAACCAGCGTCCTTGACGAGAACCTCCTGATTCGCGTCGGCTTGCAGAGAAACTAGTGTCTCCGCGGAAAATTCCCGATTCGTCTCAACTTGCAAGATGAAGCCTCAGGCAGCAGGGATTGAAAAAAAAAACTTGCTTCCTGAACAATGGGACCCTGCAAGTCGGTCTAAAACGGTCTCTTGCATACTATTCACGGGTCTCACTCTCCAAAGTCGAGTTTCGACAAGGAGGGAAACAACCGCTTACGGGTCCTCTCGACTCGTAAGAGGGAAAAATTCTCTTATAGGATACTTACGACTTATAAGAGAAAACACACTTAGGAATCCTCACGATTCCTAAGGAGAAAACCCACCTACGAGATCCTTTCGATCCGTAGGGAGAAAAGTCCCTATGAGACCCTCACGGCCCATAAAGTTGAAAAGTCTTAGGCGGCAGATCTGAACATGCGGCCTAAGCCATCGTTATTTCTTGAGGAAATCAAGACGCTTGCTCTATTATCTGTCAATTATGTTCATCAAGACAACACGCTGATAATAATAGCAAAAAAGAGAGTGATAGAAAGAACATCTGATTAGCGTTGGATCAAGCATTCAGGACACACTCATCCATGCATGTGCAAAAGATTCAGAACGAGGAATAAGACAAGCTGAAATGGAAATTTTCTATTCATATCATAAAAAGAGGTTCTTATAATTATTAAAATGATTACAAAGGTATAACCTCGAACCCGAGACATGGATTGAGGAACTCGAAAGTGACCCTATCTATGACTTTCCAAGCCTTGCGGACCATCCTGGTGTGCTTTCTTTCGCGAGCACAAGCGTCAGGGCCCCCCGATGTCTTCCACCCTCCAATAAGCAGCAAGCATGGCGGACTGTTGAAAGGCCTGGTGCAAGAGATCGACAAGATTGTCTCGACGTCTCTTCGAGATTAAGTTCATCAGGTACACCGAATGCACCTTATCCTCGGCGGCATCCAACGCCCTAAGCGGCACACCGGAACAGAATAGGGGAAGTGCTTCCCAGATGGCTCCCACAATAAGCTTCAGGAGGGAGGAACGTCGGGGAAGCAGTTGACCATTATATGCGTCGAAGCGGCTGATGATCTCGGCACACTCCGTATTTGTGAATTCTCGATTTTGAGAGCGGCCGAGTCGGCGGATGTCACCATAAGAGATGATCTCGTCAAGATCATACATGTGGGCGTCCATTGCTCCTGCAAGAGAAATTTAACAGAATTAGCAGACAGACTGAGTAAGTGAATTCTTATTAAAAACAGGCACAGGGAGTTAAACTCCTCGAGAGCAATGCTCTGCAAACAGGAGTGACACCTATCAAATTCAGTAATGAGAGGAATTTAAAGAAATTCCCCGAAAACGCTGAGAGCCTTGCTATGAAAAGATGATAAAATCCATCAAAGATAAAACTCCATTTTTGATCTTCATTATTCATGATCAAACTCTTAAGAGTTCTTCGCAGAAGATTAAAATTCTACTTGTATCAAGAAAGCAGAGCTTTGATTCATGGGCTAAGAAGTCCCAAGAAAAAATCATGATCTAAGGCGAGCAAAGCTCTATTAATAAAACCCTAAATGGGTTTTCTTTAGATCAAAGATCTATGAGAGCGAGGCTCTGTTATTTAAAATTAAGTTAATTTAATTTAAGTTAATTTTACCTAAAAAGTTTTCTAGAGTTTAACTCTTAAGTTCTTAAAAGCAAGAGCAAAGCTCTGAAGTTCTGAGAAATGAAAATTCTTGAGGATGGTGACCATCTATTGAGGACCAAGGGTCCTATTTATAGGCGCTCGGCGCCCCTTCAACTCCTGAGTTGCCACAACGGTTGGAATTCTGCCACCGCTGCGCTTACGCTTGGGGCCACGTAAGAGCAACGGTGGGGGGGCATTTGTTTATCCCAATCAGAGCAAAGCCCTGTTCAAATTCCAAGGCGGGAGACGAAGCGACGCTTCTGTTTCCCCCAATCAGAGCAAAGCTCTGTTTTGAAAATTGAAGTGAAAATTAAAGTTAAAATAAATGAAGCAACGCTTCAAATTCCTTGCGCTGTGCGCAACGCGCCATATGTCAGGCGCTGACACGTCAGCGCAGCGTCCAAGGCAGCGCGCCCAATCAGAGCAAAGCTCTATTTAAAAAAAAATTAAAGGATGCAACGCTTCAGTTGTGCAAGCGCCGCGCTGCGCGACACGTGTCAGCGCAGATGCGCTGCGCTGTGCGCTGCGCGACACGTGTCAGCGCAGAATCGCTAGCGCAGTTGCGCTGCACGACACGTGTCAGCGCAGTTGCGCTGCGCTGTGCGCTGCGCGACACGTGTCACGCGCTGGGGCATTTGCGCCAAACAGAATTAAAATTTTAAAGAAATCTTTCTGTTCTGTTTAAAACAAGAAGATTTTCTTCTGTAAAACAGGAGCCCTTGGATCAAATATCCAACGGTAGGGAAAATCCCCCAAATCACTCAGAGAAATATCTCTTTAACAAATTTAACTAATTTATGGACACTATAAAAAGGACTCTAGATCTCAATTCAAAGGCATCAACATTTGTGAGAAATCAAGAACTTCAAACAGAGAAAACTCTGAAGAAATTTCAAGAAAAAGGTAAAATCCTTCATAAAATAGAAGAAATTTCTTCTAATAGATCATTGATCTAAGAACAAGATCAATGATCTTCACATAATAAACAGTGCTTTGCACTTTTTATGAACCACTGGTTCTTTAAAATAAGAAAAACAAGAAATACTTGTTTTCTTTGATTCTAATTAAATCAAAGAAAACAAACAGTGCTTTGCATTTTGTCATGAACCATTGGTTCTAAAAAGATTCTCAAATTATAGTGCCTTACACTTGCAAACTGCGCTGTTGCGCTCCTGGATTGGCACAAGCCACCAGAGAGCGCCACGTGTCAGCATCTGAACCATCTGCGCTATGCGCTTTTGAAATAGAGCCTTGCTCTCTGGAATTGGCGCAACTCACCAGAGCGCGACACGTGTCAGCAGCGCAAGTGCAGCGCATTGGCGCAGCGCACTGCGCTTGCGTGACACGTGTCAATACCACAAGCGCTTGCGCTTTTTGATTGGCGCAAAGCGCCTGACAAATGCAATGCATTTCCTAAAGGGCCATGCCCAAATCAAAAAGACCTAGTAGGCCTAATTAAATTGCAAAGCAATAAATGGGCAGAGCCCAGGTAAAATTGATGCTCTGCATCTTTTATAAAAGGGCAGGGCCCAAGTAAAATTGATGCTCTGCATCATTCATAAATGAGCAGAGCCCAAAATAAATTGATGCTCTGCATCCTTTATGGGCAGAGCCCAACCAAAAATAGAAAATAGTGCAATGCATTATTTAAAAATGGGCCAAGCCCTACTACAGGCCAAAAACAAATAAAAGTGTCGAACATTTTTCAATTGGAATTAGCCCAATCGTGGCCGTAAGTTCTCAAATTAAATGGACTGAGCAAGATTGTTCTCCTAAATCAATTTACTTTCGGTTCGAGGGTACATCTCTGAACTCCTCTGACACCTATCGTTGTAATCCTTCAACGACGTCAGAGAGGTGACGGGTCCCGACGACCACACATTAATATGGACTGCGGGGTCCTTAAACTCGTTGACCGAAACGTCCTTAAACTAATATCGGACCGAAACGTCCTTAAACTAATGTCGGACCGAAACGTCCTTAAACTAATAATGGACCACCACGTCCCTAAACTAGCGATGGACCACCACGTCCCTAAACTGGAATAATAGAGCCTTCAAATGCTCTTTTGCCGGATCTAAACGATCCCGTTTAAGTTGATCTTAGCCCCAAACACGGCCAACTTATCCTCAAACATTCAAATGGACTATAAAACTCCAAATCAACTTTGGTTTAAGGGTACATCTCCAAACTCCTATGGCACCTATCGTTGTAATCCTTCAACGTCGTCAGAGAGGTGACGGGTCCCGACGGTCATATATTAAATGGACCACTACGTCCTTAAACTGGAAATGGATCTAGGCGATCCCGTTAAGTTGATCTTAGTCTCAAATCAGACTAACGTATCCTTAACGAACGTTTAAGTTGATCTTAGTCTCAAATGCGGCTAACGTATCCTTAAACTAAAAACACCAAACCCAAATCTAAGTAAATACGGATTTGGACTAATCCACGTCCTACGGGCGACGGCATTACTCAGTCTCCGTATACAATCCACGGGCAACCACAAACAAAACAAACACCCACGACACGAAGTGAAATTCTGGAGAAGGAGAAAGTTGTTACCGCGATGCGGTAGCGTAATTAACTGCAGGGGCTTGCGCCTGCAGGGAAGAGCGTCCCCACAATCAAAAAACCCTCAAGCGAGGGGGAATCTGACGAAGTCTGCGACATCGGCCGCATCCATCTAAACCTCCGATACACGGTGCCATAAATCAACTTGGCATCTTCGGAGAGGTAGACGGATAAAACCATATAGCATCTGTCCCGAATCTCAGGCTAGACGTCCTCACGTCGTCGCCGCCGTCTTTCGGAGGGGAACACCCACCATATCTGCGGAGTGGCCAATGGAATGTCAAACAAGATTGAATGTTTAGGTTCTTATCAAATTTTTAGTAATCGTTTGCGGTTCTGGAATCACTTCCAGTTCTACCATACTCCCACTGCTGTTTTCTGAAAAAATGAATTTTTATTAAAACTGTGGCGAGTCAAGAACAATATCACTATTGATCTTTCAGATGGTAGAAAATCAACCCTTGTCATAGCCCGGGTCAACCCACAAACAGCCATTACAGAAATGTGCCTTGAGTTATCCAGAGTCTGGTTTTAAGCATAAGCTGGACAACTCCCCGTACCTTAACATCGTCAAGATACGAACCGTTCTATATCCAATACAGAAACAGAGGCACTGATTTAATTGAACCAGATTCAAATCATGCAGCTGTCTCCAGTGCATGTCAACTAAATGGAAAGAGGCCGATCAACATTACTCAACTTAGGAGTGCTTCCAATTATGAATAACCTGAAAGAGAAGCAAGTTCTCTTAATCATTACTATTAACTGAATACTATACACAAGTATCTACATTTTCGATCACCTTGAAGTATCCTGATACTTGCAATACTTGGTTCTCTAATTTATTCATATACCTATAACTTCTCAAAACTTGGACCTTGCATTTGTACGAAACACATGTCTAAGAACTAGAGAAGTCACAAGTAAACCGAATATAGTACGAGGACCAACCCCTCTGTCCTAATGGACACTGGATAATATACAACACTCTGTATAAGTCCCTTTAGTCTTATAACTCATTCCCTGTGTGTCGTAGGTTGAAAACTGTACTTATGGTTAAGAAGAATTACACCGCTGTTTAATGCTCCTTACCTAACCATCCACTGATTTAGGTAAATGTGATCGACATAATTTCAAAAAGTTATATCTCACTCTATAAAAATATACGTACAGATATATCAATTTGAAATTGGTGCATAACAATGGATATTCAAAACCAAATATTTACCGTCCGGCAAACAACCCAGGTGATTTCCTCAAATATCACCAATTACAACGAATCCCGATATAATGAGGATAATCACCAAATTCCCAATAACTTACTCCCACTCATCATCTGTAAAACCATACAGATGTGAGAATCATACCTGATAAATACATACCCTGGAGCAAAGACCAATTGGGAAATCAGTTTTCTATTAACAATACACAGTGAAACTAAAACATTGAAATGTTTCGTAGGGGTATCCGGGTATTCCTAGTAATGCCTCTTCCATTATCCAGATTCACAACTGTAACCGTATATTTCTTTGCCATCTCTCCAAATCCCTTTATATATCTTTAGTCATTACCTTCTGCACACCATTGTTAGCCTAAATGGTTTTCTTCCTTCCCTACCGTTCGGCACCAGCCTATGGTTTGGAAGAAGACTATCCATTAAGCGTAATAGGTGTACTGTTCTAATCCTAGGAGCACTCGCAACACGAGAGAAGGTAAAGATAAAAGACACATGAATAAACCTTATTCCTATTTCTCCTGAACCAGAATCCATCCCCGAACTGGAACAGGTTCTTTTCGAGTTCGTATATAACCATACGATGGAGTATCCAATAAACTGTGGATCTTCGTAGTGATACGGAGTGTCCTGGAGAAATACAAAGGTGATGTAGGATTGGCGAAGAAATACTTGGTTTGGTCGTGAATAGCAGTCGCAATTTACTTTGCCCTCTTACTAATTCCTTTATTTGTCTTTACATAATACCTTCTGTACACCATTGTTAGGCTAATTGGTTTTCTTCATTCCCTACCGGTCGGCACCTGCCTATGGTTTGGAAGAAGACTATCCAATTTGCGTAATAGGTGTACTGTCCTAATCCAAGGAACACTTGAAACCTGAGAGAAGGTAAGAGGAAAAGACAACTGAATAGTCCTATTCGTTTTCTCCAGAACCGGAAACCATCCTCGAATAAATTCCTTCAAGTTCGTATATAACCATATGATGGTTTTATCCAATGGAAGTGGACGTTCGTAGTAATACGGGGTGTCCTGGAGAAAAGGGTAAAAGTAGGAGTGGCAATGAGGTATGCAACTCTAACAATCCAAAAGCCAGTGTTTTAAGAAGGTTTGGTCAACTTGGTCACCGAGTCATAGTCAAGGGTCGGGTCATGGTCGCTGCCAAAGAGAGAAAGAGAAGAAACACTCAGCGTGCACTCTAACCTAGATCAGAATGGTTGTCACTTTATCTAATCAGAAAACCTCCCACTGTAATCTCAAATTCTTCTCCAAACCTGAAAGAAGAATTAGTCGGGATCACCCGAGAAGTAAACTAACTCATCAGTGGGAATCGGGATCCAACTATCATCGCATGATAACGTGACGGAATCCACTCATGTTATCACACTCCAGAAGGTATGCGCATTCCTGGCAAGTTTCAGTTTCTTTAGAAACTCCCGATGTGATTTTTACCCCTAGGACCCAAGTGACCTTGACAATGCCAACATATCAAAGAGTCCTAGTCAAGTTCAACCCGTCATTATCTTGATTGCGTTAAACCCACCCGTACGAGTCCTTGACAATGCCAACATAACCGTACGACTGTCCTAACCAATCCACATATCCATGCGATAGAGAAGCATTACAGAGCTACCGAACACTACGCCTCGGCAATGCACGACATACGGAGCATGAATACTAAGCAATACTAATCTGAAATGACGGAGGGCTATGGCTGGTTTTTGGCAAAAAAACATTAACGTAATGAACTTGATATCATTGAAGGAACTGGATAACTTTTTATAAAAATATAGTGACGAAAACCTTTTGCTAAAGAGGTCACTCCCGGTGAAGGGATCTAGGCTCTTTCCCAGTAGAATGAGGTGCAGGATATTCCAACTGAATACCACGATGCAAAGCAAAAAGACAATCGGTTATAGTGAAGTTATTACCCTGACGCAAACTTCTGTCCAAGGGGTCACTCCCGGTGAAGGGATCTCGGCCCTTGCCTCGTCGACTGAGGTGCTGGATATTCATAACCGAATACCACTGTGCAAAACAAAAGAGAACGCTCTTGCAATAACAGCTTTTTGAAAAATTATTCCAACAACATCAGAATAGCTTTGTTTAGCTTGCATTGATCCGAATCAACGCAGTCCCATCAATTGATCACACCAATAAAGAACGAAAATAATGATGTACGTATATGCCATCCGCATTCGCCACTGGGTCCCGTCATCACCCGTTAGGTTACTTAACTAACGACAGAGCGGGGACTGGACTAGCGCGGATGCAAAACATATATAACATCTACTAGTATATATATCAATATATAATATTCGCTTAAGGCGTGATAAAAAGCAACATCACATAAATGTAATAAGTATCACAGAACAATACAGATATCTGGGATCTCCGGGTTTCATAGAGCCGCTACTGAAACCCGACGTTCCCCTGGTCGTGTGGATAGCCTGTGCAATGAAATCCTAGACCCCTATGGGCGCGGCAAGTTACCCGCCAAAACTTGAAGCAAGACAGCCCCCTTCAGCAATGTGAATGGACCACCCAGCACTTCACGGAATCCGGTAACTTGGGCACCCCATCTTGGGTCAACCTGTACCCCCTACGAGTGCGGCGAATAGCCCGCCAATTCTAGAGTGAAGCCCCCTCCGTCTCAACGCCATGAGATGCGGGCCCGTTGCCCTCTAGAACCCGGCTACCCGTGCACCCCTCCGCGGGGTAATCCCAGTACAGAAAGTAAAAATATACAAACAATGGGTACATCGATCTCAGCCCGGTTGTGCCCCAAAAGAATAATATACAAACAGGCAGTGACGGCAGTCCACATGTCGGACGCTCGCCCCGCAATATCAAATGTACATATACAACCAAACTGTACTACTATTGCATCCAGGCTATCCACCATGACAAATCCGCAACATCACAGCACAACACAGAACATCAACGTGAATGTCACGTTCGCAAATCCGTCTAAAAGAGCTATAGCAGTTAGACAGGATTTACCGATCAAATGACATTCACGGTCGCAGATATAATGTAAATACTGTGAACTAACATGTTAAAATTTTTTCGATCGACTAAATTTCCCGAAGTGGGCCCCAAGCACAACTGTAGCACTCAAAATAAATCTGGGCCCAAACAGAACATACCAAAAACCCTATTTCCATGTCAGAAGCCCACTGTAAAAATTTGGTGTTGTGAAGGCACAGAATGGCGGCGGAACCGCGGCCGAAAGGGGGTTATGGCCGCGGTTCCGCGGTGCTTCCGTACGATCGTGCCATCAAATTTTCACAGAATGCTTAAAAAACCCTGCACGTATTTTTACAATGTACCAAATAATTTTTTGACCACTGCAAAAATTCGACAGAAACTATGGCATGAAAACGCGGTTTTTTGAAAATCCGTTCGATCGAACTTGTAAACACATTAGAGCAAGGTAGACTAGGTTAATGGCGTGGCTCTGATACCATGTAGGACTACGGTAGCGCCCCGGCCGTCTTTCCGAGGCCAAAATGCGGAAACGAAAAATTTTCTTGACTTTAAAACCGGCGCTACCGCATACTAAAAAACCCGGATCGTGACCATTAACCTAATGCTAGCAAACTAGAGAAGGGATAGAATGCTATACCGAGTGATCCGTGTCCTTCGGTCTTCGGCCTCCGTCCCGATCTCCTCGCGGAATCTCCGGTCTTCACCTCCTCGTCGGAAAGGGCACCACTTCGCCGGGTTCTTTTACGGGCTCCCACCTCTGGACCGAGGCAACTCGAGCACGAAGTTGGCGAGTCGACGTGCCCAAGGATGCTGTAGGCTAAGTGTAGTAATGTTTGTCTCATGGGGTTGTGAAGTTGCCTTTTGGAAAATGAGCTTGGGATTTTGTAGCAAGCATAAAAATATGAGATGAACATTTTTCCTTATAAAAAATGAATCCTCCCATTCCTCAAGAAGTGGCCGGCCTAATCAAAAGAGGAGGAGGGAAATATACAAAGGGGATGAGCACAAGAGGAGTGAGGAGGTAACCATAAGAAATGTGGAGATAATGTCACACACATTTCTAATCAAATCCTATCTCATTTAATGCTAGCCATCATGAAAGAAAAAGCAAAGATGCTATCATAATCTCTTCATTTACAAATAAACCCTCCACAAAACTAATTTGCACACTTGCAAATAACCTCCTCCATCGGAAAAATCCGACCATGATGGAACAAAGGAAAACTGGCCGGAACGGAATACAAACTGGAAACTTCAGAAAACTGATCCCGTAATAAATTACAGGAAAACCCCGCGACTGTATATACATACCCGCATTTGTATTCCGACCGAATACAAATGCAATGAGACAAAATCTACACTGTACAATACTAGGATCCGGCTTAAACCAAAGCCTGCTAGTATTATCCGTCCGATCATGATCCGTGCAATACCGCACGTATCTGATCGAATCCTGCCATATCTTCATACGGCCTCTACAGCGTTTCGCCCGAAACTTGAGGAACTGTCTGTGGGGGACTCTAAAGACTCGTCAATACTTTGGCTGTGGATTTAACCACTAGCACGTCAGAGGTATTAGCCATACGTGACGGGATACCAGCTATTAACCAAAAGGGACGTCTGTGAGCGAACTCATCCTGACACCTTACTGAGCTTGTCAGTGACAATATCCGTACAGTCCGGTCCGTTCGTCTATGAGTATCGCATGGCGGGCCTAGGGGGTTGGTAAAAGTCAGACCCCCAAAAGCGGTACAAGTTGTGTCGGAGTGTAGCCCAGAACACCCTGAGATACTACTGGAATTCCTACCAGTAAATCTTCTGCCTCGGCCGAGGGCTTTGTGTAATGGCTCTCCTAGACACAGCGCGACCTCACCCCCAATACCGGGAGAGTCGAACCCCTGCAGATCCGCTCACTGCCTCCATGTGGCTCGGGACTGTACCCAACTAAATCCTGTTTGCACGACTCCTTTGAGTCATGGTAGGGTAGTAATCAAAGTACAGTGGGAACTCACACGAGACAAATGACGATCTCAGGTCGATGAACTAACCTGTACACATGTCACCAGAGAACTGCTATCTGACGTCAGGTATAAGACCAACTAGCATGTTCCCGGCGAGTCCTGTCCGGTGTACTCATAACCCAATGAGCACCTGTATACATCTTAGGTGATCCAACTGACACCAGTGGCTTGTGAGACCGGCCACCGTCCCTCGTCGGGATCTCGACTGTATACACTAGTCTACTCTGGAGTATCGATGCCCTGTCTCGAAAACTCTCATGACTAGGGACCTTTTAAGGATGTGCTTATAGACCCCAGCTCCCACGTATATGATCGTCATCATACCGCTGGTCGTCAAGCAAGAATCCTAAGGGCTCTATTAATGCGCAATAGTGACCTGTATGGTCACCTAAAGCAGTACACGATGATAAAGATAAACCAGATAACATACTATTATCTTGAGTATGACTGTTCTAACGGTATAGGTCCTCCCTCAATCATTGCAATCACGTGCCTGTGATCCAATAATTGACTCTGAGGGCACTATCTCCAACATTTTCCAACATAACTTTTGCTGTATTTTTTAAAAGTTCGATGGCTTGTGCAATCCGCAGTACCGGAAGGGCTGAGAGGTTGTATCTTAGGATTGAATTTTCCCTTTAAACCTGCCAAGAGGGAGGCGATATCTTTCTTAGCTCAGTGCACTTAAGCGTGTGTCTCTTTCTCATAAACTTCAATTTTATTCTTGTGATCCAAAAAGGTTATAATATTGTTTATTCAATTTTTTCAGATATAAAATGTATTAAACAACAAAATTTCTAGCAATAACAACTATATTTCTCATTGCTTACTTTGTCAAATAAACAAGCTGTCACGCTCCGCTTCCCAAAATACGGAACACGAGGGGTGACAAGGCCAGCTATGCTCTTACGGTCAAGCAAATATCCTGCCGTAATCACACTTCGGTTTCTAGCATTGCGTGGTAATCAGTAATCAATGCACAGGTAATGAGAAATGCAGTTACTACATCTATTAGAATAGATAAAAGATATACCAGATAGAGATCAAGGGAAAGATAGCGTTGGCGTCGCTGATTTAGATGTCCGCAATATCCTCGAGGTATAACAGGTCCTGATCCGAGCTCAGTCCACTTCTCACTCTGAGCATGCATACTCAAGTCGTCAGAGCGACACAATAGCAATATATATAAACACATATGTAAACACGTGCAATAATGATGAACATAAAACAGTAAACACGGAGTGATGACATGAGCATGATAACCGGTAATATCACCCATATGACTCCCAAAATCGTTGTATATGCTGGCAGCGGGACTCCCGAGATTCCGTTGATCCACTCAAACCACCCCACACCCATGGTCTATATCAAATACCAATCATGAATCCAAATACTAGTCGCTCTATGATAAGACTACGCGAGAACTGGAGACAGGGTCTCCATCAAGCATGTCTCGACTGATATCCAAGATAAATGGACAGTACTCGATATCTTACCTCTGACACTAATATAAGTGCTCCCATAACCGTCCCATTCCAGTTATACCTACACTTATATATGTCCCATAGGCGTCGACAATGCAATAATTTAACCAGTTCCGCTGATTGTGTACAAGTACGTGTCACTTCACTTATCCATTCACGCTCTAACACTAACGTACTTTGTCACAACCCAATCACTAATGTTTATCACTGGGTAATGAAACACAATCACTAGGTTATCAATGTAGGTGACCAATATTCAATGAGGGTATAACTATGATGAGAATGCAATTAATTATGATACGAATAAAATATAGCAGCCAGTGTCACACTGCTTGCAATATTTACTATAAATCACACGCGCAAAATTTAGCAAAACTATATAAAAGGGGTAAGCAGTATATTTAATTATCTGTACAGAAAAATTAGTTTCGTGTCAATCGGATTTCAGGTTTGTCAGTTACGGTCACTTCATTTTAAGTGTTCGCTGCTGGAAATCCAATTTCTGGACTGGAAGTCCGTATCGTAACACCCTATACTCCTAGTTGGGAGCAAAATTTGGAGACGCTACAGTTGGATAATATTTAGGTTTAACAGTTAGGTTTCTAACGTATTAGACAGATCAATAATATCCGCTGTGTGCTTGGAGTTATGCAATGTTTATTATCGGGATATGCGTTTTGTCCCTGCTTGGGACCGCAGCACGTACTGATGATTTAAAATATAATTAAAATAGTAAAAGATGACAAAAATGAATGAAACCACTGCCATTGGAAAGCTAAAAAAAATTTCTACGCAGGGGTAATTGCTCCCGCACACTATCACAATTAAACATCAATGTTTCAGGGGTACGAATGCAAGTCAAGGAGTAAGTTCCTGCACTGGATTGCGGTCCAAGGTCAGGTAAGTTCCTTATTTTCGATATTCAGAGGATATATCTAATAGTAAAGCTACATGTCGAGTTAAATATTACGCAGTATCCTTCGCAACGAACCCAAGCACGCTGCGTTTGTATTTTTTCTAGAATTAATTATGAATTTTACGGTGTCCAGTGTTCGGTAAATTGTAAGTTTTGGTATTAAGGTTAGGGCGTCACTTATGTGTGGGCATGGTATCGATTTGCCACCAAATTTGTACATAGTATTTATTAACAGTATTATGGTCTAAACATCTCAAGTTTCGCCATTTTAAGATATGTTTTGATCTAGGACTTTACATCGATCGATCATGATTATATCGGTGTATATAGTCTAATTAAGCATTCAATTTTTATTTGTAAAGTAGTAACATGTAAGCAAGTGAGGAGTTCACTTGTTTTCGGTCGCTTGATATAGAAGCGACGCTGCTTGCGGACTTCGTCTTGATACACGAGACGATGCGGTGCTGGACACAGGCGCGGCGCGGGCGCGATGCACGGTGACTCGGTACTGGACGCGGCGGCGACGCAGGCGTGATACGGTAGTGGACGTGGCGACGACACAGGCACGACATGGTACTGAGCACAGTCTTGACTCGGTGTGTGGTTCGGGAGCGGCATGGTGCGTGCACAGGATCGGGCACGGTGTGGCATAGGGGCTGACATGACATGACACGGAGAGTGGATGTGATGTGGCATGGGGAGTGGGAACGAGGCACGACATGTCTGGGTGCGCGGTGGCACGGAGGCTGGCACGGTGTGACACGGACGTAACACGGCTTGGGGTTCGAGCTTGGGTTCAAGCCTTTAAGTTAGCACGGTGTCGGTGGCGAGGAACTCGGGTGTTGTGATGGTGGTGGCATCGGTTGGTGCTCGCGGAGGCGGTCGGCGGTTGGTGCTCGCGGAGGCGGTCGGCGGTCGGTGGCAAGGAGGAGAACGGCGGGCTGCTTGGGTGGTTGGTGGCGATGGGTGGCTGGCGAGATGCTCGGACGAGGTAGAAGAGGCTGGTGCTCAAGGTGGCCGGAGCTCAGGTGCAAGGATTGTGGGGAGCTCGGGTGTCTGGTGGTGTTGGGTCGCGAGGCTCGGTGCAGGCGATGGAGGGAGCTGTGCGGCGGTCGTGGTGGTTGTGAGGTGGCGGGCTCGTCGGAGGAAGGTTCGTTGGCGAGTTAGCAGCTGGGGTCGATGGGTTTCGGTGCTTGGGTGTTCAAGTGGTGGTGGGTTCGTTTGGGGAGCTCGGGGAAAGGAGGGCAACGAGAGAGGAGAAGGGAGAGAGAGAGTGTGAGAATGAGGGGGGAGAGATCTTGCGAGGTAGTTGAGGGAGTGGGCGCTGTCTTTGCGGATTGGGCATGATAGAGAGGTCGTGGGGGAAAGAGGCGGGAAGGCAGGCGATGTGGGGAGAAGATGAAGGGAGTAGGTTGTAGTGGGTCGGGTTCAGGGTCGGGTGTGGGGGGAGCGGGTGTGGGGTTTTGTTGGGCGAAGACGAGTTCGCGGGGCACGGGTCGTGGGGGTTTTGGCGGGAAAGAAGGAGAAGGAGAAGAAGAAGAAGGGGGAGAGGGAAGTCGGGTCGGGTTTGCAAGGACCGGGCCGGGTTTGGGGTGAAGGGTGAGGGAAAGGGGAATGCTGGGCTGGGGTTTGGGTTAGGGAACGGGAATAGATTTGAAAAAGGATTTGGAATAATAATAACAAAAAGGGTTAGAGTTAGGAAAATAAAATATTTAAGCTAATAAAATTTTGTAGTTATTGTTTTTAAAAGTACGGAAATTATTTAAAGTAACTGGGTATTACACAAGCAGAACCCGAACAAGTTTTTAAGCCAATTAAATAATTAAATGAACAAGGACAACTTAAAGGTTATGAGGAGCCCGTATGGACACTGCAGACCCATAATTGCAATGTCCAGACCGCACGTCCCGTGAGGCCGGAAGGGCTATGCGTTAAAAAACATCTGGACATCATGGGGCCTGCAGTCTGGATACTGCAGTTATAGGCATGCAGTATTCCCCCTTTCCTCCAACTTAAAAACATGTCCTGTTTATCATATATCCTATTTAATAAATACTGCAATTTCAAGCCTGTGAGTCACACGTGGGAACATGGAATGAAACTATTATGTCATTACAACTTAATAAATAATGTTTTCCTTTTTCATGAAAAAACAAAATTAAGCATTTTTGTTTTTAATAAAAGACCTTTCTCTTAACTGTAAACGTTACGTCTGAAATTAATAAACAACTTGATAAATTATTATGTAATCTACCGTAAGTCATAAAGTCGATAGTTTATTGCTACATAAAGGAGTCCGGTGTTCTAAAAATTGTCATAATATTGCTCTGATAATTAGCGCATAACCTGCAACTTTTGTCTTAACTGTAGATGTTACGCAGGTGATGATGCACAATATTGGCGGTCTCCAAGACCAGGACACGTGGCAGATGACATGTCCCAGAACTCAGAAGAAAGGGCCCACAGAGGCCGACCAAGCCAGCCCTGTACCCGACCTGCAAGCACAAGCTGACCCTCCTCGGGCCCCCCAACAAATTGGCCTCCTTGGCCCCTCAGCTCGCCCGAGCTGCCACAAGACCAAGACTCCTCGGCCTTCCCGCTCGTCCCCGAGCCCCCCGGCCGAGGCCGTCTTCCTCGGTCCTCCGACCAACTCCACCGCTCACAGGCGTAACCGCCGCTCCGCAAATCTCGCCATGCGCGGGTTTTTCGTCAGCAACATCCGACGTTCCACGCCATCACGATCCCTATTAACGGGCGATCCGCACTCTATGCGGGCGTGACGTCGGGAGCGTAACTGCCGGCGGGATTCTCGCGCCTGCTGCTGCGTGCCGCTACCGCTATATAAACCCCCATCACAGAGGGGTCAAGTAAGCCATTTTTTACTCCACTTAGCCGTTACGCTGCTCGGATCTAGTACTAACTTGACCGTCGGAGGGTCCTCGGTGGTACCAAACCACCCCGGGACTTCTTTGCAGGTACTCGGCGCTAAACTCCTCAAATCACCAATCTTCTCAAAACCCATTGAGATCCACACGCAACAGGGGATCACCTCCAAAATCCACCAGGCGATCGACGGAAGACAACATCTGAAGGAGTCCCGAAAAGGACCTCCATCAGTTGGCGCCGTCTGTGGGAACAACTCCACAAAAAACAAAGTTGGCCTTCCGATCTCCATCCGCATGGCGAGCAACCACCCTGAAAATCCAGGTACCAGCCGCCGTCTTCCCTTCACCGGAGGCGTAGATGAACCTCCCCCGACGACCATCATCAACGCCCTCGCCAGCCGAATAGATCGGCTACAGTCTCTCGTGGAGGCGTTCATCCGCGTCCAGACGGCCGTACCAGGGGCCCAGATCGCCGCTCCTCCGCCTCCAGAAGGCCCTGCCCTCGTCGGTACGGCAGACCATCAGCAGGCTACGACCCCTGGCTACAGATCCCATGAGCCGATACTCCCTGAGGCCCGTTGGACGCCCCACGGCTCCACGCCAAGATCCGCTGCCAGAGCGCCTCGCCTCAGGCCTCCTCGCGCCCCTTACCCCCCTGAGGAGATGTCGGTCACCTCGCTTGTCAACAGGCATGATCGACACCCCCTCCCTCGACGGGGTCGCATAGAGGGGGCTCGCCACGACGGCTTGAGAGCCACCTCGCCCGGGGATCTGAAGGACCTCATCGAGAGGAACCGGGGTCGCGCCCAGAAGCAGGTCTCACACAGCAGAGGCCAGGGATCATAAGGCACCGAATCCTCGGGGTACCACGGCTGACTTGACGCCCTTGAAAAGAAGATCGAGGGCATGCGCCGGGAAGGTAACCTCTCTGGCGACGGGGCTAAGTACGCCACCGACTCGCTCACCAAGACGTTTACCGAGGGACTGCTCGCTGTCCACGTCTTCTCGCGCAACAAGCCCCCGAAGGTCTCTCTGTTCGACGGGAAAACTGACCCCAAAGACCATTTGGATGCTTTCACCGCGGGGATGAGCTTCCAGGACCATTCCGACGCCGCCCAGTGCAGGGCCTTTCCAGCCACCCTCATCTGCTCTGGTCAGGACTGGTTCCGTGGACTCGAGCCTTGCTCAATCTCGACTTTCGACGAGCTAGTTACTCAGTTCCTCGGCCACTTCGTTGGGAATCGTCGGCAGAAGCGCACGGTCGACTACCTCTTCACCATTAAGAGCGGGGACAAGGAGATGTTCAAGGCTTACATCACCCGCTTCTACAACGCCCTCCTTGAGGTCCCCGAGCACCGGGACGAGACCGTCATCACGGCGCTCAGATCTGGTCTTAGGCACAAGGAGTGGTTGCGCTCCTTTGCGTTCGCACAGCCTAAAACCATGGCCGAGGTCAAGGCATGGACCGAGCGCGAGGTTCAGCTGGAGTCTGAGGTGAACGCGAACCTCCCTAGAGCAGAACGGTCCGACTAGAAGAAGAGGGCTCGTGAAGAAAGGACGGAGCGTCAGCATCCCTATCACTCGAAGTTCCAGGAGTACACGCCGCTCAACGTCTCCCTCGTAGTGTTACTAGAAGAGGCCCAAGGCGAGAGGTTCTTCAAGCTCCCTCCAATCCCGCGTCAGGCCTCGAAGCGAACCCGGGGCTCTTACTGCGCCTTCCACCGGACGCTGGGCCACGCCATGGAGGATTGTAAGCAACTCCGGGACTATATCGAGGAGCTCATTCGATCGGGGCATGTCACGCCCCGCTTTCCAGTATACGGCGAAAGGGACGCGACGAGGCCGCTACGTATTTACTCTGAAGTAAATACGCTAAGCGTATCTAGGCAATATAAAAGTAAATACACAAGAGACAAGATATATAAACTGAACAGCAACTTTATTTATTAACATTCTTTTATACAACGCATGGAAATGTAAATACATCTGATGAAAACAATGCCTAAACAATGGCATAACAGAAAAAGAAAAGTGCTGGAATGAAATGTGTACAATAAAGCTAGAGCTCCGGGTCTTCAATAATCTGGTCCAAGTCCTCGATGCTGGGCTCTGTCCCCAGAAGGTCCAAAACACCTGACGACATTCAAAGAAGAAAGAAAGAGAATGTCGTCTGCGAACAAATTGCTCGGTAAGTCCCAAAGATAAGGGAGAAGTAGAAGAGAAGAAAGAGAGAGTGTAGCTTTTAAAGTTGCATTATATTGTTATAATGTTAATGTTGTTATTATCGTAAGTTCAAGAGTGAATGTCAACTAATCTCAAGAGTGTTTTCGAACCCAATAGGCTGTAATCCAGGGGTAGGAAACCACGGGCCCAAATGATATGTTAGTAGCGGGACTTCGACCGTCGTCGAAGTATTCCAAACTCAACAGGCCATAGTCCAGGAGCATGGAAACACGGGCCCTCATGATTGCTTGCTTGTTTTAGTAGACATGGATTCATGATCTAGGGAGACTCTTGAAATTATGTTGGATTCACGAATGAACTACCCCAATACCCCGTGTAGTTATTGTATTGATAGTATTTGTAGCATTTCAAAAAAATATTATTTTTGGGAATTTTTATAATTTAATATTATTTTAATGAATATTTTAATATTTCGGTATAATTAAATACAAATAAAGGGGAAATTTTTTGGAAAAATTATGGAAAGTTCTAAAATAGGGTATTTTATGGAATTATGCCATTTTAAGTTTTTATGATTAGTTTGACACTAATTTAGTGCTAATCGCGATTAAAAATCGCTAATTGGATTTTTGGCATTTTTGTGCAAAACATGCACATATCATTTTTTTTTGCTCTACACTTGTGCATTTCTACCATATCACTTTGGGGTTTACTATTTGAGTGAGAAGGATTTAGAGGGAAAAGAAAAAGAAAAGAAAAGGAAAAGGGATTATAATATATAGGTATGGTGAGAGAGAGAAGGAGTAGGTGAAGGTGCTTGACCAAGCCATTCTTCTCCATTTCCTTCAACCATTTTCTCTCTCCATTTTTTTTTTGTGCTGCTGCTGCAGTTGCCTCTTCTCTCCTTCTACCCCTCTTCAACTCACAAACTCACAACCAACAACAACTCAAAACCCTATCCCCATTTCATTAATTATGTGCACAAGCTCAAGACAATCACATTGGACCAAGAAAGCAAGGATTTTGGCCACTTGGGGCAACTTAAGAATTTTCTTGAGTTGCCAAATGAGCTATTTACTGAACCATTAGCTTAGTTTTTGCATTACTTTTAACCCCATATTAAGATTGAATCGATATCGGGTAGTTTGGTGGACATAGGAAAAACCTAGTTAGGGTTTGAGGGAATTTTGGGTTGTGATGTGAAATTGAGCTCTGTAGAGGCTACATGAACACCGTAGTGCTTGAATTATGACCCAAAACAGAGACTTGAAACCCGGAATACGGATTTAGAAACCGATATCGGAAAAACTGTGAATCTGTGAAGGGTAAATTGGAATCTGCTATCACCCCGAGACTCCTAAAATTATTTTGGATTGACAGTGAGACATGCAGGCATCCAGGAAGCTAACCCCAAAACCCTAGCCCCTACCTCCCCAACCAGGCCACAGATTTAATCTGTTTGGCCGCAATTTGCGGCCTGGGTCCCACCATTTTGGCTCGTTTTGGTTCTGTGGTCTCCTTATCAGTAAATTAGACCCCTGGCATGTGCAAAATTGTCCAATTTGACCTAGGGTGAAATCTGGGACCCTTTTCTGTTTTGGATTCGTGTTTCCGTATTTCGTATTTTGAATTCTGGATTTGCGTATTAGTGTTTTACCTCGATCACTTGATGTTTGCACGACGAGATCGAGGGTCGTTTGATGGTTTTGGAAGCGTACCCACAGGTTCTAACCTATAGGCCTTTTAGCGTATTGTGTTGATTTCCGCTTGTCG
Source organism: Agapanthus africanus (assembly GCA_030015575.1). Taxonomy (NCBI): domain Eukaryota; kingdom Viridiplantae; phylum Streptophyta; class Magnoliopsida; order Asparagales; family Amaryllidaceae; genus Agapanthus; species Agapanthus africanus. The sequence continues at coordinate 109,778,992 of JASDDO010000014.1, forward strand.
TTTAGTTTCGATTTAGTTTTAATGCGATGCGATACGTGTGATATGTAGGTACCCCAAGGTGATCCGAGGTGATGAAGATGATGGTGGCAATATCGATACCGACATGCAAGATACAAGGTGAGTAGATTATATTCACGGGGGAAGTCGGGTGGATGGCGTATAGCACCCCTGCAGTTCGATATCTAGTATACTATATATACTATATATATATGATAGCTTATTGGGTGACATGGAGATCGTAGATGTGTTAGGTGTACTATGGATATTTAGGGTTGAAAGTAAACTAGTGTAGCTCCTAGTCGCGAACCCTGGCCTAGGTTTACATCCATACGCACCCACATGCTTATTGATATACTTGTACCATGATGATGGGGATAGTGGATGATATGTGGAGACGAGTCGATAATATTGGGCATAGTGCCGGGACATCGGTGATATGATGTGATTTGTATTTGGGATACGATACGAGCTTTTAGCGGGCCTTTGGACGTGTGTTTACACACGCATTTATATAGACGGTATCGATTGTACTAGACTTAGATCAGTACTCCAGATTATGTAATATGCTGATAAAAATACCAGATAATTGATTAGATGAATGTGATATTGACCCGTACCCAGATTTGGGATGCCGTACGACGGATTTACGTACGAGCTATATATTGATGATAGATCCGCACTCATGACTCGAGGATATTATATGATGTATATTGTATCGTATGTGATATTATTGAGATGGGATCACCGACTATTATATTGATATATATATATATATATATATATATATATATATATATATATCGACTCAGATTTAGGTGGTTTCCATACCCCTCCCGTTTGACTTGATAGTTAGATGTAGATTACTTAGTAGACATTAGATTAGACTCGAGTCATACCTATTTCAAAACTAACGAATCGGGGATATCTTAAAGACAGGCAAAAGGATTCTACGGATATTTTCAAAAGACGCATCTTATCTTACAACACCGTAGCCCTTATTTTACCAAAAACCCCGATTCGTCTTATTTCAAATGGCAAAGCTGCATGATATATATATTGTTGTAGATTCTTCACTGCTGCGTTGATTATTCGATTCCGCATATTCATGCTACTCGCATCGCATTGCATGCGTTTATTGCTATATTACAATCATGCTGTTAGGACACCAGCACCATTATCGATGATGCATATGTTCCACATACACTGCTCGCCGGCTCACACACTTCATCATCGATAATTGCCATGTCACTACATTGTAGTATTGTTGCATTCAGGATATGACCCTTGCATGGCATACTTGTGTACCTATATACTGTATATTCATATGTATTCGCACATACATAAGTGATTCTGGCATTGATTAGAGATTTGGGAACTGCAAGATACTCTTTAAAACTGATTCATTTTAAAAGAGCGGTTTCCCTCAATATGTGCATATTACTATTCCATGTTGCATGATATACTGATATGCTTGCATTTCTTTTACATGCCGCATACATCATGCTTTCTGATTATACGCATTGAGATATGTTGTTTCCATGATATTTCTAAATTTGGGAACCGTGGGTATTTCAAAAGAGAATATGTAATTGTTTTAAAAACCCGGTCACCCTTGATATGATATTTCAGTGCGTCCACCATGTGTTTTCTCGGTGCTGCGAGCGACATGAGAAACCCGATTCGAGGAGGCGGATGAGGCCGATTGCGGGTACATGGTGGACCCGGTATGGTACCCCGGGGCGAGAACGGATCGCTGTGTAGTAGACGGTGAGCCTGGCAGAGGGACTACTACCTACCGGTGATTGGTTGGACCTGGCGGTTATCCGGAGGATACTGACCAGAGTCGATAGATGGATATGGGACGATCCGTACTGCCGGGGCCGAGGGCCGATTCCGCAGACGGAGCCCGTGGGCTGATCCGGACTGACGGAGCCTGATATATGAGGATTTACGTGCCGATGCTGGGCACAACTTTCATAATGTTTCCGAGTGTCGATACTGGACACTCCGGTTTCATGATTTTGACGTGTCGCGAGGGACACAGATGGTTTATATCCTCATACTTCCATGCATATGCTTATGATATTTACATGTATGATGGTTATTGTCATTGGGTGACGCGTAGATGGGATCCACATACATACAGACGTGATTACATTGATCATACCTCATTTTTATGATATGTTATTACCTGAGACACTGGCACGAGCACTTGGCACTACACTCATGCATAGAGGTTACATTGCCACTTTTGCATGCTTCAGACTTATTCATATTGAGGTTTATATATATCTGATCGTATTGACCTAGGATGAGTCATACATTCGATTTCTGCTTGTAGATATTTTCTATTCACGAGTTGGCAACTCACCCCCATTGTGCCACAGTTCTTGCAGGTTTTGCCGTACAGGTTTCATGGCGGCATTTCTGGCACACTGCTTCCTTTGTGGGTGACTTGCTTTGGAAAGTGGGTTCTTTTGTATCAGAACCACCATTGTACATGTATTGTTCATTGTATCTAGAAATTCCATCAACCAAAACTTGTATATTGTTTCAGACTTAGAAATCAGTTATGTATTATTTCGACCTTAGAGTCGCGCGTTGTAGTATTACGGTTTTCATGCTGTTTTGAGTTCTTTCTGAGTTTTGATCCTCGCCCTTCGGCGTTGTAAATTATATTGCTTGCGTGGTTGTGACCGTCGATTGACGAAGAGCTAGCTCCCGCTTGGGGATGCCTTTTATCATTGCATATATATATTATTCTTGTTGTACCCCGTTCGGGGCTAGTATTTACAAAGGAAACTCTGCCGAAATTTTCAAGAAAAGACTATACTTTTAAAAATGCCCATTCGGCTTATGTATTTAAAAACCTTGCTTTTAAAACATGATTTCTTCACTTCTTAAACTATTTTTCCTTCATTTATTATTTAAAATGGTTTTAGATTTCTGGGTTTTGGCTTACTTGGATTAGATGGGGTCCTATAGACTTCATATGATTCAAGGGTCAGTCACGAGTTATTTTGGGTCGTGACAGTATTGTATTACATTGTAATGTCTTGCAAATTGAATTGTATAATTGGATGACTTGCCGAAACCATAATATCAGTAAACGGATGTAACTGTAGAATCATGTAAACTGGATGATCATGTAAATGGAATATATATCCATGGTTCGGTTCAGTCAAGTTGTATAGATTGATAGATTGAATATATGGAATAATAGATTCATGGATTCATGTCGAATTATAATATTGTAAATTATAGATTGTAGATTGTAGACTGTAGATTGTACTTGAATCATATTCAAGTCAGATTATAATGAGCCTCAAACCCGAGTCAGACAATTAGAAATGTAAATCGAAGTCTTGATTATTTCTTAAACCTATATTTACTAGGTTCCTGAGGGTAATTTATAACACTTGAGAGGGTTTTGTGTAAAAATATTTTTTATATAGTTTTCAAGATAAATCCCAAGTAATTATTATTTTCTTTAGAGTGGTAATAATTGTAGATTTTATATTAGTGATGTTTCTAATGAGAATAACCTAATTCCATAAATAAAGGTATTTATGTGTAAATATTGTTTAAATGGAATTCATGGTATTTTAGTGTAAACCGATTCTTGTGATATTGTAGAAAAGGTGGAATATTTATAATACTTCAAAAACAGATTTGTTTATGTTACATATACATATATTTATATGAAAATAATTTTTTATATATTTAATATAATCTAGAAATCTCATTTTTCTTAAGATGTCGTATTTAAATCTTTCGAGGCCGAATACTCCTTGCGGAGTTCTGCATCTCGCACTACTAAGCCCGAGGGTGTGCGATAATCCGCACCATCCCGAACGGGTTCCCCAAAATGGGTTGTAGCGGCGCTTTGCAAAGATTTGTATAAATACTAATTATTAAGGAAAATGGTTTTATTAATCATGGTATTTAAATGAAAAAGTGTCGTTTTTCCGTATTCTATGTTCTAGGGTCTCCTAAGTCAACTAGACTGCTCCTAACTGGTCCAAAGCGACAAATTGTGAGATACCTCAAATCGCCTCTTCACCGCCAATTATGGCCAGGTAAGTACAAGTGAAGAAAGGAGGGATCCGCTCACGAATCACCGTGAGACGGGCCTTTTAAAGTTACCTTTCTCACTTGCCTAGCCTAGACACCACAAAGTCAGGTTTAGATAAACGAATGATGTCCACAACATATCCTATTTTCAGAAGAAGTGGTATTTATTTGCAAAGATGTTTCAATGCCAAATCTTTTAGAAATGGTTTTATTAAGTAAATGGTATTTAAATGAAAATGTTTGTTTTCCCGTATTCTAAGTTCCCAAGATTATTGTACTATGTTTATATGTGAGTGTGTTAGGAGGTAGGTCGTTACCTCGTGATCTACTTAAAGATATAACAAGGTTTAATAAAGTTAAATGTATAATTGAAACAATGTGGTATTTAAGTGAAAAATACGATGAATGGAAATAGCTATCATTTTATGTAATGAAACTTGATCAATTTGTTTGATTAGTGTTTAATAGTCAACATGAGGAAGTTTAAGTAAGATTGTATTAGTGAGAAGTGGAATTTTATAGGAAACCGAATCGGAAATCGGATTTGTTCCGATTCCATCGGGTTTTGTAAATCCGTATTTTTAGAATAGAAAAGAGAGATAGAAAATGGGACTTACGGGTTTTGGACAACTATAAGAGGGAGATGGAAGAAGAGGAATCGCCGGTGCGTCGATTCGTCGCCGAGAGTTCCTAGAACGATCGCCGGAAGTTCGCCGGGGAATTTCGCCGTAGTTTCTCTTCGTGCTCGATTTCAAAGTACAAAAGGTTTTTTGGAAATTTTTAAGAGTTGGCTCAGAGTTAGGGGTGAGAGGGTAGAGGGTAAGGGTGGTATTTATAGGGTTAGGCTAGGGTTAGGGTAGATGAAAAGTTAAATTGAAAAAAATGTAAAAATAATGTGATAAATTGTAATAAAATGGAGTAAATAGGGCTTTATGACCTTTCTGGAACCGATCTAGGAAAATGAAGTGTACAGGGGGGTTTAGAAGATGAAGAGCCCCAATTTTGATGTTGGGGACGCGGCCGTCCGGCCGGCGGCGCTGGCCCGAGTTGACCGGTCCGCTGTCCGAGTCGGCCGAGTCAGACCGAGTCGGAGGTCAGGGAGGTGGGGGGTTGTCTGGTATAGCCTTTGGTATATTTAGTTTTTCATGTGTAGTGGAAAATTCTGGAGTTATCACGTGTAGACTGTTGGGCTTCTATAAAATTTAAAATAAAATAAATATTAAAAATAATGTGGGGCATACGATTTGAACTCTGGTGGCTTGGTTCAGCAATGCAAGGTATCACCAATGAGCTACAAGCTCATTCTTATAATTAAATTGCTAATTAATTACTTAATTCTTGTGCTCAGACAATAAATACCCCTTAATGGATTTTTGAAAAAAATATTGTGAAAAAATTTGTATAGGAAATTTGGGGTTGTTACAGGGCACCTCGCCGTCTACTTAAGGACAAACGGCAGGCCGACCGCGAGCAGGAGCAGCGTCCCCCTCCCACCGAGCCGACCATCGGCCAGATCATGCTCATCTCGGCAGATGACCAGTTCGGCGCTCGGGAAGCCACGTCCCCGGTGCCGAGCACGGAGATCAACAAGCCTCCGGGGAGCTCGGGCAATGCTAATAAGGTCATCTATTAGCATGTACTTTTCTTTTGGGGCAATGTAAACTCTTCCTAGGGTCTATTGTTAATTTAATAAGGACCGACGGAACATTACGAAAAAGAAGGAAAGATCTCATTTATTCAAAAAAAAAGGTATTATGGTCTCCTCAGCCATACATACAAAAAGAAAAAGAAAATTACAACAGTGGGGGAAGGGGATGCAGAGAGCACTCCTCATGATACTCGGTAAAGATCTCCGCCAGCCGAGGCATCACGAGATCCAATCTCTGCCCTCGGTTCCCCCCGCGCGCGTTGACCTCGAGCCTCAATTCGTAGCACTCGCGGACGAGCGCCTCCGAGCGAGCCAGCCGGTTCGCGGAGATCAGGCCGAAGCGCCTCAAAGACCGCAGCTTGCTCATGGCCTCGTCATAGAGCTGCTCGGACAGGGGGTTGTAAAGCCCTGGTGACGCTCTCCAGATGGAGTACATCAGCAGCTGCAGCGAGGAGGAGCGTCGGGGGAGCAGCCGGCCGAAGTGGTCCTCGACGCTCCCATATACCAACTGCACCATGTCCTCGGTGCAGTTCTGGTCATAGAGGTATACATCTTCGAAGTGGATGATCTCGGGGATGGTAAAGGGGAAGTCCTGCATTCTCGACGCTCTGTTTGCGAGGAAAGGAAGGACTAGTGCTTCTTCAGCCTTATATAGCCCGCTGCGCCCCAACGGAACTCAACGGTCGCCCGCTCTCGCCCAAGAAGTCACTGCCACGCGGCGATCATCGAGCCTTCTCTGGCAGAATCGGAGTGACGCGATCCTGGCGCTTCGCCTCCCTCTGCTCATGCTACACGCACACCCGCCGCGACCGTTCCTGTTCCCCATGCCTGCAACTGGATGGTCGGGCGAAACCTCATGAAGATTCGGCCGAGCAGCTACCCTGCCCGGTTATCCTTAGCCGGCCTCCCCAGGCCCCTCCAACGCTAAGGTTCAAAGTCCTCCGTAGAGGCAACCGAGCGGCTTCCCTGCTCGGCTATCCCTGGCCGGTAGCTTCCCTACTCGCAACGCCAGGAATCAAAGCCCTCGCCAAGAGGCAACCACGCAGCTTCACTGTCCGGTTATCCTTAGCAGGCCTCATACGGCCCCTCCAACGCTAAGGATCAAAGTCCTCCTTAGAGACAGCCGAGCAGAGATGTCCTCCCTACCGCAACGCCATGGATCAGAAAGTCCTCCCAGAGGCAGTCGAGCCCGACCCATGCTCGGCTATCCCTGGCGGGTAGCTTCCCTACCGCAACGCCAGGGATCAGAAAGCCCTCCCAGAGGCAGTCGAGCCCGAGGATCCCTCGCTCGGCTATCCTTCAGGACAAAAGCCCTCGCCAAGAGACACCGGGCAGTAACCCTGCCCGGCCAAGGGTCCTTGGTAGGCTTCTTACAGCCCCTTCTCGCGCTAAGGACCAAAGTACTCCCAGAGGCAGTCGAGTCCTTGCTTGACTATCCCCGGCTGGTAGCTTCCTACCACAACCGACAGGGATCAAAGTCCTCGTCAAGAGGCACTGGGCAGCAACCCTTCCTCGACCCAACTGCCTCGGCGCCCCTCCAAGTGGGTCCAGAGACCCCGGAGGACATCCCGGTTGGCGACATCAGCCTGCCCGTTGCATTGGGGTTGTGCGACAGCGGCGAACTTCATGAGGATATGATATTCGTTGCTGAAATTTTTCACCTTCTCATTCTCGAAGTTCGTCCCGTGGTCGGTGATGATACACCTCAAGATGCCGAACCGGAGTATCGGGTTGTTCTGCAGGAACTTGATGGTCGTGTCAACATCCGGTTTTCTGATGGGGACTGTTCCCCTCCGAATACAGAGACGCGACCGCGTAGGTTCGTCTTGCCTGAGATTCGGGGCAGATGCTATTTGGTTTTATCCGTCCACCTCTCCGAAGATACCAAGTTGATTTATGGCACCGTGTATCGAAGGTTTAGACGGATGCGGCCGATGTAGCAGACTTCGTCAGATTCCCCCTCGTTAGAGGGTTTTTTGATTGTGGGGACGCTCTTCCCTGCAGGCGCAAGCCCGTGCAGTCAATTACGCTACCGCATCGCGGTAACAACTTTCTCCTTCTCCAGAATTTCACTTCGTGTCGTGTATGTTTGTTTTGTTTGTGGTTGCCCGTGGATTGTATACGGAGACTAGGTTATGCCGTCGCCCGTAGGACGTGGATTAGTCCAAATCCGTATTTTCTTAGATTTGGGTTTGGTGTTTTAGTTTAAGGATACGTTAGCCCTATTTAAGGCTAAGATCAACTTAAACTTTTGTTAAGGATACGTTGGCCTAATTTCCAGACTAAGATCAACTTAACGGGATCGTTTGGATCCGACAAAAGAGCAATTGGCTCTATTGCTTAGTTTAATGACGTTGCGGTCGATTTCTAGTTTAGGGACATGGTGGTCCATCATTCCCATTTGGGGACGAACATTAGTTTAAGGACATTTCGGTCCAACATTCCCATTTTGGGATGAATATTAGTTTAAGGACGTTTCGGTCCACGAGTTTAAGGACCCCGCAGTCCGTATCGATGTGTGGTTGTCGAGACTCGTCACCTCTCTGACGTTGTTGAAGGATTACAACGATAGGGGTCAGAGGAGTTCAGAGATGTACCCTTGAACCGGATGTAAATTGATTTAGGAGAGCAGTCTTGCTCAGTCAATTTAATTTGAGGACTTACGGCCATGATTGGGCTAAGTCCAGTTGAGAATATTCAACGTTTTTATCTTTGGCCTATTAGGCCTGTGCTAGGGCTTTGCCCCTTTTTGATAATACACTGCATTTTATTTTGGCCTGCTAGGCCTTTCTGATTTGGGCTCTGTCCCTTTATAAATGATGCAGAGCATCTGTTTGGGCTCTGCCCTTCTTTAAGATAATGCATTGCATTTAATTTGGCCTATTAGGCCTTTTTTAATTGGGCTTGGCCCTTCTGTAAATAATGCAGTGCATTAATTACTTGACAGTGGTTTATCAGGCGCTTTGCGCCAATTATTGAGCGCAAGCGCTTGTCGTGGGACACGTGTCATACTCTGGTGAGCGCAAGCGCAATAGCGCAGTGCGCTGTGCCAGTGAGCTGCGCTGTTGCGCTACTGACACGTGGCACGCTCTGGTGAGTTACGCCAACTTTAAAGAGCAATGCTCTATCTTAAAAGCGCACAGCGCAAGTGGTCTTGGAGCTGACACGTGGCGCTTCATGGTGGCTTGCGCCAACCCAGGAGCGCAACAGTGCAGTTTTGCAAGTGCAGGGCACTGTTTTAATAACTTAATCCAATTTTGGATTTAAGAGAAGAATCTTTAAGATTCTAGAACCAATGGTTCATAAAAAAGTGCAAGGCACTGTTATTATTATATATTTTTTTATTGAAGATCATTGATCTTGTTCTTAGATCAATGATCTATTCAGAAGAAATTCTTCTTTATTATAAAGGTTTTTACCTTCTTTCTTTTCTTGAGTTCTTCTCACAATTCTTCAGAGTTCTCTCTGTTTCTGAGTTTTTTTGTTTTCTCTCGGTTGTTTTTGAATTAGGGTCTAGGGGCCTTTATATAGTGCCCATTAATTTGTTAAATTTGTCAAAGAGATCATTCTCTGAGTGATTTGGGGAATTTTCCCCACCGTTGGATCTTTGATCCAAGGGCTTCTGTTTTACAGAAGACAATCTTCTTATTTTAACAAGAACAGAAAGATCTTACTGGAATTTTAATTCTGTTTGGCGCAGATGTACCAGCGCTTGACACGTGTCGCACAGCGCTGACACGTGTCGCGCGGCGCACAGCGCAGCGCAACTGCGCTGACACGTGTCGCGCAGCGCAGCACTTGCGCAACTGAAGCGTTGCTTCCTTTAATTTTTGTTTTAAATAGAGTTTTGCTCTGATTGGGCGCGCTGCCTTGGGCGCTGCGCTGACGTATCAACTTCTGACACGTGGCGCGTTGCGCGCAGCGCACGTGATTTGAAGCGTTACTTCAATTTTTTTGAATTTTTGAAATTCAAACAGAGCTTTGTTCTGATTGGGGAAATAAAATGCCCCCCCACCGTTGTGCTCACGTGGCGCGCACGTGAGTGCAGTGGTGGCAAGATCTTGGCCGTTGGATCAACGGGTGAGTTGAAGGGGCGCAGGCGCCTATAAATAGGACCCTTGGTCCTTGGAAAATGTTTTACCATTTTTCAAGAACTTGAATTTTCAGAGCCTTGCTCTTGTTTAAAAATTTTAGAGCCTTGCTCTCGTTTCTTTCCAAGAACTCCAGAGTTCAGATTTTTAGAACAACTTAGGTAAAATTTAAATTAAATTAAATTAAATTAAATTAACAGAGTCTTGCTCTTATAGATCTTTGATCTAAAGAAAAAACCCCTTTGGGGTTTCACCAACAGAGCCTTGCTCTCAAGAGTTCATAGATCTACAGAGATCTTGTTTAATGGGTTTTAGCTTTGCTCTTGGATCAAATGTAGATCTTTCTTGATCTGAAAATGAAAAACTCTTAAGAGTTTTCATGGATCTTTAAAATCCCAAATTTTATTCCCTTGAGACCAGAGTTTGACAAATGTCACTCTTTGACAGAGCTTTGCTCTGAAAGAGAAGTTTTTCTCCTTACCTCTAGGGATTTCCCATCAATGAGAATATTCTCTTAGGGATCTCTTCATTAATTGACAGTCTCATCCAATGATGGGGCTGTCTTATTAAATGAAGCACCGTCATCCAGATTTTGTGGGTCCCCATTTGGTCCCTTACCCACTGCATTGCAATGTAGTATAAATTTATTATGTCAAGCGTTGGAATTACAACACTGACGGCTAACTTTTGTCCCTCTACAGGAAACATGCCTGCTGACTTATCATTCCCGTTTGTTCGCTCGGAGGAAGGATTTTCCCAGGCACCAGTGGACCGAGAGGTGCTCACTCTCATCAAGGCCCATGACCCTGAGCACAAGAACCTTCACCTGTGGGGTAGGTGGTATAACGAGATCATTCAGGGTCACCGAAACTTCGGTTCTGCTATGCCGTCTAAGCCCATATTTTCGATCCCATATGCGGATGAACCCCCGGTGAAGTATGCCGTGGAGGTCAAAAATTGGAATTTGGATGACCTCCTCCAGCCTGCAATTGGTGCTGTTCCCGTGCAGCCACCGCCGGCAATAGACATTTTGGGGAGGCGAATCTGTCAGGGTGAAGCACGCCCTTGGGGACAGGCCTATAACATTGGATTGATCCCGCGACCGCCCGCCGGGTATTTGCAGTGGGCCCAGTACATCTTATCAGCGAAGAAGACTCATCTGATGAAGATTGGTTTGTATTCGGTCATTTACGTTTCGCTCTTTGAGTATCCCTCTCCTCCAACGTGGTGGATTAAGGCTTTTATCGAGCAATGGAATATTCCCACCCACACCTTCCTGATGACGGACCGGGAAGTCTCTATCTCCTTGGAGGAGTTTGCTGAAATCTCGGGTTTGCCGATGAGGGGGGAGCATTACGAGGAGCTGCTTCCTCCTGACGAATACGTCTTTGCTACCAAGCCGCTGGTGTTTGATCTGACGCCGGAGAACACTATTCATCACCAGTTTCCGGGCTTGGTGAAGGTGCTGGAGATCTATGAAGGGCTCTATCTAGAATCGGGCGTCCGGGGAGTTAGTTTCGCAGATTTTATCGCCCGCTTCATTCGACCAGAGTTCCTATTGGAGCGGAGCGAGAAGTTCGCCCAGCTTGATGACCCTTTTGGTTTCGGCTTGGACCGCCGACCCACATCGAAGGATGATCACAAGGACTTTTATCTCCCTGGCGCCGCCGTCATGCCTTTGTCAGAAATCGCCGTCCCGGGCATGGATGAGGAGACCTTTTTTGTAGGGTTCCTGGGATTGCGGCTGTGTAGCTTTGCGCTCCCCATGCATCCACGCCACATGCGGCCATCTGTTTTCTACCCAGCACATCGGATGGTGGCTGGTCTGCAGTTAACAGTAGGAATCGCAGGACTGGCTCACCTTTATAATGGGCTCAGCGTAGCGGCGGACGCTAATGAGCCTAGGGTGCAGCCTGCTAACTTCCCGATGCACTACTTCACCGCTTGGATGGAGATGCATGTGCACGGGGTGTTCGGTGCCTATAAGATCCCTCCGTTTTTTGAGAAGTGCAGACTCCTAAGAGTCATGCGGCTGGTCGGTGCCTCGATCGTGGTTGCGTCTCCGCGGGAGGCTAGGGGGCTACTCCTTCGTCCGCACCTGGTCGGATTGAAGGTTTCTTTTCTGGATAAAGTCATAACTATAGGCTCAGAGACCACCAAGTCGGTAGTGCTGCTGCGCGATGATTTTAAGGACGGGGCCTCCATATTGAAAGCTCGGGAGATCCTCCACCTCTATTCCATTCGGCCGGGCTACCTGGTGTTTAGGCAAAATGAGACAGCGCTCTTCATGAGGTATAACCATCACCGGTTCGCTCAGCAATCAAGCTATCACCAGGGGATCCCGATGGAAGCGTTCTTGGAAGAACCCGCGGCCAGCCACGAGGGGATAAGGAGTGCGATGCACCATTTCATGCGACTTAACACGGGCTCCTATTTCTTCATCAGCGAGCTAAACTGCGTTCCCAATGTTCTCAACGCGTACGTGGCTTGGTACGTGCATGCAATGGGCCCAGTTATCCATATGGAGAAGCGCATGCTGGTTGATCGTAAGGGTGCGCCTCCCGGCGGCGATCGCAAGGCTCCCTTGAAGCCAAGGACCCTGGTCATTCCTCCGCTAAAAGATGCCGGATTGCCGCTTCGTGATACTGTGGATGCGCCACCAGCGCCCCGTGCTCCAGTGGAGACGGTAAACGTGGTATCGCCGGAGTCCGGCGTAGGTGCGGATATCGGGACCCGCCGCCCTAAGGTGCCTGCAAAGCGCAATTTGATCTTTGGTGCACCCAAGGCTGGCGGGCAGAAGAGGAAAAAGAAGTCGCTTTTCTCAGCTGACGTTGTATTCGGTCAGGAACTTCATGCTCCCTATAGCGAGGGCTTGGGCGAGTATGGGACCAATAAAGGACTGGTCATGCAGCCAGATGACACTGATCTGGCGGCCGCCATCGCAGCATCAGAGCGATTAGCGAGGCGCGACGCATGGTTAGCTAAGCTTGCACAATCGGGTAATTATTAGTCGCATTTTATTTATTGCATCGTACTTTTATTATTGTCTTTGACTAATGCTTTTCCTTTCTTTTCTTCAAACAGGCATCACCACTGAAGAAGCCATCACTGCTTCCCTCAAAACTTTTCAAGAGGAAGAACGACTTAGAGCATCCTTAGGCCTCGGTACATTTCGATTCATTAAGTCTTTTATTCTCCTTTTGTTATGGTCGATCCAACCCTTTCTTTTTCTCATCACAGGAACTACAATGCCGGTCCCCAAAAGCGACGCAGAGACTCTTCCTGGACCAACTACTGAAGTCCCGGTCTCCTCGGGGCTGCCGCGAGAGCCTCAACTCGACAAGTCGACGAGGGATGCCTTGAAGGATTTAGAGGCATCCCTGTTCACAGACGAGGATGTCTCAATGAAGGAGGCTTCGAAGAGGTCTGTCTCAACGGCTAAGGAGGAGAGAAAGCGGCTAAGACGCGAGGCGAAGGCACACAGGGCTGCTTTGGCCATGGGAGTTAGTCCAAGCACCGTCCCTCATGCTGATACTCCCTCGGAGGTGCCCCCGGTCGCCTTGTCCACAGCTCGCAGACAGGTGGCACGTGCAGCTCGCGGGGCAAATGATAAGTCTACCTCAGGTAATGTATTTTTCAAGATTTGTTTGTAAGAATTGTAAACTTGTCGGTTCTTATATATCTTGTCCTGCAGAGCTAAGTCTAACCGAAGGGGAGGCGGAGACCGTCGAACCTAAGGGGACAGAGGAAGAGGCACCGGCCGAACCCGAGCCGACGGTGGGCAACATCACCGGGGTTGCTGAGCCTGAGCTGGGGGCTGAGGGAGCTGCACCAGAGAAGGTCGTTGATGCCGAGCCTGAGGTGGCGGCAAATGAGACGACCGCTATAACTGAGCCTGGGGCAGCGGCGGACGAGGCGCCTGAGACCGGCGACCCCATGGTGACGGCGGATGAGACAATGGCGACCACCGAGCCCGAGGGAGTAGCGGATGAGGCGGGCATGATTCCTGAGGACGAGCCGGCCGCTCTTTCTCAAGAGTCTGGCAATGCTCCGATCATTGCTCTCCACGCCTACGGTCCTCCGCCGTCTCCTGGACTTGCGAGCATGACGACGGCCCCCGTAGAGTCTGGTGATGAGGCTACGGGAGGTGGACTTATGTCGATGGAAGAGGGAGACGCCTCTGTCTCGGCTGGCGGCTCATCAAGTAAATTTCGGGTTACTGTCCTTTTTTCTTTATCTTGCAATCCTTTCTGACAAGTTTATCTTTGTTTTTAACGCAGGTGCGGCCAGTGCTGATACTCCATTGCTTGAGGGAGCGCCGTCAACTACTACCTTGGCGGTGGTCACCTCTCAGCCTTCCCTTGTACCATCGCAGATGTTGGAAGGTATGGATTTGCAACCCATTAGTTTTATCCTTCAGTCGCATAATTTATGTACTAATGTCGTACTATTGTGTCTTTTCAGGAGTGCTTTTCGATCATCTCTATCAGGTGTTGCACCCGCACTTCTCCTTCCCATCTGAACTCGCTTCTTCCTCCAGTGGCGCTGGTGAGTGTAGTTTCCAACTGATGTATTTCTTTTTTCAGTAATGGAATTATTTCTAACTTTCCCTCGTCCTGATTGCAGTGCTACAAATCGAAGGGGGGATGAAAGATCGGTCGCGCCACCGGCCCTTTCGGCCTTGCCACCTGCTGCAGCTGGTATAGTAAACCATCGCATCGATGACTTTTTTTTTAATTTCTTGAACCGCCATCTAATCGTATTTTGTTTTTCCAGCCGTCGTTCCGATCCCGGTCCCTCCTGAGTCTCGCATCCTAATGCCGGCAGGCCCCTTCTTGAAACGTCCATCTTCAAAGGGTGCCGTGATGAGTTTGGGCATGTTGAGTGGATATATCGAAGAGCTTGACGCAGACGCTCTCCCATCTGCCGCAGATTTCGCTATGGAGGTTAATCTGATGTTGGCGGCGCTTACGAATTTTCACGATGGAGGCGTCGTCGAGCTTTAGGTTAATCACTGCAGGGAAATTGAGGTCCGCCTGCATCAATCGGAGTTTATGCGCCCTGCTCCCGAAACCTTAGCCGCAAGCAATCAAAGAGCAGCGTGGATTGAGCGAAGCGCTTCTTACTTCCGTCACTTGGAACAAGAAGCGGCTTTAAAGCCGAGGGAATGCCAAGAGACCTCAAACGAGACGGCTCGCTTGCGCGCTGAGGTTGCGGCGAACGCTGCCCAGGTGAAGGCTATTTTCGAGGGCCTTCTGGAGCGTATCTCTAACGGGATAAACTTGAAGCGAAATCTTGATGCCGCCGAGCATGACGCCCAAGGGCGCGAAGCAGCTCAGCAGGCCGTCGGGGAGCAGCTTGCATCCTTCTTGCAGCGGCGAGCTCAAGTGGAGGCGGAACTGGCGGTGGTGGCCGATCAGGAAAAGGCATGGAAGGATGTGCGCGAACAACTGATAGGGCTATTTAAGACGCTTCCTTCCGAGTAGTTGCCCTTGTATCAATATACTTGTAAAAATTTTCTTTTTCGAATAAGATGTATCCATTCTTTATTCTTTTGTACGATTCACCTTGTACTTGATTGAATTAATAAATAAAGATACACCTTTTTTCTTTGCAATATCTTGTATGCTCTTTTGCTTTCTCCCTTCTCTTATTATCGGCATGCTGTCTTGATAAACATGGTTGACAGATAATAGAGTAAGTATCTTGGTTTCTTTAAGGAATAGCGATGGCTTAGGCTGCAGGTTCAGATCTGCTGCTTAAGACTTTTCAACTCTATGAGCCGTGAGGGTCTCATAGAGACTTTTCTCCCTACGGATCGAGAGGATCTTGTAGGTGGATTTTCTCCTTAGGAATCGTGAGGATTCCTAAGTGCGTTTTCTCTTATAAGTCGTAAGGATCCTATAAGAGAATTTTTCCTCTTACGAGTCGAGAGGACCCGTAAGCGGTTGTTTCCCTCCTTGTCGAGATTCGACTTTGGAGAGTGAGACCCGCGAATAGTATGCAAGAGACCGTTTTAGACCGACTTGCAGGGTCCCAGTGCTTAGGAAAAAAGTTTTTAATCCCTGCTGCCTAAGGCTTTATCTTTCAAGTCGAGACGAATCGGGAAGTCCTCGCGAAGACACTAATTTCCTCACGAGTCGAGACGAATCGAGCAGCTCTCGTCAAGGACACTGATTTCCCTGAGTTGAAGTATTTTGCTGAGGACACTGGTTTCCTCGCGGTCGAAACGAATCGATGTATTCCTGCAAAGACGCTGGTTTCTCTGCGGGTCGACGCGAATCAAGAAGTTCTCATCAAGGACACTGGTTTCCCTGAGTTGAAGTATTTTGCTGAGGACACTGATTTCCCTGGGGTTGAAACGAGTCGAGGTGTTCCTGCGGAGACACTGGTTTCTCTGCGGGCCGACGTGAATCAGGAGGCTCTCATCAAGGATGCTAGTTTCCCTGAGTTGAGGAGTTTGCCAAGGACACTGGGTTCCCTGGGGTTGAAACGAGTCGAGGTGTTCCTGCAAAGACGCTAGTTTCTCTGCGGGTCGAAGTGAATCAGGATGTTCCCGTCAAGGACACTGGTTTCCCTGAGTCGAAATATTTTGCCGAAGACACTGGTTTCTTCGGGGTTGAAACAAATCGGAGTATTCCTGCGGAGACACTGGTTTCTCTACGGGCCGACGCGAATCAGGAGGCTCTCATCAAGGACGCTAGTTTCCCTGAATTGAGGTATTTTCCAGGGACATTGGTTTCCCTGGGGTTGAAACGAATCGATGTATTCCTGCAAAGACGCTAGTTTCTCTGCGGATCAACGCAAATCAGGATGTTCTCGTCAAGGACACTGGTTTCCCTGAGTCGAAATATTTTGCCGAAGACACTGGTTTCTTCGGGTTTGAAACGAATCGGAGTATTCCTGCGGAGACACTGGTTTCTCTGCGGGACAACGCGAATCAGGAGGCTCTCATCAAGGACACTAGTTTCCCTGAATTGAGGTATTTGCCAGGGACACTGGCTTCCCTGGGGTTGAAACGAATCGATGTATTCCTGCAAAGACGCTAGTTTCTCTGTGGGTCGACGCGAATCAGGATGTTCTCGTCAAGGACACTGGTTTCCCTGAGTCGAAATATTTTGCCGAAGACACTAGTTTCTTCGGGGTTGAAACGAATCGGAGTATTCCTGCGGAGACACTGGTTTCTCTGCGGGCCGACGCGAATCAGGAGGCTCTCATCAAGGATGCTAGTTTCCCTGAATTAAGGTATTTTCCAGGGACACTGGTTTCCCTGGGGTTGAAACGAATCGATGTATTCCTGCAAAGACGCTAGTTTCTTTGCGGGTCGACGCGAATCAGGATGTTCTCGTCAAGGACACTGGTTTCCCTGAGTCGAAATATTTTGCCGAGGACGCTAGTTTCTTTGAAGTTGAAACGAATCGGAGTATTCCTGCGGAGACACTGGTTTCTCTGCGGACCGACGCGAGTCAGGATGTTCTCGTCAAGGACACTGGTTTCCCTGAGTCGAAGGATTTTTGGTGGTCTTTCAGGTTTTATGTAAGTTACCGTCAGAACCGTGAAGCTAGGAATTTGATCTTCGCTTCGTTTGATGGCACTGCGTCTGCTGCATCAAGACGGATGTCGTGGTTGTCTCTAGGCCGTTGGCGAACCGTCGAGATTTGGTTTTGCTTCCTGGCGGAGCCTGTTTCGAAGGTGTGGTTCCCTCTTTGTTTGTGCCCTTGGATTGTATACAGGGATCGATGTGATCTCACCTATAGGGCAAAAGGTTTCATATATATATATTTTTTGTTTTATTTCCGCGATGCTCTATCATTTCAGCTTTTATATCGCGAAGGTCGCGATTGCCCAATCATTTCGACTATTTATTTTATTTTCACTCGCTGCTTTTTATTGCGAGTTACCCAATCATTTCGGTTATTTTGCATGCATACATTTTTACTTGCTGATTTTTATTGCAAGTTGCCCCATCATTTCGGCTATTTCGTATGCATGTATGGCTCGCTGATTTTTTATCGTGAGTGTGGAATTTGGAATCTGGCGCCAATCTCAGCATCAGCATCGCTACAACTGGAATATTGCCAGGAGAGAATCATCATTTGCCTCTGTCGATGTCGAACAAAGGTGGCTTAGCGAACAGGGTTAAGGTCCTGTCGACTAAGGCTTTGACTTCATGAGCCGTAAGGGTCTCACAAAGGTATTTCTCCCTAAAAGTCGTGAGGATCTTGTAGGTGTATTTTCTTCTTAGGAATCGTAAGGATTCTTAAGTGTATGTTCTTCTGTAAGTCGTAAGGATCCTACAAGAGGGTTTTCTCCTTGTAAGTCGAGAGGACTTACAAGGGTTGTTCATCATGCCAACATATCCCTAATCAGAGGTGGGACTTCGTTAGGGAAATGTTTATTCGCGCCCGTGGATTGTATATAAGGGTCAGTATTGAGCCACTTGTAGGGCAATATCGGAAGTTGTGGGGGTTGCTTAAGCACAGGTTTAGGTCTCTGTAACTTAAGACTTTCAAATCTTACGAGCCGTGAGGGTCCCATAAGAGAGTTCTCCTTATGAGTCGTGAGGATCTCGTAAGTGTATTTTCTCCTTAGGAATCGTGGGGATTCCTAAGTGTGTTGCTCCTTTGTGAGTCGTAAGGATCCTACGCGGGTGGTTTCTCCTTACAAGGTCGAGAGGACCCTGTAAGTGTCTTTTAACGATATTGTGCCCTTTCGGGTTTTCACAAACACTTGCCGGTAGTCCTGCTGTTTTTACTCACGGAGCCCTTTCGGGTTTTCATCCGTGCCCTTTTTGCTTATGGACATACCGTTTTTTTTAATTCTTTTTATTCTCTTTTTTTTTACGAGGTCGCGCCCTTTCGGGTTTTCACGAACACTCGCCGGTAGCCCTGCTGTTTTTACTTACGGAGCCCTTTCGGGTTTTCATCCGTGCCCATTTTGCTTATGGACATACCGTTTTTTTATTTTTATTTTTTATTTTTTTATCACGTCAGCCTGAGGATGCCGCGGTAGTAGTTTTGAAGACGTTTCGGTCCGTTATTAGTTTAAGGACGTTTCGGTCCGTCAGGAGAAGGCCGGCTACTACTTACAGAGCTTGAGCTTAGGAAGATAACGAGTGGACATAGTCGTCGTCATCTGTCATTGACCTAGGTTGTAGCTCATCAAGCGTAGTATTTCTTCAGGAAGCGACCGTTTATTGGCCTGAAAGGCCTTTCACCGTGCATATCCATGAGTAGATAGGCTCCACCCTGATAGACCTTGTCTATTATGTACGGGCCTTCATAGTTCGGCTCGAATTTTCCCCGCTTAGCGCGATTTGGGATCATAGGTCTTTTGACCACTAGCATGGGTTCGTCTTAGCGGAATGTCCTCGGCCTAGTCAATCTTTCATATGAGCGCGTCATCTTTGCTTTATAAGCCTCCAGATTTTGTTGCTCTATGAGCCGGGTTTCATCAAGGGCGTTAAGCTCCTCGAGCCGAAGGTGAGCATTTTCTTCGTCCGTCAGCTCGTAGTAGACTGCCACTCGTAAAGAAGGCAGCTCTATCTCGAGGGGGAGTACCGCTTCTGTACCGAATACCAACGCGTACGGCGTTGTGTTCGTGGCTGTCCTGAACGTAGTTCGATACGCCCAGAGAGCTTCTTGCAGTTTCTCATGCCAGTCCTTCTTATTTCGGGACATCGTCTTTTTCATGATCTTCATCAGGGTCTTGTTGAAGGCCTCGGCTAGACCATTAGCTCGCAGATTATAAACTGAGGAATATCTCCAGTCTATATTGTGTTGTTGCGTGAAGCGACTGACTTTGTGGCTTCTGTAAGCTGGCTCGTTATCGGAGATGATCCGTCCCGGAGTTCCAAACGGATATATGATGTGGATCTTGAAGAAATGGAGGATATTCTCCGTCTTCACTTCTCTCAACGGTACTGCTTCTGCCCATTTGGAGAAGTAGTCAGTTGTCGCCAAGATGAAACGGTGTCCCCTGGACGATGCTGGTTCGATTGGGCCGACTATGTCAGTTCCCCACATTTCGAACGGCCAGCTAGCCACCGTTGGATGTAGCGGATTTGGATGTTTGTCACGCCCCGCTTTCCAAAATATGGAATACGAGGGGTTGACAAGGCCAGCCATGCTCCTACGGTCAAGAAAATATCCTACCGTAGTCACACTTCGGCTTCTAGCTTTACGTGGTAATCAGTAAATAATGCACAGGCAATGAGAAATGCAGTAACTGAAACAAAACAATATAAAGGACTAACCTGATGGGAAAGAAAAGGGTATAACTCTGGATAGCTAATCAAGATATCCGTGATGTACGTCTGGTCCTGGTCCCGGCTAAATCCACTCCTCACACTGAGCATGCATACTCAGGTCGTCAGAGCGACACAATAGCAATATAATATATAGATACAAGTGACCACTCGAACAGTGATAATAGATATATATGACAATAAATCAAGGAGGTATAAGTATGAACATGCAGTAACCAAAGAAGTGTCTAATAGATCAAGTGAACAGTAAAGCAGTAAAATAATATGCCAGGTATGTCAACAACGGTAAGTAATGTATATCAATTCCATTATCCCTATCAGTCTCTAAGTCTCACCGTACAGGTCACTAAGCCTATCGTCAGTCCAAGTGTGAGAGTCAACCACTCGCGAGTGTCCTCCACCCAAGGGTAGGACCCAGGGGCAAGGGACCACGGGCCCAACTTGTAACTCACGGTAATAATCATGTACCCTGTAAATCTCCATATATCTCCATATATATAAGCCGGCATGGGACTCCTGAGATTCTGTTGAACTCATACTCAGACTACCCCACATCCCGTGGTCTACATCAAACGCTAACCATAACCTCAAATACCAATCGGTCTGTGACAAGTCTGCGCGAGAACTGGAGACAGGATCTCCATCAAGCACGTCCCAACTAATACTCAAGATAAATGGCAGTGTCTGGTGCCTTATCTGTGACACCCATGCAAGAGCTTCCATAAGTGTCCCATACCACTTATAGTCACACGTACACGCGTCCCTCAGACGTCGACAATGCACTAGAATAATAGGGTTCACTGATTGTGTACAAGTACGTGTCACTTTCACTTAATCACTCATGCACGAACACTAACGTACTTGCCACAATCATCACTAATACCTAACACTGGGTAATGCACATGATCACTAGGTTATCAATGCAGTGACATATGTATGATATGATGAGTAAACAGTATGTAAAGCATGATTAAGATGTCATAAATCAGTATTCTACCACTTGCATAATTTAGCATAAATCATACGTGTACAGTTTAGTGAAATGATGAATGGGGAATAAATAGTATGTTTGATTATCTATCCAGCGAATTTAGTTTCACGTCAATCGGGTTTCAGGATCACCAGTTATGGCCATTTCATTTTAAGCGTTCACGGCTGAAAATCCGGTTTCAGAATCGGAAGTCCGTTTCGGAACGCATTTTAACCCCGGTAGGGATCAGAATTTAGCGGCGCTACAGTTGAATGAAATCTAGGGTTTTCAGCAAGGTTTTTAACTCAATAGACGGATCCTCAATCGCGTCTGTACGTCAGGAGTTATACACTGTTTAACATTAGTATGTCACCTCTGAATCTGTTCTGGACAGTTATACGTCCATCTCTTTTAAATTACAGATTAAATAGCAAACGATGACAAAACAAGATGAAACCACTTGTGTTATCTAGGTAATAGTTTCATCATTAATAAAAAATGGAGTTCCGCAACATACGAGTTAAGGAAAAAAGGTGGTACCCATTACGGAACAGTAAGCAATAATCAGAGTCGCTCTGGACCGCAGTCTAGAGTCGCACTCCGAACTAAATATTATCACAATTTAAATACAGAAACTAATAGAAACTTGCATAGGGTTATAGTTCGTCGAGTCAGCTTCGATTTAAGCCCTCGAACGCATCATTCCAGTATGTACATAATTTATGGTAATTTTTACGGTTTTCAGATACGAGAAAGTTCCAGTTTTACAGGTATACTTGGGGGTAATCGTTTTAGTCGTTAATAGTCATATTATCCAGTGAAATTTGCACATAGTATTCAAAATTACAAGGGCCAGCAAATGCCCTCATGTTCCGTCAATTTAAATGAGGGTTTCCACTGAGATCATGCATCGAACAGTTACACCATATAGTTTAACGGAAATAGTAACTGTGGAATCTATATGATTGTAGTTTGTAATTAACATAAAGTAGCATGTAGCAAGTAGGGAACTTGCCTGGGGACGGTTTAGGGCACACGGAAGCGGCAACGACACTCGTGCGGCACGGCAACGACTAGTACGACGACTTGTATCCGTCACGGCAGTAAATTGGTTGGGTTTGAGCTTTAGTGGGGCTTGGGCTCGAGATATAGGAGGCTTGACTTGGGTTCTGTGCAAAGGCGGCGACGATTGCGAGCTCAGGCGAATAGAGGATCTCGTCAGCGGAAAGGTTGGTCGGAGTTTGTAATGAAGGAGAAGTGAGAGGGAGTGGTGGTTTGTTAAGCTCGGTGATGGGTTAGGGGAAAGCTCGGTCGGTAGTCAGGAGGAGCTCAGGAGCTATGGTGGTGGCCGTGGGGTTGCAATGGAGGAGAGACGGTGGAGGAGGTCGTGGTGGTGGTCACGGCGGTGATAGGGTCGTCGTCGAAGAGTAAGCCAGAGGCGGCGACGCAGTGGTGGATGTAGCAACTGGTGGAAGTCGATGATGGGGGAAGTGGGCTTGACAATGATGGTGTTGATGACGAGGTCAGCGATGAGGTGAACGGTGATGAGGAGGCAGGGATGGTGTTGGATTGTGAGGAAGAAGCTTGGTTGTTGATGGAGGTGGCTGGGTTCGGTTGAGAAGGAGTAGGAGAACTGGGGCTCGTCGAGGGTGTCGAGAGGGGTTGTAAGGGTGAGCTGGCGGCGATGGAGGTGGCCAGCGATGGCGAGATAGTGAGAGGAGAGAGAGGGTTCGAGAGAGAATGGGAGATGATGGCGACGACGACGATGATGATGATGATGCGGTCGACGATGGTGCGGGGGAGTCGACGAGATACAGGTGAGGGGTCGAGATGGGTGCAAGGCTCGTCTCGAGCTCGATTGAGGGATGAGGTAGCGAGGGAGTTCTGTTGGTGTAGGGGAGTGAGCGAAGGAGGAGGGTAAGAGGTCGTAGACGTCGCCGTCAGGGCGAGCGGAGTTGGGTGCTCGGTGGTAGGGGATGCAGGTGAATTCTTGGGTGATCGAGGGGGAAAGTTTGAGAGTTTTGGATCTTGAGGGTGAGAGAGAAAGGAGGCGACGAGGGGTTAGAGAGGGGAGTGCGCGACGCAGGGTAACGGTGCACGACGTGGGCGTGGGCGTGGGGTGCGGCGAAGAGGGCGGATCGCGAAACAAAGGAGTGGGCGGGAAAATATAGCCGTTGGGAAGAAGGAGGAGAAGGGTAGTTGGGCCGGGTCGGGTTGGGGTGAGCGGCGCGGGCTTGGAGGGCTTGGGCCGGAGAAATGTAATTAATTGGGAGAAATAGAGTGTTGGTCCCAAAAATAAAACGGGAAAGGTAAAATAAAAAGTGGCCGGCTGAAGGAATAATTTGGGACAAATTTGGATACTATGGGGTTTGGGTTTTATTAATAAAAGGAAAATGTGGTTTTGGTGTTTAATGGGATTTAAATAAATAAACAATTATAAATAAATTTTATAGGTGAAAAATACTAATATTGGTATAAAAGGGGCTGGGTATTACATCATATCACCCTTACAAAAATTTCGTCCTCGAAATTTAAGAGAAACGACAAGTTATACAATAATAACCGAAAAGTTACCACATTGAACACTAATACATAGTGATTTAATTAAAACGGGTGGATAAAATTTTGAACGTATATATATGTAAGAACAACATACAAAAATATGTCTAAATAGGTATAAGGCAGGAACAACTATAAGGACAACTACATGTATACGAGAATATAGATAACAATAACGAACAATAATAATCAAGGCGTGCTCGATAAAATCGAAACCCAAATATGTGCACATATAAGTATATCAAAAGTAGCACAGCAGAAATAATAAGTATAAAGCACAACCATTTATAATAGTAACCATAAGCACAATACCCTAAAATAAACTAACGGCAATAAAGTAGTGAAAGATTTGTCGGTAGGTTAAAACATTTTAGGATAATGTATCGATCAAATAGTTTTAAAATAACTTAGAAAACTCACATAGTGAAAATAAGGAACATGGAACAAAAATATGCGCGGTGTAAGGTTGCGCTACTGAAAAATGAGGATAATAGAGTGTGCTTAAAATACATAAAACTAAGTAGTCAATAACACGCACTCTTCGATAAATGCAAAATAATGAAAACCAAATTTCGAATAATAATGTCCCTAAATATATTTAGGGTAATAGGAAAAACACAAAAATGTATAGGGCTAGCTAGTGTAAGGATTTCAAGGAAGTGTGGCTCATTCAAAGGTCGGAATGTGGCGGCTTTAGGCTGAAGGTCAAAGAGATTGGGGTAAGGGTGAGCAGCAAGGACTACAAGGGGAAAAATGTACGGGGAGGATAATGGTCGATACATCATGTGAATCAAAATCCGAAGGGTCAGTTAACTTGGAAATTTTACTATCAATTTCCCCTCCCAGAAAGATTTCAGACGAGGCATAGACGAAGGATGAAGGGTGGTCCATTCAAAAGATCAGGGTGCGGTACTTGTTAACCTAAGTGAGGGTCGAAAACAGTACAGGGTATAGAGGTGGACAGTCAGGGGTCTCAGGAGGAAATAACGGTATAGGGGAAAGGTCAAACCATCAAGTGAATCAGTAATCAAGAGATTTTGCGAACACAGAAAGTTTTATTTCATTCTAGGAAATTCTAAACAAAGCATTCACAAAAACGAAAGGTGGCCCTAAGCTATACACAGATTTATTTGGCCAGAGAAGACAACATCTAAAAAGAAATCCCGTCAGTCGCGGTTGTGGAGATTCAGCAGGTTGCGGTAGGCTCGCGCGCTCAGCTAGGGGCGTCCATTTCCATAGCGCCTCGCAGGGACCGCCATTGGGAGTTCTTCCACCGCAGGGTCATGTTCTTCCGGTCCTTCTCCCTCGGCTGGAGCTTCTTCATCGAGGTCTGCTTCCATGTGATTCTCTTCTTCTGGATCCTCTCCCATGGGATTTTCCTCCACTAGATTTTCTTCTATCGGGTCTTCCTCTATCGGGTTCTCTTCAGGGTCTCCTTCCTCTTCGTCGGAATCGCTTATCATGTCAACCTCTGGGGCGGCGGCTCCTTCGTTCTCGGAATCGTTGTTTTCGAAGATGACCAGGGGACCGTTGATCTCATCGTCAGAACTCATCATCGTGCGGTCTAAGGAAACGCATGACTGTGCATCCTCATCTAGATGCGGCGCTGCTCCAGGGTGGGCCATGGCCTGAAAAGAAAGAGTCATGATTAGACAGTGGAACACATCAAGAAAATAGCTAAGGGTACGGAGTATAGGAAAATATGCGGTGGGCAGGAACTGAAAAATCAGAATTAAAAATGCTGCGGTAATGAATAGTATAAATAAGGAGAAAGCAAGAGAATGA
Source organism: Agapanthus africanus (assembly GCA_030015575.1). Taxonomy (NCBI): domain Eukaryota; kingdom Viridiplantae; phylum Streptophyta; class Magnoliopsida; order Asparagales; family Amaryllidaceae; genus Agapanthus; species Agapanthus africanus. The sequence goes on from JASDDO010000014.1 coordinate 109,804,386, forward strand.
TACATATATTACGATTCAAAGTTTTTATTGCATTCAACTAAAAGTTCGACGGATACAAGATTTCAAACGAAAGGAAATATTTATAAGAGGATGACAACATTTTATTAAAAGCAGAAAATGTGATAACTCTTCTTCGATTACTAGGCCGCTGCATTCTCGTCATGCGAGTTGAATCCTGCGCTGAGTTCGCCTTATCCTCGAGGTTCGAACTACGCAATCATCATCACTTGGCAGGAGTGGAGAGTGTGGACGAGTCTCCTCCTTGTAGCTCCTTCCTTTTAGGGCAACCGTCGATAAGATGTTCACTGGATCCACAAATCAGGCATTTTCCCCTGGGCGCGGCGACAATCCCTCTGAAGATGTCCTGGCCTCTTGTAGTACCCACAATATTGGGTCTTCTGCTGCTTCTGTCGCGGGGAAACAAATGAACGCTTCATCTTCTTCTCTTTTCCTCATCTAACAGGGATCCCTTTACGATTGGAAACTCCCGCTGGTGTCTGATTCGTCTGCCTTCTCAGTCCTTCAGCTAACAAGTCGTTCGTTCGCTCCTGGGCTTCCTTCAGACCTTGCAGTACACTCAGAATCTCAATGGTCTGATTCCGGGGAGTGGAGATAGAGGAAGAGTCGTTGGAAGACATGATCCTGAAACAATGATTTTGAGGACGATATAAGGTACAAGCTATAAGAATCAAAATATAATATGGATTGGGCAAGGAATCAAGAACATCGGATGTGATGAAATTTATTACAAGCGGAAATCAACTGTAGAATTCTAAGTCACTTAAACAGAGTACGTAGTGTAACTATGATGTAGTTCGCAATTACAACCACGTAACCTTGCCAAGTCACCTGAAACCCTAGCGAATGAATAGCAGAACACACCATGTGAATATGGATCAAGAATGACGAGTTTACAACCTAGACCGAGGAATATCTTAGATTGTCAAGCTATACATGGAAAACTGCAATCCCAATCGAAGCAAAACCTGGCTCTGATACCAACTAAACCATGTCACGCCCCGCTTCCTAAAATACGGAATACGAGGGGTTGACAAGGCCAGCCATGCTCCTACGGTCAAGAAAATATCCTACCGTAGTCACACTTCGGCTTCTAGCTTTACGTGGTAATCAGTAAATAATGCGCAGGCAATGAGAAATGCAGTAACTGAAACAAAACAATATAAAGGACTGACCTGATGGGAAACAAAAGGGTATAACTCTGGATAGCTAATCAAGATGTCCGTGATGTACGTCTGGTCCTGGTCCCGGCTAAATCCACTCCTCACACCGAGCATGCATACTCAGGTCGTCAGAGCGACACAATAGCAATATAAAATATAGATACAAGTGACCACTCGAACAGTGATAATAGATATATATGACAGTAAATCAAGGATGTATAGGTATGAACATGCAGTAACCAAAGAAGTGTCTAATAGATCAAGTGAACAGTAAAGCAGTAAAATAATATGCCAGGTATGTCAACAACGGTAAGTAATGTATATCAATGCCATTATCCCTATCAGTCTCTAAGTCTCACTGTACATATAACTAAGCCTATCGTCAGTCCAAGTGTGAGAGTCAACCACTCGCGAGTGTCCTCCACCCAAGGGTAGGACCCAGGGGCAAGGGACCATGGGCCCAACATGTAACTCACGGTAATAATCATGTACCCTGTAAATCTCCATATATCTCCATATATATAAGCCGGCATGGGACTCCCGAGATTCTGTTGAACTCACACTCAGACTACCCCACACCCCGTGGTCTACATCAAACGCTAACCATAACCTCAAATACCAATCGGTCTGTGACAAGTCTGCGCGAGAACTGGAGACAGGATCTCCATCAAGCACGTCCCAACTAATACTCAAGATAAATGGCAGTGTCTGGTGCCTTATCTGTGACACCCATGCAAGAGCTTCTATAAGTGTCCTATACCACTTATAGTCACACGTACACGCGTCCCTCAGACGTCGACAATGCACTAGAATAATAGGGTTCACTGATTGTGTACAAGTACGTGTCACTTTCACTTAATCACTCATGCACGAACACTAACGTACTTGCCACAATCATCACTAATACCTAACACTGGGTAATGCACATGATCACTAGGTTATCAATGCAGTGACATATGTATGATATGATGAGTAAACAGTATGTAAAGCATGATTAAGATGTCATAAATCAGTATTCTACCACTTGCATAATTTAGCATAAATCATACGTGTACAGTTTAGCAAAACGATGAACGGGGAATAAATAGTATGTTTGATTATCTATCCAGCGAATTTAGTTTCACGTCAATCGGGTTTCAGGATCACAAGTTATGGCCATTTCATTTTAAGCGTTCACGGCTGAAAATCCGGTTTCAGAATCGGAAGTCCGTTTCGCAACGCATTTTAACCCTGGTAGAGATCAGAATTTAGCGGCGCTACAGTTGAATGAAATCTAGGGTTTCAGTAAGGTTTTAACGCAATAGACTGATCCTCAATCGCATCTGTACGTCAGGAGTTATACACTGTTTAACATTAGTATGTCACCTCTGAATCTGTTCTGGACAGTTATACGTCCATCTCTTTTAAATTACAGATTAAATAGCAAACGATGACGAAACAAGATGAAACCACTTGTGTTATCTAGATAACAGTTTTATCATTAATAAACAATGGAGTTCCGTAACATACGAGTTAAGGAAACAAGGTGGTACCCATTACGGAACAGTAAGCAATAATCAGAGTCGCTCTGGACTGCAGTCCAGAGTCGCACTCCGAACTAAATATTATCACAATTTAAATACAGAAACCAATAGAAACTTGTATATGGTTATAGTTTGTCGAGTCGGCTTCGATTTAAGCCCTCGAACGCATCATTCCAGTATGTACATAATTTATGGTAATTTTTACGGTTTTCAGATACGAGAAAGTTCCAGTTTTACAGGTATACTTGGGGGTAATCATTTTAATCGTTAATAGTCATATTATCCAGTGAAATTTGCACATAGTATTCAAAATTACAAGGGCCAGCAAATGCCCTCATGTTCCATCAATTTAAATGAGGGTTTCCATTGAGATCATGCATCGAACGGTTACACCATATAGTTTAACGGAAATAGTAACTGTGGAATCTATATGATTGTAGTTTGTAATTAACATAAAGTAGCATGTAGCAAGTAGGGAACTTGCCTGGGGACGGTTTGGGGCACACGGAAGCGGCAACGACACTCGTGCGGCACGGCAACGACTAGTAAGACGACTTGTATCCGTCACGGCAGTAAATTGGTTGGGTTTGAGCTTTAGTGGGGCTTGGGCTCGAGATATAGGAGGCTTGACTTGGGTTCTGTGCAAAGGCGGCGACGGTTGCGAGCTTAGGCGACTAGAGGATCTCGTCAGCGGAAAGGTTGGTCGGAGTTTGTAATGAAGGAGAAGTGAGAGGGAGTGGTGGTTTGTTAAGCTCGATGATGGGTTAGGGGAAAGCTCGGTCGGTAGTCAGGAGGAGCTCGGGAGCTATGGTGGTGGTCGTGGGGTTGCAATAGAGGAGAGACGGTGGAGGAGGTCGTGGTGGTGGTCACGGCGGTGATAGGGTCGTCGTCGGAGAGTAAGCCAGAGGCGGCGACGCAGTGGTGGATGTAGCAACTGGTGGAAGTCGATGATGGGGGAAGTGGGCTTGACAATGATGGTGTTGATGACGAGGTCAGCGATGAGGTGAACGGTGATGAGGAGGCAGGGATGGTGTTGGATTGAGAGGAAGAAGCTTGGTTGTTGATGGAGGTGGCTGGGTTCGGTTGAGAAGGAGTAGGAGAACTGGGGCTCGTCGAGGGTGTCGAGAGGGGTTGTAAGGGTGAGCTGGCGGCGATGGAGGTGGCCAGCGATGGCGAGACAGTGAGAGGAGAGAGAGGGTTCGAGAGAGAATGAGAGATGATGGCGACGGCGACGACGATGATGATGATGCGGTCGACGATGGTGCGGGGGAGTCGACGAGATGCAGGTGAGGGGTCGAGATGGGTGCAGGGCTCGTCTCGAGCTCGATTGAGGGGTGAGGTAGAGAGGGAGTTCTGTTGGTGTAGGGGAGTAAGCGAGGGAGGAGGGTAAGAGGTCGTAGACGTCGCAGTTAGGGCGAACAGAGTTCGGTGCTCGGTGGTAGGGGATGCAGGTGAATTCTTGGGTGATCGAGGGGGAAAGTTTGAGAGTTTTGGATCTTGAGGGTGAGAGAGAAAGGAGGCGACGAGAGGTTAGAGAGGGGAGTACGCGACGTGGGGTAACGGTGCACGACGTGGGCGTGGGCATGTCAGTGGGGTGCGGCGAAGAAGGCAGATCGCGAAACAAAGGAGTGGGCGGGAAAATATAGCCGTTGGGAAGAAGGAGGAGAAGGGTAGTTGGGCCGGGTCGGGTTGGGGTGAGCGACGCGGGCTTGGAGGGCTTGGGCCGGAGAAATTTAATTAATTGGGAGAAATAGAGTGTTGGGCCCAAAAATAAAACGGGAAAGGTAAAATAATAAGTGGCCGGCTGAAGGAATAATTTGGGACAAATTTGGATACTATGGGATTTGGGTTTTATTAATAAAAGGAAAATGGGGTTTTGGTGTTTAATGGGATTTAAATAAATAAACAATTATAATAAATTTTATAGGTGAAAAATACTAATATTGGTATAAAAGGGGCTGGGTATTACAATGTTGGTGGATGAAGTCCCTATGGATTTGGAATGAGTGGCATTGCTTCGCATATTCGAGGCAGTCCTGAATCATCGTGGGCCTGTAGTAACCCATCCGTTTTATCTTCAACTTTATCTTCAGGCCTGCTTGGTTAGAACCGCAGAGTCCGTCGTGAACTTCCTGAACGACTCTTTTCGATTCATCAGGTCCCAGGCATCTCAACCATAGAGAGTCAAACGACCTCTTGTATAGAGTATCATTGACGAAGGCGAAAGACAGATCTCGTTTTATAAGCTGATGTCTTGAGGACGCATCTTCGGGCGTTCGACGGTATTTGAAGTAGTCTATAAAGACTTCTCTCCAATCCTCGGCCTTTTCCCGGTCTTTTATTTGCAAGGTCGTCTGCTCAGTCGCTCCCTTTTCTTTGGATGATTCCGGAGATATTTCTGCTGGGGCAAGCACCCGATGGCTTTGTACCATGATTCTGACGTCATCGAGGTTCTCGTCAGCCAGTTCTTTAGTGAGCTTGGCCAACGCATCCGCTTTGCTGTTTTCCGCACGCGGTATGTTTTCCAAAGTGTAGGAAGGAATTTGGGTCAACAGTTGTTGCACCTTTTCGCCGTACTTCACCAACTCTGGCCTGCACGTCTGGTAGTCGCCGTTTACTTGACTAACGACCAGTTGGGAGTCTCCGTATATGAGGAGGTTTTCAATTCCCATGTCGATGGCGATCTCGAGGCCTGCTATCAAAGCTTCATATTCGGCCTCATTATTCGTCCTCGGCTCTATTAAGGAGAAAGCAAAGCGCATTATCCCTCCTTGGGGAGTTACGAAGATAAGGCCTACCCCCAATTTGATTATAGGGGTACTTTGTTTGCGCTTCTTCATGGAAGATGCTCCATCGAAATAAAGCTCCCATCGAGTATCACCTCCGTCGATCGCGTCAAACGCATGTTCGTCTGGTAGATCGCAATTTAGAGGAGAATCAGTAGGTATCGGATGCTCAGCGAGGAAGTCGGTAATGGCCTGGCCTTTCACTGCCTTGAGAGGCCGATAAGTTATCGAGAACTCCATCAAGAGTAAGGCCCATTTAGCTAGTCGCCCCGTCAATATGGCCTTCAACATTAAATACTTAAGGGGTCCACCTTCGAAATGAGACGGACTTCATGCGCCAACGCATAGTGCCTGAGCTTTGTTACCGCGAAGATCAACGCTAGGCTGTGTTTTTCGATGGGAGAATAATTGCTTTCTGCCCCCAGCAGAACCCGACTTAAGTAGTAGAGTGCTCTTTCTTTCCCTTGGTCGTTCTCTTGTGCCCATAATGCGCCTAAAGAGCCTTCGAGGGCGGTTGTATAAAGAATGAGGGGCTTTCCCTTGACCAGAGCAGCCAGCACTGGCGGGTTCTGCAGGTACTGCTTGATCTCGTCCAGTGCGCCTTGGCATTTGCGATCCCAGACGAACGGGGTTCCCTTCTTCATCAGGTGGCTGTAAGGACGGCACTTGCCTGAAAGGTTGGCTATAAATCGTCGTATGTACGCGAGCTTCCCTTAGAGAGACCACGGCTGTTTCAGAGTTCTTGGCGGGGGCATTTCCATGATCGCCTTAATCTTTGACGGATCTATCTCAATACCTCGGTGTCGGACGATGAATCTCAGGAATTTGCCCGAGGAAACTCCGAATGCACACTTGAGAGGGTTCATCTTCAAGTTGTATTGTCGAAGGCGTTGAAATACGGTCTTTAGATGCTCGAGATGTTCCTCGTATGATTTGCTTTTAACCACGAGGTCGTCGATATAGTATTCGACGATTTCATGTATGAGGTCATCGAAGATCTTCGTCATGGCCCTCTGATAGGTGGCACCGGCGTTCTTTAGACCGAAGGGCATCACCTTGTAGCAGAATATTCCTAAAGGCCGGAAAGCGGTGTGCTTCCGGTCTTCAGAATGCATCTTTATCTGATTATACCCTGATGAGCCGTCCATGAAGGAGAAAATCTCATGAGTGGATGTATTATCTATCATCAGCTCGGTTACTGGCACTGGGAAATCATCTTTCGGGCAGGCTTTATTGAGATCCCGGAAGTCCACGCATATGCGTACTGTCTCATTTTTCTTCATCACCGGGACGATGTTGGTGATCCATTCAGAATATTGAACCTCCTGGATGAAACCAGAGTCAATTAGCTTCTTGACCTCGGCATTGATACTCATCTTAAGCTCGAGCCGCATTCTTCTTGGCGCCTGTTTGACTGGCTTGACGTCCGGGGATATCGCCAATTCGTGCACAGCAATTTCTGGATCTAGTCCCGGCATTTCGGAATATTTCCATGCGAAGCAATCTCTATGCTGTACAAGCACATCTTTTAACGCATCCACCCTTTCTTCAGATAGCAGCTCGCTAACAAATGTCGGTCGCGGGTCATTCGCCGTCCCCAACTTAATTTTCTTGAGGTTATCTGCAGTGGTATGTATTCCATCTTCCAGCTCTTTCGGTGCCGGTGGAAATTCTGAGATCACCTCATCGTTGCTGTTTCCGAAGCACCAGGGAAGGTCATCCATGTTCTCGGGCTCTTCTTTTGATATGGTTATCATGTGACAAGTACGAGCTCGCTTCGACGACCGATGTGAATCCGGTTCCACTTTCGTGGCTTTGGGTTCGTGCTTCTGTGGCGGCGTTACCCTCCAACTGTTAGATAGAGCGAACTTGCCGAGCTGATACTGATCTTCCACCCAGTTCTTGAAGGTGAAGAAGTCTTCGAGAGGATGCCCTATCACTTGGTGATAAGAGCAATAGTTTGGGTGTGAGACTTCGCCTGCTTTTTCGGGGTGTTTAGACTCCGGCAGCGTAAGCACCTGGTATTTTATAGCTCGGTCAAGTATCTTCTTCGTCTTGTCCCGAGGAAAAGAGTACGCTCGACCCATTTTCCTCATGAGCGATAGATCGAAACCGCTCGATTCCCGCTTGCGTGGCTTCTTAGTCCCGCTTTGTTGCTGTTGAGCGCCTTTTCCGCCTTTCGACTTATTTCTGCCTCTGCGTCGAGTCTTTTTTATAATAGGTTGACAGGGAGCGGCATTTTCATCTTTGACAGCCTGTTGGAGGAGGCGTTGCATTTTGGCTTTCTCGTAGATGGCCATCTCGCGGTTGTGGCCGTCTCTGACTTTTTGGCCAGCTTCCCTTATAAGCTTGTCCATTTGTTCTTCGAACGACGGTCTGGGCACTTTTGCATCAGGAACTTTTACTGGTTCAGGATTAGCGTCCTCCCATTGAGCATCCGCTTCTTCATCGAAGTCATGCACGACGTAGCAATCGCGGAGTAGCTTTTGTTTCTTGGGTCGAATGTATCCAAGCCCGATTGTTTCCATCCTCCCACTAGGCAACTTGTGTTGAGTTCCGGGGACATTCCAGGCCCTGTCATAGAATTTGGCTTTCCGAGCGGTCTGTTTAAAAGGATATCCTTTGGCGCTTTAGCAGCCTCTTCAAGCCCTTTGTATAATATCTGGAGAGACGGATGGGCTGAAGCCTGTCAAGCATAGGATCCATACCGTGCCAAATTTCTTTCTCCACCTTGGTTTCCTTAGAGCGGTAGAATAGAATTGCCTTTTCGCCTGAGAGGGACATAGAACGTCCGCAGCTCCTCTACAGTGTAGGTATCGAACGCATCCAGTTCTTTATGATGTTTAAGTGGAACCATGGCGATTTGCAGGCTTTGCTCTTCATCAGCGGATGTTTGTATTGAAGGCCGAGCAGAGAATACAGCATGGACCTCATCTTCCGAGTCACTACCAAAGATCAACGTAGGAGCAGATGGTCCCGGCTTGTTGTATTAGGGCGGACCCGAATAAACTATCTCCTTTTCCTCCTCGGTATCGCTGCCGAAGACAGGGATGGTGGCGTTAGCTTTGTTCTCCGGCTTGTAACACCTCTCTGTGTCTTCGAAATCCGGTAAAAAGTATTTGGCATCTTCATATTTGCGGACCTCGTTCACGGAGAACGGGTTCAGTTCTCCCGTCACGGTATACTCGAGACCATCCCTAAAATATTTCATACACTGATGCTGCGTAGAAGGAATGATGTGGTACTCGTGTAACCATGGCCGGCCGAGCAGAGCATTATAGTATGTCTTGGCGTCTATGACGTGGAACTTGATGTCCATGACGAGTAGCCCAAAGCGTAGCGTCAGTATCACAGACCTAAGAGTTCTTGATGATTGGGAGTCGAACCCGGAGATGGTGATCTTGTCCCGAGCAAGGTGCTGGACGTTCATGCAGATTTCCTTTAACACCCGCACATTAAGGAGATTAACGGAAGACCCATTGTCAACCAAGATTTTATCTATCTTTATATCATGGCAATACCCTGAGACGTACAGGGGACGGTTGTGGTCGCACGTACCAAGGAGGAGGTCTTCATTGCCAAACGTGACATCGGCTGTGTGCACTTCTTCCAGTTCATCCTTCATCCTCTCTTCAGCGAGGAAGGCTTGGAATTGCTCCGGCTCTTGTAGTGCTTTGATTAACGAATCTCTCGCCTCTTTTGATAGTAAAAGGGCGTCAAGAATGCTGAGCTTCGAGGGTAGTTTCCTCAGATGCGCTAGAACGTTGTAATCCACCTTATTTTTCTTCGGCGGGTCCTTAGCGGCTAGCTCGTCCATGACTTAGTCATCTAGGGCAATATCCTCAGAGACCTTTTCTTTCTCTTTATCTTTCTTGTTTGAGGGTCCGAGATTCTTTTCGGGTAGCGTCCGATTACGCAGCCGAATATTTTCACAGACCTTCTGCTCTTCTTCTTTTCCCGAGGTGGACTCTTTAAAGAGGGGGCTAAGACCCAGCTCCTCATCAGAATCACTCCCGAATGTGAGCACTTGTGATCCCCCGGCGCTAACCATGCGACAATTGCCGGTAGTTCTGTTAAGCTCCTCGGTCGTACCTTTCTGCTCCCGACGGGTTTTGCGCTTCTCCCTCTTAAAATGTTGTTGGTGAGCAACATATCCCTGCCACCATTTATCGAAAGCTCTGCACTCTTCGGTGGGGTGCGAAATCTTCCGATGATACAAGCAGTAGGAAGGGTGCATTTCCGCTTCACCAGTAATGCTGATGGCAGCTTCATACCCATGGATATGGCCTTAGCGAACCTTTTCCTCATCTTGAATTTGCTTTTATCTGCGGTGGACGTACTTTGCTCCAGCGGGAGTGTCTCAGCTCTTTCGTCAAGTCGCTGGCGCTTGGCCCTTTCAAATATGACCGTCTCGCGTTCCCGATCAGCTTTACTTCTTACAAGAGCTTCATTGAGGAATGCGTCAATTGTTTCATCCGATGGCCCCGGAATTTCCAGTTTAGGATCTGCCCTCAGCTTCTTAGCGCAAGGAATTTCCTCATCGTCTGTAAACGAATGGGAAATCATATGACAGCTCTTCAAGTATTCTTCAGATTCATCCGACGAGCTGTCTCCCTCATCTTCCTCTTAAAAGACGTGGTTGAGGAACTCTTGGAGTGTAATTGGAGTCCGTGCTTTCTGGTTATATTCCTCCAGCGCGTCAATTTGTTTTTGTAAGTCCGTGCGCTTGTCGCCAGGCTTCACGGGCTTCTTGGATTTCTTCTTCTTCTTCTTTGAAGATTTTGACGGCTGGTTGTGAGTGCTTGGGCCACCACCATCGGTCTTTGGAGTTGGACGCGGCTTCAACGTCCCCTTAATGATCTGAGGTTCCAACGGGTTCTTCCACTTGATCGCGGGGCATGTTTGAAGATCGTTCAGCATCCTCTTTGTTTTAGCTGATAGTACTACATCCCATGGAGCTTCTTCAACAAGAGAGCATGTTGCCCCCGGCGTATTCACCTTTTTAGAGGTATGAGGCTGTAGCGGGTTCACCTTCCATCTGTCGGACAACGCGAACTTGCTCTGTTGGTACTGGTCCTCAATCCAATTTTTGAAGATGTAGCAATCTTCGATCGGATGACCCAGTACTCGATGATAGGGACAGTAGTTGGGATCGTTGACATCATTTAGCTGCGATGGACGTCTTAGATCCGGCAGATTTATGAGTCGGTTGCGCAATGCTAGCTCAAACAATCTTCTCGTTTTATCTCGGGGAAACGAGTAAGGACGTCCCAGCCTCTCCTCGAGAGACAGGTGTGGACGCATATTATTTTGACGGACAGCCGGTTTTAAGTTGCTCGGTTGTTGTTGAGCATTAGCGACAACAATTGCTTTTCCCTTCCCCTTCTCATTTCGAGAGTCCGGCTTTGGGGGGGAAGGTTTATGGCCCATTTGATCTATCTGAGCTAGCTTGTCGATCAGGGCCTGGAAGGTAGTCGGCTTGAAGAACATCATGAATTGGGATATGGTCGCCTGCGGATCAAGAGTTCCCACAAACATCCCTATTGCCGGAGCCTCTTCAATGCGTTGCTCGCATTTTGACTACAAGTTCCGCCACCGTATAGCATATTGGACCCATGTCTCGCCCGGCTTCACCCTGGCATTAATCAATGCCGTTATCGGGGTGCATTCGCTAGCGCTTGCGAAACGCTGGGTAAATAGCAGCTCCATCTCCGCGAAGGTCTTGACAGATTCGTTTGGGATCTCGGAGTACCACTCGAATGCTGTATCCGATAAGCTACCAACGAACTGGCGAAGTAACAACTTATCATCACCGCCGGTGTTGCCGCAAAGCGCTCTGAACTGGGCAACATGCTGGTGGGGATTGCCCGTCCCCTTATAGACATGGAATTTCGGTATTGTATAGCTCGGCGGGTACTTAATCTGATCGTACCAGCTTGGATACGGCCGCCCCGTCTTGACAACTTGGCCAGCTGCCTCAGTCGCCTGATGAACCCGGATCTGCTGAGCTATATATTCGTCCAAGTCAGCTTTGGAGATTGTCTCCTCCTTGGCTGTCGACAGAGCCGGTGGAGGATTTGACGTTTCTCCCCTATCTTCTTCAAGGACGATTGGAGGATCTTCAGCAGGAGGATCTTGCTGGATCATTATTCCCACCATGTCCTGGAACAGGAAGGCCATTCGCTTTATGTTGGCTGCTTGTTCAGCAGCCTCTTTATCCTTCTTCTCCAATATCCGGCGAAGGAATTCAGCGTCAGTTTCTTGCTCCTGGCGTTGATCAGATGACGCTTCGGGGATTTCTTTTGGCCCAGTGAGTGCAGCCATCGCGTTCATCATTTCCTGGAGATTTTGCTGTTGCTCCTGAGCTTTGGTCACTGACCGTGTAAGCGGTCTATGACCTGTAGATGTACGGCTGTCCTCCTTCCCCGACGCCATGTATACAGTATGGATTGCAATGCCCCCGGACTTAGAGCGTTTGGGCTCGCCACCTTTGGCATTTGCCGCAGGCGTAGGAATTTTCTCTGGCCTTCTTCTCTTGTAGGCCGTTGAAGTTGAGGGGGCCGTTGCAACGGGCACCCTGATGGTGGTCGTCTTTTGCTGTTTGATTGGACGGTCCTTTTCTTCCTGCACTTTCGCCCTTTTCTGCTGACGAGAGTGACCTTGGTCAATTACGGAGTCTTGAACGCTTCGCCAAACTTTATAAATTTTGGAGGATAGCCGCTGAGGGGGCTGCTCCAGCTTCGTTTCCGGAACCCTCTCCGCAGGTGGAGGAGATCTTTTTAGCGTAGCAGTTGGAGAGTTCTTACATGTTAGTTATATGTATGCCCTAGAGGCCATTACTGTACATTGGATGTATATTGTAATGGATGCTTGGACATATATAGCGAGGACTTTCTTGCTCGACATGATAGTATGCTATCTGGTTACTCTTTACCTTAACGTGTATACTGATTGTCTCTCTGTTACATGTTGGTAAAGCCCTTAGGATGCGTACTTGACTACCTGGACTATGATGTGGATCATACTAGTGGGGACATGGTAGTCCATAAGTACATCCTTCAAGGTCCCTAGTCGTGGGTGTATCGAGACGGGGCATCGATATACCAGAGTAGACTAGCGTATACCTTCTCGACCCATACAGATGGGCGATGGATGATCCCATATCCATTGGTGTTTGACATCAGAGATGATATACGGGTGCTCAGTGGAGACTGGGTACACTGGACGGACTCGCCGAGAACTCCCAGATGGTATTATACCTTACGTCAGATGGCAGTTCTCTGGTGACACTGGTACAGAGTAGTCTGTTGACCCGAGATCGTCATAGAGTCTTGTGTGGTTCCCACTGTGCTTTGATTTCTACCTTACCACATCCAAGATGGCGTGCAAAACGGTGGTTTTTGGGTACAGTCCCGAGTCACATGGAGGCAATGAGCGATAGGAGGGGATTCGTCTCTCCCGGTATAGGGAGTTGATGTTGCGCTGTGTTCGATTGGCTATAACCGGAAATCCCTGGCCAGGGTTGTTGAGATTTACTGGTAAGTGTTACCAGTAGTTTCTCGAATTGTTATAGACCTCATATCGACACGACTTATCGAGCTATTGGGGTCTGGCGTTTACCACCCCTAGGCGAGATATGCGACATATCACACGAACAGACCGGACTGTACGGTAAGTGTTACTGGTTGGATTCACAGGAGTGTGAGCAGGCTTGCTCGTCGATCTTCTGATCGCTCAATACCCGGGTGGCCGTTACGTTTAGCAGACCGCTTGCGGCTTGTGGGTGTTTGATATGATCATCACATGCTGCCGGCGTATTGACGAGTCTTTAGAGTCCTACACAGAGGTTTCCTGGCTCAAGCGAAACGAAATAGGAGCGCATATGAGATATGTGCGGGACCGAGAATAATGCGTGTATGTGATACCGTATTTCATTCTCGCGATGAATGTGTCGAATGGTTGTATGCGATATAACCTAGTTATCGAATCAAGGATTGATTCGATAAATCGATACATTGTTTACTAGTCGGTTGTGTGCGACATGTCCGGATCATTGAATCAAGTGTTGATTTAATGATTTAATGCATAATTATATATTTGATATATTACTTTGCATTAACTAGTATTGGTTCACTTTAAATGGATTTTCTCACTTGGAGTTCACAAGTTGTATATGTGATATACTTTTGTGCACTTGATTGTATCATGTTTGATGATAAATGTTAACTTGGTTAAGTGTGTGATTAAATCATGGTTAGTTAATGGTTAGGGTTTCATTTGATTTATTTATGCATTTATTTATTTTGTTTTGACAAAAGAAAAAGAGAAAATGGTTGCTTTAAAAGATGAAGCTTGTTGAAGCTTCATGAAGGTTTGACTAAAGTGACCATTTTGTCTTCATGTCTTAACCCAACCATTCACTAATCCTAGTTAATTCTCTACACCTAACCATGGTTGTATTATGATAAGTATTGCTTTTCTTTTCTATTTAAAAAAAACTTATCATAATATCTTTATTATCTTCTTCTTCTTCTTCACATGAAGAAGCTTGCTACCAACAATGGCAAAGTGAGAAAAAGAGTGAGAAATCCAATTCTAAAGTGAACCCACCTCCTATTTCTTCATCCTCTACCTCTTGCCAAGTAGTAAAGGGTGTTATCTTCACAAGTTTCATGACTTGGTGAAGTGGGAGCTTGATCTTGTGATGCCTCGACGTAGATCATCTTCGGCACGAAGCCGACGACCTTGCCCGCCCATTTCTCCAATGAAGCCGACGCTAGAGCCCGGGATTCCATTTGGACAGCGAGGAGACTTCATTGCGGAGCTATGGCGGTGGAGAACCGGATCTACAAAGGTTGTATTTCCGTTCTTTTAGTTAAGTTGTTAACTAGTTTCTTTTATCGCCTAAAATTCTAGTTAACGATCCGTATTAGGGTTTGTAGGCACTTGTAAAATTTGAAATTGGCATGGTTGATGCCTTGTGAGACCTCATTAGAGTGCCTAGGAACCCTACAGTGGTATCAGAGCCTAGCTAGAGCCTTGGGCGATGCGTAGACGGAGTTAGAAGTCCGATTGAACCGAAACCCTAATTCAAAACATGCTCTCTGTACATTTTTGAAAATTGTGGATTTTTGAGTATTAAAAATATGCAGAAAAATCAGCAGGAGATTCTAAGAATTACTGTGAAGCCCGTACTCCTAAGTCCACCAAAGCGCGGCGGAACCGCGGCATTAGCATGCTAATGCGGCGGTTCCGCGGCCCTTTAGTCTCTTCATGCATTGAAGTTTGCACAGTAACTCCTACTTTACAGTGCTGGTTTTCCTGGGAATTTTTAATAATTATTCAAGAGTTGAAATTTCTGGGTTGTATTGGAGACTCGGTGCTTCGATCGGATTGTCTAATCTTGTCTGTGTTTTCCAGATATTTGGAATATGTTAAAAAGTTCGATCGGATATAAATACCCACCTATTCCCCTGTCGGGAAATTTCCAAGTGTTGGATCTTTCCTTGGTTTTACAACGTTCTAAGTAGTGCAAGTAACGCGATGGTCCCTCTAGAAGACAACAAACCTTAACTCGATTATGTGACCGTCTTGAACTGCCCTTTGAACCTTAGGGTTTGGGGCAGTACGGCGTGCCACATGTGAGGCGTTGGCTTGACCCTTCTACGGCTGGACCGTTGGTACTGAGGCACGAACTGAATGTTTTTAGACTTATTTCATGTGTTGAGCTGTATCGGGAAAACTTGGGTGTTCGATTGTTCGATCGAAAAGTTTAGCGTTTTCTATTTATCCGGAATGTGATACAATAATTGGAATCCACAAACAGTTATGAGATAACTGAATGAATATTATAAACATAGCAGTTTAGTCTCACTTGATCGGTTGCCACGGAGTTTTGATGTGATCAAAAGTCCGTCGCAATCACGTAGCGTACGCGGATACTCGTCGGGTAAACTTAATAGACAGCCTCACCCCATAGCCCTGACCAAGTGACTGTAGGAGAACCCCGTCGCTGAAAGCATCCGTTTCGGTGCTCGCGGTAGCGGTGTTCCGCCTTGGTGCACTTCGTCGACGGCGTCGGGGGTGCGGCCGCCTACTAAAGTTTGCGACGAGCATTCGATCAGTTTTTCGGGAATCTTGTTGAATTGCCCGACTTAATATTGAAAAGTGTTTTCGATAATGAGACTAAAATGCGGGGTTTATAATTGTTAGGCATGCGATGTCTAAAGAATTTATTTGGTTAGGCATGCGATGTCTGAGGTGGTTGCGGATTCCAACTGTTGTAGTTTTACACTTTCTTTTCTGTGACCGTAAGTGTAAAATGTGATATCGCTGGTTTCGTTGCTATATGTCAACGACAATTGGGATACGCATGTTTGCTTACGTTGATGACATGTGATGTTATGTGTTGCTGGATATGTTATATTGGATCGTCGTGTTTGAATAGCCGGGGTTTTTTTTAATGTGAGATGAGTGTTTTTCATTTTCATTCATGTAAAAAAACTTGTATGTAATATTCTTTTATTGGGGCACTTCCAGGTTGCGGAAGATGTCACCGTTTGTATATTATTTACTTTTCCGCACTAGGATAGACCCAAGGAGGAGGGCACAAGTAACCGGGTTCTGGAGTCCAGTGGGAGACCAACTCGAGGAGTCGAGTCCGGGTCTCCTAACTCTAGAATTGGTAGGGTTGCTTGCCGCTCTCGTAGGGGTCTAGGGGTGTGGGTTTGGCTATTCATCGCGACCGTGGAATCCGTGTTTTATACTGGCTCGTATTGAAAACACGGACGTCCTAGTATATCCAATGTTTCATATGATTCTTCTGCTGCGATATCTGTGATGTGATCATGTGATGTTCTGTGATGGATACTGTATATATAGTATATATGATATATTATATAGACGTTACTTATGTTTTACACCCGCGCTAGCCCTGCCCCGCTCTGTCGTTAGTCACCTAACCTAACGGTGCATGAGGGGACATCGAGGCGAATGCGGATGGCATAAGTGTACGTCGTATTTATCTGTGATGTTTAGGTATTTTAAATGATGGGACTTCATTAATATGATTAATGAAATAAAAGAAACCTAAGATGTTGTAGGATCGAATTTCAAAATAAAACAGGTAGCTACAGTTCTTGCTTTGCACAGCGGTATATATGATATATCCCGCACCTTATTCGATGAGGAAAGGACCGAGATCCCTTCACCGGGAGTGACTCCTTTAGCAATAACTGACAGATGCTACACACTCGGTTTGTCTTTTGATTGCTTTTAAGAGTTTTTACTTTGTACAGTGATATATATGATATATCCCGCACCTCATTCGACGAGGAAAGGACCGACGATCCCTTCACCGGGAGTGACTCCTTTAGCAAAACTAGAAAAGCCTCAAAAGCACTCCATTTCAAAATCATTTGATTCTACAACGATATCAAGTTCATTACGCAATAGGTTTTCAGAAAAATCTGTCGTAGCCCTCCGTCATTTCAGATAAGTCCTATTTAGTATTCGTGCTACATTTGTTGACCTCCGTCAAGGCGTAGTGTGCGGTAGCTAACTAGTATTTATCTGTTTATGCATATGATGCAGATTGGATTAGGGTAGTCGTGCGGCCTTGTTGACCTCCGTCAAGGGTCGTGCGGGTGGGTTTAATTCGATCAAGAAATGACGGGTTGAACTTGACTAGTAGCCTATGGTTTGTTGACCTCCGTCAAGGTCATAGGGTGGTAGGGGCAAAATATTATCGGGAATTTCAAGTGTTGAAATTTGCAATGATATTGCATACCTTCTATGAGATAGTTGGATCCCGATACCCGCTGCGAGTAATTGTTACTCCTGGGAGAGTTTTACACATTACAATTAGCTGATCAAGTAGGTGTCTAGAAAGGTGTCAACGAGGTTACGCCTCTGGGAAAATGAGGTTTACATTAATTAGGTTCGTGCGAAAGCACGGGGGACCTCCCTCAAAGTACCGACACTGGCCTGGCTGAAAGATTAGCGAACTTGTAGTGTGTAATTAATCCCGGCTAGTCTTTCCTTTTAGGGTTTGAAGGAAGATTTGATAAAAAGCAGTGGGAGCCATCCTGATTAGATAAAATTATAACCAATCTATTCTTGCAAGAGCGCACGCTGAGTGTTTTCTTCTCTCTCTCTCCTGGTAGCGACCATGGCATGCCTTAATCAAGATAATAATACGGATTATTGACCGAACCCGCTTGTTATACTGAGCTGGAGAACGTTGGTCCCGCTCCAACTTATAATTGTTATAAGACAGAGCAGGAAATTAGGGAATACCAGATTTCCCGTGCCGCCCAAACGAAGAGAGTGCATGCTGATGCATCATCTTCGGGTGTGTTCAATGCAAAGAACTGTTTCTTTGTATCCTCTACGTCCTGGGTATGTGATACCGGATCAGGATCCCAGATATGTAATTTGTTACATAGGGCTACAGATAGGTAGAGAACTGAGAACGGGTGATAAGTTTCATGAGGCAGAAAACGGGGCAAGTGTTGCAGCCAAGTCTGTTGGTCACTGTCATCCTGTATTACCAATACATTGATTCTGAACGAATGTTATTAGATACCGAACCTGATATACAAAATCATATCAGACTCTTTATTAGTAAAGAAATGATAAAATTATGTATTGTTGGATAATGTTTTGAACATTTCCTATATCAAAAGTTGATCGGTTCAGGCACGTTATCTAAAAGCATTGACGTTCTAAATCAAACTACAGTTCTTAGTATATGGATCACACACAAGAAGAAGAGTTCAGAAATGAACGGATCCTTCTTGAGGTATTGTAGACTAGATCATATCAATGCGACCCGACTAGCTGAAGTTACATATAGATGCATATTTAAATCAGTTTGAATTTACATCTTGTGAAACTTGCCAGTCATGTCACAAAGATAAGATGACCATAGCTCCGTTTACTGGAAACAGAGAAAGAGTTAGTAAACTCTTGGGACTGATACATGATGATGTATGCAAGGTCCCCTGTCTACACATGCCAGGACCGGTTCTTTTACTTCATTACGTTCTCTGATGATCTCTTTAGATTCAGACATATGTTCTTGTTGAAACACAAGTCCGAACCTTTTGAGATATTCACAGAATATAAGTTAGAAGTAGAGAACCAAAATACGGGTATAAGTATTATGTCCTTTGATGTGATCAAGGAGGAGAATACTTGAGCACGGAATTCTTGGACTATTCTAAAGGAGAATGAGATTCTCTCTCAGCATTACTCCTCCGTATACACCATAGCACGATGGTATATCGGGGCGGAGCAATCACACCTTATATGATAAGGTGTGCTCTATGATGAGTACTACTGAGTTACCTATTTCCTTTTGGAAGTTATGCACTTGAGAAGCTGCATACCTATTGAATTAGGTTCGAATCAAATCAGTTGCCTACCACTTCATATGTGATATGGAAAGGGAAGAGCCCATGTCTTAAGCTAGTTAAGATTTGGGGTTGACCGGCCTATGTCCAAAAGCAAAATCCGGACAAGCTCGAGGCAAGAACTGTTATGTAGAACTGGAAATGTTCCAGCTATACAAACTACAGCAGATGATTTGATAGAACCAAAGGATTCAGTAGACACCAACGAACCTCAGCCTCTCCGCCGATCTAGTAGGGTTCCTCACCCACCTGAGAGAAACTTCGGTTCCTCTATGACAGTGGGAGCGAGGATTGCATCATGAGATGATGACCCAACTAGCTTCGAGCTGGCCATCAGGAGTAAGACTCTATAAGAATGGCTGGATGCTTAGCGATCTGAGATGGAATCCATATACACCAACAAAGTATGGACTTTGGTTGCTATATCTGAAGGGTTAAATCCCCATCAGGAGCAAGTATATCTTGAGAAGATTACTTGGTGTAGATGGAAAAGTTGAGACTTTCAAAGCTAGACTTGTTAAAGGTTTTCGTCATCGACCAGGCGTGGATAATGATGAAACCTTTTCCAGTGGCTATGCTTAAGTCCATCCGGATCCTACTTGCCACGGCTACATACCATGACTACGATATCTGGTGGTTGGGGGTCATGACAGCTTTTCTAAATGATGTTTTAGAAGAGAGCGTCTATAAGTACACAGCCAGAGGGCTTCGTAAACAGTGGGAGCAGCGGAAACGTGTACAAGATGCTTTATAGGATAAAGCAGGCATCGCGGAGTTGGAACATCTGTTTTGATGAAGTAGTCAAAAAGTTTGACATCATCAAAATGGTAGATGAACCTTGTATATACAAAAAGGTAGTAGGGAGTATGGTGGTGATCCTCGTAGAGTACGTGGATGACATACTCTTGATAGGGAAAGAGTTTCCTATGCTACGCTCGATCAATCTCCGCTTATCACAATGATTCTCCACATAGCATCAAAGTGATACCTACTAAATCCTGGGTTTTAGATCTATGAGATAGATCTAAATGGATGTTAGAATACTCACTAGCTGTAGTGAGATGGTATCAATCGATCCTGGGGAGAATCACTGGAAAGGTTCCAGGGTGATAAAGACGACTGAATGTCAGTCACAGGCATTGTCTTTACACTCAGTAAAGGGACGGTATGTTGGAAGAGTTCCAAGCAAGATACCGTGGCATACTAGACGATAAAGGCTAGATAGATCGCTACTTAAGATGCTACCAAAGAGGCCGTTTGGGTGTATGTTGGTTCATGAGATGAACTAGGTTCCTACCATTGTGTGACAATGGAAGTGTGGCTTTGGCCCGGGAACCCCGGTCCCATCAGTGACCCAGACATATTCTAAGGCAGTATCACCTGATCATGGAGATGGTTGATCTCTAAGGGATCGAGGTTAGGAGAGTAGACTCAGAGGACAACACGGCGGATCCACTCACGAAGGCCTATTCCTAGAGAGAGACTTTTATGGGATGGTTGAGTATGAGATACTACAACCACTGCTATCAGATGGCCCTAGTGCAAGTGGGAGATTGTTAGTTATATGTATGCCCTAGAGGCCATTACTGTACATTGGATGTATATTGTAGTGGATGCTTGGACATATATAGGGAGGACTTTCTTGCTCGACATGATAGTATGCTATCTGGTTACTCTTTACCTTAACGTGTATACTGATTGTCTCTCTGTTACATGTTGGTAAAGCCCTTAGGATGCGTACTTGACTACCTGGACTATGATGTGGATCATACTAGTGGGGACATGGTAGTCCATAAGTACATCCTTCAAGGTCCCTAGTCGTGGGTGTATCGAGACGGGGCATCGATATAACAGAGTAGACTAGCGTATACCTTCTCGACCCATACAGATGAGCGATGGATGATCCCATATCCATTGGTGTTTGACATCAGAGATGATATACGGGTGCTCAGTGGAGACTGGGTACACTGGACGGACTCGCCGAGAACTCCCAGATGGTATTATACCTTACGTCAGATGGCAGTTCTCTGGTGACACTGGTAAAGAGTAGTCCGTTGACCCGAGATCGTCATAGAGTCTTGTGTGGTTCCCACTGTGCTTTGATTTCCACCTTACCACATCCAAGAGGGCGTGCAAAACGGTGGTTTTTGGGTACAGTCCCGAGTCACATGGAGGCAATGAGCGATAGGAGGGGATTCGTCTCTCCCGGTATAGGGAGTTGATGTTGCGCTGTGTTCGATTGGCTATAACCGGAAATCCCTGGCCAGGGTTGTTGAGATTTACTGGTAAGTGTTACCAGTAGTTTCTCGAATTGTTATAGACCTCATATCGACACGACTTATCGAGCTATTGGGGTCTGACGTTTACCACCCCTAGGCGAGATATGCGACATATCAGACGAACAGACCGGATTGTACGGTAAGTGTTACTGGTTGGATTCACAGGAGTGTGAGCGGGCTTGCTCGTCGATCTTCTGATCGCTCAATACCCGGGTGGCCGTTACGTTTAGCAGACCGCTTGCGGCTTGTGGGTGTTTGATATGATCATCACATGCTGCCGGCGTATTGACGAGTCTTTAGAGTCCTACACAGAGGTTTCCTGGCTCAAGCGAAACGAAATAGGAGTGCATATGAGATATGTGCGGGACCGAGAATAATGCGTGTATGTGATACCGTATTTCATTCTCGCGATGAATGTGTCGAATGGTTGTATGCGATATAACCTAGTTATCGAATCAAGGATTGATTCGATAAATCGATACATTGTTTACTAGTCGGTTGTATGCGACATGTCCGGATCATTGAATCAAGTGTTGATTTAATGATTTAATGCATAATTATATATTTGATATATTACTTTGCATTAACTAGTAATGGTTCACTTTAAATGGATTTTCTCACTTGGAATTCACAAGTTGTATATGTGATATACTTTTGTGCACTTGATTGTATCATGTTTGATGATAAATGTTAACTTGGTTAAGTGTGTGATTAAATCATGGTTAGTTAATGGTTAGGGTTTCATTTGATTTATTTATGCATTTATTTATTTTGTTTTGACAAAAGAAAAAGAGAAAATGGTTGCTTTAAAAGATGAAGCTTGTTGAAGCTTCATGAAGGTTTGACTAAAGTGACCATTTTGTTTTCATGTCTTAACCCAACCATTCACTAATCCTAGTTAATTCTCTACATCTAACCATGGTTGTATTATGATAAGTATTGCTTTTCTTTTCTATTTTAAAAAAACTTATCATAATATCTTTATTATCTTCTTCTTCTTCTTCACATGAAGAAGCTTGCTACCAACAATGGCAAAGTGAGAAAAAGAGTGAGAAATCCAATTCTAAAGTGAACCCACCTCCTATTTCTTCATCCTCTACTTCTTGCCAAGTAGTAAAGGGTGTTATCTTCACAAGTTTCATGACTTGGTGAAGTGGGAGCTTGATCTTGTGATGCCTCGACGTAGATCATCTTCGGCACGAAGCCGACGACCTTGCCCGCCCATTTCTCCGATGAAGCCGACGCTAGAGCCCGGGATTCCATTTGGACAGCGAGGAGACTTCATTGCGGAGCTATGGAGGTGGAGAACCGGATCTACAAAGTTTGTATTTCCGTTCTTTTAGTTAAGTTGCTAACTAGTTTCTTTTATCGCCTAAAATTCTAGTTAACGATCCGTATTAGGGTTTGTAGGCACTTATAAAATTTGAAATTGGCATGGTTGATGCCTTGTGAGACCTCATTAGAGTGCCTAGGAACCCTACATTACGTACCCTCCTAAGTGGTTTAAAGCTGTTCCCGGTTGGAACAGCAGCATTAACTTCCACAACTGGAGAAGGTGGAGTTAGCCGTGAGGGGGAGTTGCCCCCAGCCTTCCTTACTCGGTGCCAGTGGCGACGTCGAGCATGTCGAGCCGTTGGGACTGGCTCGGTGATAGGGACAGCTTCATCTTGCCCCCTGTCCGAATGAGGTGCTGCTGGTGTCAGCCTTTTAAAGACTGATGTTGTCCTTTGAGTGGCGATGTTCAATCTGTCAAAGACAGATCCTCGAGTAGGAGCAGGAGCCGGAACAGTCAGCCTTGAAAAGACCGACTCTTTGACAGAAGAAGCCGCCTTGATGACTTCAGGAGTAGCGGTGGCTCTCTTCCTACGGGCGATGGCCATTTCAGGGTTTATGGGTTTCTTGGCGGGCCCATCAGGGTTCTGGCTCAGCCTGGCAAAGACAGAGGCTGCCGGTTTGATATTAGACGACCCGTCGAAAGGGGCCATTGTAGCAGTGAGCCGATCGAAGACCGACTTCTTGTTCACTTCTGCTGCGGGCACTGGCATGGTGAAGCTTGCAGGCGGGATCATGGTTCCGAAAAACAGGCCGGTGGTGGCCTGGGTCACCTGTTCTACCGGCATGGCAAGGATGGAGGCCGCTTGAGGCCCATAAGCTACACCTCCAGGTGAGGTGGAGCGTCGGTTGCACTGGCACTTTGAACAACTCGAGCAGTTGAAGGCCATTGATGCTTGATTTCTGCGCCAGGCAAAAGACCAAATCTTAGTAACTTAAAATCCAAAGGCAACTATTAACAAACCGCAATTCGTTCGCGAAGACGACACACGAAGTATGGAACGGAAAGAGGAAAAGGTCCCACCGGGCATGCCAGAATCTGTTCCCCTCCGAATACAGAGACGCGACCGCGTAGGTTCGTCTTGCCTGAGATTCGGGGAAGATGCTATTTGGTTTTATCCGTCCACCTCTCCGAAGATACCAAGTTGATTTATGGCACCGTGTATCGGAGGTTTAGACGGATGCGGCCGATGTAGCAGACTTCGTCAGATTCCCCCTCATTAGAGGGGTTTTTGATTGTGGGGACGCTCTTCCCTGCAGGCGCAAACCCCTGCAGTTAATTACGCTACCGCATCGCGGTAACAACTTTCTCCTTCTCCAGAATTTCACTTCGTGTCGTGTGTGTTTGTTTTGTTTGTGGTTGCCCATGGATTGTATACGGAGACTAGGTTATGCCGTCGCCCGTAAGACGTGGATTAGTCCAAATCCGTATTTTCTTAGATTTGGGTTTGGTGTTTTAGTTTAATGATACGTTAGCCCTATTTAAGGCTAAGATCAACTTAAACTTTTGTTAAGGATACGTTAGCCTAATTTCCAGACTAAGATCAACTTAACGGGATCGTTTGGATCCGACAAGAGAGCAATTGGCTCTATTGTTTAGTTTAATGACGTTGCGGTCGATTTCCAGTTTAGGGACATGGTGGTCCATCATTCCCATTTGGGGACGAACATTAGTTTAAGGACATTTCGGTCCAACACTCCTATTTTGGGACGAATATTAGTTTAAGGACGTTTCGGTCCACGAGTTTAAGGACCCCGCAGTCCGTATCGATGTGTGGTAGTCGGGACTCGTCACCTCTCTGACGTCGTTGAAGGATTACAACGATAGGGGTCAGAGGAGTTCAGAGATGTACCCTTGAACCGGATGTCAATTGATTTAGGAGAGCAGTCTTGCTCAGTCAATTTAATTTGAGGACTTACGGCCTTGATTGGGCTAAGTCCAGTTAAGAATATTCAACGTTTTTATCTTTGGCCTATTAGGCCTGTGCTAGGGCTTTGCCCCTGTTTGATAATGCACTGCATTTTATTTTGGCCTGCTAGGCCTTTCTAATTTGGGCTCTGTCCCTTTATAAATGATGCAGAGCATCTGTTTGGGCTCTTCCCTTCTTTAAAATAATGCATTGCATTTAATTTGGCCTGTTAGGCCTTTTTTAATTGGGCTTGGCCCTTCTGTAAATAATGCAGTGCATTAATTACTTGACAGTGGTTTGTCAGGCGCTTTGCGCCAATTATTGAGCGCAAGCGCTTGTCGTAGTGACACGTGTCATACTCTGGTGAGCGCAAGCGCAATAGCGCAGTGCGCTGCGCTATTGTGCTACTGACACGTGGCGCGCTCTGGTGAGTTGCGCCAACTTTAAAGAGCAATGCTCTATCTTAAAAGCGTACAGCGCAAGTGGTCTTGGAGCTGACACGTGGCGCTTCCTGGTGGTTTGCGCCAACCCAGGAGCGCAACAGTGCAGTTTTGCAAGTGCAGGGCACTGTTTTAATAACTTAATCCAATTTTGGATTTAAGAGAAGAATCTTTAAGATTCCAGAACCAATGGTTCATAAAAAAGTGTAAGGCACTATTATTATTATATATTTTTTTTATTGAAGATCATTGATCTTGTTCTTAGATCAATGATCTATTCAGAAGAAATTCTTCTTTATTATAAAGGTTTTTACCTTCTTTCTTTTCTTGAGTTCTTCTCACAATTCTTCAGAGTTCTCTCTGTTTCAGAGTTTTTTTGTTTTCTCTCTGTTGTTTTTGAATTGGGGTCTAGGGGCCTTTATATAGTGCCCATTAATTTGTTAAATTTGTTAAAGAGATCATTCTCTGAGTGATTTGGGGAATTTTCTCCACCGTTGGATTTTTGATCCAAAGGCTTCTGTTTTACAGAAGACAATCTTCTTGTTTTAACAAGAACAGAAAGATCTTACTGGAATTTTAATTCTGTTTGGCGCAGATGCACCAGCGCTTGACACATGTCGCACAGCGCGCTGCGCTGACACGTGTCGCGCGGCGCACAGCGCAGCGCAACTGCGCTGACACGTGTCGCGCGGCGCACAGCGCAGCGCAACTGCGCACAGCGCAGCGCTCGTGCAACTGCGCTTGCGCGTGTCGCGCAGCGCAGCACTTGCGCAACTGAAGCGTTGCTTCCTTTAATTTTTGTTTTAAATAGAGCCTTGCTCTGATTGGGCGCGCTGCCTTGGGCACTGCGCTGACGTATCAACTTCTGACACATGGCGTGTTGCGCACAGCGCACGGGATTTGAAGCGTTGCTTCAATTTTTTTGAATTTTTGAAATTCAAACAGAGCTTTGCTCTGATTGGGGGAAACAGGGACGGCTTCGATCCACTTTGTGAAGTAATCCACCGCGACGAGAACATATTTATGCCCGCCCGCGCCGGTAGGGAACTGGCCTATCATGTCCAATCCCCACTGGGCGAACGACCACGGGGAGGTCAGCGCGGGTAGCTCGGTGGCCGGGAGGAGAAGTATGCTTCCGTGGAGTTGGGCAGCTTTTGCATCTTCAGACGAGCTTCTGGGCGTCTTCGTGAATAGTTGGCCAGTAGTACCTATGGAGCAATGCCTTCTGGATTAAGGTTCGGGCCCCTTGGTGTGCGCCGCCGACCCCTTCGTGGATTTCACGGAGGACGTAATCGGTTTCGTGGGGGTCGACGCACCGGAGTAGGGGCCGAGTGAAGAATTTCTTGTAGAGGTTCTCATTGCTCCAGACGAAGTGACGGGCTTTGGCCCAAAGACGGCGGGCTGCTCCCCGATCTTTTGGGAGCGTACCGTCCCTTAGGAATTCCATGAGGGGCTTCCTCCAGTCCTGGACATCTTCCTGCGCCGTATACACATGAAGTATTGTCGCACCGTCTTTCACGCTGGGCCGTGGCAAGGTTTCGAAGAGGATAGACCGCTTGTTGTTGGCCGAGTAGGATGAGGCCAACTTGCTCAGGGCGTCGGCTTGGGTATTGAGCTGCCTGGGAATTTGTTCTATCTGGATCTCGTCGAATTTCTTCTAAAGTTTTCTTAGCTCGGCCAGATATTTCACCATTAGGGGTTCCAGAGTTTCGAAGTGGTCGGTCACTTGGCCAACGACCAGGGCTGAGTCACTGCGGATTCGAATTGTCCTCAGCCCCAGCCCGGACGCCATGCGAAGTCCAGCTAGCCGAGCCCCGTACTCTGCCGCATTGTTTGAAGCCTTGAATCCGAGCTTTAGCGAATATTCCTTTTCTGCTTCGTTCGGGCCCCGAATGATAAGGCCGGCGCCACAGCCTTCCTTGGTTGAGGACCCATCGATGTAGATGACCCATTCAGGGACCGAGTCGGGTCTCCCCTAGCTTGGGTGTTGATCCGTGAGGGTCAGCACGGGCTCCGGTTCCTTGCTGGGAATAGTGCACTTGACAATAAAGTCGACCAGGGCTTGTGCTTTGATGGCCTGTCTCGGGCGGTATTTTATGTCAAACTGTGACAGCTCCCACCTCCACTTCTCTAAGCAACCCGAGGATTCAGGTGAGGCGAGAATAGCCCCCAGCGGGCTCTTGGTAAGGACGAGGATAGTGTGCACCTGGAAGTAGTGTCGTAGCTTCCTTGAGGCCACTATGAGGGCAAGGACGATCTTCTCTATGGCCGGATACCTCGTCTCTTCGTCTTTGAAGACGTGACTCACGCAGTATACCGGCTTTTGTACTCCTTCGGCCTCCCGGACGAGCACTGAGCCTGTCGCTTGGTCGGATACCGCCAGGTACAGCGATAGCTCGTCTCCTTCAACTGGTCGGGTGAGCAGTAACGGTGTCGCAAGGTGCCTCTTTAACTGGTCGAAGGCGGTCTGACGCTTTTCCGACCACTCGAACCTCGGGATTTTCCTCAGAGTCTTGAAGAATGGGAGGCACTTTTCTCCAGACCTCGACATGAAATGGCTCAGAGCGGCCACCCACCCGGTTAGTCGCATGATCTCGACGTTGGTCTTGGGCGCGGTCATGTTGAGGATGGCGTTGATTTTTTCCGGGTTGGTCTCGATTCCACGGTGGGTGACTATGAAACCGAGGAACTTCCCCCGGTGACCCCGAATGCGCACTTGGCGGGGTTCAGCTTCATCTTGAACTTGCTCAGTACCTTGAAGGCCTCGCCCAGTTCCTTGGCGTGGTCGGTCGATGAGACTGATTTGACGAGCATGTCGTCGACATAAACCCCCATGTTCCTGCCGATCTATGGCTTGAACATGCGGTTGACCAACCGTTGGTATATAGCCCCGACGTTCTTGAGGACGAAAGGCATCACCTTGTAGCAGTATACCCTCCGGTGCGTTGTGAATGCGGTAAGATCTTCGTTTGCCGGATTCATACGGATCTGATTGTAGCCGGAGAAGACATCCATAAAGCTCAATAGCTCGTGCCCTGCCGAGCTGTCGACAAGCTGATCTATCCGAGGTAGGGGATAGTTTTCTTTGGGGCAGGACTTATTGAGGTCGGTGAAGTCGACGCACATGCGCCACTTCCCGCTTGATTTCTTGACCAGGACTATGTTTGCTAGCCACTACGAATAGGGCACGTTACGAATGAAGTTGGCGGCGAGAAGCCGATCCACCTCGTCTTCGATAGCCTTCTGTTTGACCGGGGCGAAGCTTCGCTTTTTCTGCCTGACGGGTCGGGCCGTAGGATCAACCCCGAGCTTGTGAGATATAATTTTGGGGTTGATCCCATGTATGTCAGCAGGCACCCAGGAAAATACGTCGAAGTTGTTTCTGAGGAAGTGGACCAAGTCATCTCGCTGAGTTCCTGTCAGAAGCGACCCGATCTGAACGAGTTTTTCATCGTTCCCTTCTACGAGGGGGACCTCTGTTAGAGGCTCCACCGGGGTCCCTCGGACCTCTGTTTGCTCGTCTCGGGTGTCCAGAGAACCCCTGATGTCACCTTCACCTTCGACATCGTCGACCGGTTTCTCCGATGAAGATGTTGCGGTGAAGAAAACCCTTGCAATCCGTTGGTCTCCATAGACCCGACCTATCCCGCCCTGGTCGAGAAGGAACTTCACCGTCAGGTGATAGGTCGATATCTGGGCCCGGAGGGAGTTCAGCATGGGGCGGCCGAGAAGGATGTTGTAGGCCGATGGGATTCGCGCTACGATGAATTCCACCGGCAGTGTTTGCGTATGGTTGGCCTCCCCGACGTTGAACTGTAGAGTGATTACCTCTTCTGCCGGGATGGAGTGGTTGGTGAATCCTGAGTGGACGTGGGAGGTCAGCCTCAGGTCTGCCGAGGTAAGCCCCATCCGCAGGAGGCAGTCGTTGAAGAGAATGTTTGCCGAGATTCCCGAGTCGACCAGGATCCTGTGCACCTCGTAATAATGGACTCGATCCATAATCACAAGGGGGTCGTTATGGGGTAAGGATATGCCGTGAAAGTCCCCATCATCAAAAGTGATGGGCTCGGTCTCACTTGACCTTTTCGTCGGTCGGCTGTCGGCCTCCGCGGCTGGCGTAGGGTGCTGAGACTCGTATGTACCCAGCGTACCCCGAACCGTCATGACCATGATTTTCGACGAGCCTTGGTTCCCTTTGGTGAGGTTCCTTATGCTCCCTGGTGGGGTTATTTTTGAGCTGCCGTGGAGAGTCTCGCGTGCGCGACCCCATCGAGAGAGAGTGTGCCGGTCGTGCCTGTAGACAGGCGAGCTGATCGCCACCGCCTCGGGAGGGACAGGGGCGTGACGAGACTCGGGGAGAAACTCTCTGGCGTAAGGCCTCGGAGCCAAACTTAGCGGTGCCCACCGGGTTTTCGAGTACGTCGGCCCGAGGAAACCGCGGTCCCCGGACATGATGAGGCGGCGGTTGGCAGTGCCTACGCGGACGGAGTCTTCTCTCCTTTTGTAGGGGTCCTGGTCTAGAGGCGGGGGAGCGACGACTTGGTGATCTTGCCCTGCCGTTTGGACGCGGACGAGTGCTTCCATGATGGACGTGAGTCGGTCTATCCGGCCGGCGAGGGCGTTGGTGGCATTCGGCGGAGGTGGTTCGTCCGCGCCTCCGTTGAGGGGAGGCGGCGGCTGGTGCTTGGATCTTTGTGATGATCGCTCGCCATTTTATTGAGATCGGAAAGTGAACTTTTGTTTTTGTGGAATCAAGGTATCCCACAGACGGTGCCAGCTGATGTAGGCATGAATCTCCTTCAGATGTTACCTTCCGTTGATCTGCTGATGGCGGCGACGGGTGGCTGAGATTGGATCTGGAGGTTGTCGCTCCTAAAGCGTGTGGATCTCAACGGGTTTGAGTTTGTGGTTGCCGAGCTACCTGCAAGGAAGTCCCCGGGTGGTTGTACCACCGAGGACCCTCTGACGGTCAAGTTAGACTATAGATCCGAGCAGAGTGACGGCTTAGTGGAGTAAAAATGGCTTACTTGAACCGTCTGAAGAAGGGTTTTATATAGCGGTGGCAGCAGGCGAGGCAGGCGCGAGAATCACGCCGGCCGTTATGCTCCTGACGTCACGCCCGTGTGATGAGCGGGACCTCCCATTAATGGCGAGACATGCTCGTTAATGGGGGATCGTGGTGGCGTGGAACATGGGATGTGGCCGGCGGAGATCTCGCGCATGGCGAGATTCACGGGATGGCGGTTACGCCTGCAAGCGGTGCTGTCGGTCGGTCGATGAAACCGAGGAAGATGACCTCGGCGGGAGAGCTCGCGGAGGAGCTGGAGAGCCGAGATATCTTGGTTCTGCTCGAGCCCGGAGGCGAGCTGAGAGGGCCGAGGAGGCTCGGGCCTGTGATAGCTTGGAGACGAGCTGTGGGGCTGAGGAGGCTAATTGTGCTGGGGGCTTGGAGGTGAGCCAGCGTTTGCTTATAGGACGGGCATAGGAGTGGTCTGGTCGGCCACTGTAGGTCCTTTCTTGTGAGCCCTGGGACACGTCATCTGCCACGTTTCCTGATCTGGGAGATCACTGATATCGAGCATCATCATTAGCCTCCCACTCTCGTCCCGACCAGCTGACGGGTCGGGTCGAGAGTGGTTTGCCGGGTGGCCCGAGGTGAGCTTATTTTCGAAGATATCATCGGGCGTGTCCCTGGGCGATCGGTTGTTTTTCCGGGTGATGTCAGCGGATCAGGGCGAGATCTCCCATTAAAGAGGTGCGCCGGATCATGTTCCCTTTTGCTGAAGCAACAGGCCACGTGTTGGGTGCCGGTTGGCTCCCAGATCAGGACAGGTGGCAGATGACGTGTCCCAGAGGGCTCACAAGAAAGGACCTACGGCGGCCGACTAGACCACTCCTGTGCCCATCCTACGAGCAAACGCTGGCTCACCTCCGAGCCCCCAGCACAATTGGCCTCCTCGGCCTCACAGCTCGTCTCCGAGCTATCACAGGCCCGAGCCTCCTCGGCCCTCTCAGCTCGCCTCCGGGCTCGAGCAGAACCAAGATACCTCGGCTCTCCTATTCCTCCGTGAGCTCTCCCTCCGAGGTCATCTTTCTCGGTCTCATCGACCGACCAACAGCACCGCTTGCAGGCGTAACCGCCATCCCGCGAATCTCGCTATGCGCGAGATCTCCGCTGGCCACATCCTACATTCCACGCCATCACGATCCCCCATTAACGAGCCTGTCTCGCCATTAATAGGAGGTCCCGCTCATCACGCGGGCGTGACGCCGGGAGC
This sequence comes from Agapanthus africanus, assembly GCA_030015575.1. Lineage (NCBI taxonomy): Eukaryota > Viridiplantae > Streptophyta > Magnoliopsida > Asparagales > Amaryllidaceae > Agapanthus > Agapanthus africanus. The sequence continues at coordinate 109,835,530 of JASDDO010000014.1, forward strand.
GTAACGGCCGGCATGATTCTCGCGCCTGCTTCGCCTGCTGCCATTGCTATATAAACCCCTTCTTCAGACTATTCAAGTAAGCCATTTTTACTCCACTAAGCTGTTACTCTTCTCGGATCCCTAGTCTAACTTGATCGTCGGAGAATCCTTGGTGGTATAACCACCCCGGGATATCCTTACAGGTAGCTCGGCAACCACAACTCCAAACCCATTGAGATCCACACACTTCAGGAGCGACAGCTTCCAGATCCAATCTCAGCCACCCATCGCCGCCATCTGCAGATCAACGGAAGGCAACATCTGAAGGAGATTCATGTCTCCGTCAGCTGGCGCCGTCTGTGGGATACCTTGATTCCATAAAAAGAAAAGTTCACTTTCCGATCTCAATCAAATAGCGAGCGATCATCATGAAGATCCAAGCACCAGCCGCCGCCTCTCCTCAACCAAGGCGCGGACAAACCTCCTCCGCCGAATGCCATCAACGCCCTCGCCGGCCGGATAGACCGACTCGCGTCTGTTGTGGAGGCGCTGATCCGCGTCCAAACGGCGGGGCAAGATCACTAAGTCGCCGCTCCCCTGCCCCGGGACCAGGACCCCTACAGGGGGAGAGAAGACTTCGTCCGCGTCGGCGCCGCCGACCGCCCCCTCATCATTTCCGGCAACCGCGGTTTACCCGGGCCAACATACTTAAAAACCCGGTGGACACCACTAAGTTTGGCTCCGAGGACTTATGCTAGAGAGCTTCGTCCCGAGTCTCGTCCCGCCCCTGTCCCTCCTGAGGCAGTGGCGGTCAGCTCGCCTGTTTACAGGCATGACCACCATCCACTCTCTCGACATGGTCGCGCATGCGAGATTCCCCGCGGCAGCTCAAAAGCAAACCCACCGAGAGGCGTAAGGAACCTCACCAAAGGGAACCGAGGCTCGTCGAAAATCACGGTCATGACGGCCAGGGGTATGTCGGGTACATACGAGACTCAGCACCGCGCGCCAGCCGCGGAGGACGATAGTCGACCAACGAAGAGGTCAAGGGAGACCGAGCCGATCACTTTTGACGACGGGGACTTTCACGGCATATCCTTGCCCCCACAACGACCCCCTGGTGATTACGGCTCGGGTCCATCAATACGAGGTGCACAGAATCCTGGTCGACTCGGGAAGCTCGGTAGACATTCTCTTCCACGACCGCTTCCTCCGCATGGGGCTCACCGCGGCAGACCTCAGCCCGACCTCCCACGTCTTCTCAGGATTCACCAACTACTCCATTCCGGCGGAAGGAGTGGTCACTCTACAGTTCATCGTCGGGGAGGCCAACCGTACGCGGACATTGCCGGTAGAATTCATCGTAGCGAGAATTCCATTGGCCTACAACATCCTCCTTGGCCGTCCCATGCTAAACTCCCTCCGGGCCCAGATATCGACATATCACTTGGTGATGAAATTCCCTCTCGACCAGGGCGGGATAGGTCGGGTCTATGAAGTCCAGCGAATTGCGAAGGTTTGCTTCACCGCAACGTCTTCGTCGGAGAGAACAGTCGACGATGTCGAGGGTGAGGGTGACATCACGGGTTCTCTAGATACTCGAGATGAGCAAACTGAGGTCCAAGGGACCCCGGTGGAGCCTCTGACAGAGGTCCCCCTCGTGGAAGAGGACGACGAAAAACTCGTTCAGATCGGGACGCAGGAACTCAACGAGATGACCTGATCCATTTCTTCAGAAACAACTCCGACGTGTTTGCCTGAGCGCCTGCTGACATGCTTGGGATCGACCCCAAAATTATATCTCACAAGCTCGGGGTTGATTCTACAGCCCGACCCGTCAGACAGAAAAAGTGAAGCTTCGCCCCGGTCAAACAGAAGGCTATCGAGGATGAGGTAGATCGGCTCCTCGCTGCCAACTTCATTCGGAACATGCCCTATTCGAAATGGCTAGCAAACGTAGTCCTGGTTAAGAAATCAAGCAGGAAATGGCGCATGTGCGTCGACTTCACCGACCTCAACAAGGCCTGCCCCAAGGACAACTATCCCTTACCTCGGATTGATCAGCTCGTCGACAGCTCGGCAGGCCACGAGCTATTGAGCTTCATGGATGCCTTCTCCGACTACAATCAGATCCGTATGAATCCGGCAAACGAAGATCTTAACGCATTCACAATGAACCGGGGGGTATAGTGCTATAAGGTGATGCCCTTCGGCCTTAAGAATGCCGGGGCTACATACCAACGTTCGTCAACCGCATGTTCAAGCCACAGATCGGCAAGAACATGGAAGTCTACGTCGACGACATGCTCGTCAAATCAGTCTCGTCGACCGACCACGCTAAGGACCTGGGCGAGGCCTTCGAGGTACTTCGCAAGTTCAAGATGAAGCTGAACCCCGCCAAGTGCGCATTCGGGGTCACCGGGGAAAGTTCCTCGGTTTCATGGTCACCCACCGTTGGATTGATGCCAACCCGGAAAAAATCGACGCCATACTTAACTTGACCTTGCCCAACACCAACGTCGAGATCATGCGACTAACCGGACGGGTGGCCGCTCTGAGCCGTTTCATGTCGAGATCTGGGGAAAAGTGCCTCCCATTCTTCAAGGCTCTAAGGAAAAACGCGAGGTTCGAGTGGTCGGAAGAGTGTCAGACCACTTCGACCAGTTAAAGAGGCACCTTGCGACACTGCCACTACTCACCCGACCAGTTGAAGGAGACAAGCTATCGCTGTATCTGGCGGTATCCGACCAAGCGGCCTGATGGTCCGGGAGGCCGACGAGATGCAGAAGCCGGTATACTACGTGAGCCACGTCTTCAAAGACGCAGAAACGAGGTATCCGGCCATAGAGAAGATCGTCCTGGCCCTCATAGTGGCCTCAAGGAAGCTACGACACTACTTCCAGACGCACACTATTCTCGTCCTCACCGAGCGCCCGCTGGGGGCTATCCTCGCCACACCCAAATCCTCGGGCCGCTTAGAGAAGTGGAGGTGGGAGCTGTCCCAGTTTGACATAAGATACCGCCCGAGGCAGGCCATTAAGGCACACGCCCTGGCCGACTTCATCGTCGAATGCACTATTCCCAGCCGGGAACCGAAGTCCAGGCTGACCCTTGCGACTCAACACCCAACTGTGGGGAGACCCGACTCGGTCCCTGAGTGGGTCATTTATGTCGACGGGTCCTCGACCGAGGAAGACTGTGGCGCCGGCCTCATCATTCGGGGCCCGAACGAAGCAGAAATGGAGTATTCTCTAAAGCTCGGATTCAGGGCCTCAAACAACGCGGTAGAGTATGAGGCCCTGCTAGCCGAACTGCGCATGGCCTCCGGACCGGGGCTGAAAACAATTCGAATCCGCAGTGAGTCAGCCTTAGTCGTTGGACAATTGACCGGCCACTTCGAGGCTCGGGAACCTCTAATGGCGAAGTACCTGGCCGAGGTACGAAAACTTCGTAGGAACTTTGACGAAGTCCAAGTAGAGCAAATACCCAGGCAGCTCAATGCTTAAGCTGACGCCCTGAGCAAACTGGCTTCATCCTACTCGGCCAACAACAAGCGATCTATCCTTTTCGAGACCTTGCCATGGCCCAGCGTGGAAGACGATGCTACAATACTTCATGTGTACACGGTGCAGGAAGACGACAAAGACTAGAGGAATCCCCTCGTGGAATTCCTAAGGGATGGAGCGCTCCCAGGAGATCGGGGAGCAGCCCGCTGTCTCCAGGCCAAAGCCCATCATTTCGTCTGGAGCAATGGGAACCTTTACAAGAAATCCTTCACTCGGCCCCTGCTTCGGTGTCTCGACCCCCACGAAGCTGACTACGTCCTCCGTGAAATCAATGAAGGGGTCGGCGGCGCACACCAAGGGTCCCGAACCTTAATCCAGAAGGCATTGCTTCAGGGGTACTACTGGCCAACTATTCACGAGGATGCCCAAAAGCTCGTCAGGAGATGCAAAAGCTGCCAACTCCACGGAAGCGTACCCCGCCTCCCGGCTACCGAGCTGACCGCCCTGACCTCCCCGTGGTCGTTCACCCAGTAGGGATTGGACATGATAGGCCAGTTCCCTACCGGCACAGGTGGGCACAAATATGTTCTCGTCGCGGTGGATTACTTCACGAAGTGGATCGAGGCAGTCCCCATCAGGAAACCAGACGCCGCCACGACCATCAAGTTCCTGCAGAACAACCTGATACTCCGGTTCGGCATCCCAAGGTGCCTCATCACCGACCATGGGACGAACTTCGAAAACGAAAAAGTGAAGGATTTCTGCAACGAATATCATATCCTCATGAAGTTCGCCGCGGTCACACATCCCCAATGCAACGGGCAGGCCGAAGTCGCCAACCGAGATGTCCTTCGGGGTCTTTGGACCCGCTTGGAGGGACGCCAAGGTAGTTGGGTCGAGGAATTGCCCCGGGTCCTATGGACCCTCCGCACGTCAAAGAAGACCCCCACCGGGGAAACCCTTTTCAGCCTCTACTACGGGACCGAGGCAATGGTCCCAGCGGAGATCGGGCTACCCAGTCATCGGGTCGAACACTTCGACGATGAAGCAAACACCACGGCACTACGGACTAACCTGGACATCTTTTTGGAGAAACGAGACCGGGCTCAGATCAGGGCTGCAGTCTATCGGCAAAAAACTGCCCGGTACTACAACGCGCGGGTCAAGCGTCGCTCCTTCAAGACCGGGGATCTAATCCTACGGCGAAATGAGTTCGTCGATCAAGGAAAGCTGCACATGTTTTCCCCAAAATAGGACAGTCCTTTCCTCGTCGCCGAGGTACTTCCCGACGGAGCCTACCGCTTACAGGACGCGGACGGGTGCAAGTTTCCACGGCCTTACAACACCGAGAAGCTCAAGCTGTACCAATGAAATCACACCTGGACCTCTCCATTCACAAAGCCAATGTAGATTTTTCTTGAAAGTCCTTTCCATTCGAATAAAAAGAAGGGAACGTTACAACATTGCAAAAAGAAGAGTTCTGTCTTTGTGATCTAAGCCCTCGCAAGAGGAAACCGAGCAGCTTCACTGCTCGGTTCATCCTTGGCAGGCCTCCCACGGCCCCTCCAGCGCCAGGACTTAAGCCCTCACCAAGAGGTAGCTGAGCGGCTACCCCTCTCGGCTATCCCTGGCCGGTAGCTTCCCTACCTCGCAACGCCAGGGATCTAAGCCCTCGCAAGAGGCAACCGAGCCCGCCCTTGCTCGGTTATCCCTGGCTGGTAGCTCCCCTACCACACAACGCTAAGGATCAAAAGCCCTCACCGAGAGGCAGCCAAGCGGCTACCCCGCTCAGCTATCCCAGGCCGGTAGCTCCCCTACCTCACAACGCCAGGGATCAAAGCCCTCACCAAGAGGCAGCCGAGCGGCTACCCTGCTCGGCTATCCCTGGCTGGTAGCCCCTACCACACAACGCCAGGGATCGAAGCCCTCGCCAAGAGGCAATAGGCAGCTACCATGCTCGGCCATCCTTAAGGACCAAAAGCTCTCGCCAAGAGGCATCGAACAACAACCCTACTCGGCCATCCTTAGTAGGCCACTTACGGCCCCTCCCGCGCTAAGGATGAAAAGCCCTCGCAAGAGGCAACCGAACCCGCCCTTGTTCGATTATCCCTGGCTGGTAGTTCCCTACCCCAACAAACCAGGTATCAAATTCCTCACCGAGGCAACCGGACCCTCCCTTGTTCGTTTATCCCTGGCTGGTAGCTCCCTACCAAACCAGGGATCAAAGCCCTCGCCAAGAGGCACCGGACAACAACCCTGCTCGGCCCGTCCTTAAGGATCAAAGCCCTCGCAAGAGACAACCGGACCCGCCCTTGCTCGGTTATCCCTGGCCGGTAGTTCCCTACCCCAACAAACCAGGGATTGATTGATTTCAAAAGAATATTAATTACCGCAATCAAGAACGGCGTCGCTTGGTAGCTAGCCGGTGAGTACGAGTCGGTCCACAGGGATTTTTTGTATTTCCTAATTGTTCTAACGAGTTAATTCCGATTGTTGTCGGATTGATTAAATCTAAAAACTAAGGTTGATCTACACTAGGATTAGAATCTTGTTAGGGTTAGGTTTAGGTTAGATTTGGAAAATCAATATTCCTCACCGCTTTCTATGCCCAAATTAAGATCTATGAGGTGTTATGGTAACAATTAATAAAGTGGATTAGTACCATCGGGAAGAAACAGTGTTTCTTTCTCTAGGTTCTTGTCCTTCCTATCTTAATCCTTACCCTAACCTCCATGGAAAACACGCTCAACCGGTCCTTTATACTACGGTATCACCGCTACCTCATGGGATAGGGTGCCGTAGGGGGTGAGAGATCTTCATCTCTCAAGCCTTCTCCAAATCTAACCCTAACAAGCGAGGAGACTACTCACTCATTAGGGAATTAAAAGACATGTTTAAACTAATCAACTAGGGCATATAATAAAGATCTATGCTAGGGCAAGAAAGAAATTACCTAGGGCATGGAAATAAAATTTAATTAGGGCAATGAAAAGAAAACTTACTTCTAATTTTTATTTGATGCTCTCTTCCTTCTTTACAGAAATTTACAGATCTGAATTTAGATAGATGAAATGAGGCATAAGAAGAGGCATGACCTAAAATGGGCTTTAGGGTTTCTATTTATAGAACATGGAAACCCTAGGTTTACAATCGACGCATATCTGCAATTACAAGTATACTCCCTAAGAAAGACTAGTCAACGGGCCGCCAGCGCACCGACACGCTTTTCCACCGACACGCGCTTCCTATGGCCGCGGATCCACGGCCAAAACCCCTGTTTGGCCGCGGTTCCACGGCCAAATAGAGTGATCTTGGTCTGAGATTTTTAGGGAATCTTCTGGTGGGCTTTAGCTTCTTGTTTCGTTGCTTGTTTTCTCAGGTTGTCTTCTAGTTCTCTTCCAGATCTCCACAGTGAATAATGTAGTGGACTTTTACCGTTGCTTCGTGTTGAAGTCTTGAACCTTGCGCTGCCTTTGTGCTTTGTGAACTTGTTAGTTGATCTTCGTTTAGTCGTCAAACTGTAGGCATGATCAAGATCTTTCCGTTTGTTGGTCGTAGTCTCACTTTTGTATCATCTTTTCGTTGATTTCACTGTTTTTGTTCCGAGAACCTGTAACCTGCAACTAAGTAGCAGACATGGGTCAAAAGCACATGTTTATTTGTAAACTGAATAAGAATGGGGAATAAAATAATGCAAAATTATGGTATGAACACCAACCTCTTACAGGACGCGGACGGGTGCAAGTTTCCGCGGCCCTACAACGCCGAGAAGCTCAAGCTGTACCAATGAAATCACTACCTACAAGTTTGCACCTCTCCATTCACAAATCCAATGTAAATTTTTCTAGAAAGTCCTTTCCATTCGAATAACAAGAAGGGAACGTTAGAACATTGCAAAAAGAAGAGTTCTGTCTTTGTAATCTAAGCCCTCGCAAGAGGAAACCAAGCAGCTTCACTGCTCGGTTCATCCTTGGCAGGCCTCACATGGCACCTCCAGCGCCAGGACCTAAGCCCTCACCAAGAGGCAGCCGAGCAGCTACCCCGCTAGGCTATTCCTGGCCGATAGATTCCCTACCTCGCAACGCCAGGGATCTAAGCCCTCGCAAGAGACAACCGAGTCCGCCCTTGCTAGGTTATCCCTGGCTGGTAGCTCCCCTACCACACAACGCCAGGGATCAAAAGCCCTCACCGAGAGGCAGCCTAATGGCTACCCCTCTCGGCTATCCCTGGCCGGTAGCTTCCCTACCTCGCAACGCCAGGGATCGAAGCCCTCTCCAAGAGGCAGCCGAGCGGCTACCCTGCTCGGCTATCCCTGGCTGGTAGCCCCTACCATACAATGCCAGGGATCGCAGCCCTCGCCACGTGGCACTGGGCAGCTACCATGCTCGGCCATCCTTAAGGACCAAAAGCTCTCGCCAAGTGACATCGAACAGCAACCCTACTCGGCCATCCTTAGTAGGCCACTTACGGCCCCTCCCGCGCTAAGGATGAAAATCCCTCGCAAGAAGCAACCGAACACGCCCTTGTTCGGTTATCCCTGGCTGGTAGTTCCCTACCCCAACAAACCAGGGATCAAATTCCTCACAGAGGCAACCGGACCCTCCCTTGTTCGTTTATCCCAGGCTGGTAGCTCCCTACCAAATCAAGGATCAAAGCCCTCGCCAAGAGGCACCGGACAACATCCCTGCTCGGCCCGTCCTTAAGGATCAAATCCCTCGCAAGAGGCAACTGGGCCCGTCCTTGCTCGGTTATCCCTGGCCGGTAGTTCCCTACCCCAACAAACCAGGGATCAAAGCCCTCGCCAAGAGGCACCGAGCAGCTACCCTGCTCGGCACCATCCTTAGTTGGCTAATTACGGCCCCTCGCAACGCCAGGGATCTAAGCCCTCACTAAGAGGCGACCGAGCAGCTTCACTGCTTGGATCATCCTTGGCAGGCCTCCCACAGCCCCTCTAGCCGAGGGTTGAAGCCCTCACCAAGAGGCAGCCGAGCGGCTACCCTGCTCGGCTATCCCTGGCCGGTGGCTTTCCTACCTCGCAACGCCAGGGATCAAAAGCCCTCACCAAGAGGCAGCCTAGCAGCTACCCTGCTTGGCTATCCCTGGCTAGTAGCTCCCCTACCCCACAATGCCAGGGATCAAAAGTCCTCACCAAGAGGCAGCCAAGCGGCTATCCCGCTCGGCTATCCCTGGCCGGTAGCTTCCCTACCTCGCAACGCCCGGGATCAAAGCCCTCACCAAGAGGCAGCCGAGTGGCTACCCTGCTCGGCTATCCCTGGATAGTAGCCCCCCTACCACACAACGCCAGGGATCGAAGCCCTCACCAAGAGGCACCGGGCAGCAACCCTGCTCGGCAATCCTTAAGGACTGTCACGCCCCGCTTCCCACAGTGCGCTAAGATCAGCACATGACAGAGCCAACAATGCTACCTGTGGTTAGGAAACATCCCTCCACGGTCACATTACGGCTGTCTATAAGATATCAAGAACAGTAAAATAGAAAATAAACTATCTAGTATATGTCCATATGCCAGAATAAACGAGTCAAGAAATAATATGCGGAAGCAATAAATCCAAATAACAATAACCATCTGGAAAGTACGTTCCAAATACGGGCTCACATCAGGAAATGAAAGTACAGAAAGAAAACTAAACTATGATACTAACAGGCTCCTCATTGCTCGGCCTGTCGATGGAAGTACTCCTGCTCGGCCTGCGACAAGGGTAGAGAATCTGGGCCATGCAAAACCCAGACGTCAGTGCGTTATAATATCAAAGTAGTATAATCAGGAGGTAATAAGATATGCAGGCATGAGTATGAATAGTAATAAAAGTATAACAGTAAAATGAATAAGGAATAGTGAAGGGTATAGGTATATGTGATGTGCAGTGAGTAATCTGAACTAAGCTACTGGGTGAACCACTCTCAAGTGTGTGAAATCAATTTAATGAATCGTCGATGTAACTCAATAGTATCCTGTGCATGCCCGGGACCACGGTCAAGACTCTCGGGCTGAATCCGAGACGTGCCGCTAGGCAGTAAACAGGTAACATGTACAGACGAATGATGTCAGCAGCATTATCCCGGGGCTGGCCTCGCCCGTAAAACTGATCAGTATAACCATCGAACTGTCGAGTTACAAGTAAGGTTTCATCATTGATTTCCCCATACCCCTAAGTCATGTATTCAAGTCAGGTATTGATAAATCTGATGCCAACATACGATGAAGCAGGTACAGGTTTGTCTTTACAGACAACAGGATATGTCCATCGGGACAACATGTCAGGATTGTCGGCATTAGAAACAAAATCAGGTAACATGTCATGTAGTGATATATCAGGTCATGTCAGGTAGTGTACATGTATCAAGTGGGTGCCCAACAGTAAAATGTAGCAAGTATCGAATCACGGTAAATGTACGGATGTACGGTGAAAGTATGGATGCACAAATATCTATCGGGGGTTACATTATGACTATGTAGGGTGCACATTATCAAGCATGGGGTGCTAATGTAACAATAATATGAATTAATATAATATGGCATGCAACTGGATATGCAGAATTAATGGTATGGATACACAATAAAACATGGATGCTCAAATATCTATCAGGGGTTACAATTACAGCTTCATGACTATGTAGGATGCATATTATCAATCATGTAGTGTTAATATAACAATAATATGAAATAATGTGATATGGCATGCAACTAGTTATAATTAATGGTATGAGTGCACAAATATCGATTAAGGGTCACATTTACAGCTCCAAGATTATGTAGGATGCATACTATCAAGTATGGGGTACTAATGTAGCAGTAATATGAATTAACGTGATCTGTAGATGCAGCTACATATATATTAATTGATATGGATGCATACTGGTATCCGAAAACAGTAAAACATTAGTATGGATGTATAATGCAATTTACATGTGATATTTTTATTCATATGGATGCAAGATAAGTATTATAGCATGTAGCATGATAAACTTGCCTGAGCGGAACACACGATGGGTGCGTACGGCACGTCGGACGTCGGGTAATCGTCGCAACTCACACACGACATGCGGGACGGGTCCAGGCAAGGCAAGAGGATAACCACGCAGGTAGGGGACGTTCACTGGATCACTCGGATCGTCAGCGACGAGCACAGCTCCGGCGGGTGATCACCGGAAAAGAAATAAGAAATCAAGAAAGAAAAGAAAAGAGAAGAAGGCGAAGAAGAAGAAGAAGAAGAAGAAGAAGAAGAAGGTGGTCTAGGGTTTTGGGACAGAGGGGAAGGCGAGGAGGTGGTTGTAATGACGAGTGCACGGAGGCGACGGGGTCGAGTCTCCGGCGAGGAAGCAGGTGAGGCAAGGTGTGCAGTGGGAGTTTCTTGATGTCGGGGTCAGGTTCTGTGCATGGGAGAGGTGATGTTAGGAGGTAGTGGTGACGGTGGTGAGATGGAGTCGACGAAGTGAGGTCGTCGGGGATGAGGGGACGACGGCGAGGTGAGGCTAGGTCGGGTTGGGTTCTCGTGTTCGTGGGTGTGCAGAGTTCTTGGGTTTGGAGGGGGAGGAGAGGAGAGGAAGGAGGTCGATGAAAATGAGGAGGCGAAGGAGGAGAGACGGGAGAGATGAGATGAGCGACGTCGACGAAGAGGAGGCGGCTAGGGTTAGGGTTCTGTGGGTTCATGGCGGCAGAATTTAAAGAGGAAGGAAGAAGGGAGGTGAGTGTAGTGGATGAGGGAGGTGACGGGATCTCGGGAGTGAATAGGATTCGCGAGAGGGGAGAGAGAGAAAGAGAGAGAGAGGACGTGAGAATTATATGGGGAAAAGGTTTAAAATAAATTTTAAAAGAATATAATAAATATAGTAAGAGAGAGAGAATGAGATTTTCTGTTTGTTAACTGTTAGGATAGATTTGATTTTTACAAAAATATTTTTTAGGTTTAAAATTTAAGTTAAATTGTTAGAATATATGTTAGAATATAATATTAATAAAATTTGAGTTTTAGGCTAAATACAAAATAGTCCAAAACACGCCCGGGTCGAGTCAAAAATTATGGTTTGAAAATACGGTTAATATACGTGTCAACCAAAACAAAAATATGATATCCGAGTAATGAAAATGCATACCCCAAGAACGGATACACATAGCGTGCACGTAGCTATACAAACGGGTTTGTTTCACTGAACGGGACGGGAACACGGTATACGGACGCTACGACAGGGTTAGGGCTATCATCCAGGCCATGCTAGATATTTTTAAAATATTTTATTTGACTTTATTTGTTTTATTAAAAAAATGCAGATGTCAGATATAATGCCAGTATGCAGTATAAACAAAAAATATGAAAGTGCACGGATCCCCGTAAAAAGCCGAGATAAATCATAAACAGGAATCAAGACGGGTTTCCAGCAAGCGTGTCGGGTCGGATGCAATTACAGACGTCAAATACACTATTCGCGCCCAAAACACAGTAATTCAGAAAAATACCATAAATAAAGAAATACTCAGAAAAGAACTGGTATAAATGAACCAGGGTGTTACATTATACCCAACAAAAAAAGAATTTCGTCCTCGAAATTGCAGAAACAAGAAATGATAAACAAATATGAATCTACAAGAATAGGTGTGGAAACTTCTGTTGAATCTCGTCTTCTCGTTCCCAAGTCGATTCTCCATGCGAGCGATTCCCCCAAGAAATAAGTACGATAGGGATAACCTTGTTCTTGAGGACCTTTTCTTACAGTCAGCTCCGAATGATCTAGCACGTGTGTTTCATCTTGAACATACTTACGGAGTTGAGATACATGAAACACGTCATGAACGTTTGCCAAAGATTGTGGTAACGCTAATCGATAAGCCACTTCTCCAACACGCTCCATAATCTTGAAAGGCCCCACGAATCGAGGACTAAGCTTGCCTCGACTCCCAAAACGAATCACTACTCTAGTCGGTGATATCTTCAAGAATACCATATTACCAACAGCGAACCATAGAGGTCTTCTTGATGTGTCGGCCCAACTTTTCTGTCGATCCTGCGCTGCCTTCATATGATTCCGGATAGTATTAACCTTCTCTACTGTTTGCACGATCATATCCGGTCCCAACAATCTTCATTCTCTAACATCGTCCCAACAAACGGGTGAGAGACAGTTGCGACCATATAACGCTTCGAATGGAGCCATCTGAATAGTCGTCTGGAAGCTGTTATTGTACGAAAACTCCACCAAGTGTAGATAATCCTCCCATGAACCCTTGAAGTCTAACATGCAAGCTCTCAACATGTCTTCAAGAGTTTGGATCGTTCTCTTCGACTGGCCATCTGTCTGAGGATGATAAGCGGTGCTAAACTTCAATCGCGTCCCCAAACTTTCCTTTAAACTCCTCCAGAAGTACGATAAGAATCGGGTATCACGGTCGGAAATGATGCTCATAGGTACTCCATGCAATATCACAATCATCTGCATGTACCATTCTGCCAACGCTTTCATTGACTGACCAACTCGAAATGGTATGAAATGATATGCCTTGGTCAATCGATCAATAATCACCCAAACTGCATTATTGCCCTTTGGACTCCGCGGTAAAGCTGTCACGAAATCCATGGTTATATGTTCCCACTTCCATCGAGGAATCGGAAGTGGTTGTTGTTTCCCCAATTAGAGTAAAGCTCTGTTCAGAATTCAAAATTTGAATTAAAGCTGCGCTTTTATAAAAGCGCTGCGCTACAATTAGCGCACCCCGTGCAAAGCGCATAGGTGCTAGCGCTAGATGCGCTGCGCTACAAGTAGCGCACCACGTGCAAAGCACGTGTGCGCTAGCGCTAAGAGTGTTGCGCTCCAAGTAGCGCACCATGGGTAGAGCGCATAAGCGCTAGCGCTGGAACTAAATTTTCCTCACCGTTGGATCAAATATCCAACGGATATGATTAAATCATCAATTAACAAGAATGAAATTCTGTTGAATCTTTCCAAACAGAAAAGATTGTGCCCTGAATTTGAAACACCGTTGGATCAATGATCCAATGGTAATTAAAAATTACTAAAATACAGAACAAATTCTGTAAGGGGGAAAGATTTCCCAATCTTGTTAAAAAGAAAAGAAGATTATCTTCTGTAAACCAGAAGCCCTTGGATCAAAGATCCAACGATGGGAAATTCTCTAAATCAATTGGAGAAAAGATCTCCTTGATTGATTGAACAAACCATCTTGCTCTATATAAAGGCCCTGAGACTTCAAGTCTCAAAGGGAGGAACCACCCCATAAACTTTAAGAAAATCTCAGGAAGAAGAAGAAGCTCTCGGCAAAAAGAAGACAATTCTTTTCAAGGTAAAAAAAAAAGAATAGAAAGTCGAAATCGTCTCAATATAAAAAGAAGTATTTACTTCTTTCACAGATCATAGATTTATAAGACAAATTGTCTTTCACAAAAGAGATTATGAGCATCTCATTATAAAAAGGGGGGAGAATTATTCAATTCTCTTAGGATCACAGAACCATAAAGGCAAAGCCTTTCATCAAAAAAGAGATTGAAATATCTCCTATAACTAAGAACTTTGTTCTTAGAATCTTGAGACAAAATCTCTTATCAAAGAAAAGATAATCTTCAGAGAGCAGAGTTAACCTAAGAAGAGCCTTAGCGCTCCTAATCTAATAAGAGCCTTACCGCTCCTAATTCAAAGTGCCTTAGTGCTCTTCATCTAGCGCAAAGCGCTGCAGTGCCATGGCGCCTCAAACACAGCGCACTGCGCTCGTTGGCTAGCGCTAAGCGTGCCACGTACTCCTCACATGTGCGCTGCCTTCCTAAAAGCGCTTTGCACTCATTATATGGTACCAGCGCCAAACGCCTCAACGTTTCAACTATAGCGCATTAGAACTCTACATTTAGCGCAAAGCGCTAAGCGCATTAGAGCTTCATATCTGGCGCAAATCGCTAAGCGCATAAGCGCTTTATCCATAGCGCACTGCGCTCATCGACTGGCGCTAGTGCCAAGTGCGCCACATGCTTTTATGTGCACTTGGACAGAACATAAACTGTTTTTTGAATAAGCCTGGAGCTATGATAAATGCACAGCATTCAACTAAAGACAAACCATTGTCAGAGACCAAACCAAGGCTTAGCATTTTTAAAGGGATTGGGCTCAAACAAACATATAACGACTCAAAAACAAATGTTGAACATTGTAATTGAATGGACTTAGCCCAAATTGGCCATAAGTCCTCAATTCAGATTAATTGAGTTCATATGTTTATAAATCACAGATCTTAGTCCCAATTAGACTACAGGTCTTTCAACCCACATCGGTTTAAGTGTACATCTCCGAACTCCTCTGATATTTGTCGTTGTAATCCTTCAACGTCTTTAGAGAGGTGACGGGTCCCGACAACCATACATTTCATGGACTGTGGGGTCCTTAAGCCCACGGACTGTGATGTCCTTAATCTTGACTGTGAGGTCTTTAAACTCACGGACTATGATGTCCTTAACCTCGACTGTGATGTCTTTAAACTCACGGAATATGATGTCCTTAATCTTGACTGTGATGTCTTTAAACTCAGGGACTATGATGTCCTTAACCTTGGACCGAGATGTCTTTAAACTAATATTGGACCACTATGTCCTTAAACTGGTAATCGACCGCAATGTCCTTAAACTAAACAATAGAGCCAAATTGCTCTATTGTTAGATCTAAACAATCCTGTTAAGTTGATTTTAGTCTAAAAATTAGACTAACATATTCTTAACTAACGTTTAAGTTGATCTTAGTCTCAAATGAGACTAACGTATCCTTAAACCCAACCCCCAAACCCAAATCTAAGAAAATACGGATTTGGACTAATCTACGCCCTACGGGAGACAACATAAATTAGTCTCCGTATACAATCCACGGGCAACCAAACACAAAACAAACACACACACGACACGAAGTGACCATATGGAGAAAGAGAAAGTGGTTACCGCGATGCGGTAGCGTAATTAACTTCAGGGGCTTGCGCCTGTAGGGAAAAACGTCCCCACAATCAAAAACCCCTCAACGAGGGGGAATCTGACGAAATCTGCTATATCGGCCGCATCCGTTTAAACCTTCGATACATGGCGCCATAAATCAACTTGGCATCTTCGGAGAGGTGGACGGATAAAACCAATTAGCATCTGCCCCGAATTTCAAGCAGGACGGACCTGCGCGGTCGCGTCTCCGTGTTTTCGGCGGGGAACAGATTCTGGCATGCCCGGTGGGATCTTTTCTTCTTTCCACTCCACAATTTGTGTGTCGTGTTCGCGAACGAATCGCGGTTTGATATGGTTGCCCTTGGGTTCGAGTTACTAAGATTTGGAGTCTTGCTCTGTGCAGAAAACAGAAGATCAATGGTTTCAACCTACACTAACCGCAACTGCAACTCTTGCTTCATCTCGTCCGGAGGAGTGACTTACGGGCCCCAAGCGGCCTCCATCTTCGCTATGCCGGTGGAACAGGTCACTCAGGACACCACTGGATTGTTCTTCGGGACCATGCACCCACCAATGAGCTTCAGTGCTCCTGTCCCATCACAAGAAGCTCAGAAGAAGTTGGTCTTTAAGCGGCTTACAACTACCGCGGCCCCTCTCAACGGGTCGTCCAGCCCCAACGTATCTGTCATTGACAGACTGGGTCAAAGCTCAGTTGGGCCCATAAAGAAGCCCGTGACACCAGAAAGGGTTATCCCAAAAAGGATAGCCATCCCTGCTCCCGAAATCGTCAAGGCGGCTTCTCCTGCCAAAGGGTCGGTCTTCACAAGACTGACTATTTCAGCTCCTATTCCAGGCAAAATCGTCAAGGTTGCTTCCCCTACTCGGAAATCTGCCGTCGATAGGTTGGACATTACTTCTCGGCGAATGTCAGTCTTCAAAAGGCCGACACCGGCGACAACCCTCCTCCAAGATAGGGGACATATCGAAGACATCCCCATAGCTGAACCAACTCCATCCGCACGACATGCTCTCCGTTGTCACTGGCGCCAAGTAAGGAAAGCTGGGGGCAGCTCCCCTTCTGGACTAACTCTGCCAGCTCCCATGGTGGAAATCAATGCTGCTGTTCCAACTGAGAACAGCTTTGAACCACTTAGGAAGGTTCGCAAGAAAGTTCCGACTGCCGTGCTGAAGAGATCTCCTCCACCTATGGAGATTACTACAAAAAAGAAGCCGGAGCAGCCCCCTGAGCGGCTGTCCTCCAAAATTTATAAAGTCTGGCGACAGGTCCAGAAATCGGCGATTGACCAGGACTACTCTCGCCGATCAAAGAAGCTTAAAGCTCGACAAGGAGAAAACCATTCTATCAAGCCTTAAAGGCGACAGCCGTCTGGGTGCCAGCTGCAACGGCCCCCTCGACTTCAACTGATCACAAGAGAAAGCCCCTATGAACGCGGCAAACCGCAAGGACGTTGAATCTAAACGCCCCAAGTCCGGGGGCATGGTAATACATACCGTTTATATGGCTTCCGAAAAAGAAGAAAGACGTGCTTCCATGGGTCATCGATCGCTTACCCGATCGATAATGAAGGCTCAGGAACAACAACAGCAGAAACTTCAGGAGATGCTGACTGCAATGGCCACACTCACTGGGCCTAAAGAAAATCCAGAGACCTCGGAGCAGCGTCGGGAACAAGAAACTGATACGGAGTTCCTCCAAAGAATTCTCGAGAGGAAAGAAAAAGAGGCTGCGGAGCAGGCAGCTAATATAAAACGAATGGCTCTTTTGTTCCAAGACATTGCTGGGATGATGTTACAGCCGGAACCTCTAGCTGAAGACCCCCCGATCATCGTTGAAGACGACAGAGGGGATACATTGAACCCTCCTCAGGCTCTTTCAGCAGCCAAAAAGGAGACCATCTCCAAGGCCGCTCTGGATAATTACATTGCTCAGCAAATACGAGCTCATCAGGCAAACGAAGCGGCTGGACAGATCGTTAAGACTGGACGACCTTATCCAGGCTGGTATGACCAAATAAGGTACCCGCCGGGATATGCGATCCCTAAATTTCATGTATATAAAGGGACGGGGAATCCACATCAGCATGTCGCTCAATTTAGAGCCTTGTGCGGCAACACCGGGGGTGATGATAAACTTCTGCTCTACCAGTTTGTTGGTAGCTTGTCGGAGACGGCATTCGAGTGGTACTCTGAGCTCCCAAATGACTCTGTCAAGACATTTGCAAAGATGGTTGCTATTTACCCAACATTTTGCCAGCGCTAGCGAACGTATCCCAATCACGACGCTTATCAATGCCAGGGTGAAGCCAGGCGAAACTTGGGTTTAGTACGCGATACGATGGTGAAATTTATGGTCGAAGTGCGAGCAGCGCATCGAAGAAGCACCTGCTGTAGGCATGTTCGTAGGTACTCTCGACCTTCAGGCGACCATTTCCCAATTCATGATGTTTTTCAAGCCAACTACTTTTTAGGCCTTGATCGACAAGCTGGCCCAAATAGATCAGATGGGTCATAGACCATCTCCTCCAAAGATGGACTCTCGAAATGAAAAAGGGAAAGGGAAAGCAACTTTCGTCGCCAATACTCAACAACAGTCGAGCAACTTAAAGCCGGTCGTTCGCCAAAACAACATGCGTCCACGCCCATCCTTCGAGGATAGACTGGGACGTCCTTACTCGTTTCCCCAGGATAAAACGAGGCAACTGTTCGAGCTGGCAATGCGCAACAAACTCATCAATCTGCCGGATCCAAAACGTCCGTTGCAGCCAAGCGATATCAACAATCCTAATTACTGCCCGTACCACCAAGCAGTAAGCCATCCAATTGAAGATTGCTTCATCTTCAAAGGCTGGATTGAGGACCAATACCAACTAGGCAAGTTCGCATTATCCGAAAACTGGAAGATGAACCCGCCACAACCTCACGCCCCTAAAAAGGTAGACCTGGCGGGGCATCGTGCTTATTCATAGAGAAAGCCCCTTGGACCGAAAAGTCCGTAACTAGAAATTCGCCTCAACTACGGCAATGGCAGACCAAAACGTCCTTAAACTAACAACGGACCGCAATGTCCTAAAACTTGCGGCAGACCGAAACGTCGTTAAACTAACGTTGGACCACTATGTCCTAAAACTGGATAATGACCGAAACGTCGTTAAACTACTACCAACCCGCACCGTCCCCAGGCTGACGTGGTGTTAAAAAAATAGTATGTCCATGTCACGACCCAAATTTGGCCCGTAACCGGCACTTAAACTACGTAACGTCTAAAGGCGTACGCAACTTAAGTAAGCCGAAACCCAGAAATCTAAACCACCCAAAACTGGATCAACGGAGAAAAACATAGTTTTAAACATTCGGAAATTTTCAAGTAAAAATCTTTAAGTTTAGTTTTCGTTCTTAAAAATTTCGGCAGCACCTCCTTTGTAAAAACTAATCCCGAAAACGGGTACAACATAGATAATAATAAAAACATCCCAAACGGGAGAAAATCACGCCCAACGGCGGAGACAACCACCACAACATATATACGACGCCGAAGCGAAGAAATATAAAAGAAAACTGCATAAAGAAGTAAAACTTTTCAACAAAACCGGCTCCCACGAGCACGGCACCCAAAGTCACCACAAAATATAACACTGAATCCTCACAAGTCGTTTCTAAGTCATATACAACATAGTGGTAGATGGAGAATACTAGATCCAACAAAAAAATTTACAAAGTACAAACAGATAACCGCAACCCACCTAAAAGCAAGGCTTCACAGCCAACCGTAGCGGTATCCGCAAAAGTAGAGATGATAAGATGCCCTACCGTGACTACTCAGAGGGTAAGTCATGCACAACACTGTGGCACAACGGGGGTGAGTTGCCAACTCGTGAATAGTAAATAACATCATACAGTAATCGCAAGTATGCACGAACAGCGATCTATCTATCACAAGTAATCCGATAGCATAAGTATGATAGGTGAATATGCAACAATCATGTAAAGGTACATCATCAGGGTACTACAACTACATGAAACAATGCATATCAACATAATCCTGAGTGTGTGATGATATAATATAAAATCTCATGCAAAAATCATCAGCATGGAAAAACACCAGTGTCCCTCACTGACACATCAAATCCCAAATCCTCAGGCACCGCATCCTCAGATCGGCCCTCACATCCTGTATGTCTCACGAAAACCTGAGTGTCAAACACCGACACTCGAAACATCATGAAACCCGTGTCTAGCATCGACACGTAAATCCTCATAACTCAGGCGCTGTCACCATGACTAGCCCTGACGATATGTCATACCTCACTCCAGTCGGTATCTCCATGATAACCGCCGAGTCCAAATACAATCACCGGTAGGTAGTGGTCCCACTGTCAGGCTTATCGTCTACACCACGAAATCACCACTCACCCCGGGGTACCATACCGGGTCCACCATGTACCCGCAGACGGTGCGTCCCGCTCCTCGAATCGGGTATCACAAGCCAAATCTCAGAACCGAGAAATCACATGGTGGACGCATCAAATATCATATCAAGAGAAACCGGGTTTTCAAACAATACAAAGTTTTCTTGAAAATATCCCCCACGGTTCTCAAATCCATAAATCATATGAAATCCATATCTCAATGCGTAAAATCCATATAAAACTGATATATGCAACATAAAACATCAATATAAGCATATAAAGGGAAAACCGCTCTTTAAATTGAATCTAGCTTAAAACATATCATGCGGTTCCCAATTCCTTCGAAAATAAATACAGTATCATATGAAGTGTACATGTAAGTGTAGCAAGGTTTAAGTATCTACATGTAATAAAGTACGAGGGTGTACATGTCAATATGTATGCATGATGTATAAGTAATTATAGCAAGACATAAGTGAAGTGGAATAAGGTTCACTACCTTAACTATTCCTGCCCAATGCAATATCACGTAAGTATGTGTCCACAGTATTTCATAAGCACAATAGAATAAGAGTTACTACTCCAATCATTCCTATCCACAATCATATCACATATTTAGGTGTTTGTGCGTATCATGGCAATTACAGACGGTGTGGGTGTAGCATACAATTTAGTGCTCGTGCAACATGAACCGTCAGTAATGTGTTATATCTAAAGTTACGAGTCAAGTACAACAGATAATGCTATGCAATAACATTCATATGAAAGTAACTAATATGCAAATACATGCAGCTATCATATCATATTCGTCCCGACGCATAACGCCATACGGGTGATTTCCCCGTAGATGTTAAATCTACTCACCGATGGTCTCGAGCTATGAAAATCCGACCACCTGCTTCCCCTTGTCCGCAGCACCTGAAATCCCTGCTTGCGAACCTAAAATTTCATAAATACAACACATAAGCTAAATATCCTAAAAAGACGAAAAGACAACGAAACGCGACGAAAACGCCCGGAAAATTACACTGCGCGCTTAGCGCATCTATCGCGCACGATACCGACCAAAACCCTAATTGGGGTCGCTAAACTACAAAACACCAAGTCTGGACCCCGATCGTCCCGATCGCGCAACACAACACAAAAATTACGAGGAATACACTGGATATAACTTCGCAACTACCAAACGAACCCTACATCGGAAAACCCCGAAATCTAGTAAGCAACCTATCGCACTAGATTCAAAATAACGCAAATCTAACAATTACAAATACCTTAAAATAGCTTAACTAAGCTATCTAAACCAATCCTATATTTTTAACACTCGCTAATTATGTTTTAGCAAAAATCTAGTAAGCAACTTTGCTAAATTAAACAAAATACTTATTAGCAAATTTTAACATTTTCTACTAGATTAATCTTTTTCAAAACACAATTTAACACTTCAATTAAACACTAATCACTTAATAAAAATTTAACCCTAACATGAATTTCTTAAACCAAATATAATGAATTAATCATGAATTAAAAGCTAAACTAAGCACTTAAATAGTTAACTAAATTAGCTAGTTCAAGATTAAAGCAATTAATTATGGATTAAGGTAAGAAATTATAACTCCTCAAGAATACCAAAAAGAAATTAGATCCATTATTTTAGCCTCCAAAAATCAAGCTTTGATGAAGATCCATGAAGGATTAGTGAAGGAAAAATGGTTTAATATTTATATAGGAATTTTTGGATTTATTTTTGGATTTATTTTTGTGTTTTTGAAAGAAAAAGAGTGAGAAATAAGCTTGGAATTTTTTTGGGCAGAAATGGGGGGATGAGGCTCGGCCAAGGTGAGAGGGGGGGTTTTGTGTAATATTTTGTGAAGAAAAAGTGAGGAAAAAGAGTAATAAATGCTAATTAATGCATTTTGCCACCATTACACCCTTTTCTTTTATTTTTAAAAAGAAACCATTAGTCACCAAAAAAAATCTAGATATTTAAAAAGAACCTTCTAAAATAATTCTAGTGACAAAATTAATTTATTCACAAAAGAAAAATTTTCCCGATTTACGTGCACAAAATACCGCTTAAAATAATATTTTATTCGGGGAAAAATCTATCTGAACCAAAACCTCCCAAATACTCCCAAAGTTCGCGCACAAGCTTTATTTTGGCCAAATTAGGTGTCGGTAAGCTTATACGGCCGTTTGATCGAAATCGGGTTAAAACGGGAAAAACCGACAATTTACCCTAAAACGGGAAAATTCGCAAAACGATTTCTAAAACGTTACAGTCCATAAGCAAAATGGGCACAGATGAAAACCCGAAAGGGCTCCGTGAGTAAAAATAGCAGGGTTATCGGCGAGTTTTGTGAAAACCCGAAAAGGTGCAATCTGGTTAAAAAAACACTTACAAGGTCCTCTCGACCTTGTAAGGAGAAACCACCCGCGTGAGATCCTTACGATTCACAAGGGAGTAACACACTTAGGGATCTCCACGATTCCTAAGGAGAAATTACACTTACGAGATCCTCACGACTCGTAAGGAGAACCCACTTATGAGACCCTCACGGCTCATTAGATTCAAAAGTCTTAAGCTACAGGGATCTGAACCTATTCTTAAGCGGCCACCACAACCTCCAATGCTGCCCTACAAGCGGCTCAATGCTGACCATTGTATACAATCCACGGGCACGAATAAGTATTTCCCTAACAAAGTCCCATCCATGACTAGGGATATGTTTACACAGTGAACCCCCCTTGTAAGCCCTCTCGACTTATAAGGAGAAAGCGCTCTTGTAAGATCCTTATGACTTATAAGAGATCATGCACTTAGGAATCCTCACGATTTCTAAGGAGAAAATGCACCTACGAGATCCTCATGACTCGTAGGGAGAAATACCTTTATGAGACCCTTACGGCTCGTAAAGTTTAAAGCCTTAGTTGACAGGATCCTAACCCTGTCTACCGAGCCACCTTTGTTCGACATCGACGAAGGCAAATGATGATTCGCTCATGGCAATATCCCAGCTATAGCGATGCTGATGCCTGAATCGGTATCAAATCATAAATTCGCAACGAAAAGCCAGCGAGCCACACATGCATATGAAATAACCGAAATGATTGGGCAACATGCAAATCAACAAGTAAAAAATATATATATGCATGCAAAATAGCCGAAATGATTGGACAAATCGCATTAAAAACAGCGAGTAAATAAAACAAATAGCCGAAATGATTGGGCACCGCGAAAAATAGCCGAAATGATTGGACAATCGCGACTTTCACGATATAAAAGCTGAAATGATAGAGCATCATGAAAAGAAATAAAAAGATGAAATGAAATGAAACTTTTTGCGCTACAGGTGATATCACGTCAATCCCTGTATACAATCCAGAGGCGCAAACAAAGAGATAATCACCCCTTCCCTCCCCAGGCTCCATCCGAAAGAGAGCCAAGTCTCGACGGTTCACAAACAGCCTGGAGATCATCTCAGCATTCGTCTCATTACATGAGACGCAATGTCAACAACAGGCGTTCCCTCCCAGTCCAGCAGGATGCAGATGCAACGTCAACGAAAGACCTCATGGTTGAAACAAAGCGGAGTGCCGGCAAAATCCCAACTCCACCTCAGCATTCGTCTCGTTACACCAGACGCAATGTCAACAACATGCGTTCCCTCGAAGTCCAGCAGGATGTAGATGCAACGTCAACGAAAGACCTCATGGTCGAAACAAAGCGGAGTGCCGGCAAAATCCCAACTCCACCTCAGCATTCGTCTCGTTACACCAGACGTAATGTCAACAACGGCGTTCCTTCGGAGTCCAGCAGGATGCAGATGCAACGTCGACGAAAGACCTCACGGTCAAAACAAAGCGGAGTGATGGCAAAATCCCAGCTCCACCTCAGCATTCGTCTCGATACAGCAGAAGCAATGCCAGCAAATGAAGCAAAGGCAACATTCCTAGCTTCAAAGGGCTTGACGGCAACTCATATAAATCCTGAAAGACCATCGAAGATCATCCCACACCAGCGTGAAGTGGTTACCATCTCGACGTTCGTCTCGATACAGCAGACGAGATGTCACTACAGCGTCCTTCCTCCAACAGGATTCGGACACGCTAAAACAAACGAAGCGAATGCCAAATTCCTAGCTTCAGGGTCTTGATGGCAACTCATATAAAGCCTGAAAGACCATCGGAGGTCATCCCATACTAGCGAGGAGTGATCACCACCATGACATTCGTCTCGATACAGCAGACGTAATGCCAGCAAATGAAGCAAAGGCAGCATTCCTAGCTTAAAGGGTCTTGACGACAACTCATATAAAGCCTGAAAGACCATCGGAGGTCATCCCACACCAGTGAGGAGTGATCACCACCATGACATTCATCTCGATACAGCAGACACAATGCCAGCAAATGAAGCAAAGGCAACATTCCTAGTTTCAAGGGTCTTGACGGCAACTCATATAAAGCCTGAAAGACCACCGGAGGTCATCCCACACCAGTGAGGAGTGATCACCACCATGACATTCGTCTCGATACAGCAGACGCAATGCCAGCAAATGAAGCAAAGGCAACATTCCTAGCTTCAAGGGTCTTGATGGCAACTCATATAAAGCCTGAAAGACCATCGGAGGTTATCCCACACCGGCGAGGAGTGATTACCACCATGACATTCGTCTCGATACAGCAGACGCAATGCCAGCAAATGAAGCAAAGGCAACATTCCTAGCTTCAAGGGTCTTGACGGCAACTCATATAAAGCCTGAAAGACCATCGGAGGTCATTCCACACCAGCGAGGAGTGATCACCACCATGACATCCGTCTCGATACAGCAGACGTAATGACAGCAAATGAAGCAAAGGCAACATTCCAAGCTTCAAGGGTCTTGACGGCAACTCATATAAAGCCTGAAAGACCATCGGAGTTCATCCCACACCAGCGAGGGGTGATCACCACTATGACATTTGTCTCGATACAGCAGACACAATGCCAGCAAATGAAGCAAAGGCAACATTCCAAGCTTCAAGGGTCTTGACGGCAACCCATATAAAGCCTGAAAGACCATCAGAGGTCATCCCACACCAGCGAGGAGTGATCACCACCATGATATTCGTCTCGATACAGCAGACGCAATGCCAGCAAATGAAGCAAAGGCAACATTCCTAGCTTCAAGGGTCCTGACGGCAACTCATATAAAGCCTGGAAGACCATCGGAGGTCATCCCACACCAGCGAGGAGTGATCACCACCATGACATTCGTCTCGATACAGAAAAATCTGTTCCCCTCCGAACGGGGGCTGAGACGACGGACGTCTTGCCTGAGGTTCGGGGCAGATGCTATTTGGTTTTATCCGTCCACCTCTCCGAAGATGCCAAGTTAATTTATGGCACCGTGTATCGGAGGTTTAGACGGATGCGACCAATGTAGCAGACTTCGTCAGATTCCCCCTCGCTTGAGGGGTTTTTGATTGTGGAGACGCTCTTCCCTGCAGGCGCAAGCCCCTACAGTTAATTACGCTACCGCATCGCGGTAACAACTTTCTCCTTCTCCAGAATTTCACTTCGTGTCGTGGGTGTTTGTTTTGTTTGTGGTTGCCCGTGGATTGTATACGGAGACTAATTTATGTCGTCGTCCGTAGGACGTGGATTAGTCCAAACCTGTATTTACTTAGATTTGGGTTTGGTGTTTTAGTTTAAGAATACGTTAGCCATATTGAGGCTAAGATCAACTTAAACGTTCGTTAAGGATACGTTTGTCTGATTTGAGACTAAGATCAACTTAACGGAAACAGCATTTAGGGGCTCTATTGTTCCAGTTTAGGGACGTAGTGGTCCATTTAATGTATGGTCGTCGAGACCCGTCACCTCTCTGACGATGTTGAAGGATTACAACGACAGGTGTCAGAGGAGTTCGGAGATGTACCCTTGAACCAAAGTTGATTTGGGGTCTTATAATCCAATTTGGGACTAAAGTCTGTTTGAATGTTTAAGGATACGTTAGTCATATTTGAGGCTAAGATCAACTTAAACGGGATCGTTTAGATCCGACAAAAGAGCGTTTGGGGGCTCTATTGTTCCAGTTTAGGGACGTAGTAGTCCATAGGTAGTTTAAGGACATTGCGGTCCATTGCCAGTTTAGGGACATGGTGGTCCATCGTTCCCGTTTTAGGGACGGATATTAGTTTAAGGACGTATTAGTCCATGGGTTTAAGGACCCCACAGTCCATATAGATGTGTTTAAGGACGCATTAGCCCATTAGTTTAAGGACGCATAAGTCCATGGGCTTAAGGACCCCACAGTCCGTATGGGTGTGTTTAAGGACGCATTAGTCCATTAGTTTAAGGACGCATAAGTCCATGGGTTTAAGGACCCCACAGTCCGTATTAATGTGTGGTTGTAGGACCCGTCACCTCTCTGACGACGTTGAAGGATTACAACGACAGATGTCAGAGGAGTTCGGAGATGTACCCTTGAACCGGATGTAAATTGATTTAAGAGAGTAGTCTTGCTCAGTCAATTTAATTTGAGGACTTACGGCCATGATTGGGCTAAGTCCGGTTGAGAATATTCAACGTTTTTATCTTTGGCCTACTAGGCCTGTGCTAGCGCTTTGTCCCTGTTTAATAATGCACTGCATTTTCTTTTGGCTTGCTAAGCCTTTTTGATTTGGGCTCTGTCCCTTTTAAATGATGCACAACATCTGTTTTTGTTTGGGCTCTGTCCTTTTTTTCTTAAAATAATGCATTGCATTTTATTAGGCCTGCTAGGTCCTTTTTAATTGGGCTTGACCCTTCTGTAAATAATGCAGTGCATTAATCAAACTGACAGTAGCCATGTGGCCTGTCAGGCGCTTTGCGCCAATTATTGAGCGCAAGCGCATGTGGAGGTGACACGTGTCACGCTCTGGTGAGCGCAAGCGCAGTGCGCTGCGCTGTTGCGCTGCTGACACGTGGGGAGCTCTGGTGAGTTGCGTCAATTTAAGAGAGCAGTGCTCTATTTTAAAAGCGCATAGCGTAAGTTATTCTGGTGCTGACACGTGGCGCTCTCTGGTGGCTTGCGCCAACCCAGGAGCGCAACAGTGCAGATTTGCAAGTGCAAGGCACTGTTTTAATATCTTGATCCAATTTTGGATTCAAGAAAAGAATCTTTAAGATTCCAGAACCAATGGTTCATAAAAAAAAAGGCAATGCCTTTGTTATTTATTATATTTTTTATTGGAAACTTTTGATCTTGTTCTTAGATCAATGATCTTTTCAGAAGAAATTCTTCTTTTTTATTCAAAGGGTTTACCTTTTTTCCTCTTTTGAGTTCTTCTCAAAATTCTTTAGAGTTCTCTCTTTGTTTCTGTGTTTTTGTCTCTCCGTGTTGTGTTTTTGGAGTTGGGGTCTAAGGGGCCTTTATATAGTGCCCATTAATTTGTTAAATTTGTTAAAGAGATCATTCTCTGAGTGATTTGTGGAATTTTCCCCACCGTTGGATCTTTGATCCAAGGGCTTCTGTTTTACAGAAGACAATTTTCTTGTTTTAACAAGAACAGAAAGATCTTACTGGAATTTTAATCTGTTTGGCGCAAACGCACCAGCGCTTGACACGTGTCACGCAGCGCAGAGCGCAACGCAACTGCGCTGACACGTGTCGCGCAGCGCAACTGCGCTGACACGTGTCGCGCAGCGCAACTGCGCTGACACGTGTCGCGCAACGCAGTGCGCAAATCATCTGAAGCGTTGCTTCTTTTATAGAGCCTTGCTCTGATTGAGTGCGCTGCCTTGGACGCTGCGCTCCCTGTGCTGGCGTGTCTGATTTTGACACGTGGCGCTCTGCGCGCAGCGCAGGGGATCTAAAGCGTTGCTTCATTTATTTAATTTTAATCTTCACTTTAATTTTCAAAATAGAGCCTTGCTCTAATTGGGGGAAACAGAAGCGTTGCTTCGTTTCCCGTCTTGGAATTTGAACAGAGCTTTGCTCTGATCGGGGTAAACACATGCCCCCCACCGTTGCGCTTACGTGGCCTCCAAACATGAGCGCAGCGGTGGCAGAATTCCGACCATCGCGCCATCCCTTGGAAGTTGAAACGGCTCTCAATGCCTATAAATAGAACCTTTGGTCCCTCAGCAGATGATTATCATCTTCAAAATTTTTACTTTTAGAATCTTAGAGCCCTGCTCTTTATTTTCAAGAACTCCTAGAGTTAAACTCTTAAAACTTTTAGGTAAAAATTTTAAATTAAAATTAAATTAAATTAATTTTCATTGACAGAGCCTTGCTCTCAATAGATCCCTGATCTAAAGAAAACCCATTTAGGGTTTCACTTAGCAGAGCTTTGCTCTAAAGGGGTCTAAAGAGAACTAAGGAGAACCCTATTAGGGTTCCATTAATAGAGCTCTGCTCTCTAAAAGATTTTTCTTGCATTTTCTTAATTCATCAATGGAGCTTTGCTCCTTCCAAATCATACAGAAGAATTCTTAGGAGTTTTTCATGGATCTTGGAGTTTAAAGATGGCCTTTTATTCTTCGATGAATTATATAGTTTTGCTTAATCAGTCTTTCTGATAATTTTGTTGATTCACTTTTACAGAAATAATGGACGCCCACATGTACGATCTCGATGAAATTATCTCTTACGTGGACATCCGCCGACTCGGCCATTCTCAGAATCGAGAGTTTACCAACGCCGAGTGTGCTGAAGTCATGAGTCGCTTCGACGCATACAATGGCCAACTGCTTCCTCGGCGTTCCTCCCTCCTGAAGCTTATTGTGGGAGCGATCTGGGAAGCACTCCCTTTATTCTGTACCGGAGTGCCGCTTGGAGTATTGGATGTCGCCGAGGATAAGGTGCACTCAGTGTACCGGATGAACCTAATCTCGAAGAGACGGCGAGACGATCTTGTCGATCTCTTGCACCAGGCTTTTCAACAGTCCGCCATTCTTGCTGCCTATTGGAGGGTGAAAGACATCAGTGGGGATCCTGACGCCCGTGCTCGCGAAAGGAAGCATACTGGGATGGTTCGCCATGCTTGGAAAGTTCTGGACAAGGTCACTTATGAGTTCCTCAATCCATGTCCTGAATTTGAGGTTTTGCCATTGTAACCATCTCGATAATGTCTTTGTCTATTTCTTTATAATTGTAAGAACCTTTTGCAATATGAATGGAAAATTTCTCATTTTAGCTTGTCTTATTTCTCGTTCTGAGTCTTTTGCACATGCATGAATAGAGGTGTCTCGAACGCTTGATCAAATACAAATCGGATGTTCTTTCTGTCGCTTTCTTATTTCTTTGATTATCAGCATGTTGCCTTAGTAAACATGGTCGATAGGTGATAGAGCGAGCATTCTGTCTTAGTTTCTTTAAGAGGTAGCAATGGCTTAGGCCGCAAGTTCAGATCTACTGCCTAAAACTTTTCAACTTTATGAGCCGTGAGGGTCTTATAAAGACTTTTCTCCCTACGGATCGAGTAGATCTCGTAGGTGTATTTTCTCCTTAGGAATCGTGAGGATTCCTAAGTGTGCTTTCTCTTACAAGTCGTAAGGATCTTATAAGAGAATTTTCCCTCTTGCGTGTCGAGAGGACTCGTAAGCGGTTGTTTCCCTCCTTACCGAGATTCGACTTTGGAGAGTGAGACCCGTGAATAGTATGCAAGAGACCGTTTTAGGCCGACTTGCAGGGTCCCAGTGCTTAGGAAACAAGTTTTTTAATCCCTGCTGCCTAAGGCTTTATCTTGCAAGTCGAGACGAATCGGGAAGTCCTCGCGAAGACACTAATTTCCTCACGAGTCGAGACGAATCGAGCAGTTCTCGTCAAGGACACTAATTTCCTTGAGTTGAAGTGTTTTGCCGAGGACACTGGTTTCCTCGGGGTTGAAACGAATTGAAGTACTCCTGCAAAGACACTGATTTCTCTGCAGGTCGACGCGAATCAAGAAGCTCCCATCAAGGACGCTGGTTTCCCTGAGTCGAAGTATTTTGCCGAGGACACTGGTTTCCTCGGGGTTGAAACGAATCGGAGTATTCCTGCGGAGACACTGGTTTCTCTGCGGGCCGACGCGAATCAATAAGCTCTCATCAAGGATGCTAGTTTCCTTGAATTAAGGATGCTGCCAAGGACACTGGTTTCCCTGGGGTTGAAACGAGTCGAGGTGTTCCTGCAAAGACGCTAGTTTCTCTGCGGGTCGACGCGAATCAAGAGGTTCTCGTCAAGGACACTGGTTTCCCTGAGTCGAAGTATTTCACCGAGGACACTGGTTTCCTCGGGGTTGAAACGAATCGGAGTATTCCCGCGGAAACACTGGTTTCTCTGCGGGCCGACGCGAATCAAGAAGCTTTCATCAAGGACGCTAGTTTCCCTAAATTGAGGATGCTGCCAAGGACACTGGTTTCCCTGGGGTTGAAACGAGTCGAGGTGTTCCTGCAAAGACGCTAGTTTCTCTGCGGGTCGACGCGAATCAAGAGGTTCTCGTCAAGGACACTGGTTTTCCTGAGTCGAAGTATTTTGCCGAGGACGCTGGTTTCCTCGAAGTTGAAACGAATCGGAGTATTCCTGCGGAGACACCGGTTTCTCTGCGAGCCGACGCGAATCAAGAAACTCTCATCAAGGACGCTGGTTTCCCTGAGTCGAGGATGCTGCCAAGGACACTGATTTCCCTGGGGTTGAGACGAGTCAAGGTATTCCTGCAAAGACACTGGTTTCTCTGCGGGTCGACGCGAATCGAGGTAATGTGTCTTTCGGGTTTTATATGAGTTACCGTCAAGACTTGGCTCCATTTTCTGACGGAGCATGGGAAGGAAAGATGTGTTTCCTTCTTTGTTTGCGCCCCTGGATTGTATACAGGGATTACTGTGATATCGCCTGTAAGGCAAAAGTTTCATTCATTTTTTTTATTATTTTATTTCCGCGGTACTCTATCATTTCAGCTTTTATATCGCGAAGGTCGCAATTGCCCAATCATTTCGGCTATTTTTCGCGGTGCCCAATCATTTCGGCTATTTATTTTATTTTTACTCGCTGCTTTTTATTGCGAGTTGCCCAATCATTTCGGCTATTTTGTGTGCATACGTTTTTACTTGCTGCTTTTTATTATAAGTTGCCCCATCATTTCGGCTATTTCGTATGCATGCGCGGCTTACTGGCTTTTCGCCTTACACCTGGAATTGGACACCGATTTCGGCATCAGCACCGCTACAACTGGGATGTTGCCAGGAGCGAATCATCATTTGCCTCTGTCGATGTCGAACAAAGGTGGCTTAGCGAACAGGGTTAGGGTCCTGTTGACTAAGGCTTTTGACTTCATGAGCCGTAAGGGTCTCACAAAGGTATTTCTCCCTACAAGCCGTGAGGATCTTGTAGGTGTGTTTTCTCCTTAGGAATCATGAGGATTCCCAAGTGCATTTTCCTCCGTAAGTCGTAAGGGTCCTACAAGAGGGTTTTCTCCTTATAAGTCGAGAGGACTTATAAGGGTTGCTCATCATATGGACATATCCCTAGTCACGGGTGCG
The DNA here is from genome assembly GCA_030015575.1 of Agapanthus africanus. NCBI lineage: Eukaryota > Viridiplantae > Streptophyta > Magnoliopsida > Asparagales > Amaryllidaceae > Agapanthus > Agapanthus africanus. The sequence goes on from JASDDO010000014.1 coordinate 109,866,866, forward strand.
ACTTTGTTAGGGAAATGTTTATTCGCGCCCGTGGATTGTATACAATGGTCAGTATTGAACCACTTGTAGGGCAATATCGAAGGTTGTGGGGGTTGCTTAAGAACAGGTTCAGGTCTCTGTAACTTAAGACTTTCAAATCTTATGAGCCGTGAGGGTCCCATAAGAGAGTTCTCCTTATGAGTCATGAGGATCTCGCAAGTGTAATTTCTCCTTAGGAATCGTGAGGATCCCTAAGTGTGTTGCTCCCTTGTGAGTCGTAAGGATCTCACACGGGTAGTTTCTCCTTACAAGGTCGAGAGGACCCTGTAAGTGTCCTTTAACGAGGTTGCGCCCTTTCGGGTTTTCACAAACACTCGCCGATAGCCCTGCTGTTTTTACTCACGGAGCCCTTTCGGGTTTTCATCCGTGCCCATTTTGCTTATGGACATACCTTTTTTTTAATTCTTTTTTTTAATTCTTTATTCTTTTTTCTAACGAGGTCGCGCCCTTTCAGGTTTTCACGAACACTCGCCGGTAGCCCTGCTGTTTTTACTCACGGAGCCCTTTCGGGTTTTCATCCGTGCCCATTTTGCTTATGGACATACCGTTTTTATACTTTTTTTTATTTTTATTTTTTATCTCGTCAGCCTGAGGATGCTGTGGTAGTAGTTTAAAGACGTTTCGGTCGTCAGCTAGTTTTAGGACGTAGTGGTCCGTCGTTAGTTTAAGGATGTTTCGGTCCGTCATTAGTTTAAGGACGTTTCGGTCTGTTGCTGAAGAAGGCCGGTTACTACTTATAGAGTTTGGGCTTAGGAAGATAGCGAGCGGACATAGTCATCGTCCTCTATCATTGACCTAGGCTGTAACTCATTAAGCGTAGTATTTCTTTAGGAAGCGACCGTTTATTGGCCTGAAAGGCCTTTCACCGTGCATATCCATGAGTAGATAGGCTCCACCCTGGTAAACCTTGTCTATGATGTACGGGCCTTCATAGTTCGGCTCGAATTTTCCCCGCTTGGCACGATTGGGGATCATAGGTCTTTTGACCACTAGCACGAGTTCTCCTTGGCGGAATGTCCTCGGCCGGGTCAATCTTTCATATGAGCGCGTCATCTTTGCTTTATAAGCTTCTAGATTTTATTACGCTATGAGCCGGGTTTCATCAAGGGCATCAAGCTCCTCAAGCCGAAGGTGAGCATTTTCTTCGTCCGTCAGCTCGAAGTGGACTGCCACTCGTAGAGAGGGCAGCTCTATCTCGAGGGGAAGTACTGCTTCTGTACCGAATACCAACGCGTACGACGTTGTGTTCGTGGCCGTCTTGAACGTAGTTTGATACGCCCAGAGAGCCTCTTGCAGTCTCTCGTGCCAGTCCTTCTTATTCCGGGACACCGTCTTCTTCATGATCTTTGTCAAGGTCTTATTGAAGGCCTCAGCTAGACCGTTAGCTCGCGGATTATAAACTGAGGAATATCACCAGTCTATGTTATGCTGTTGCACTAAGCGGCTGATCTTGTGGCTCCTGTAGGCTGGCCCGTTATCGGAGATGATCCGTCGCGGAGTTCCAAACCGATATATGACGTGCGTCTTAAAGAAATGGAGGATATTCTCCATCTTCAGTTCCCTCAGCGGTACCGCTTCTGCCCATTTGGAGGAGTAGTCAGTCGCCGTCAGGATGAAACGATGTCCCCTGGAATGCTGGTTCGATAGGGCCGACTATGTCAGTTCCCCATATTTCGAACGGCCAGCTAGCCACCGTTGGATGTAGTGGATTTGGATGCTGGTGGATGAAGTCTCCATGGATTTGGTATGAGTGGCATTGCTTCGCATATTCGAGGCAGTCTTGAATCATCGTAGGCCAGTAGTAACCCATCCGTTTAATCTTCAACTTCATCTTTGGGCCTGCTTGGTGAGAACCACAGAGTCCGTCATGAACTTCCTTAACGACTCTCTTCGCTTCGTCAGGTCCTAGGCATCTCAACCACAGAGAATCAAACGACCTTTTGTACAGAGTATCATTGACGAAGGTGAAAGACAGAGCTCGTCTCATGAGCTGATGTCTTGAGGACGCATCTTCGGGCGTTCGACGGTATTTGAAGTAGTCTATAAAGACTTCTCTCCAATTCTCGGCCTTTTCCCGGTCTTTTATTTGCAGGGTCGTCTGCTCAGTCGCTTCCTTTTCTTCGGATGATTCCGGAGATATTTCTGCTGGGGCAAGCACCTGACGGCTTTGTACCACAATCCTGACGTCATCGAGATTCTCGTCAGCCAGTTCTTTAGTGAGCTTGGTTAATGCGTCCGCTTTGCTGTTTTCTGCACGCGGTATGTTTTCCAAAGTGTAGGAGGGAATTTGGGTCAACAGTTGTTGCACCTTTTCGCCGTACTTCACCAGCTCTGGTTTGCACATTTGGTAGTCGCCATTTACTTGACTGACGACCAGTTGGGAGTCTCCATATATGAGGAGGTCTTCAATTCCCATGTCGATGGCGATCTCGAGGCCTGCTATCAAAGCTTCGTATTCGGCTTCATTGTTCGTCCTCGGTTCTGTTAAGGAGAAAGCAAAGCGCATTATCCCTCTTTGTGGAGTCATGAAGATAAGGCCTACCCCCGATTTGATTATAGGGGTACTTTGTTTGCGCTTCTTCATGGAAGATGCTCCATCGAAATAAAGCTCCCATCGGGTATCGCTCCCATCGATCGCATCAAACGCATGTTCGTCTGGCAGCTCGCAATTCAAAGGAGAGTCTGCAGGTATTGGATGCTCGGCGAGGAAGTCGGCGATGGCCTGGCCTTTCACTGCCTTAAGAGGTTGATAGGTTATTGAAAACTCCATTATGAGCAAGGCCCATTTGGCGAGTCTCCCTGTCAATATGGCCTTTGACATCAAATATTTAAGGGGGTCTACCTTCGATATGAGACGGACTTCATGCGCCAACGCATAGTGTCTGAGCTTTGTTATCGCAAAGATCAACGCCAGGCAGTGTTTTTCAATGGGGGAATAGTTACTTTCTGCCCCCAGTAGAACTCGACTCAAATAGTAGAGAGCCCTCTCCTTCCCTTGATCGTTCTCTTGTGCCCATAATGCGCCTAAGGAACCTTCGAGGGCTGTTGTATAAAGAATAAGATGTTTTCCTTTGACCGGAACAGCCAGCACTGGCGGGTTCTACAGGTACTGCTTGATTTCATCCAGCGCGCTCTGGCATTTGTGATCCCAAACAAACGGAGTTCCCTTCTTTATCAGGTGGCTGTAAGGACGGCATTTCCCAGAGAGATTGGCTATAAACCGCCGGATATACGTGAGCTTTCCTTGGAGAGACCACAATTGTTTGAGAGTCCTTGGCAAGGGCATCTCCATGATCGCTTTGATCTTTGATGGATCTATCTCGATACCTCGGTGTCGGATGATGAATCCCAGGAATTTGCCCGAGGAGACCCCGAATGCATATTTGAGAGGGTTCATCTTCAAGTTGTATTGCCGAAGACGTTAAAATATGGTCTTCAGATGCTCCAGATGCTCTTCGTATGCCTTGCTCTTAACCACAAGGTCATCGATATAGCATTCGACGATTTCATGTATAAGGTCATCGAAGATCGTTGTCATAGCCCTTTGATAAGTGGCACCGGCGTTCTTTAGACCGAAGGGCATCACCTTGTAGCAGAATATGCCTAGCGGAGTCCTGAAGGCGGTGTGCTTCTGGTCTTCGGGATGCATCTTTATCTGGTTATATCCTGATGAGTCATCCATGAAGGAGAAGACTTCGTGAGTGGACGTATTGTCTATCATCAGTTCGGTGATTGGCACTGGGAAATCATCTTTCGGGCAGGCTTTATTGAGATCCCGGAAATCCACGCATATGCGCATTGTCCCATTTTTCTTCATCACCGGGACGATGTTGGCGATCCAATCGGGATACTGAACCTCCTGAATAAACCCAGAGTCGATCAGCTTCTTGACTTCAGCGTTGATGCTCATCTCAAGCTCGAGCCGCATTCTTCATGGCGCCTGTTTGACTGGCTTGACATCCGGGGATATTGCCAGTTTATGTACAGCAATTTCTGGATCTAGTCCTGGCATTTCAGAATAGTTCCATGCGAAGCAATCTCTATACTGTACAAGCACGTCTTATAATGAAGCCACCCTTTCTTCAGATAGCAGCTCACTAACGAACGTCGGTCGCGGGTCGTTCGCCGCCCCCAACTCAATTTTCTTAAGGTTATCCGCAGTGGTGTGTATTCCATCTTCCAGCTTTTTCGGCGCTGGTGGAAATTCCGAGATCACCCCGTCATCGCTGTTTTCGAAACACCAGGGAAGGTCATCCATATTCTCGGGCCCTTCTTTGATATTGTTATCATATGACAAGTACGAGCTCGCTTCTAAGACCGATGTGGATCTAGTTCTGCTCTCGTGGCTTTGGGTTCATGCTTCTGTGGCGGCGTTACCCTCCAGCTGTCAGACAGAGCGAACTTGCCGAGCTGATACTGATCTTCGACCCAATTCTTGAAGGTGAAGCAGTCTTCGAGAGGATGCCCTATTACTCGGTGATAAGAGCAATAGTTTGGGTATGAGATTTCGCCTGCTTGTTCGGGGTGTTAAGACTCTGGCAGTGTAAGCATCTGATATTTTATAGCTCGGTCAAGTATCTTCTTCGTCTTGTCCCGGGGAAAGAGTATGCTCGACTCATCTTCTTTACAAGGGAGAGATCTGGACCGCTCGATTCCCGCTTGCGTGGCTTCTTGGTCCCGCTTTGTCGTTGCTGAATGCCTTTTCTGCTCTTTGACTTGTTTCTGCCTCTGTGTCGAGCCTTTTTTGCAACAGGTTGACAGGGAGCGGCATTTTCATCTTTCTCAGCCTGTTGAAGGAGGCGTTGCGTCCTGGCCTATTTCGCGGTTGTAGTCATCTCGAACCTTTTGACCAGCTTCCCTTATAAGCTTGTTCATTTGTTCTTCGAACGACGGACTGGGGATTTTTACATCGGGGACTTTTTCTGGTTTAGGATTAGCGTCCTCCCATTGAGCATCCCCTTCTTCATTGAAGTCATGCACGACGTAGCAATCGCGGAGTAGCTCTCGTTTCTTGGACCTAATGTATCCAAGCCCGATTGTTTCCATCCTCCCACTAGGTAACTTGTGCTGAGTTCCGGGGACGTTCCAGACCTTCTCATAGAATTTGGCATTTCGAGCGGTCTGTTTGAAGGATATCCCCTGGCGTTTCAACAGCCTCTTCAAGCCTTCTGTATAATATCTGGGCAGACGGATCGGCTGAAGCTTGTCAAGCGTAGGATCCATACCGTGCCAGATTTCTCCACTTTGGTTTCTTCAGAGCGGTAGAATAGAATTGCCTTTTCGCCTTCTCGCCGGGGAAGGACATAGAACGTCCGCAGCTCCTCTACACTGTAGGTATCGAGCGCATCCAGTTCTTTATGATGTTTAAGTGGAACCATGGCGACTTGTAGACTTTGCTCTTCGTCAGCGGACGTTTGTATTGAAGGCCGAGCAGAGAATATAGCATGGACTCATCTTCTGAGTCACTACCAAAGATCAACGTAGGAGCGGATGGTCCCGGCTTATTGTATTGGGGTGGACCCGAATAAACTATCTCCTCTTCCTCCTTGGTATCACTCCTAAAGACAGGGATGGTGGCGTTAGCTTTGTTCTCCGGCTTGTGACACCTCTCCGTGTCTTCGAAATCCGGTAAGAAGTATTTGGCATTTTCATATTTGCGGACTTCGTTCACGGAGAACGGGTTCAGTTCTCCCGTCACGGTATACTCGAGACCATCCTTAAATTATTCCATACACTGATGCTGTATAGAAGGGATGATATTATACTCGTGTAACCATGGTCGGCCGAGCAGAGCATTGTAGCATGTCTTGGCGTCTATGACGTGAAATTTAATATCTGTGACGAGCAGCCCAAAGCGTAGCGTCAATATCACAGATCCAAGAGTCCGGGATGATTGGGAGTCGAAACCAGAGATGGTGATCTTATCCCGCGCTAGGTGCTGGACGCTCATGCAGATTTCTTTTAACACCCGCACGTTAAGGAGATTAACGGAAGACCCATTGTCAACCAAGATTTTGCCTATCTTTATATCATGGCAATACCTTGAGACATAGAGGGGGCGATTGTGTTCGCTCGTCCCAAGGAGAAGGTCTTCATCGCTAAAAGTGACATCGGCCGTGTGCACTTCCTCCAATTCATCCTTCATCTTTTCCTCGGCAAGGAAAGCTTGGAATTGTTCCGGCTCCTGTAGTGCCTTGATTAATGAATCCCTTGCTTCTTTTGATAGTAAAAGGGCGTCAAGAATGCTGAGCTGCGAGGGTAGCTTTCTCAGATACGCTAAGACGTTGTAATCCACCTTATTTTTCTTTGGCGGGTCCTTGGCAGTTAGCTCTTCCATGACCTGGTCATCTAGGGCAATATCCTAAGAGACCTTTTCTTTCCCTTTATCTTTTTTATTTGAGGGTCCGAGATTCTTTTCAGGTAGCGTACGATTACGCAACCGGATATTTTCGCAGACGTTCGGCTCTTCTTCTTTTCTCGAGGTGGACTCTTTAAAGAGGGGGCTAAGAGCCATTTCTTCGTCAGAGTCGCTCCCGAATGTGGGAACTTGCGCTTTCCCGGCGTTAACCATGCGACAATCACCGGTAGTTCTTCTAGGCTCCTCGGTCGCACTTTTCCGCTCCCAACGAGTTTTGCGCTTCTCCCGTTTAAAATGTTGCCGGTGAGCGACATATCCCTGCCACCATCTATTGAAAGCTTTGCACTCTTCGGTGGGGTGCGAAATCTTCCAATGATACAAGCAGTAGGAAGGGTGCATTTCTGCTTCACCGGCAATATTTCCTTCAGAGGGTGGTAGCTTCATACCCATTGATATGGCCTTAGCAAACCTTTTCCTCGTCTTGAATTTGCTTTTATCTGCGGTGGATATATTCTGCTCCAGCGGGAGTGTCTCAACTCTTTTGTCAAGGCGCTGGCACTTGGCTTTTTCAAATATGACCGCCTCGCGTTCCCGATCAGCTTTACTTTCCAACAGAGCTTCGTTGAGGAATGCGTCAATTGTTTCATCCGACGGCCCCAGAATTTCCGGTTTAGGATCTGCCCCCAGCTTTTCAGTGCAAGGAGTTTCCTCATCGTTTATAAACGAATGGGAAATCATATGACAGCTCGCCACGTATTCCTCGGATTCATCCAACGAGCTCTCCCCCTCATCTTCTTCTTGAAAGACGTGGTTGAGGAACTCTTGGAGTGTGATAGGAGTTCGTGCTTTCTGGTTGTACTCTTCCAGTGCGTCAATTTGTTTTTGTAAGTCTGTGCGCTTGTCGCCAAGCTTCATGGGTTTCTTGGATTTCTTCTTTTTCTTCTTTGAAGATTTTGACGGCTGGTTGTGAGTACTTAGGCCACCACCATCGATCTTTGGAGTTGAGCGCGGTTTCAACATCCCTTCAATGATCTCAGGTTCCAATGGGTTCTTCCACCTGATCGCTGGGCATGTTTGAAGATCATTCAGCATCCTCTTTGTTTTGGCTAATAGCACAACCTCCCATGGAGCCTCTTCAACGAGGGAGCACATTGCCCCCGGCGTATTCACCCTTTTAGGGGTGTGAGGCTGCGGCGGATTCATCTTCCATCTGTCGGACAATGCGAACTTGCCCTGTTGGTACTGGTCCTCAATCCAATTTTTGAAGACGTAGCAATCCTCGATCAGATGACCCAGTACTCAATGATAGGGACAATAATTGGGATCATTGACGTCGTTTGGCTGCGGCGGACGTCTTGGATCCGGCAGATTTATGAGTCGGTTGCGCAAGGCCAGCTTGAACAATCTTCTCGTTTTATCTCGGGGAAACGAGTAAGGACGTCCTAGCCTCTCCTCAAGGGGTACGCGCAGACGCATATTATTTTGACGGACAACCGATTTCAAGTTGCTCGGATGTTGTTGAGCATTAGCGACAACAATTGCTTTTCCCTTCCCCTTTTCATTTCGAGAGTCCGGCTTTGGAGGGGGAGGTCTATGGCCCATCTGATCCATCTGAGCTAGCTTGTCGATCAGGGCCTGGAAGGTAGTCGGCTTGAAGAACATCATGAATTGTGAGATAGTTGCATGAGGATCTAAGGTGCCCACGAACATGCCTACCGCCGGTGCTTCTTCAATGCGTTGTTCGCATTTTGACCATAAATTCTACCACCGTATCGCGTATTGGACCCATGTCTCGCCTGGCTTCACCCTGGCATTAATCAATGCCGTTATCGGGGTGCGTTCGCTGGCGCTTGCGAAACGCTGGGTAAACAGCAGTTCCATCTCCGCAAATGTCTTGATAGAGTCGTTTGGGAGCTCGGAGTACCACTCGAATGCTGTATCTGACAAGCTGCCGACGAACTGGAGAAGAAACAATTTATCATCACCGCCGGTGTTGCCACAAAGTGCCCTGAACTGGGCAACATGCTGGTGGGGATTTCCCGTCCCCTTATGAACATGAAATTTCGGTATTGTATAGCCCGGAGGGTACTTGATCTGATCGTACCAGCTTGGATACGGTCACCCCGTCTTGACAACTTGGCCGGCTGCCTCAGTCGCTTGATGAACTCGTATCTGCTGAGCTATATATTCGTCCAAGTCAGCTTTGGAGATTGTCTCCTCCTTGGCTGTTGACAGAGCCGGTGGAGGATTTGACGTTTCTCCCCTGTCGTCTTCAAGGACGATCGGAGGATCTTCAGCAGGAGGATCTTGTTGGATCATCATTCCCACCATGTCCTGGAACAGGAGGGCCATTCTCTTTATATTGACTGCTTGTTCCGCAGCCTCTTTATCCTTCTTTTCCAGTACCCTGCGAAGGAATTCAGCGTCAGTTTCTTGCTCCTGGCGTTGATCTGAGGACGCTTCGGGGCTTTCTTTCGGCCCAGTGAGTGAGGCCATCGCGTTCATCATTTCTTGGAGTTTCTGCTGTTGCTCCTGAGCTTTAGTCACTGACCGTGTAAGCGGTCTATGACCTGTAGATGTACGGCTGTCCTCTTTACCAGACGCCATGTAGACAGTATGGACCACAATGCCCCCGGACTTAGGGCGTTTGGGCTCGCCCCCTTTGGCATTTGTCGCAGGCGTGGGGACCTTCTCCGGCCTTCTTCTCTTGTGAGCCGTTGAAGTTGAGGGGGCCATTGCAGCGGGCACCCTGGCGGTTGTCGTCCTTTGCTGTTTGTCAGGACGGTTCTTTTCTTCCTGCACTTTTGCCCTTTTCTGCCGGTGAGAGTGATCTTGGTCGATTACGGAATCTTGAACCCTCCGCCAGACCTTGTAAATTTTGGGGGACAGCCGTTGAGGGGGCTGCTCCAGCTTAGTTTCTGTAACTCTCTCCGCAAGTGGAGGAGACCTTTTCAGTGTGGCAGTCGGAGAGTTCTTGCGTACCCTCCTTAGCGGTTCAAAGCTGTTCCCGGTCGGAACAGCAGCATTAACTTCCACCATTGGAGCCGGTGGAGTTAACCCAGAGGGGGAGTTACCCCCGGCCTTCCTTACTCGGCGCCAGTGGCGATGTCGAGCGTGACGAGCCGTTGGGGCTGGCTCGGCGATAGGGATAGTTTCGTCTTGCCCCCTGTCCGGATGAGGTGCCGCTGGTGCCAGCCTCTTAGAGACTGATGTTATCTTTTCAGTAGCGGTATCTAATCTGTCAAAGACAGACCTTCGAGCAGGAGGAGGAGCCGGAATAGTCAGCCTTGAAAAGGCCGACTCTTTAACATGAGAAGCCGCCTTGACGACTTCAGGAGCAAAGGTAGCTATCCTTCTCGGGGCGGCCACTTCAGGGTTCATAGGCTTCTTGGCGGGCCCATCAGAGTTCTGGTTCAGCCCGGTAAAGACAGAGGCTGCCGGTTTGATATTGGACGACCCGTTGAGAGGGGTCGCAGTAGTAGTGAGCCGATCGAAGACCGACTTCTTTTGCGCTTCCGGTGCGGGCACTGGAATGGTGAGGCTTGCTGGTGGGAGCATGGTCCCGAAAAACAGACCGGTGGTGGCCTGAGTCACCTGTTCCACCGGCATGGCAAGGATGGAGGCCGCTTGAGGCCCATAGGCTACACCTCCAGGTGAGGCGGAGCGTCTGTTGCACTTGCATTTGAAGCAGCTCGAGCAGTTGGATGCCATTGATGCTTGATTTCTGATTTGTTCGAAAGAGTGTGTTTTGTAGTTTAACCGCAATCAATAACGGTGTCGCGCATAGCTAGACCGAGATGAGTATGGGTCGTCCTCTGGGAAACGTGGAACCTTTTATTTTTACTTTAGATGTGTTGAGAAAGAGAGGAGTGATAAACAATTTTATAGAATGGTTTCTAGATCTACGTTAAACAAGAATGTAAAATATAGATCTAGATTATTTTAAAGATGTAGTTAATATAATAAGAGGGCTTGTAGGGTTCGTTAGGATTTAGTAGTTATGGACGATTAATTAAAAGTTACCATTTTTATCCATTAATAGATTTAGAACTAGAACGACGGTGATGCGTGTAGATTAGGGTTTCTGGAGGGAAAAGGAATCCCACTCTTAACCCTTATCTCGACACGGAACTCCGTTCATATCTAGCCTTTACCAAAACAATCATTAATCTAATCTCTAATTGCGGTCGGAACTAGCAAAGAATTGCTAGCGCGCCCGATTAGGATGTTAATGATTCTTTTGATAAAGTTCCTAAAATTTATAGGACTTAAAAAAGGTTTAGTTATTTTCATCGTCCATTAGCCTACCCTAATCCTACGAACCCTAACAAGTGGAGAATTACTCGCGCATGTTGGGAAAAGAAGATGAAAAGACAGAGAAGGAAAACATAATGTAAAATACAAAAGAATTAAATAAAATAACTACCTTTATTAATTAACTTGAACAATCTACACTTTATTCCGTAGAAAAATGATTACAAACTAGTCGCTTCTCGATCTTTCCTAAGGAGGTAGACGAACAGTTGATGATCAGCCTGGATGCGTGAGCGTCTGGGGCTTTGTGATCGCGTCGGCTTGATAACTTTTCCAAGAGGCTCTCTGTGCCCTTTTATAGTGCAAAGCCAGAATCTTCTTGTTGAAAACTTGGTAAAATTCATCATAGATTTATGCCTCAAAATTTTAGCCAACGATCTCTCTAGATTGCCGCGGATCCGCGGCCAACAGGAGGGTTTGGCCGCGGTTCCGCGGCCAATGGTGGGGATCTCTTGATCATTTTTCTTGGGCTTTGTGATTGTGACATGTGGCAATCCTAGGCACCTTCAGAATTCAGAAATCTTCTCTCGGTTGCTTCCAGACTTGGTCTCCAAGTTTTGCTTCTTAATTTGGCAAGTTTTCTTCAACAACTTGATTTGTTTGATAAATTCTGCATAGCAACTTGGAAAATTCTGCACAATAATCTCAAATAATATTTAGTAGACTTAGTTCTACTAGGATTAGGTCAATGAATTTATTTGCACACATTTTCCTACCAAATGCTAATTAAAATATATTAACACATGGAAAAATAGTATTTTTACACATAAACCCTCATATGTATAATATATCATAATAAAATCTTTTTTTAATATGAAAATGGTAGGAAAAATGTAATACAAATGTGCAGTTTTATCAACTGAACAAATACCCCCAAACTTATCTTTGATCGTCCCGAGCAAACTAGTTTATTTAAGAGGAGAAAAAGAAAGGAGAAAACTAAGTACACTTTCGTAGGCAGACACGATTGCACTGAGCACGTGCAACAAGTCGTTAAATCTCTAGGTGTCCCTAGTAGGAGGAGTGTTGGGTTTTCAGCGGATTACACCCACAAAATCCTATAACAAAAGAGAGATGGTGAAATTTACATATAAAGATAAGAACCATAAAAGAAATACTTTGAAAAGTTTAGAGTTTCCAACTATGCTAGCTTTTCAGTTGTCATGAGCCCTATCTTAATAGTCATGAAAAAATGTTAGAAATCACATCATCCCTCAATAAAACATCGTCTTTATTCTTCATTCCTACCATTCATCCAAACATTGATCATATAACCCCACGTGTGTGTAAAGAACATCCCTACACTAGGAGAATTCAATTCAAGCTATCATACTCTTGTCCATCTACCTTAGTACTTTTTAATTTGATGAATATTAAGATTTGCTCACACATTTTCATGCGACCGTTAATACTTCTTGAGTTACTAACCGACCGATTACTCATGTGCTTGCTGATTCGGTGATAATCTTTTCCTCGTCTTGCATCACCTAAGGCTTAGCAGTGACTCCTAGACCAGTTGGCCTCAGGGCACTAGGTGAAGAGGCACCCTCGCTATATTTTTTATTGCTGCCTTGGAGATAACAAAATCAGTGTTCATTTTTCTTTCTTTTCACCATTTTTATATTTTCTTCATTTTTTTTTCATTTCCTTCATATTTTGGCTTTTAGACTAGAGCATTTCAAGGTATTCTCTACTATCCCGAGTTTCAAGACGTGTGAAAGTGCATATAGTAGGGTATCAACATTCAAATGTTTGGCTTTCAGAATAGAAACTATTTTTCAGACTTATTTTTATCCTCAAATTAGTGACTTCCTTCATCTTACTAACCCTTGGGACAACAGCTCATAACTACTTATTACTAGTTCGTTTAAGAAGACTTCTAATTTTCTTGGTTTTCTTAAACTATTCCTATCTTTTGGATGTAATTTTTCACTTTCGACTCTTTTGTTAGAAAAGAAATTTTTTTAATTTTTTTTTATATTGTGCTTATGCAAAGTATAATGCAAATTGATGTGGTGAGTATTCCCGCCTGTTACGCGGGTGACCCGGGTTCGATCCCCGGCAACGGCGCCATTTGATTGGTTCGAAAAGAGTGTGTTTGTAGTTTAACCGCAATCAATAACGGTGTCGCACGTAGCTAGACCGAGATGAGTACGGTCGTCCTCTGGGAAACGTGGAACCTTTTACTTTTACTTTAGATGTGTTGACAAAGAGAGGAGGGATAAAGAATTTTATAGAATGGTTTCTAGATCTACGTTAAACAAGAATGTAAAATATAAATCTAGATTATTTTAAAGATGTAGTTAATATAATAAGAGGGCTTGTAGGGTTCGTTAGGATTTAGTAGTTATGGACGATTAATTAAAAGTTACCCTTTTTATCCGTTAATAGATTTAGAACTAGAACGACGGTGATGCGTGTAGATTAGGGTTTCTGGAGGGAAAAGGAATCTCACTCTTAACCCTTATCTCGACACGGAACTCCGTTCATATCTGGCCTTTACCAAAACAATCATTAATCTAATCTCTAATCGCGGTCGGAACTAGCAAAGAATTGCTAGCGCGCCCGATTAGGATGTTAATGATTCTTTTGATAAAGTTCCTAAACTTTATAGGACTTAAAAAAGGTTTAGTTATTTTCATCGTCCATTAGCCTACCCTAATCCTACGAACTCTAACAAGTGGAGAATTACTCGCGCATGTTGGGAAAAGAAGATGAAAAGACAGAGAAGGAAAACATAATGTAAAATACAAAAGAATTAAATAAAATAACTACCTTTATTAATCAACTTGAACAATCTACACTTTATTCCGTAGAAAATGATTACAAACTAGTTGCTTCTCGATCTTTCCTAAGGAGGTAGACGAACAGTTGATGATCAGTCTGGATGCGTGAGCGTCTGGGGCTTCGTGATCTCGTCGGCTTGATAACTTTTCTAAGAGGCTCTCTGTGCCCTTTTATAGTGCAAAGCCAGAATCTTCTTGTTGAAAACTTGGTAAAATTCATCATAGATTTATGCCCCAAAATTTTAGCCAACGATCTCTCTAGATTGCCGCGGATCCGCGGCCAACAGGGGGGTTTGGCTGCGGTTCCGCGGCCAATGGTGGGGATCTCTTGATCATTTTTCTTGGGCTTTGTGATTGTGACATGTGGCAATCCTAGGCACCTTCAGAATTCAGAAATCTTCTCTCGGTTGCTCCCAGACTTGGTCTCCAAGTTTTGCTTCTTAATTTGGCAAGTTTTCTTCAACAACTTGATTTGTTTGATAAATTCTGCATAACAACTTGGAAAATTCTGCACAATAATCTCAAATAATATTTAGTAGACTTAGTTCTACTAGGATTAGGTCAATGAATTTATTTGCACACATTTTCCTACCAAATGCTAATTAAAATATATTAACACATGGAAAAATAGTATTTTTACACATAAACCCTCATATGTATAATATATCATAATAAAGTCCTTTTTTAATATGAAAATGGTAGGAAAAATGTAATACAAATGTGCAGTTTTATCAACTGAACAAATACCCCCAAACTTATCTTTGATCGTCCCGAGCAAACTAGTTTATTTAAGAGGAGAAAAGGAAAGGAGAAAACTAAGCACACTTTCGTAGGCAGACACGATTGCACTGAGCACGTGCAAAAAGTCGTTAAACCTCTAGGTGTCCCTAGTAGGAGGAGTGTTGTCTCCTGAGGGTTTTCAGCGGATTACACCCACAAAATCCTATAACAAAAGAGAGATGGTGAAATTTACATATAAAAATAAGAACCATAAAAGAAATACTTTGAAAAGTTTAGAGTTTCCAACTATGCTAGATTTTCAGTTGTCATGAGCCCTATCTTAATAGTCATGAAAAAATGTTAGAAATCACATCATCCCTCAATAAAACATCGTCTTTATTCTTCATTCCTACCTTTCATCCAAACATTGATCATATAACCCCACGTGTGTGTAAAGAACATCCCTACACTCGGAGAATTCAATTCAAGCTATCATACTCTTGTCCATCTACCTTAGTACTTTTTAATTTGATGAATATTAAGATTTGCTCACACATTTTCATGCGACCGTTAATACTTCTTGAGGTACTAACCGACCGATTACTCATGTGCTTGCTGATTCGGTGATAATCTTTTCCTCGTCTTGCACCACCTAAGGCTTAGCAGTGACTCCTAGACCAGTTGGCCTTAGGACACTAGGTGAAGAGGCACCCTCGCTATATTTTTTTATTGCTGCCTTGGCGATAACAAAACCAGTGTTCATTTTTCTTTCTTTTCACCATTTTTATATTTTCTTCATTTTTTTTTTCATTTTCTTCATACTTTGGCTTTTGGACTAGAGCATTTCAAGGTATCCTCTACTATCCCGAGTTTCAAGACGTGTGAAAGTGCATATAGTAGGGTATCAACATTCAAATGTTTGGCTTTCAGAATAGAAACTATTTTTCAGACTTATTTTTATCCTCAGATTAGTGACTTCCTTCATCTTATTAACCCTTGAGACAACAGCTCATAACTACTTATTACTAGTTCGTTTAAGAAGACTTCTAATTTTCTTGGTTTTCTTAAACTATTCCTATCTTTTGGATGTAATTTTTCACTTTCGACTCTTTTGTTATAAAAGAAATTTTTTTAATTTTTTTTTATATTGTGCTTATGCAAAGTATAATGCAAATTGATGTGGTGAGTATTCCCGCCTGTCACGCGGGTGACCCGGGTTCGATCCCCGGCAACGGCGCCATTTGATTGGTTCGAAAAGAGTGTGTTTGTAGTTTAACCGCAATTAATAACGGTGTCGCACGTAGCAAGACCGAGATGAGTACGATCGTCCTCTGGGAAACGTGGAACCTGTTACTTTTACTTTAGATGTGTTGACAAAGAGAGGAGGGATAAAGAATTTTATAGAATGGTTTCTAAATCTACGTTAAACAAGAATGTAAAATATAGATCTAGATTATTTTAAAGATGTAGTTAATATAATAAGAGAGCTTGTAGGGTTCGTTAGGATTTAGTAGTTATAGACGATTAATTAAAAGTTACCCTTTTATCCATTAATAGATTTAGAACTAGAACGACGGTGATGCGTGTAGATTAGGCTTTCTGGAGGGAAAAGGAATCCCACTCTTAACCCTTATCTCGACACGGAACTCCGTTCATATCTGGCCTTTACCAAAACAATCATTAATCTAATCTCTAATCGCGGTCGGAACTAGCAAAGAATTGCTAGCGCGCCCGATTAGGATGTTAATGATTCTTTTGATAAAGTTCCTAAACTTTATAGGACTTAAAAAATGTTTAGTTATTTTCATCGTCCATTAGCCTACCCTAATATTACGAACCCTAACAAGCGGAGAATTACTCGCGCATGTTGGGAAAAGAAGATGAAAAGACAGAGAAGGAAAACATAATGTAAAATACAAAAGAATTAAATAAAATAACTACCTTTATTAATCAACTTGAACAATCTACACTTTATTCCGTAGAAAATGATTAAAAACTAGTTGCTTCTCGATCTTTCCTAAGAAGGTAGACGAACAGTTGATGATCAGCCTGGATGCGTGAGCGTCTGGGGCTTCGTGATCGCGTCGGCTTGATAACTTTTCCAAGAGGCTCTCTGTGCCCTTTTATAGTGCAAAGCCAGAATCTTCTTGTTGAAAACTTGGTAAAATTCATCATAGATTTATGCCCCAAAATTTTAGCCAACGATCTCTCTAGATTGCCGTGGATCCGCGGCCAACAGGGGGGTTTGGCCGCGGTTCCGCGGCCAATGGTGGGGATCTCTTGATCATTTTTCTTGGGCTTTGTGATTGTGACATGTAGCAATCCTAGGCACCTTCAGAATTCAGAAATCTTCTCTCGGTTGCTCCCAGACTTGGTCTCCAAGTTTTGCTTCTTAATTTGGCAAGTTTTCTTCAACAACTTGATTTGTTTGATAAATTCTGCATAACAACTTGGAAAATTCTGCACAATAATCTCAAATAATATTTAGTAGACTTAGTTCTACTAGGATTAGGTCAATGAATTTATTTGCACATATTTTCCTACCAAATGCTAATTAAAATATATTAACACATGGAAAAATAGTATTTTTACACATAAACCCTCATATATATAATATATCATAATAAAGTCCTTTTTTAATATGAAAATGGTAGGAAAAATGTAATACAAATGTGCAGTTTTATCAACTGAACAAATACCCCCAAACTTATCTTTGATCGTCCCGAGCAAACTAGTTTATTTAAGAGGAGAAAAAGAAAGGAGAAAACTAAGCACACTTTCGTAGGCAGACACGATTTCACTGAGCATGTGCAACAAGTCGTTAAACCTCTAGGTGTCCCTAGTAGGAGGAGTGTTGTCTCCTGAGGGTTTTCAGCGGATTACACCCACAAAATCCTATAACAAAAGAGAGATGGTGAAATTTACATATAAAGATAAGAACCATAAAAGAAATACTTTGAAAAGTTTAGAGTTTCCAACTATGCTAGCTTTTCAGTTGTCATGAGCCCTATCTTAATAGTCATAAAAAAAGGTTAGAAATCACATCATCCCTCAATAAAACATCGTCTTTATTCTTCATTCCTACCTTTCATCCAAACATTGATCATATAACCCCACGTGTGTGTAAAGAACATCCCTACACTCGGAGAATTCAATTCAAGCTATCATACTCTTGTCCATCTACCTTAGTACTTTTTAATTTGATGAATATTAAGATTTGCTCACACATTTTCATGCGACCGTTAATACTTCTTGAGGTACTAACCGACCGATTACTCATGTGCTTGCTGATTCGGTGATAATCTTTTCCTCGTCTTGCACCACCTAAGGCTTAGCAGTGACTCTCAGACCAGTTGGCCTTAGGGCACTAGGTGAAGAGGCACCCTCGCTATATTTTTTTATTGCTGCCTTGGCGATAACAAAACCAGTGTTCATTTTTCTTTCTTTTCACCATTTTTATATTTTCTTCATTTTTTTTTCATTTCCTTCATACTTTGGCTTTTAGACTAGAGCATTTCAAGGTATCCTCTACTATCCCGAGTTTCAAGACGTGTGAAAGTGCATATAGTAGGGTATCAACATTCAAATGTTTGGCTTTCAGAATAGAAACTATTTTTCAGACTTATTTTTATCCTCAGATTAGTGACTTCCTTCATCTTACTAACCCTTGGGACAACAGCTCATAACTACTTATTACTAGTTCGTTTAAGAAGACTTCTAATTTTCTTGGTTTTCTTAAACTATTCCTATCTTTTGGATGCAATTTTTCACTTTCGACTCTTTTGTTATAAAAGAAATTTTTTTTAATTTTTTTTTTATGTTGTGCTTATGCAAAGTATAATGCAAATTGATGTGGTGAGTATTCCCGCCTGTCACGCGGGTGACCCGGGTTCGATCCCCGTCAACGGCGCCATTTGATTGGTTCGAAAAGAGTGTGTTTGTAGTTTAACCGCAATCAATAACAGTGTCGCACGTAGCTAGACCGAGATGAGTACGGTCGTCTTCTGGGAAACGTGGAACCTTTTACTTTTACTTTAGATGTGTTGAGAAAGAGAGGAGGGATAAACAATTTTATAGAATGGTTTCTAGATCTACGTTAAACAAGAATGTAAAATATAGATCTAGATTATTTTAAAGATGTAGTTAATATAATAAGAGGGCTTGTAGGGTTCGTTAGGATTTAGTAGTTATGGACGATTAATTAAAAGTTACCATTTTTATCCATTAATAGATTTAGAACTAGAACGACGGTGATGCGTGTAGATTATGGTTTCTGGAGGGAAAAGGAATCCCACTCTTAACCCTTATCTCGACACGGAACTCCGTTCATATCTGGCCTTTACCAAAACAATCATTAATCTAATCTCTAATCGCGGTCGGAACTAGCAAAGAATTGCTAGCGCGCCCGATTAGGATGTTAATGATTCTTTTGATAAAGTTCCTAAACTTTATAGGACTTAAAAAAGGTTTAGTTATTTTCATCGTCCATTAGCCTACCCTAATCCTACGAACCCTAACAAGCGGAGAATTACTCGCGCATGTTGGGAAAAGAAGATGAAAAGACAGAGAAGGAAAACATAATATAAAATACAAAAGAATTAAATAAAATAACTAGCTTTATTAATCAACTTGAACAATCTACACTTTATTCCGTAGAAAATGATTACAAACTAGTTGCTTCTCGATCTTTCCTAAGGAGGTAGACGAACAGTTGATGATCAGTCTGGATGCGTGAGCGTCTGGGGCTTCGTGATCGCGTCGGCTTGATAACTTTTCCAAGAGGCTCTCTGTGCCCTTTTATAGTGCAAAACCAGAATCTTCTTGTTGAAAACTTGGTAAAATTCATCATAGATTTATGCCCCAAAATTTTAGCCAACGATTTCTCTAGATTGCCGCGGATCCGCGGCCAACAGGGGGGTTTGGCCGCGGTTCCGCGGCCAATGGTGGGGATCTCTTGATCATTTTTCTTGGGCTTTGTGATTATGACATGTGGCAATCCTAGGCACCTTCAGAATTCAGAAATCTTCTCTCGGTTGCTCCCAGACTTGGTCTCCAAGTTTTGCTTCTTAATTTGGCAAGTTTTCTTCAACAACTTGATTTGTTTGATAAATTCTGCATAACAACTTGGAAAATTCTGCACAATAATCTCAAATAATATTTAGTAGACTTAGTTCTACTAGGATTAGGTCAATGAATTTATTTGCACACATTTTCCTACCAAATGCTAATTAAAATATATTAACACATGGAAAAATAGTATTTTTACACATAAACCCTCATATGTATAATATATCATAATAAAGTCCTTTTTTAATATGAAAATGGTAGGAAAAATATAATACAAATGTGCAGTTTTATCAACTGAACAATTTCTGTCCAGGCAAAAGACCAAATCTTAGTAACTTGGAACTCAAAGGCAACCATTAACATACCGCGATTCGTTCGCGAAAACGACACACGAAGTGTGGAGTAGAAAGAGGAAAAGGTCCCACCGGGCGTGCCAGAATCTGTTCCCCTCCGAACGGCGGCCGAGACGACGGACGTCTTGCCTGAGATTCGGGGCAGATGCTATTTGGTTTTATCCGTCCACCTCTCCGAAGATGCCAAGTTGATTTATGGCACCGTGTATCGGAGGTTTAGACGGATGCGACCAATGTAGCAGACTTCGTCAGATTCCCCCTCGCTTGAGGGGTTTTTGATTGTGGGGAGCTCTTCCCTGCAGGCGCAAGCCCCGGCAGTTAATTACGCTACCGCATCGCGGTAACAATTTTCTCCTTCTCCAGAATTTCACTTCGTGTCGTGGGTGTTTATTTTGTTTGTGGTTGCCCGTGGATTGTATACGGAGACTAATTTATGTCGTCGCCCGTAGGACGTGGATTAGTCCAAATCCGTATTTACTTAGATTTGGGTTTGGTGTTTTAGTTTAAGGATACGTTAGCCATATTGAGGCTAAGATCAACTTAAACGTTCGTTAAGGATACGTTAGTCTGATTTGAGACTAAGATCAACTTAACAGAAAGAGCATTTAGGGGCTCTATTGTTCCAGTTTAGGGACGTAGTGGTTCATTTAATGTATGGCCGTCGGGATCCGTCACCTCTCTGACGACGTTGAAGGATTACAACGACAGGTGTCAGAGGAGTTCGGAGATGTACCCTTGAACCAAAGTTGATTGGGGTCTTTTAGTCCAATTTGGGACTAAAGTCTGTTTGAATGTTTAAGGATACGTCAGTCATATTTGAGGTTAAGATCAACTTAAACGGGATCGTTTAGATCCGACAAAAGAGCGTTTGGGGGCTCTATTGTTCCAGTTTAGGGACGTAGTGGTCCATAGATAGTTTAAGGACATTGCGGTCCATTGCCAGTTTAGGGACATGGTGGTCCATCGTTCCCGTTTTAGGGACGGATATTAGTTTAAGGACGCATTAGTCCATGGGTTTAAGGACCCCATAGTCTATATAGATGTGTTTAAGGATGCATTAGTCCATTAATTTAAGGACGCATAAGTCCATGGGCTTAAGGACCCCACAGTCCGTATGGGTGTGTTTAAGGACGCATTAGTCTATTAGTTTAAGGACGCATAAGTCCATGGGTTTAAGGACCCTACAGTCCGTATTAATGTGTGGTTGTCGGGACCCATCACCTCTCTGACGACGTTGAAGGATTACAATGACAGATGTCAGAGGAGTTCGGTGATGTACCCTTGAACCGGATGTAAATTGATTTAAGAGAGCAGTCTTGCTCAGTCAATTTAATTTGAGGACTTACGGCCATGATTGGGCTAAGTCCAGTTGAGAATATTCAACGTTTTTATCTTTGGCCTACTAGGCCTGTGCTAGGGCTTTGCCCCTGTTTAATAATGCACTGCATTTTCTTTTGGCCTGCTAAGCCTTTTTGATTTGGGCTCTGTCCCTTTTAAATGATGCACAGCATCTGTTTTTGTTTGGGCTCTGCCCTTTTTTCTTAAAATAATGCATTGCATTTTATTAGGCCTGCTAGGCCCTTTTTAAGTGGGCTTGGCCCTTCTGTAAATAATGCAGTGCATTAATCAAACTGACAGTGGCCATGTGGCCTGTCAGATACTTTGCGCCAATTATTGAGCGCAAGCGCATGTGGAGGTGACACGTGTCACGCTCTGGTGAGCGCAAGCGCAGTGCGCTGCGCTGTTGCACTGCTGACACGTGGCGCGCTCTGGTGAGTTGCGCCAATTTAAGAGAGCAGTGCTCTATTTTAAAAGCGCATAGCGCAAGTTATTCTGGTGCTGACACGTGGCGCTCTCTGGTGGCTTGCGCCAACCCAGGAGCGTAACAGTGCAGATTTGCAAGTGCAAAGCACTGTTTTAATATCTTGATCCAATTTTGGATTCAAGAAAAGAATCTTTAAGATTCCAGAACCAATGGTTCATAAAAAAAAGGCAATGCCCTTGTTATTTATTATATTTTTTATTGGAGACTTTTGATCTTGTTCTTAGATCAATGATATTTTCAGAAGAAAATCTTCTTTTTTATTCAAAGGGTTTACCTTTTTTCCTCTTTTGAGTTCTTCTCAAAATTCTTTAGAGTTCTCTCTTTGTTTCTGCGTTTTTGTTTCTCTGTGTTGTGTTTTTGGAGTTGGGGTCTAGGGCCTTTATATAGTGCCTATTAATTTGTTAAATTTGTTAAAGAGATCATTCTCTGAGTGATTTGGGGAATTTTCCCCACCGTTGGATCTTTGATCCAAGAGTTTCTGTTTTACAGAAGACAATCTTCTTGTTTTAGCAAGAACAGAAATATCTTACTGGAATTTTAATTCTGTTTGGCGCAAACGCACCAGCACTTGACACGTGTCACGCAGCGCAGAGCGCAGCGCAACTGCGCTGACACGTGTCGCGTCGCGCAGTGCAGAGCGCAGCGCAACTGCGCTGACACGTGTCGCGCAGCGCAGAGCGCAGCGCAACTGCGCTGACACGTGTCGCGCAGCGCAGAGCGCAAATCATCTGAAGCCTTGCTTCTTTTATAGAGCCTTGCTCTGATTGAGTGCGCTGCCTTGGGCGCTGCGCTCCCTGCGCTGGCGTGTCTGATTTTGACACGTGGCGCTCTTCGCGCAGTGCAGGGGATCTGAAGCGTTGCTTCATTTATTTAATTTCAATCTTCACTTTAATTTTCAAAATAGAGCCTTGCTCTGATTGGGGGAAACAGAAGCGTTGCTTCGTTTCCCGCCTTGGAATTTGAACAGAGCTTTGCTCTGATCGGGGTAAACATACGCAATGACAGCAAATGAAGCAAAGGCAATATTCCTAGCTTCAAGGGTCTTGACGGCAACTCATATAAAGCCTGAAAGACCATCGGAGGTCATCCCACACCAGCGAGGAGTGATCACCACCATGACATTCGTCTCGATACAGCAGACGCAATGCCAGCAAATGAGGCAAAGGCAACATTCTTAGCTTCAAAGGTCTTGACGGTAACTCATATAAAGCCTGAAAGACCATCGGAGGCCATCCCACACCAGCGAGGAGTGATCACCACCATGACATTCGTCTTGATACAGCAGACGCAATGCCAGCAAATGAAGCAAAGGCAACATTCCTAGCTTCAAGGGCTTGACGGCAACTCATATAAAGCCTGAGAGACCATCGGAGATCATCTCAACATTCATCTCATTTCAACAGACACGACATCAACAAATCGGAGCTGCGGCAAAATTCCCAGTTCCATGACTCGACGATGCACAAACAACCGAGGGTCAATCTTTCCTGGCCACGTAGAACACGGCCTATGTCAATCCAGACCCCGTGGGAAACGTCCAAAGCGGAGCCTGGTCCTCGCAGAACACGGCTATGTCAAACCAATCCCGTGGGAAGCATCCAGAGCAACTCCTGACTCCATGTAATGCGGATAATGGTGTAGGGTGTTTTTCGTTACCCCATTGAGATGGGAATACACGTGTGCTTGTCAGGCGCATTACAGATTTCCCCTGCCTAGGGTAGGCTGGGGTTTATTGATTGTGGAGATCCAAATCTCCGGCAGCCGCGGACTAAGCTGCCGTTAATTACCCCTCGACTTTGTAGCGAGAGAACCTCCGATTGACGGGTTAAACTGGTCATGTGAACTCAACGTCCAGTGTTGTGTTTTGAAGGGGTTTTGGATATATCGGGGGGCCCCACAGAGTTTTTACGGGGGTCCCGCTACCTGGATAGCGGGCTGGGGGTCAAGGGGGTTAGTAGCCCCTTGCGGGGTGCGGGGCAGCACCCCGTTAGAAATTTTTTTCTAACAAGGACAGTGTCGTAGAGTATGTATGTGTGTGTGTGTATAAAGGGAAAGGGCATCCAAAGGATGCGTGGGGGCCAGCGCCTCGCGTGCATGGCACGCAGGCGCTGGGCGCTAGCGCTAGCGCTCTGGGCGCGAGCGCACTGGGCGCTGGGCACGAGCGCTTTGGGCGCTGGGCGCACAGCGTGCTCGGCACGTGGGTGCTAGCGCTCTGGGCGCTGGGCGCACCACGTGCTCGGCACGTAGGCGTTGGGCGCTCTTGGCGCTCGACGCTGGGCGTCAAACAGAAAGGGGACTTTGGTCCCTGCACTGGGAGCTGTGCTCCCGATTTGTGGAGTTAAACTCCTAAAAAGTTTAGAAATGATGAAAGGGGGCTGCTTTGTTTCTCCCTTTGGCTCTGGATCTTCCCAAGATGGGATTTTTGGAGATGGGTCTCCTCCTTCCTCCTCTGTTGGCTGGGTCTTGAAGGACAAGAAGTATGAGATTTTAAAAATCTCTTATTTTTAAAATCTGATGGAAGATCTAAGTTCCCCTTTTGTGGTGAAAAACTATTTAGTTTTGGAAAAGGAAGAGTAAAACTCTTGATTTAATTGAAAAATGGGAAGAAGGTTTAGAACCTTGATGAAGGAGCAGGAGGCACAAAGAACCCTAGTTTTTGGGGGAATGAAAATTGTATCCTTTATTCATCATCTTGTTGTCTTATATAGGCTTACACATTTACATATAGCCCCTTGGGCTTTACAAAATGGCATTTTGCCCATCCCATGGCTCATGTGCCATTTCTTTTTGCACATAAGCCATGGGCTTTACAAAATTTTGGCTTTATGCCCATTCATGTATGAAAAAAATTACATCAAAATTATTTATTACATGATTTTTTATTTCAGTATGGGGGAGGCCGCCGCTTCATGTTCGGGCTCGACTCGGGCATGAGTCCACTTGATTTTGGCTTGGGCCCACTTGGTTTGGGGCCGACCTTGACTTGACTTGGTCAACTAGGGGTGCAAATTTTGACCCCAACAAAGTGCCCCCCATCAACTCATGCACACTGCATGCATGAGTTGTGTGCATGAAATTGATGGAGCTTGAAGTTAGACTTCGAGGTGGAACATCATTCCAGGGGCGGAGCATCATCCCGGGGAGCATGATTCCCGGGGATCGGAGCATCATTCCGATTCGCGGAGAATAATTCCAGGGTCGGAGTATCCCTCGGGGAGCATGATTCCCGGGGATCGGAGCATCATTCCGATTTGCGGAGCATAATTCCAAGGTTGGAACATCATTCCGAAGAGTCGAAACATAATTCCGAAGAGTAGAGGCATGATTCCAAGGATCGGAGCATCATTCCGAAGAGCGGAGAATGATTCCAAGGATCGGAGCATCATTCCGATGAGCGGAGCATGATTCCAGGGATCGGAGCATCATTCCGATGAGCGGAGCATGATTCCAGGGATCGGAGCATCATTCCGAAGAGCGGAGCATGATTCCAGGGATCGGAGCATCATTCCGAAGAGCGGAGCATGATTCCAGGGATCGGAGCATCATTCCGATGAGCGGAGCATCATTCCAGGGGATCAGAGCATCATTCCGAAGAGCGGAGCATGATTCCAGGAGATCGGAGCATCATTCCGAAGTGCGGAGCATGATTCCAGGGGATCGGAGCATCATTCCGAAGAGCGGAGTATGATTCCAGGGATCGGAGCATCATTCCGAAGAGCGGAGCATCATTCTAGAGGGATCGAAGTATCATTCCGAAGAGCGGAGCATCATTCTAGAGGGATTGAAGTATCATTTCGAAGAGCGGAGCATCATTCCAGGGATCGAAGCATCATTCCGACGAGCGGCAAACATTCTGACCGAAGCATAATTTCGATGCAGAGGTTGATTCCCAGGCGACGCATAATTCCGACAGGGAAGGCAAATACTCCGAGGCGAAGCATGATTTCGACACGGGGTACATTCTGAGACGGAGCATGATTCCGGCATAGAGCTTGTTGGCCGAGTTGATTTCGAGACGAAGCATAATTTCGACAGGGAAGGCAGATACACCGAGGTAAAGCATGATTTTGACACGGGGTGCACATTCTGAGACGAAGCATGATTCCAACGCAGAGCTTGCTGGTTGACTTGATTCTGAGGCGGAGCATAATTCCGACAAGGAGGTCGTTTGTTGATTTCGAACCGAAGAATAATTCTGACAGGGAAGGCAGATACACCAAGACGAAGCTTGATTTCGACACGGAGTACACTCTGAGACGGAGCATGACTCCGACGCAGAGCTGGTTGGTTGATTTGATTCCGAGGCGGAGCATAATTCCAGCATGGAAGGTAGATATCCCGAGGCGAAGCATGATTTCGACACGGGGTAAATTCTGGGACGGAGCATGATTCCGCCGCAGAGGTTGTTGGTTTGATTTGATTTGGGTTGACATCAGCATCGCTATACTGGAATACGGTACCAGAAGCGAATCATCATTTGTCATGAGCGGATTTGGGAATTGGTTTTTGTTTGGCATCTGTATTGCTGCACTGGAATAATGCCAGGAGCAACTCATCATTTGCCACAGGAGGATTTGGAAATTGGTTTTTGCTTGGCATCAGTATCGCTACACTGGAATATGGTAGCAGGAGCGAATCATCATTTGCGCTTGTTTATCAGGAAGCGATGGCTTAGGAGACTGGTTTTAGGTCCATATCACCTAAGACTTTTCAATTTTGTGAGCCGTAAGGGTCTCACTAATCATTTTCTCCCTACGGGTCGTAAGGATCCCGTAGGTGTATTTTCTCCTTAGGAGTCATGGGGACTCCTAAGTGTGTTGCTCCTTTGTAAGTCGTAAGGATCTCACGCGGGAATTTTCTCCTCACAAAGTCGAGAGGACTTTGTGAGTGCATTTCATCTCTTTTTCACGAGTTTGCGCCCTTTCGGGTTTTCACAAACTCGCCGACAGTCCTGCTGTTTTTACTCACGGAGCCCTTTCGGGTTTTTATCCGTGCCCATTTTACTTGTGGACATACCTTTTTTTTCACCGCCGGTGGGACTTTGAATGTGCTCTCACCGGTAGGACTTGGGAGAAATTGGGACCGTTTTACGCCCGCGGATTGTATACGGTTTTGCAGGATATATAATCCAGACCGTAGGGCCATAAAAATTTTGGGACTTTGTTGGCGTCTGCATCGCTGCTCTGGAATATGGTATCATGAGCGACTCATCATTCACCGTTGGGGTATGGGATTTAGAATTTGGCTGACGTCTGCATCGCTGCACAGAAATATGGTACCGGGAGCGACTCATCATTCGCCATTGGGGTATGGGATTTGGAATTTGGCTGGCGTCTGCATCGCTGCACTGGAACATGGTACCAGGAGCGACTCATCATTCGCCATTGCCTATTTAGTAAGCGATGGCTTAGGAGACAGGTTTAGATCCCTATCACCTAAGGCTTTTCAATTTTATGGGTCGTGAGGGTCCCATAAAAGCATTTTCTCCCTACAAGTCGTAAGGATCCCGCAGGTGTATTTTCTCCTTAGGAGTCGTGAGGACTCCTAAGTGTATTTTTCCTTTGTGAGTCGTAAGGATCCCATGAAGGTTTGTTCTCCTCATGTATCGTGAGGACACATGAGTAGGTCTTCCCAATGGACCATAATTCCAAGGACGGAGACCGGCCGCTGGACTAGTGGTTGCTGTGGGGTATGGGTATGATAAGAATTATTTGAGCCCATGGATTGTATATGGTAGTCAACTTGGGAACCAACCATAGGGCCGGGAGAATTTTGGGAATTTGAATTTTGGTTGGCGTCCGCATCGTTGCACTGGAATATGGTACCAGGAGCGACTCATCATTCGCTGTTTTTTTTTATACCGTGATTGCTCTATCATTTCAGCTTTTCTTATCGCGAAGGTCGCGATTGCCCTATCATTTTGGCTTTTTATTCGCGGTTGCCCCATTATTTCGGCTTTATTTTCATTTTTATTTTTACTCGCTGATTTTCATTGTGAGTTGCCCCATCATTTCGGCTTTTCTTTTTATTTATTTATTTACACATTTTTTGTTTATTCACATATTTTTACATTCCCAGTTTAGCGACTTAGAGGTCATTTATTCCCAGTTTAATGACATGGTGGTCAGCTGTTTCCAGTTTAAAGACTTAGAGGTCATCTGACGGGGAGCTTAGAGAAGATACCCGATTGAGCAGTTGTCAGGGGCACCGCCGGAGTTTGCTCGAGATGCCTTATTATTTTGTCGGCGTCGATGGTCTTGCCCCCAACTGGGGCCAAGGAAAGTCGTTCAAATACCGACTTGCGTTCGAAGATGGCAATTGAAAACTATTAATCTGTACAAAGAAGCATGATTTCAGTACAGGGAATCAATGTATATGTTGATTGAATTCGCATGGATATTTAACCCTAAATATGGGAGGAGAGATAGGTCTCACCGGGCATCCAAGAAGCTGTAGGGTGTTTTTCGTCACCCCAATGAGATGGGAATATACGCGCGCTTATCAGGCGCATTACAGATTCCCCCTGCCTAGGATAGGCTGGGGTTTATTGATTGTGGAGATCCAAATCTCCGGCAGCCGCGGACTAAACTGCCGTTAATTACCCCTCGCCTTTGGAGCGAGAGAACCTTCAATTGACGGGTTAAACTGGTCATGTGAACTCAACGTGCAATGTTGTGTTTTGAAGGGGTTTTGGATATATCGGGGGCCCCGCAGAGTTTTTACGGGGGTCCCGCTACCCGGATAGCGGGCTGGGGGTCAAGGGGGCTAGCAACCCCCTTGCGGGATGCGGGGTGCGGAGCAGCGCCCCGTTAGAAATTATTTTTTAACAAGGACAGTGTCGTGGAGAGTGTGTGTGTGTGTGTGTATAAAGGGAAAGGGCATCTAAAGGACGCGTGGGGGCCACCGCCTCGCGTGCATGGCACGCAGGCGCTGGGCGCTGGGCGCACCATGTGCTCGGCACGTGGGCTCCGGGCGCTCTGGGCGCTGGGCGTCAAACAGAAAGGGGACTTAGGCGTCAAACAAAAAGGGGACTTTTGTCCCTGCACTGGGAGCTGTGCTCCCGATTTGTGGAGTTAAACTCCTAAAAAGTTTAGAAATGATGAAAGGGGGCTGCTTTGTTTCTCCCTTTGGCTCTGGATCTTCCCAAGATGGGATTTTTGGAGATGGGTCACCTCCTTCCTCCTCTGTTGACTGGGTTTTGAAGAACAAGAAGTATGAGATTTTAAAAATCTCTTATTTTTAAGATCTGATGGAAGATCTAAGTCCCTCTTTGTGGGTTTTGTGGTGAAAAACTATTTAGTTTTGGAAAAGGAAGAGTAAAACTCTTGATTTAATTGAAAAGGGGGAAGAAGGTTTAGAACCTTGATGAAGGAGCAGGAGGCACAAAGAATCCTAGTTTTTAGGGGAATGAGAATTTTATCCTTTATTCATTATCATGTTGTCTTATATAGGCTTACACATTTACATATAGCCCCTTGGGCTTTACAAAATGGCATTTTGCCCATCCCATGGCTCATGTGCCATTTCTTTTTGCACATAAGCCATGGGCTTTACAAAAATTTGGCTTTATGCCCATCATGTATAAAAAAAATTACATCAAAATTATTTATTACATGATATTTTATTTCAGCATGGGGAGGCCGGCCGCTTCATGTTCGGGCTCGACTCGGGCATGAGCCCACTTGATCTGGGCTTGGGCCCACTTGGTTTGGGGTTGACCTTGACTTTGACTTGGTCAACTAGGGGTGCAAATTTTGACCCCGACAAATGGTAACCTCACCCATCACTTACGGGTCCTCACGACTCGTAAGGGAGCAAACTCTCTTGTGAGATTCTTACGACTCTCAAGAGAAAACACACTTAGGAATTCTCACGATTCTTAAGGAGAAATTACACCTATGGGATCCTCTCGACCCGTAGAGAGAAATACCTTTATGAGATCCTCATGGGTCATAAAGTTGAAAAGCCTTTGGAGGCAGATCTTAACCTGAGTCCTAAGCCATCGCTGTCCTACAAGGAAATTAAAATAGATTATCTACAAAATGCATTTACTAAAAGGGACACACCATCATGAAGCAAAATATGTCTTTTATTCATGAATCAAAATGAATACAAAGTACAATTTATGAAAGAATCAAGAATATATTTTCAGTTAAGAACATGTATAAGAAAGAATAAGAAAATAATATAATACATCTTTCAAGCTGGCGGATGATTCAAAAGGTTCATCAGTTCGTCCTTCCTTTTTTGGGTCTCTGCTTCAAAATTGACTATGGCTGCGAGACGGGTCTCCGCTTCCGACTGTTGGGCCTGATGCGAGGTAAGCCGGCCTTCAAGCTCCTGCTCAGTAGCTTTATGAGCATCAACTATCGTCCAGGTAAAGATAACAGCTTTATCTACATCCACCACGTCCTTGATTGCGTCTTGAAACTCCTGCCAAAGTTCATATGCGTGGGTGGTCTTAGCTGTATATTCGACTTGAAGCTCCCCGAGCGCGGTTGAAGCCAGCTTCCTCTCTGAGAACTTTCGGCGGAGCCTCTTTTCACAGGAAAGCGTATTATCGGCGTACCGCTTAATCAGCCCCTGCAAGCTTGTCTTCGCAGCCACTACCTCCAAAGGAAGGCGCGCACATTCAAGACTATACAAGCAAGCATCCACTCGACGACAGAATTCGACCCAGACTTGCACCAATGCTTCACTGTGATAAGTGGCAAGAAAGGGGAGAGAAACGTTGGCTTCAGCAGCAAATTCTTCGGCCGTAAACGAGCTACCAACACGAAGGTCTTCGATCAATTCTAACAAAGAGTGAAGGCTTAACTTTGCCATACGTTCGGAGGCATGCAGCGCATAAGGGCCAGACGACATGAGAATGCGAGTCTCCAACGGGGTAAAAGTAGGCAGAGATGTTAAAAATTGATAAATGATTAGCGAAGGTTGCAAACAGAGGACAGATGCAAAGGCGTCGAAACTTTACTTACCCACGTTTATACAAGAAGAGTCAGGAAGATCCCCAGGCCTATCGAGAACCTCAACCTCATCATCAGCTTCCAGAACTACAGAAGACATGAACATTGTTATATGAAGAAGTAACAATACCGAGAAAGGAGCGAACAATGCTAACCTTGTCCGGAAGATAGAATGATGCGCTGAGGGGATATCGCCTGTGGAGCAGCCAGTTCCAGCAGACGCTGGAAAGACTTCCTGGGAGACAGGCCAGCGATGGACGCCGCCAATCCCCATAGCTCTGAAAAAACAGAAAAGTTCAGATAATGAAGAGATCGCTAAAATAAAAGATAGAAAAATACCTTTGATGCTCCTCCCACTCTGGGTTGGAGGGATGGCAGCTTCGGCGGCCTCCTCCGTGCCCCCAGGCACATTATCAGAGATGTGAGCCGGTATAATAACTTCCGGTGGAGGAGAAGTAACCATCGCTACAGGCTCCAATGAAAGGATGGTGGCCTCGACTACCTGTCCCGCAGTCTACGGGCCGTCCCCAAAGAGATCCATCGAATCCGCGGCCAATGAAGAGGCCTCTTCCGGAGGAGTAAGCACCGGGGAGCGGGAATCATTGAGGGAAGCTCCATCGCAGGAACAACAGGTGCATCGATCCCCTCCACACTGATTAGTGCCTCATCAGGGATATTTGCAGAGTCCATAGTCAGGGTGCGACTTGGACTCAGATCCTCTGCCATCAGCGAAGTCCCTGCAAAGTTTGCGCGAGGATAAGGATACGTGTGTGTGTGTGTGTGTGTCTAAGTAGTGCAAAATGCTACAAAAGGATATATAAGTGTACCAATGCGCAAAGGAGCTTCTAGTATGGCTTGTTCAAGCCGACGTTCTTTCCTGAGGAGGTATGCTCGCCGGGGTTCGAGGGTAGACTTGTGTCCACTGGTCCACAACGAAAACGCATCTTCGGCGTCGGCTGAGATAGGCTGCTTAAGGGCTCTCTCGCCTCCTTCTTCCAAAGGACCTATAAATATCCGCCGTATTGATGGAGGGTCTTCGTAAAAGATGACGGCAGGATAAGGCCTCTTCGGGATCCTTACATTCTCGGATTCATCCTGTGAACGTCTTATAGTCTCGGCTAGTTGTGCAGCTTCCTCGGCAGATGAACCAGGAAAAAGAAGACTGTCTTCCGTCGGAATAGTAACGGTCTTCTTCCCCCGCTTTGACCCAGAGCTAGTGACTGTAGAAGATCGCTTCCTTCCCCTTGCCGCCCGCTTTTTGAGCTTCTCTTTGGTTTTGAAAGGGAGGGAAGACTTCTTCACGACCTCCGCCAAGGGGATATTATCATCAGAGCTAGGTTTTACCTCTGTAACCGTTATGGTATCCGTCATCGGTCGTTCAAGCGAAGCCTCTGTTGGCAATGAGGCGCGAAACCTTTCCTCCTCTCCGAAGATTTTAAGCGAAGCAGCAATGGCTTCTTCTGTGGAGGCACCTGTTAAAACAACAGGCGTCAGTCAAAGCATGATAAAAAAATAAAATGAACAGCAGAGAGATAAGGGCAAAATATACCTAACTGCGCAAGGACGGCCAGTTCTTTTTCGAAGACGACTGACTGTTTGGAAGCTTCGATGGTAGCTTCCAAATCGGCATCATCGAGCGTCCCAAATAAACCCTCATTGGTCCCATATTCTTTAAAGCCTTCGCTAGACGGAGCAAGGGGCGTCGAGCCTAATATGGTGTCCAAAGAAAGTACTTGTTTCTTTTTCTTCTCAGGACGAGCGCCGGTGGCCGATAACACGAGTTTGCGTTTAGTAGACGCCTTTGGACGACGAGTCCCAATTTCTTTTCTACGTCCGACTCGGGGGACGCAGCAGCCACCTCTTTTTCAGGCGCGCTGGATGGGGGCAACCCGTGCGTAGGGCTTAGCACGTGTGAGGGCTAAACTGCAGTGACCTCTCTCAAGGGAGGATGAACAATGTTCCGTCGCTTCAGAGGAACATTTTGATCACCAGCAAGCACTGCGCCCTTGCGATCAAGCAGCAATCGCTTTTCCTCCCTAATGACGGCACCCATCGAATGTTGGTACCACGCCACATACACATTCAGGGCTTGCGGAACACAACTCGGTTCGCTGATGAAGAAGTTAAACCCTGTGTTCAGGCGCATAAAATGATGTAGTGCGCTCCGAGTACCCTTTTCAGTGGCAGCCGGTTCTGCCAAGAAAGCCTCGAGTGGGACGCCCTGATTGTAGCTTAACTGCTGGGCGAAGCGATGCGGGTTATACCTCATGAATAAAGCCGAGTCATTCATCTTAAATACGAGAAAGCCCGGCCGAATAGTGTACAGATGAAGAATCTCCCGAGCTTTCAAGACGGAGGCCCCATCTTTAAATATATCCTGCAATGGCAGAATCGTCTTCCCCGATTCCTGGCCGACGGTCAAAACTTTATCAGTAAAGGACATGCCAGCTCCAACCGTACGCGAGCGAAGAAGCAAGCCTCTAGCTTCCCGTTGCGTTGGATTCACAATAGAAGTGCCGACCAGTCGCATGATCCGAGGGAACCCGCACCTGTCATAAAAACCCGGCCTCTTGTGGATGCGAAAGATGCCTAGCACGTGCAACTCGAGCCATGACGGTAAATAATGCATCGGAAAATTTACCGACTGCACCCCTGGCTCATTGGTATCAGCTGCCAAGCTGAGGTAGTGGTACACATGGGTTAAACCAGCGATCCCTACAGCCACTTGTATCCCAGCAACCATCCGATGTGCAGGATAGAAGACGGACGGCCTCATACGGCGAGGGTGCATGGGAAGCGCAAACTAACTCAGCCATAACCCAAGAAACCCTAAAAAGAACGTTTCTTCGTCAATCCCAGGAGCTGCCAGCTCTGCAAAAGGGATGACCGGGGTATCGGGTAGAAAGAAGCTCTTCTGATTTCCCTCCGCCGCCGGCAGGTTGCCCAAACCTAAGCCGAAAGGGTCGTCAAGACTGGCGAATTTCTCGACTTCTTCCTTCAATACTTCTGGGCGAAAAAAATAAGCAATAAAAGCCGTAAAATTAACTCCATGGTCTTCGGAGGCAAGAGAGAGGTTCTCATAAATATTCAACACCTTTATCAAACTCGGAAATTAGTGTTGAATAGCGTTCTCGGGAGTAAGATCCATTACCACTGATTTGGTGGCGAAAATATACTCATCCGGGGGAAGCAATTCCTCATAATGTTCCCCCCTAAAGGGTAAACCCGAGACCTCTGCAAACTCCTCCAAAGAAATGGAGACTTCTCGATCTGACAGGAGGAAGGTGTGGGTTGGAATGTTCCACTGCTCCAGAAATGCCCTGACCGACCATGTAGGAGGAATGGAATATTGAAACAAAAAAGCGTAAACGGCGGGATACAATCCGAGCTTCAGCAACTGTGATTTCTTCGCTGATAAAATATACCGAGCCCACTGCAAATACCCGGCTGGGTGACGGAGAGTTAGTCCTACATTGTATGGCTGTTCCCACGGGCGCGTCTCGCCTTGAAAAATGCGCCGTCGTAGAATGTCCAAGGCCACCGGCGGCTGCACGGGTATTGCGGCCATAGAAGGCCGAAGGAGACCCTCTTAAGTCCAGTTGACCTCCTCCACAGCGTAATTTATTGGAGGTGCATCTGTATAAGCGATCGCCGAAATAGGCTCCGAGGGTGTCGCACAGGAAAAGCTCCGTCGGCCCATGACAATTTGATCGTACCATTTGCCCCATAGATGCCGACTCTCGTGCTCCGGGTCATGGTCTTTGATCAGCGCAAAAACCTCTCAGTCTATAGTCGCCTAAGGAAATCCGCCTTCTGAGCGGATGAATGGAAAAGAAGTGTCGAAAGATGTCACCTGCGCGAAAAAGAACAACAGTCAACCCTTGGTGCTATAATTTAAACTTTGACGCTTGGTACTTTAAAATTCGTACCGCACTGGAATGCAGTAAAAAGGGGACCAAATGGGGACCTACAAAATCTAGATGACAGTTCATCATTAATAAGACAGCTGTTCCCCTCCGAATGGCGGCCAAGACATGGGACGTCTTGCCTGAGGTTCAGGGCAGATGCTATTTGGTTTTATCCGTCCACCTCTCCGAAGATGCCAAGTTGATTTATGGCACCGTGTATCAGAGGTTTAGACGGATGCGGCCGATGTAGCAGACTTCGTCAGATTCCTCCTCGCTTGAGAGGTTTTTGATTGTGGGGACGCTCTTCCCTGCAGGCGCAAGGCCCTGCAGTTAATTACACTACCGCATCGCGGTAACAACTTTCTCTTTCTCCAGAATTTCACTTCGTGTCGTGGGTGTTTGTTTTGTTTGTGGTTGCCCGTGGATTGTATACGGAGACTAATTTATGTTGTCGCCCGTAGGACGTGGCTTAGTCCAAATCCGTATTTTCTTAGATTTGGGTTTGGTGTTTTGGTTTAAGGATACGTTAGCCATATTTGAGGCTAAAATCAACTTAAACGTTAGTTAAGGATTCGTTAGTCTAATTTGAGCCTGAGATCAACTTAACGGGATCGTTTAGATCCGACAAAAGAGCATTTAGCTCTATTGTTTAGTTTAATGACATTGCGGTCGATTCTTAGTTTAGGGACATGGTGGTCCATTACATGTATGGCCGTCGGGACCCATCACTGCTCTGACGACATTGAAGGATTAAAACGACAGATGTCAGAAGAGTTCAGAGATGTACCCTTGAACCAAAGTTGATTGGGGGATCTATAGTCCAATTTGGGACTAAAGTCTGTTTGAAGGTTTAAGGATACGTTAGCCATATTTGAGGCTAAGATCAACTTAAACGGGATCGTTTAGATCCGACAGAAGAGCATTTGGGGGCTCTATTGTTCCAGTTTAGGGACATAATGGTCCATAGGTAGTTTAAGGACATTGCGGTCCATTGTTCCCATTTTAGGGACGGATATTAGTTTAAGGACGCGTTAGTCCATGGGTTTAAGGACCCCACTGTCCGTATGGGTGTGTTTAAGAACGCATTAGTCCATTAGTTTAAGGACGCATAAGTCCATGGGTTTAAGGACCCCACAATCCGTATGGGTGTGTTTAAGGACGCATTAATCCATTAGTTTAAGGACGCCTTAGTCCATTAGTTTAAGGACGCATAAGTCCATGGGTTTAAGGACCCCACAGTCCGTATTAATGTGTGGTTGTCAGGACCCGTCACCTCTCTGACGTCGTTCAAGAATTACAACGATAGATGTCAGAGGAGTTCGGAGATGTACCCTTGAACCGGATGTAAATTGATTTAAGAGAGCAGTCTTGCTCAGTCAATTTAATTTGAGGACTTACGGCCATGATTGGGCTAAGTCCAGTTGAGAATATTCAACGTTTTTATCTTTGCCCTATTAGGCCTGTGCTAGGGCTTTGCCCCTGTTTAATAATGCACTGCATTTTATTCTGGCCTGCTAAACCTTTTTGATTTGGGCTTTGTCCCTTTCAAATGATGCACAGCATTTGTTTTTGTTTGGGCTCTGCCCTTTTTAAAGTAATGCATTGCATTTTATTTGGCTTGTTAGGCCCTTTTTAATTGGGCTTGGCCCTTCTATAAATAATGCAGCGCATTAATCAAACTGACAGTGGCCATGTGGCTTGTCAGGCGCTTTGCGCCAATTATTAAGCGCAAGCGCATGTGGAGGTGACACGTATCATGCTCTGGTGAGCGCAAACGCAGTGCGCTGCGCCAGTGCACTGCGCTGTTGCGCTGCTGACACGTGGCGCGCTCTGGTGAGTTGCGCCAATTTAAAAGTGCAGTGCTCTATTTTAAAAAAAGCGCATAGCGCAAGTGGCTTTTATGGCTGACACGTGGCGCTCTCTGGTGGCTTGCGCCAACCCAGGAGCACAACAGTGCAAATCTGCAAGTGCAAGGCACTGTTTTAATAACTTAATCCAATTTTGGATTTAAGAAAAGAATCTTTAAGATTCCAGAACCAATGGTTCATAAAAAAAAGTGCAAGGCACTGTTATTATTATATATTTTTTTATTGAAGATCATTGATCTTGTTCTTAGATCAATGATCTATTCAGAAGAAATTCTTCTTTTTTATAAAGGTTTTTACCTTTTTTTTCCTCTTCTTGAGTTCTTCTCACAATCTTGATGATGATGTCGATGTTGATCCCTTTTGAATTGGGGTCTAGGGGCCTTTATATAGTGTTCATTAATTTGTTAAATTTGTTAAAGAGATCATTCTCTGAGTGATTTAGGGAATTTTTCCCACCGTTGGAACTTTGATCCAAGGGCTTCTGTTTTACAGAAGACAATTTTCTTGTTTTAACAAGAACAGAAAGATCTTACTGGAATTTTAATTCTGTTTGGCGCAGATGCACCAGCGCTAGACACGAGTCGCGCAGCGCACAGCGCAGCGCAACTGCGCTTGCTCAACTGCGCTGACACGTGTCGCGCAGTGCAGCCCTTGCGCAACTACGCTTGCGCACCTGCGCTGACACGTGTCGCGCAGCGCGACTGCGCTGACACGTGTCGCGCAGCACAGCGCTTGCGCAATTGAAGCGTTGCTTTCTTTAATTTTGTTTTAAATAGAGTCTTACTCTGATTGGGCGCGCTGCCTTGGGCGCTGCGCTGACGTATCAGCTTCTGACACGTGGCGCGTTGCGCGCAGCGCAAGGGATTTGAAGCGTTGCTTCAATTTTTGAATTTTTGAAATTCAAACAGAACTTTGCACTAATTGGGGAAAACAAATGCCCCCCCACCGTTGCGCTCACGTGGCGCACACGTGAGTGCGGCGGTGGCAAGATTTTGGCCGTTGGATCAACGGATGAGTTGAAAGGGCGCAGGCGCCTATAAATAGGACCCTTGGTCCTTAGTAAATGATTTACTTAGAGCCTTGCTCTTGTTTAAGAATTTTAGAGCCTTGCTCTCGTTTCTTTTCAAGAACTTCAGAGTTCAAAACCTAGAATCATCTTAGGTAAAATTTTAATTAAATTTAATTTAATTAACAGAGCCTTGCTCTCATAGATCTTTGATCTAAAGAAAACCCCTTTGGGGTTTCATCAACAGAGCCTTGCTCTCAAAAGTCCATAGATCTACAGAGATCTTGTTCATGGGTTTTAACCCATGAACAGAGCTTTGCTCATGGATCGAACATAGATCTATTTTGATCTAAAATGGAGAACTTTTTATAAGTTTCCATGGATTTCTTTTTCTTTTTTTAGACCCCAAATTTTTAATCTTTAGGAGTTAAAATTTTCTTTTGATGGATCTTTCCATCATTATTACAGAGCTAGGCTCTTTTTAGGAAATTTTATTCCCTTGAGACCAGAGTTTGACAAATGTCACTCTGTGACAGAGCTTTGCTCTGAAAGAGAAGATTTTCTCCTTGTCTCTAGGGATTTCCCATTAATGAGAATATTCTCTTGGGGATCTCTTTATTAATTGACAGTCTCATCCAATGATGGGGCTGTCTTATTAAATGATACACTGTCATCCAGATTTTGTGGGTCCCCATTTGGTCCCCTACCCACTGCATTGCAATGTAGTATAAATTTTAAAATGCCACGCGTTGGAATTACAACACTGACGGCTAATTTTTGTCCCTCCACAGGAAACATGCCTGATGACCTATCATTCCCGTTTGATCGCTCGGAGGGAGGTTTTCCCCAGGCACCAGTGGACCGAGAGGTGCTCACTCTCATCAAGGATCATGACCCCGAGCACAAGAACCTTCACCTGTGGGGTAGGTGGTATAACGATATCATCCAGGGTCGCCGAAGCTTCGGTTCCGCTACGCCGTCCGAGCCTATATTTTCGATCCCCTATGCGGATGAACCCCCGGTGAAGTATGCCGTGGAGGTCAAAAATTGGAATTCGGATGACCTCCTCCAGCCTGCAATTGGTGCTATTTCCGTGCAGCCGCCGCCGGCAATAGACATTTTGGGGAGGCGAATCTGTCAGGGTGAAGCACGCCCTTGGGGACAGGCCAATAACATTGGATTGATCCCACGCCCGCCCGCCGGATATTTGCAGTGGGCCCGGTACATCTTATCGGCGAAGAGGACTCATCTGATGAAGATTGGTTTGTATTCGGCCATCTACGTCTCGCTCTTTGAGTATCCCTCTCCTCCAACGTGGTGGATTAAGCCTTTTATCGAACAATGGAATATCCCCACCCACACCTTCCTGATGACGAACAGGGAAGTCTCTATCTCCTTGGAGGAGTTTGCTGAAATCTCGGGTCTGACGATGAGGGGGGAGCATTACGAGGAGCTGCTTCCTCCTGACGAATACGTCTTTGCCACCAAACCGCTGGTGTTTGATCTGACGCCGGAAAACTCTATTCAGCACCAGTTTCCGGGCTTGGTGAAGGTGCTGGACATATATGAAGGGCTCTATTTGGAATCAGGCGTCCGAGGAGTCAGTTTCGCAGATTTTATCGCCCGTTTCATTCGACCAGAGTTTCTATCGGAGCGGAGCGAGAAGTTCGCCCAGCTTGATGACCCTTTTGGCTTCGGCTTGGACCGTCGAGCCACATCGGAGGATGATCAAAAGGACTTTTATCTCCCCGGCGCCGCCGCCATGCCCCTGTCAGAAATCGCCGTCCTGGGCATGGATGAGGAGACCTTTTTTGTAGGGTTCCTGGGATTGTGGCTGTGCAGCTTTGCGCTCCCCATGCACCCGCGCCACATGCGGCCATCTGTTTTCTACCCAGCACATCGGATGGTGGCTGGTCTGCAGTTGACAGTAGGAATCGCCGGGCTGGCTCACCTTTATAATGGACTTAGCGTAGCGGCGGACGCTAATGAGCCTGGGGTGCAGCCTGCTAACTTCCTGATGCACTACTTCACCTCTTGGATGGAAATGCATGTGCACGGGGTGTTCGGCGCCCATAAGATCCCTCCGTTTTTTGAGAAGTGCAGACTCCTAAGAGTCATGCGGCTGGTCGGTGCCTCGATCGTGATTGTGTCTCCGCGGGAGGCTAGGGGGCTACTCCTTCGTCCACACCTGGTCGGAGCGAAGGTTTCTTTTTCGGATAAAGTCATAACCATAGGCTCAGAGACCACCAAGTCGGTAGTGCCGCTGCGCGATAATTTTAAGGACGGGGCCTCCATATTGAAAGCTCGGGAGATCCTCCACCTCTACTCCATTCGGCCGGGCTACCTGGTGTTTAGGCAGAATGAGATGGCGCTCTTCATGAGATATAACCCTCACCGATTCGCTCAGCAATCGAGCTATCACCAGGGGATCCCGATGGAAGCGTTCTTGGAAGAGCCCGCGGCCAGCTGAGAAGGGATAAGGAGTGCGATGCACCATTTCATGCGGTTTAACACGGGCTCCTATTTCTTCATCAGCGAGCCAAGCTGCGTTCCCAATGTTCTCAACGCGTACGTGGCTTGGTACGCGCATGCAATGGGACCAGTTATCCATATGGAGAAGCGCATGCTGGTTGACCGCAACGGTGCGCCTCCCGGCGGCGATCGCAACGCTCCCTTGAAGTCAAGGACCCCGGTCATTCCTCCGCTAAAAGATGCCGGAGTTGGGCCACCGCGTGTGTTGAGCCCTCCACGCGGATTGCCGCCTCCTGATACTGTGGATGCGCCGCCAGCGCCCCGTGCTCCAGTAGAGACGGTAAATGTGGTATCGCCGGAGTTCGGCGTGGGTGCGGATATCGGGACCTGCCGCCCTAAGGTGCCTGCAAAGCGCAAGTTGATCTTGGGTGCACCCAAGGCTGGCGGGCAGAAGAGGAAGAAGAAGTCGCTCTTCTCAGCTGACGTTGTATTCGGTCAGGAACCTCATACTCCCTATAGCGAGGGCTTGGGCGAGTACGGGACCAATAAAGGATTGGTTATGCCGCCAAATGACACTGATCTGGCGGCCGCCATTGCAGCTTCAGAGCGATTGGCGAGGTGCGACGCATGGCTAGCTAAGCTTGCACAATCGGGTAATTACTAGTCACATTTTCTTTATTGCATCGTACTTTTATTATTGTATTTGACTAAAGCTTTTCCTTTCTTTTCTTCAAACAGGCATCACCACTGAAGAAGCCATCGCTGCTTCCCTCAAAACTTTTCAAGAGGAAGAACGACTCAGAGCATCCCTAGGCCTCGGTACATTTCGATTCATTAAGTCTTTATTCTCCTTTTGTTATGGTCGATCTAACCCTTTCTTTTTCTCATCACAGGAACCACAATGCCGGTCCCGCAAAGTGACGCAGAGACTCTTCCCGGGCCAACTACTGAAGTCCCGGTCTCTTCGGGGCTGCCGCCAGAGTCTCGACTCGAAAAGCCGATGAGGGACGCCTTGAAGGCTCTGGAGGCATCTCTGTTCACGGACGATGACGCCTCAATGAAGGAAGCTTTGAAGAGCTCCGTCTTGACAGCTCAGGAGGAGAGAAAGCGGTTAAGGCGCGAAGCGAAGGCACGCAGGGCTGCTTTGGCCGTGGGAGCGGGTCCAAGCACCGTTCCTCATGCTGATACTCCCTCGGAAGAACCCCCGGTCGCCTTGTCTACAGCTCGCAGGCAAGTGGCGCGTGCAGTTCGGGAGGCCAACGATCAGTCCACCTCAGGTAATGTATCTTTCAAGATTTTGTTGTAAGAATTATAAACCTGTCGGTTCTTATATATCTTGTCCTACAGGGCCAAGTCCAACCGAGGGGGAGACGGAAACCGTCGAACCTAAAGGGACAGAGGAAGAGGCACCGGCTGAACCCGAGCCGACGGTGGGCGACGTCGCCGGGGTTGCTGGACCTAAGCCGGAAGCTGAGGGAACTGCACCAGAGAAGGTCGTTGATGCCGAGCCCAAGGTAGCGGCAAATGAAACGGCTACTATAACTGAGCTTGGGGAAGTAGCGGGCGGAGCGCCTGAGATCGGCGACCCCATGGCGACGGCGGATGAGACAGCAGCGACCGCCGAGCCTGAAGGAGTAGCGGGTGAGATGGGCGTGATTCCTGGGGACAAGCCAGCCACTCTTTCTCAAGAGTCTGGCAATGCTCCAATCATTGCTCTCCCCGTCTATGGTCTTCCGCGATCTCCTGGCCACGCGAGCACGACGACAGCCCCGTTGAGTCGGGTGATGAGGCCACGGGCGGTGGACTCGTATCGATGGAGGAGGGAGACGCCTCCGTCTCGGCTGGCAGCTCATCAGGTAAATTTCGGGTTACCGTCCCCCTTTTTTTATCTTGCAATCCTTTCTGACAAGTGTATCTTTATTTTTAACGCATGTGCGGCCAGTGCTGATGCTCCATTGCTCGAGGGAGCGCCGTCGGCTACTGCCTTGGCGGTGGCCACCTCTCAGCCTTCTCTTGTACCATCGCAGATGTTGGAAGGTATGGATTTGCAACCCATTAGTTTTATCTTTCAGCCGCATAATTTATGTACTAATGTCGTACTATTGCGTCTTTTCAGGAGTGCTTTTTGATCATCTCTATCAGGTGTTGCACTCGCACTTCTCCTTCCCATCTGAACTCGCTTCTTCCTCCAGTGACGCTGGTGAGTATCGTTTCCAATTGACGCCTTTCTTTTTTCAATAATGGAATTATTTCTGACTCTTCTTTGTCCTGATTGCAGTGCTACAAATCGAAGGAGGAGATGAAAGATCGGTCGTGCCACCGGTCCTCCCGGCCTTGCCGCCTGCTGCAGCTGGTATAGTAAACTATCTCATCGATTAATTTTTTTTTGTATTTCTTGAACCATCATATAATCGTATTTTTTTTAGCTGTCGTTCCGATTCCGGCGCCCTTTGAGTCTCGCGTTATAATGCCAGCAGGCCCCTTCCTGAGACGTCCGTCTTCAAAGGGTGCCGTAATGAGCTTGGGCATGCTGAGCGGATACGTCGAGGAGCTTGACGCAGACGCTCTCCCATCTGCTACGGATTTCGCTGTGGAGGTTAACCCGATGTTGGCGGCGCTTGTGAATTTTCATGATGGAGGCGTCGTCGAGCTTTGGGTCAATCACTGTAGGGAAATCGAGGTCCGCCTGCATCAATCGGAGTTTATGCGCCCTGCTCCCGAGACCTTAGCCGCAAGTAATCAAAGAGCAGCATGGATCGAGCAAAGCGCTTCTTACTTCCG
This sequence comes from Agapanthus africanus, assembly GCA_030015575.1. Taxonomy (NCBI): domain Eukaryota; kingdom Viridiplantae; phylum Streptophyta; class Magnoliopsida; order Asparagales; family Amaryllidaceae; genus Agapanthus; species Agapanthus africanus. Next base: position 109,909,329 of record JASDDO010000014.1, read on the forward strand.
CCGCCTGGAACAAGAAGCGGCTTTAAGGCTGAGGGAATGCCAAGAGACCTCAAGCGAGACGGCTCGTCTGCGCGCTGAGGTTGAGGCGAACGCTGCCCAGGTGAAGGCTATCTTCGAGGGCCTTCTGGAGCGTATTTTTAATAGGCTAAACCTGAAACGGAAGCTCGATGCCGCCGAGCGTGATGCCCAAGGCCGCGAAGCAGCTCAGCAGGCGGTTGGGGAGCAGCTTGCATCCTTCTTGCAGCAGCGGGCTCAAGTGGAAGCGGAACTGGCGGTGGTAGCCGATCAGGAGAAGGCATGGAAGGAAGTGCGCGAGCAATTGTTTGGGCTATTCAAGACGCTTCCTTCCCAGTAGTTGGCCTTGTATTGATATACTTGTAAAAAAAAAAATTTCGAATAAGATGTATCCATTCTTTATTCTTTATACGATTCACCTTGTACTTGATTGAATTAATAAAGATACACATTTTTTTCTTTGCAATGTCTTGTACTATTTCTTTGCTTTTTCCCTTCTCTTATTATCAGCATGCTGTCTTGATAAACATGGTTGACAGATAATAGAGTAAGCATCTTGGTTTCTTCAAGGGATAGCGATGGCTTAGGCTGCAGGTTCAGATCTGCTGCCTAAGACTTTTCAACTCTATGAGCCGTGAGGGTCTCATAGAGACTTTTTTCCCTACGGATCGAGAGGATCTCATAGGTGGATTTTCTCCTTAGGAATCGTGAGGATTCCTAAGTGCGTTTTCTCTTATAAGTCGTAAGGATCTTATAAGAGAATTTTCCCTCTTACGAGTCGAGGGGACTTGTAAGCGGTTGTTTTCCTCCTTGTCGAGATTCGACTTTGGAGAGTGAGACCCGTGGATAGTATGCAAGAGACCGTTTTAGGCCGACATGCAGGATCCCGGTACTTAGGAAACAAGTTTTTTAATCCCTGCTGTCTAAGGTTTTTTCTTTCAAGTTGAGACGAATCGGGAAGTCCTCGCGAAGACACTAATTTCCTCACGAGTCGAGACGAATCGAGGAGCTCTCGTCATGGACACTAATTTCCATGAGTTGAAGTATTTTGCCGAGGACGCTGGTTTCCTCGAGGTTGAAACGAATCGAAGTATTCCTGCAAAGACGTTGGTTTCTCTGCGGGCCGACGCGAATCAGGAAGCTCTCATCAAGGACGCTGGTTTCCCTGAATTGAGGTATTTGCTAAGGACACTGGTTTCCCTGGGGTTGAAACGAATCGATGAATTCCTGCAAAGACGCTAGTTTCTTTGCGGGTCGACGCGAGTCAAGAAGTTCTCGTCAAGGACACTGGTTTCCCTGAGTCGAAGTATTTTGCCGAGGACACTGGTTTCCTCGGGGTTGAAACGAATCGGGGTATTCCTGCAAAGACACTGGTTTCTCTGCAGGTCGACGCGAATCAAGAAGCTCTCATCAAGGACGCTGGTTTCCCTGAATTGAGGATGCTGCCAAGGACACTGGTTTCCCTGGGGTTAAAATGAGTCGAGGTGTTCCTACAAAGACGCTAGTTTCTCTGCGGGCCGACGCGAATCAAGAAGCTCTCATCAAGGACGCTGGTTTCCCTGAATCGAGGATGCTGCCAAGGACACTGGTTTCCTTGGGGTTGAAACGAGTCGAGGTGTTCCTGCAAAGACGCTAGTTTCTCTGTGGGTCGACGCGAATCAAGGTGCTCTCATCAAGGACGCTAGTTTCCCTGAATTGAGGTATTTGCCAAGGACACTGGTTTCCCTGGGGTTGAAACGAGTCGAGGTGTTCCTACAAAGACGATAGTTTCTCTGCGGGTCGACGCGAATCAAGAAGCTCTCATCAAGGACGCTAGTTTCCCTGAATTGAGGTATTTGCCAAGGACACTGGTTTCCCTAGGGTCGAAATGATTTCTGGTAGTCTCTCAGGTTTTATATGAGTTACCGTCAAAACCGTGAAGCTAGGATTTTGATCTTCGCTTCGTTTGCTGGCACTGCGTCTGCTGTATCGAGACGAATGTCACGGTTGTCTCTAGGCTGTTGGTGCACCGTCGAGATTTGGCTTCGCTTTCTGGCGGAGCCTGTTGGGAAGGTATAGTTCCCTCTTTGTTTGTGCCCTTGGATTGTATACAGGGATCAATGTGATCTCACCTGTTGGGCATAAGTTTCATTCATTTTTTTTCTATATTATTGTTTTATTTCCGCGATGCTCTATCATTTCAGCTTTTATATCGCGAAGGTCGCGATTGCCCAATCATTTCGGCTATTTTTCGCGGTGCCCAATCATTTCGGCTGTTTATTTTATTTTTACTCACTGCTTTTATTGCGAGTTGCCCAATCATTTCGGCTATTTTGTATGCATACGTTTTTACTTGCTGCTTTTTATTGCAAGTTGCCCCATCATTTCGGCTATTTCGTGTGCATACGTTTTTACTTGCTGCTTTTTATTGCAAGTTGCCCCATCATTTCGGCTATTTCGTATGCATGCGTTTTTACTTGCTGCTTTTTATTGCAAGTTGCCCCATCATTTCGGCTATTTCCTATGTATGTGTGGCTTGCTGGATTTTCGCTGTAACCCTGAAATTAGACACCGATTTCGGCATCAGCACCGCTACAACTGGAATGTTGCCATGAGTGAATCATCATTTGCCTCTGTCGATGTCGAACAAAGGTGGCTTAGCGAACAGGGTTAAGGTCCTGTCAACTAAGGCTTTTGACTTTATGAGCCGTAAGGGTCTCACAAAGGTATTTCTCTCTACGAGTCGTGAGGATCTTGTAGGTGTGCTTTCTCCTTAGGAATCGTAAGGATTCCTAAGTGCATGTTCCTCTGTAAGTCGTAAGGATCCTACAAGAGGGTTTTCTCCTTGTAAATCGTGAGGACTTACAAGGGTTATTCATCATGCGAACATATCCCTAGTCACGGGTAGGACTTTGTTAGGGAAATGTTTATTCGCGCCCGTGGATTGTATACAAGGATCAGTACTGAGCCACTTGTAGGGCAATATCGAAGGTTGTGGGAGTTGCTTAAGAACAGGTTCGGGTCTCTGTAACTTAAGACTTTCAAATCTTATGAGCCGTGAGGGTCCCATAAGAGAGTTCTCCTTACGAGTCGTGAGGATCTCACAAGTGTAATTTCTCCTTAGGAATCGTGAGGATCCCTAAGTGTGCTGCTCCCTTGTGAGTCGTAAGGATCTAACGCGGGTGGTTTCTCCTTACAAGGTCGAGAGGACCCTGTAAGTGTCTTTTAACGAGATTGCACCCTTTCGGGTTTTCACAAACACTCGCCGGTAGCCCTGCTGTTTTTACTCACGGAGCCTTTTCGGGTTTTCATCCGTGCCCATTTTGCTTATGGGCATACCGTTTATTATATTTTTTTATTATTTTTATTATTTTTTTTACGAGGTCGTGCCCTTTCGGGTTTTCACGAACACTCGCCGGTAGCCCTGCTGTTTTTACTCACGGAGCCCTTTCGGGTTTTCATCCGTGCCCATTTTGCTTATGGGCATACCGTTTATCTTTTTTTTATCTTTTTTTTTATCGGCTTTATGATGTTTCAATCCACCATAGTTTATCGACATCTCGGTCAACAGCGAGTTTTAGGCCGTAGTGGTCCGTCATTAGTTTAAGGACGTTTCGGTCCGTCATTAGTTTAAAGATGTTTCGGTCCGCAGCTAGTTTAAGGACGTTTCGGTCCTCAGCCAGTTTTAGGACGTTTCGGTCTGCCATTAGTTTAAGGACGTTTCGGTCCGCCATTAGTTTAAGGACGTTTCGGTCCGTTGCTGAAGAAGGCCGGTTACTACTTATAGAGTTTGGGCTTAGGAAGATAGCGAGCGGACATAGTCATTGTCATCTATCATTGACCTAGGCTGTGACTCATTAAGCGTAGTATTTCTTTAGGAAGCGATCGTTTATTGGCCTGAAAGGCCTTTCACCGTGCATATCCATGAGTAGATAGGCTCCACCCTGGTAGACCTTGTCTATGATGTACGGGCCTTCATAGTTCGGTTCGAATTTTCCCCGCTTGGCGCGATTGGGAATCATAGGTCTTTTGACCACTAGCACGAGTTCGCCTTGGCGGAATGTCCTCGGCCGGGTCAATCTTTCATATGAGCGCGTCATCTTTGCTTTATAAGCTTCTAGATTTTGTTGCGCTATGAGCCGGGTCTCATCAAGGGCATCAAGCTCCTCAAGCCGAAGGTGAGCACTTTCTTCGTCCGTCAGCTCGTAGTGGACTGCCACTCGTAGAGAAGGTAGCTCTATCTCGAGGGAGAGTACTGCTTCTGTACCGAAGACTAACGCGTACGGCGTTGTGTTCGTGGCCGTCTTGAACGTAGTTCGATACGCCCAGAGAGCTTCTTGCAGTCTCTCATGCCAGTCGTTCTTATTTCGGGACACCGTCTTCTTCATGATCTTTGTCAAGGTCTTGTTGAAGGCTTCAGCTAGACCGTTAGCTCGCGGGTTATAAACTGAGGAATATCTCCAGTCTATGTTATGCTGCTGCGCGAAGCGACTGATCTTGTGGCTCCTGTAGGCTGGCCCGTTATCGGAGATGATCCATCGCGGAGTTCCAAACCGGTATATGACGTGCGTCATGAAGAAATGGAGGATATTCTCTGTCTTCACTTCCCTCAGTGGTACCGCTTCTGCCCATTTGGAGAAGTAATCAGTGTTAGTGTGTATGCCCTAGAGGCCATTACTGTATCATACTAGTATGTATATTACTTGATGGAAGCTTGGGATATTCACAATTGTATAGACAATCTTGCTCAATATAGTAGTATGCTACTTGGTTTGTCGCTGCTTTAATGTGTACATGTGTGTTTCTTTTATATCACCTATACGCATTAGTAGAGCCCTTAGGATCTTTGCTTGATTACCGGCGTTGTGATGGCGATCACACTCGTGGGGGCTGGGTAATCCACAAGCACATCCTTATACACGTCCCTAGTCATGGGATTATCGAGACAGGGCATCGATACTCCAGAGTAGACTAGCGTATGCGCTTCTCATCCCAGCACGGGAGACGGTCTGTCCCACAGCCGTCAGTACGTCGTACTTGAGATAGTATGCAGGTACTCGTTAGGTTACGAGTATACTGGACAGGACTCGTCGGGAACTGATGGTTGGTATTATACCTATCGTCAGTTATCAGTTCCCAGGTGATATGAGTACAGCTTAGTCCGCTGACTTGACACTGTCACTTCGTCTCGAGTGTGTTCCCACTGTTCTTTGATTACTACCCTACCACGGCTCTACTGAGTCGTGCAAACAGGTAGTAGTTGGGTGCAGTCCCGAAGCACTTGGAGGCAGTGACGGTTAGACAGGATTCGTCTCTCCCGGTATTGGGGGTTGACATCGCGCTGTGTCTAGGAGAGCCATTACACGAGTAGTCCCTGGCCAGGGCAAGTGAGATATACTGGTAGGATTCCAGTGTTATCTCAGGGTGTAATGGGCTTCACTCCAACACGACTTGTACCGCTATTAGGGGACTGACGTTCACCGCCCCCCTAGGCCCGCCATGCGATGTATCAGACGAACAGACCGGACTGTACGGAGATTGTCACATACAGGCTCAGTAGGAGTTCGGATGGGTTTACCTCATCGGCCTTCTTATCGACATCTACCTGGGGACCGTTACGTACAGCTAGTGCCGCTTGCGGTCTGTGGTTAAACCCACTGCCAGCGTAGTGTCGAGTCTTTAGAGTCCCACACAGAGAGTTTCCCTGCATTGAGCGAAACGTGTAGAGGCCGTATGGTTTTACGGCAGGGCTACGATCACTTACGTACACTTGTGTGCGTATGCTGTTCGGGCAGGCAATACTAGTGGGCTTTGGTTTAAGCCAGATCCTAGTATTGCACAGATGAATTTGTTTTGTCTTCTGTGCATCCGCATTCTACGGAAAGCGGATGCGGGTGTGTATGCACAGTTTTGAGGAGAGATGAAGGAAGAGGTGCCCCATTAGGGTTTTGGCAGTTGGTTCGGCCAAAACCGTAATGTGGCACACTCATTAGGGTTTTGACAATTCGTTTGGTCAAAACCGTTATGAGCCGGAGACATTGTTTATTGATTCTTTTAGTGATAGATTAGTGATGGCTAATTGCATTGACCATTTGACCACTTAGATCTCTCTTGACTTTGTTGACCCGTTGACCATGTTGACCATTGACATTTAAGAGAGATCCACACTCTTCTTTCATTTTCTTTTTATTTCTTGTGTTATGATAATGGTCAATTCAATATGCCATCAACTTCTATCATGATAGGATTAGTAATGATGATTTTGTGTATTATTGGAACCATGGTTCATTTCTTTTGGCTTAATCTTTTCATTATTCTCTTCTCATTCTCTCTCTTGAAGTGAGAAGAAAAAGAAAAGCTCCATGGTGCTAAGTTTCTCCTTCTTCTTCCTCCTCTTGATCTCATCTTTTGATCTCATGTGTTGAGAGAAAAAGATCCCACAAAGACAAACACATCCATACATCTTCTCTACACAACCTAAGGCTTCTAGACTAGCAATCTCTTTGCCCTAGTTATCTCGGCTCGAGGTGGAGCTCGGTGTACATCTCTCGGGTGGATCGTCTTTGACTCAAGGAGGCCACGGAGGTGACCAAAGTTCGGATCAACCCTCGGAGCAAGCAAGGAGAAGAACAACAAGAAGAGAAGGAGATCAAGTTTAGGTATAACCCCTAACCGAGTAGATAAATCTCTAGTTAGGATGCTTGTATGTTGTTTAGTAAAGATCCGGCTTTTACGGTCCATGTTACCAAGTCCAGAAAAATTATTGTTTTACCGTTTTCGCCACCCCGAAAGTACCGGGAGAGGTAACGTGGACCTAACAGTGGTATCAGAGCCTAACTAAACACACCCTAGCATGTTAGCAAAGTATTTAGAATATCGACCGGACGAAAAACCGCAAAATCACCCCGAAAATTCAGTTTCTGCCGATTTTCAGATCTGCTCCAAAATTAATAAATCATACACTAAAAATCGGCTCAGGCTTTTGTTAGAAAACTGGAGAAATTTGATCCCCCAAGTCGTCTAAAGCACCGCGGTTCCGCGGCATAAGCTTGCTTATGCCGCGCGGCCGAGTTGGCTCAGTTGGGAAATCTTTTTCCTGCAGTTTTCTTATTTGGGTGTTTTGGGATTTTTACAATATGACTTTTTTGCCCAGATTTTCCAGAAAGCAAAATTTGTTTTTGGGGCTTAAAATCAGTATTTTTTTGGTCGATGTTCTGTAGACTTTGGCTAATGGTTATATCTGTAATGTTATATGTGTATTGAACGTCTACTAATCGCTATACGTCGATTAGTGGGGGTTATACATATCTGTGATCTGTGTTGTTGATGGTATGTGTATATGGACTCGTTGGATTATCGCGGATGAATAGCCGGGGTGGATGTGAGATGAGAGTTTCTTTTTCTTTCATTCATGTAATAAATTTGTAAATTGATGTAATATTATTTGTATGACCGCACAACCGGGTCGGGGTTGTAGCCGTCATTGTATAATTCTTTTTACTGTTTTTGCTCCTAGGATAGACCCATGGAGGGGGTGCACAAACTACCGGGTATCTCGAAGTGTCGAGTGGCCTACTCACGGCGTTGAGGGAGGTTGCTTCGCTTCGGGTACTTGGCGGGTAGTTTGCCGCACCCGTAGGGGTCTTGGATGGGGTTTTTGGCAATTCATCGCGACCGTGTAATCCGCTTTTCGTTGCAGGCTCGAACGAATCGCGGGTTCCTAATATATCCAAAGTGTTCATCTGTGATCTGGATTGGCTGTCATTGCTATATATATATATAATAACTATTTAGGCGTTGCTTATGTTTTACAGCCGCGCTAGCCTAGCCCCCGCTCTGTCGTTAGTTAAGTAACCTAACGGGTGATGACGGGGCCCCGTGGCGAATGCGAATGGCATAAGCGTACGTCATATTTTGGTTGTTTTCTGCAATGGTAGGATTTAAATGATGGGACGCATTAAAAGAACTAATGCAAGAAAATAAACCTAAAAGACGTTGTTGGAACAATTTTTCAAAAAAGCTGTTATTGCAAGGACGTTCACTTTTGTTTTGCATCGAGGTATTCGGTTATGAATGCCCAGCACCTCATTCGAAGAGGCAAGGGCTGAGATCCCCTCATCGGGAGTGACCCCTTGGACAAAAGTTTGCGTCAGGGTAATAACTTCACTATAGTCGATTAATTTTTGTTTTGCATCGAGGTATTCAGTTTGGAATATCCTGCACCTCATTCGACGAGGAAAGAGCCGAGATCCCTTCACAGGGAGTGACCTCTTTAGCAAAAGTTTTTCGCCACTATATTTTCAAAAAGTGTATCACGTTCCTTCAACGATATCAAGTTCATTACGTTAACGGGTTTTCGCCAAAACCCAGCCGTAGCCCTCCGTCATTTCTTATAAGTTATACTTAGTATTCGTGCTGCGTTTGTTGACTGTGTCAAGGCGTAGTGAACGGTAGCTGAGTATTGCTTATCTGCTGGATACAATGTGATTGGTTCGGACAGTCGTATAACCTTGTTGACTGTGTCAAGGGTTATGCGGGTGGGTTTAATGCAATCAAAATAATGACGGGTTGAACTTGAGTAGGACCCTTTGATTTGTTGACTGTGTCAAGGTCACTTGGGTCCTAGGGGCAAAAACCACATCGGGAGTTTCAAAAGTACTGAAACTTGCTAGTGTTGCATACCATTTGGAGTGTGATGATTCTGGTAGGATTCCTTCAGTTTTGTTACGCGATGATATTTGGATCCCGATCCTACTGTGAGTATATGCTACTCCTCGGGAATTTTCTCGCTTAACGATCAATGCTATAAACCAAGTAGGTGTCTAGAAAGGTGTTAGCGGGGCTACGCCCACAGGGAAAAGAGGTTACTTAATTAAGGAACTTCGCGAAAGCGTTGGAAAACCTCCCTCGAAGTACCGACACTGGCCTGGCTGAACGGTTAAGCAAGTATTGTACGGTGAGATTGATCCCGACTAATTCTTCCTTTATGGTTTGAGGAAGGATTCGAGAGACAGTGGGAGCCATCCTGTTTAGATAAATTAAAAACCAATCTAAACTTGCAAGAGCGCACGCTAAGTGTTTCTTTTCTCTCTCTCCAGGTAGCAACCATTTCACGCCCTAATCAAGATAATAAAATGTACCGCTTGACCGATCCGAATTCTTATTCGGGGCAGGGGAACATTGGTTCGGCTCTAACTTGTGACAACAGTCATAAGTATGAGCAAAGGAAAGGGGATTGTATGGATTCCAAGGATACCCAGTTGAAGAAGAAGTATGGTTTTGCATCTACTTTAGGTGTTCTTGTAATTGAGAACTGTTTTACGGTCAGCCCTACCTCCTGGGTACTTGATACCGGATCAGGATCTCATATCTGTAATTTATTACAGGGACTGAGAAAAAGTAGGAAAGTTGCACCGGGTGATATGTCGCTCAGAGTAGCGAACGGAGCACAAGTTAATGCGGCAGCCGTCGGTGAATATCACCTAGTATTGCCAAATGGCAAGACTATGATTTTGAACGATTGCTACTATGTACCCTCCATAGTTTGCAACATCATATAGTTTCTTTACTCGATAAAGATGGATATAACTTTGTTCTTGATAGAAATATCATAAACATTTACCTCCATAAGGTACTGGTTGCAGAGGGTACACTGTGTAATGGTATCTACGTTCTAAATCAGAATACAGTTCTCAATGTACAAAATACACGCAAGAGGAAGAATTCAGATACGAATGATTCCTACTTGTGGCATTGTAGACTTGGTCATATCGGAGAGAAAAAACTGAGTAAGTTGCATAAAGATGGACTCTTGGATGCGTTCGAGTTTCATCTTATGAAACTTGTCAGTCTTGTCTCAAAGGGAAGATGACCAAATCTCCGTTCACCGGACATGGAGAAAGAGCAGCAGAGCTCTTGGGACTCGTACATAGTGATGTATATGGTCCGATGTCTATACATGCAAGGGGTGGGTTCTCATACTTCATCACATTCACTGACGATCTCTCTAGGTTCGGATATGTGTATCTGATGAAACACAAATCTGAAGCTTTTGAGAAATTCAAGGAATTCAGAAACGAAGTAGAGAACCAGACTGGCAAAAGTATCAAGATCCTCCGGTCTGATAGAGGAAGGGAGTACTTAAGCACGGAATTCCTGGATTACTTAATAGAGAATGGTATTCTCTCTCAGCTTACTCCTCCTTATACACCACAGCACAACGGTGTATTGGAGAGGAGGAATCGTACCCTGTTGGATATGGTTCGCTCCATGATGAGTAGTGCTGAGTTGCCTCTTTCATTCTGGGGATATGCACTTCAAACTGCAGCACATCTTTTGAATCAAGTTCCATCCAAATCCGTGCCTAAGACTCCGTATGAAATATGGAGTGGTAAGAGTTTGTATCTTAAACGTATTAAGATTTAGGGTTGCCCGGCTTATGTCAAAAAGCAGAACCCATACAAACTTGAGGCACGGGCAGTTTTGTGTAAGTTTGTGGGATACCCAAAAGATTCAAGTGGGTATCTATTCTACCATGCAGAGGAACAGAAGATAATTGTTTCAAGAAATGCCACATTTTTGGAAAAAGAATTTCTTGTTAAAAATATTAGTGGCAGCACGGTAGAACTGGATGAAATTCCAGAAACACAAGCTTTAACAAAAGATTTGGTGGAACCGCTAGATTCAGTTACAACCAACGAACCTCAGCCACTCCGCAGATCTGGTAGGATTTCTCATCCGCCCGAGAGACACTACGGTTTTCTCATAGACGGGGATCGAGAGGATTGCATCTTAGAAGAAGATGACCCTACCAGTTTCAGGCAGGCCATTATCAGTAGGGACTCTGATAAGTGGCAGGAAGCAATGCAATCCGAAATGGAGTCCATGTACGCCAATAAAGTGTGGACCTTGGATATTGCTCCACCTGGGGTAAAACCCGTTGGATGCAAATGGATCTACAAAAGGAAACTTGGTGTAGATGGGCAGGTGGAAACCTATAAGGCTAGACTCATTGCAAAAGGTTTTCGTCAAAGACCTGGTTTGGACTATGACGAAACTTTTTTCCCGGTGGCTATGCTCAAATCCATTCGGATCCTACTTGCCATTGCTGCCTTCCATGACTATGAAATCTGGCAGATGGATGTTAAAACGGCTTTCCTAAACGATTGTTTGGAAGAGTGCGTTTACATGGATCAACCAGAAGGTTTCATAGACAGTGGGAGCAGCGGGAAGGTGTGCAAGTTGCTTAAATCCATTTATGGATTAAAGCAGGCATCGCGGAGCTGGAACATCTGTTTTGATGAGGCAATCAAGGAATTTGATTTCATCAAGAACGAGGATGAACCTTGTGTCTATAAGCAGATTGTAGGACGAACTGTCGTATTCCTAGTCTTGTACGTGGACGACATTCTTTTGATAGGAAATGACATTCCTATGCTACAATCGGTCAAGCTATTTTTGTCACAAAGGTTCTCCATGAAGGACCTGGGTGATGCCTCGTACATTCTGGGGATCAAGATCTATAGAGATAGATCCAAGAGACTTCTGGGACTTTCGCAGTCCAGGTACATAGAGACCGTACTAAAGAGATTTAGTATGGAGGGTTCCAAGGGCGGTAACATACCCGCATTGCACGGAATTACCCTCTCCAAGAAGATGTCTCCTAAGACTGACGAGGAGAGGGTTCGCATGAGCACTATACCCTACGCTTCGGCGGTAGGATCTATAATGTATGCGATGCTATGTATAAGACCAGATGTAGCTTACGTGCTGAGCGCGGTAAGCCGGTATCAGTCGACCCAGGGGAGGACCACTGGACAGCAGTGAAGAACGTTCTCAAGTACCTGAGAAGGACTAAGGAGATGTTCCTGGTTTACGGTAATGGAGACCTCAGGGTCGAGTCCTTTACCGATTCAAGCTTCCAGAGTGACAAAGATGACAGCAAGTCTGTCTCGGGTTTTATGTTTACCCTCAACGGAGGGACGGTATGTTGGAGGAGTTCCAAACAGGATACCGTCGCAGACTCGACGATGGAGGCTGAATACATTGCTGCAAGCGATGCCGCAAAAGAGGCGGTCTGGATGAAGAAGTTCATTAGTGAACTTCAGGTGGTTTCGTCCATTGTTGACCCAATACCTTTGTATTGCGATAACAATGGGGCTATAGCTTTAGCGAAGGAACCAAGGTCCCATCAGAAATCCAGGCACATCTTAAGGCGGTATCACCTGATCAGGGAGATCATTGAACGCCAGGAGATCGAGGTGCGGAGAGTGGACACAAAAGACAACACGGCGGATCCATTCACGAAGGCCTTACCCCAAACTCAGTTCGAGCGGCTGATCGAGATGATAGGTCTTCGATACGCCAGTACATGGCCTTAGTGCAAGTGGGAGATTGTTAGTGTGTATGCCCTAGAGGCCATTACTGTATCATACTAGTATGTATATTACTTGATGGAAGCTTGGGATATTCACAGTTGTATAGACAATCTTGCTCAATATAGTAGTATGCTACTTGGTTTGTCTCTGCTTTAATGTGTACATGTGTGTTTCTTTTATATCACCTATACGTATTAGTAGAGCCCTTAGGATCTTTGCTTGATTACCGGCGTTGTGATGGCGATCACACTCGTGGGGGCTGGGTAATCCACAAGCACATCCTTATACACGTCCCTAGTCGTGGGATTATCGAGACAGGGCATCGATACTCCAGAGTAGACTAGCGTATGCGCTTCTCATCCCAGCACGGGAGACGGTCTGTCCCACAGCCGTCAGTACGTCGTACTTGAGATAGTATGCGGGTGCTCGTTAGGTTACGAGTACACTGGACAGGACTCGTCGGGAACTGATGGTTGGTATTATACCTATCGTCAGTTATCAGTTCCCAGGTGACATGAGTACAGCTTAGTCCGCTGACTTGACACTGTCACTTCGCCTCGAGTGTGTTCCCACTGTTCTTTGATTACTACCCTACCACGGCTCTACTGAGTCGTGCAAACAGGTAGTAGTTGGGTGCAGTCCCGAAGCACTTGGAGGCAGTGACGGTTAGACAGGATTCGTCTCTCCCGGTATTGGGGGTTGACATCGCGCTGTGTCTAGGAGAGTCATTACACGAGTAGTCCCTGGCAAGGGCAAGCGAGATATACAGGTAGGATTCCAGTGTTATCTCAGGGTGTAATGGGCTTCACTCCGACACGACTTGTACCGCTATTAGGGGATTGACGTTCACCGCCCCCTAGGCCCGCCATGCGATGTATCATACGAACAGACCGGACTGTACGGAGATTGTCACATACAGGCTCAGTAGGAGTTCGGATGGGTTTACCTCATCGGCCTTCTTATCGACATCTACCTGGGGACCGTTACGTACAGCTAGTGCCACTTGCGGTCTATGGTTAAACCCACTGCCAGCGTAGTGTCGAGTCTTTAGAGTCCCACACAGAGAGTTTCCCTGCATTGAGCGAAACGTGTAGAGGCCGTATGGTTTTACGGCAGGGCTACGATCACTTACGTACACTTGTGTGCGTATGCTGTTCGGGCAGGCAATACTAGTGGGCTTTGGTTTAAGCCAGATCCTAGTATTGCACAGATGGATTTGTTTTGTCTTCTGTGCATCCGCATTCTACGGAAAGCGGATGCGGGTGTGTATGCACAGTTTTGAGGAGAGATGAAGGAGGAGGTGCCCCATTAGGGTTTTGGCAGTTGGTTCGGCCAAAACCGTAATGTAGCACACTCATTAGGGTTTTGACAATTCGTTTGGTCAAAACCGTTATGAGCCGGAGACATTGTTTACTGATTCTTTTAGTGATAGATTAGTGATGGCTAATTGCATTGACCATTTGACCACTTAGATCTCTCTTGACTTTGTTGACCCGTTGACCGTGTTGACCATTGACCTTCAAGAGAGATCCACACTCTTCTTTCATTTTCTTTTTATTTCTTGTGTTATGATAATGGTCAATTCAATATGCCATCAACTTCTATCATGATAGGATTAGTAATGATGATTTTATGTATTATTGGAACCATGGTTCATTTCTTTTGGCTTAATATTTTCATTATTCTCTTCTCATTCTCTCTCTTGAAGTGAGAAGAAAAAGAAAAGCTCCATGGTGCTAAGTTTCTCCTTCTTCTTCCTCCTCTTGATCTCATCTTTTGATCTCATGTGTTGAGAGAAAAAGATCCCACAAAGACAAACACATCCATACATATCCTCTACACAACCTAGGGCTTCTAGACTAGCAATCTCTTTGCCCTAGTTACCTCGGCTCGAGGTGGAGCTCGGTGTACATCTCTCGGGTGGATCGTCTTCGACTCAAGGAGGCCGCGGAGGTGACCAAAGTTCGGATCAACCCTCGGAGCAAGCAAGGAGAAGAACAACAAGAAGAGAAGGAGATCAAGTTTAGGTATAACCCCTAACCGAGTAGATAAATCTCTAGTTAGGATGCTAGTATGTTGTTTAGTAAAGATCCGGCTTTTACGGTCTATGTTACCAAGTCCAGAAAAATTATTGTTTTACCGTTTCCGCCACCCCGAAAGTACCGGGAGAGGTAACGTGGACCTAACAATCAGTCGTCGCCAGGATGAAACGATGTCCTCTAGACGATACTGGTTCGATGGGGCCGACTATTTCAGTTCCCCACATTTCGAACGGCCTGCTAGCCACCGTTGGATGTAGTGGATTTGGATGCTGGTGGATGAAGTCCCCATGGATTTGGCATGAGTGGCATTGCTTCGCATATTCGAGGCAGTCCTAAATCATCGTGGGCCAGTAATAACCCATCCGTTTTATTTTTAACTTCATCTTTAAGCCTGCTTGGTGAGAACCACAGAGTCCGTCATGAACTTCCTGAACGACTCTTTTCGCCTCTTCGGGTCCCAAGCATCTCAACCACAGGGAATCAAACGACCTCTTATATAGAGTATTATTGACGAAGGCGAAAGACAGAGCTCGTTTCATAAGCTGATGTCTTAAGGATGCATTTTCAAGCGTTCGACGGTATTTGAAGTAGTCTATAAAGACTTCTCTCCAATCCTCAGCCTTTTCCCGGTCTTTTACTTGCAGGGTCGTCTGCTCAGTCGCTCCCTTTTCTTCGGATGATTCCGGAGATAATTCTGCTGGGGCAAGCACCCGACGACTTTGTACCACAATTCTAACGTCATCGAGATTCTCGTCAGCCAGTTCTTTAGCTAGCTTGGCTAATGCGTCCGCTTTGCTGTTTTCCGCACGCGGTATGTTTTCCAAAGTGTAGGAGGGAATTTGGGTCAATAGTTGCTGCACCTTTTCGCCGTACTTCACCAGCTCTGGTTTGCACGTTTGGTAGTTGCCATTTACTTGACTGACGACCAGTTGGGAGTCTCCATATATGAAGAGGTCTTCAATTCCCATGTCGATGGCGATCTCGAGGCCTGCTATCAAAGCTTCGTATTCGGCTTCATTGTTCGTCCTCGGCTCTGTTAAGGAGAAAGCAAAGCGCACTATCCCTCCTTGTGGAGTCACGAAGATGAGGCCTACCCCCGATTTAATTATGGGCGCACTTTGTTTGCGCTTCTTCATGGAAGATGCTCCATCGAAATAAAGCTCCCATCGGGTATCACCACCATCGATCGCGTCAAACGCATGTTCGTCTGGAAGATCGCAATTCAGAGGAGAATCGGCAGGTATCGGATGCTCAGCGAGGAAGTCGGCGATGGCCTGGCCTTTCACTGCCTTAAGAGGCTGATATGTTATTGAAAACTCCATCAAGAGTAGGGCCCATTTAGCGAGCCTTCCTGTCAATATGGCCTTCAACATCAAATACTTAAGGGGATCCACCGTCGAAATGAGACGGACTTCATGCACCAACGCATAGTGCCTGAGCTTTGTTATCGCGAAGATCAACGCCAGACAGTGTTTTTCAATGGGGGAATAGTTGCTTTCCGCCCCAGTAGAACCCGACTCAAATAGTAGAGTGCTCTTTCTTTCCCTTGGTCATTCTCTTGTGCCCATAATGCGCCTAAGGAACCTTTGAGGGCAGTTGTATAAAGAATGAGGGGTTTTCCCTTAACCGGAGCAGCCAAAACTCGAGGGTTCTGCAGATATTGCTTGATTTCGTCTAGCGCGCTCTGGCATTTGTGATCCCAGACGAACGGGGTTCCCTTCTTCATCAGGTGGCTGTAAGGACGGCACTTGCCTGAAAGATTGGCTATAAATCGCTGGATATACGCGAGCTTCCCTTAAAGAGATCACAGCTGTTTGAGAGTTCTCGGCGGAGGCATTTCCATGATCTCCTTAATCTTTGACGGATCTATCTCAATACCTCGGTGTCGGACAATGAATCCCAGGAATTTGCCCGAGGAAACTCCGAATGCATACTTGAGAGGGTTCATCTTCAAGTTGTATTGTTGAAGGCGTTGAAATACGGTCTTTAGATGCTCTAAATGCTCCTTATATGATTTGCTCTTAACCACGAGTTCGTCGATATAGCATTCGACGATTTCGTGTATAAGGTCATCGAAGATCTTTGTCATGGCCTTTTGATAGGTGGCACCGGCATTCTTTAGACCGAAGGGCATCACTTTGTAGCAGAATATACCTAGCGGAGTCCTGAAGGCGGTGTGCTTCTGGTCTTCGGGATGCATCTTTATCTGATTATACCCTGATGAGCCGTCCATGAAGGAGAAAACCTCATGAGTGGACGTATTATCTATCATCAATTCGGTGACTGGCACTGGGAAATCATCCTTCGGGCATGCTTTATTGAGATCCCGGAAGTCCACGCATATGCGCACTGTTCCATTTTTCTTCATCACCGGGACGATGTTGGCGATCCATTCAGGATATTGAACCTCCTGGATAAAGCCAGAGTCAATCAGCTTCTTGACTTCGGCGTTGATGCTCATCTCAAGCTCGAGCCGCATTCTTCTCGGCGCCTGTTTGACTGGCTTGACGTCCGGGGATATTTCCAGTTTATGTATAGCAATTTCTGGATCTAGTCCTGGTATTTCAGAATAGTTCCATGCGAAGCAATCTCTATGCTGTACAAGCACGTCTTTTAACGCAGCCACCCTTTCTTCAGATAGCAGCTCGCTGACGAATGTCGGTCGCGGGTCGTTCGCCGTCCCCAACTCAATTTTCTTGAGATTATCTGCAGTAGTATGTATTCCATCCTCCAGCTCTTTCGGTGCTGGTGGAAATTCTGAGATGACCTCGTCGTTGCTGTTTTCAAAGCACCAGGGAAGGTCATCCATGTTCTCGGACCCTTCTTTTGATATTGTTATCATGTGACAAGTACGAGCTCGCTTCCAAGACCGATGTGGATCTGGTTCTGCTTTCGTGGCTTTGGGTTCGTGCCTCTGTGGTGGCGTTACCCTCCAGCTGTCAGACAGAGCGAACTTGCCGAGCTGATACTGATCTTCGACCCAATTCTTGAAGGTGAAGCAGTCTTCGAGAGGATGCCCTATTACTCGGTGATAAGAGCAATAGTTTGGGTGTGAGACTTCGCCTGCTTTCTCTGGGTGCTTGGACTCAGGCGGTGTAAGAATCTGATATTTTATAGCTCGGTCAAGTATCTTCTTTGTCTTGTCTCAAGGAAAAGAGTATGCTCGACCCATTTTCTTCATGAGGGATAGATCAGGACCGCTCGATTCCCGCTTGCGTGGCTTCTTAGTCCCACTTTGTTGCTGTCGAGCGCCCCTTTCGCTTTTCGACTTGTTTCTGCCTCTGCGTCGAGCCTTTTTTGCCACAGGTTGACAGGGAGCGGCACTTTCATCTTTCGTGGCCTGTTGTAGGAGGCGTTGCGTTTTGGATTTCTCGTAGATGGCCATCTCGTGGTTGTGGTCGTTTCGGACTTTTTGACCAGCTTCCCTTATAAGCTTGTCCATTTGTTCTTCGAACGACGGACTGGGCACCTTTGCATCAGGAACTTTTATTGGTTCAGAGTTAGCGTCCTCCCATTGGGCATCCGCTTCTTCATTGAAGTCATGTACGACGTAACAGTCGCGGAGCAGCTCTTGTTTCTTGGACCGAATGTATCCGAGCCCGATTATTTCCATCCTCCCACTAGGCAGCTTGTGCTGAGTTCTGGGGACGTTCCAGACCCTGTCATAGAATTTGGATTTTCGAGCGGTCTGTTTGAAGGATATCCCCTGGCGCTTCAACAACCTTTTCAAGCCTTCTGTATAATAGCTGGGTAGACGGATAGGCTGAAGCCTGTCAAGCGTAGGATCCGCACCGTGCCAGATTTCTTTCTCCACTTTGGTCTCTTCAGAGCGGTAGAATAGAATTGCCTTTTTGCCCTCTTGCCTAGGAGGGACATAGAACGTCCGCAGCTCCAGTACACTGTAGGTATCGAGCGCATCCAGTTCTTTATAGTGTTTAAGTGGAACCATGGCGACTTGCAGACTTTGCTCTTCGTCAGCGGGAGTTTGTATTGAAGGCCGAGCAGAGAATATAGCATAGACCTCATCTTCCGAGTCACTACCAAAGATCAACGTAGGAGCGGATGGTCCTGGCTTATTGTATTGGGGCGGACCCGAATAAACTATCTCCTCCTCCTCCTCGGTATCACTCCCAAAGACAGGGATGGTGGCGTTAGCTTTGTTCTCCGGCTTGTGACATCTTTCTGTGTCTTAGAAATCCGGTAAGAAATATTTTGCATCTTCATATTTGCGGACTTCGTCACGGAGAACGAGTTCAGTTCTCCCGTCACAGTATACTCGAGACTATCCTTAAAATATTTCATACACTGATGCTGTGTAGAAGGGATGATGGTGTACTCGTGTAACCATAGTCGGCTGAGCAGAGCATTGTAGCATGTCTTGGCGTCTATGACGTGAAACTTAATATCTGTGATGAGCAGCCCAAAGCGTAGCGTCAGTATCACAGATCCAAGAGTTCGTGATGATTGAGAATCGAACCCGGAGATGGTAATCTTATCCCGAGCAAGGTGCTGGACGCTCATGCAGATTTCCTTTAACACCCGCACGTTAAGGAGATTAACGGAAGATCCATTGTCGACCAGGATTTTTCGTATCTTTATATCATGGCAATACCCTGAGACATAGAGGGGACGATTGTGTTCGCACGTCCCAAGGAGAAGGTCCTCGTCACCAAAAGTGATATCGGCCGTGTGCACTTCTTCCAACTCATCCTTCATCTTTTCTTCGGTAAGGAAAGCTTGGAATTGCTTGGGGTCCTGTAGTGCCTTGATTAATGAATCCCTTGCCTCTTTTGATAGTAAAAGGGCGTCAAGAATGCTGAGCTGCGAGGGTAGCTTCCTCAGATGCGCTAGAACATTGTAATCCACCTTATTTTTCTTCGGCGGGTCCTTGGCAGTTAGCTCTTCCATGACTTGGTCATCTAGGGCAATATCCTCAGAGACATTTTCTTTCCCTTTATCTTTTTTATTTGAGGGTCCGAGATTCTTTTCAGGTAGCGTACGATTACGCAACCGGATATTTTCGCAGACCTTCGGCTCTTCTTCTTTTCCCGAGGTGGACTCTTTAAAGAGGGGGCTAAGAGCCATCTCCTCGTTAGAGTCGCTCCAGAACGTGAGAACTTGCGATCCCCCGGCGTTAACCATGCGATAATCGCCGGTAGTTCTGTCACGCCCCGCTTCCCAGAGTACGTAAGATTGGGCACGTGACATAGCCAACCATGCTACCTGTGGGTAGGAAGTATCCATCCACAGTCACATTACGGTTGTAAGGATATCAAGAACAAGATAATAAGCTAATCTAATACATGTCCAAATCCATAATAACGAGAATCAATGATAAATAAGTGCGGAAGCAAATGATCCAATGCAATAATAGAAAGGTACGTCCCGTAATGCGGGATCACACCTGGAAATAAAATGCAATAAATGAACTGACCACTACAGAACTCACAAATCAGCCTGCTGGCTGAAGTACTCCTGCTCGGTCGTCGACAGTGGTACGGAATCTGGGCCATGCAAAACCCAGACGTCAGCGCGTCATGACATCAAGTATATAATGTAAACATGGTAATAAGCAGTGCAGGTATGAACATGAATAAAGCAGTACAATAACAGAGCAGGGTAAAGTGCAATGGTGACTAAACTGTCCTATCAGGTTTCTACTCTATAGTCTTTGAAACCAATTGATGAATCGTCGATGTATCTCAATAGTATCCCGTACATACCCGGGACTACGGCCACAATATTCTCGGCTGCAGCCGAGACATGCTGTTAGGCACAGAATAGGAATGTGTACACTCGGTATTACCCCGTACATACCCGGGATCACGGCCACAATATTCTCGGCCGAAACCGAGACATGCCGCTGGGCACAGAATAGGAATGTGTACACTCGGTATTACCCCGTACATACCCGGGATCACGGCCACAATATTCTCGGCCGAAACCGAGACATGCCGCTGGGCACAGAATAGGAATGTGTACACTCGAACGGTAGTGAACTGTCGAGTTACAAGTCAGGTTCATCTTTGATTTCCCCATACCCCCAAGTTATATATGTCCGGTCAGGTATTCAGTAGTCAAGGATCAATGCCAACACATGATCAAAGTAGGTCTGTCTGGATAGACAGCAGGAATGGTCGGGTTTGTCGGCATTAGGCATGAGATCATGAAACAAGTCATGTCATAGTCCAATAGGTTGAGTCAGTATGTATAGGGTGTCATGTCCGGTGTATCAGTACATGTGTCAGTGTATCAAAATCGGGTCAATATGTAATGCAATCAAATGTATGCTGATAACAGGTATAGTAACGATTAAGGAAACAACAGCAGGAACAGTAAATAACAATATTATTCCATGTAAACACAATGATGTTTTGTATTCTCTTATTAACAGGTTCACGCACCCTTGGGGTGCAATAGCCACAAGGTGAAGCAATATCCACAATCATAAAGTAATGAAGCTACATGCATTTACACTAAGTATAATAATTGTCTCGTGAATGGTTTAACAATTAAAGCAGATATGATCCAATTGTTTTATTTAGTTGAAATATGGATTGATAGTGGGTTGATTAATTACGAGAAACTATTATAACGATTCCATGTTAAAGATAACTGCAACTATCAATTCTAACTTATAATTTAATATCAATTACCATCATTAAGTTGTTGTATTATATAGTATGAATTCAACTGCGTGGCAAGACTAGATCTCGCACGCTAGCATGTTAAAGCAAGTATTCAGATACTTGCCTCGACGGTTTTGCAAACCGGAACACGGATGCGAAGTCGGCAGAAAACACGATATGATAGCACGGGCCACGGATCGAGTCCCAACAGAGAACAACGGGATCATACGGACCAGGGTGCTTCGCTGGAGCGTCGGGTTCACAAGACGGCACGGTCGGGTTCCGGCAAAAGTCACGGCAACGAGGTTAGCAACAATGATAAACTTAATACGATCAGCGGGGGGTTAATGCACAAAGGGAAAGATGAGAAAGCTTACAGAGAGATGTACCAGGGTGACCCCGGCGGGCTCGACGGCGCTGGAACGCCGGCGAGGCAACGACGGCGGCTGCGAAGACTTGAACGGCCTCGGGGTTCGCTGGAGAGGGTGTTGCGATGAGTGGAGGAGAGGGTGGTCGGCTCTGGTGGTCGAGGGGAGAAGGAGGTGGTCGCGTGGGTGACGTCGACGAGGGTCGACGGCGCGTTCTCCGGCGATCCGGGGATGGTGCAGGGTCGGGCTGCGTGACTGAAGGTGTTCCGGCGAGGGGAGGAGGAAGGTGATGACGAGGTAGTGACGAGGAGGAGGAGAGGGAGTCGTGGGAGTCGTCGGCGACGGGAGGCGGCGTCGACGGCGGGAGTTGCGGCCGAACGGAGGCGTCAGGGGTTGGGTGCAGGCGCGGAAGATGGACGGAGGGAGGAGGAAGCGGGTGCGGTGAGGTCGACGAGGTGGTGACGGCGACGGCGAGGTCGTGAGGAGGTCGGCGGTGAGGTCGCGAGGAGCTAGGGTTAGGGTTTCGTGGGTTCTCGTGATGGGGAGATGAGCAGGGAGGCGGCTGCATGGAAAAAGAAGGGGGGGTTTAAATATAGGAAGAGAGAGAGAGAGATTGGAGAGAGAGAGAGAGAAAGGGACGGCGGGGCCCACGAGAAAGGAGCCACGCGATTGGCTGATCACGAGATTCGAAAAGGAATTTGAAGGGATTTGTGAAAGATTATTAACAGTTAAGGAAAAATTCGTATATAAATTAGTTTAAGATATTAAATTAAAATGGGCCTTTTTGGCGCGAAATGAAACATTTTCAAATCGCGCCCGGGTTGCGCCCAAATGTTCCAAATTCAAATTATAGGATTTTAAGCGGTTTCCAAATTTTGAAAAGAGGTGTTTAATGATTAAAATGCATGCCCCCAAGTCGAACACTTGCACGCGCGCGTAGTCGTCCAAACTTGTCCGTTTAGCCGAACGGGACGGAATCTCGACACGCGGACGCCACCACGCGACTAGTGGCGACGAGTAGGCCAACATGGACACTTTTAATTTCATTTTAGGAGTTAAAATTTGTTATGTGCCAAAATGACTTAACCGGTTAAAATTTAGCAATAAACACCAGAAAATCAGGAAAATTGGAATGAGCAATATATAACCCTCAACTTGTAATATAAATAGTATTATTGGGCTCGGGTGTTACATCATACCCAACTACAAAAAGAATTTCGTCCTCGAAATTCCAAGAATACAAGATAGCTAACTACTGGAAAAGGTGAGGGAATTTCTGCCGAATCTCGTCTTCTCGCTCCCAAGTGGATTCTCCATGCGATCGATTACCCCAAGAAACTAGCACGAGAGGGATAACCTTGTTCTTAAGAACCTTTTCTCTTCGATCCTTGATTTCAACTGGTCGCTCCTCAAAGGTTAGGTCCTCCCGTACAGTCAACTCCGAATAGTCCAAGACATGAGTCTCATCACGAACATACCTCCGTAGTTGAGACACATGAAACACATCGTGAACTCCTGCTAATGACTGCGGTAACGCCAACCGGTACGATACCTCTCCAACACGCTCCAATATCTCGAAGGGTCCAACGAATCGAGGACTAAGCTTTCCCCGACTTCCAAAGCGAATCACCCCTCTAGTCGGTGATATCTTCAGGAATACCAAATCACCCACGGCGAACTCTAGAGGTCTTCTTGACGTGTCGGCCCAACTTTTCTGTCTGTCTTGAGCTGCCTTCATATGCTTCCTGATTGTATTCACCTTCTCGACTGTCTGCACCACCAAATCTGGTCCTAGTAACCTTCGTTCACCAACATCATCCCAACAAACAGGTGAACGGCACTTACGACCATACAATGCTTCAAACAGAGCCATCTGAATTGTCGCTTGGAAGCTATTGTTGTACGAAAACTCCACCAGGTGTAGATGATCTTCCCAAGAACCTTTGAAGTCCAACATGCAAGCCCTCAACATATCTTCAAGGGTCTGGATCGTTCTCTCCGATTGTCCATCAGTCTGAGGATGATAAGCTGTGCTGAACTTCAATCGAGTCCCCAAACTTTCTCGTAAACTTCTCCAAAAGTGCGACAAGAATCGAGTGTCCCGATCGGACACGATGCTTACCGGCACTCCATGCAATCTGACAATCTCCTGCATGTATCGCTCTGCCAAAGTCTCTGTCGATTGACCAACCCGAAAAGGAATAAAGTGAGCTGCCTTAGTCAACCGATCGACAATCACCCATATAGCATTGTTGCCCTTTGGACTCCGCGGTAAAGCCGTCACGAAATCCATGGTTATATGTTCCCACTTCCACTGAGGAATCGGAAGTGGTTGCAACAAACCAGCAACCCTTTGGTGTTCAGCCTTGATTTGCTGACACACCAAGCACTTAGCCACGAAGCGAGCAATTTCCCGTTTCATACCTTCCCACAAAAAGTGTTGTCGAATATCTCGGTACATCTTTGTCCCTCCTGGATGTACAGAGTAAGCTGAACTGTGTGCCTCCTTCATGAGCTCTTCACGCACATCTCCTTTTGGCACACACACACGGCTACCATATCTCAACGAACCGTCTTCGTGGATCAGTAAATCGGTTCGTAGTCCGGCTCCAACCTGCTCTCGAAACTTTTGCAGTCTAGGATCCTGCGATTGTGCCGCTTTAATCTTCTCAACTAAGGACGATTGTACTTGCAACTGCATCAACTGTCCTGTAGCATGTGGTAGCATAACCTCCAAGTCAAATCTCTGAAAATCCGCAATGATCTCCCTTTGTGCGGTCAATACCTGAATTGCTGGTAACCGACTTAGCGCATCTGGCACGACGTTAACTTTTCCCGGATGGTACTTAAGATCAAGGTCGTAGTCGGCCATCAACTCCAACCATCTGCGTTGCTTCATGTTCAACTCCTTCTGAGTGAACACATACTTTAAACTCTTGTGATCTGTAAAGACTTCGACTCTCTCGCCCAAAAGGTAGTGTCTCCAAATCTTCAGGGCGAAGATCACGGCTGCAAGCTCTAAGTCATGAGTCGGATAATTCTTCTCATGAGTCTTCAGTTGTCTCGATGCGTAAGCGACGACTTTCCCATTCTGCGTTAAAACACATCCCAATCCTTTTCCAGATGTGTCGTTGTGAATCACCAGTCCTCCTGAATCATCCGGCACGGTTAGGATAGGGGCGGTTATCAACTTCTGCTTCAACGTCTCGAAGGCCAATGCACATCCATCCGTCCAAACAAACGGTACCTCCTTACGCGTAAACTTGGTTAACGGCTCAGCTAAACGAGCGAAGTTCTCCACAAATCTTCTGTAGTAACCGGCGAGTCCAAGAAAACTTCTTATCTCCGCAACATTCTTTGGAATAGGCCAATCTCGAACTGCTGTAATCTTCTCGGGATCGACGGCGATTCCATCGCCCGACACGACATTCCCCAGAAACTTCACTTCTTCCAGCCAGGATTCACACTTACTCGTCTTCGCAAATAACTTCTCTTGTCTCAGCGTCTGCAGTGCGATCCTTAAGTGCTCAGCATGCTCCTCCGGACTCTTCGAGTACACCAGAATATCGTCAATGAATACCACAATAAACTGGTCCAAGAACGGTGAAAAGATCCTGTTCATCAAATCCATAAATATTGCTGGCGCATCAGTCACTCCGAAGGGCATCCCTAGATACTCGAAATGTCCATATCGAGTTCGAGACGCCGTCTTGCAAATGTCTTCTGCTTTCACTCGGACCTGATGATATCCTGATCGCAAGTCCAGTTTCGAGAATACCCTCGCGTCACTAAGCTGCTCAAAAGTTCTCCAATGCGAGGGATCGGGTACTTGTTTTTAATAGTCACCCGGTTCAATTCTCGATAGTCAATGCACATCCTTCTCGTGCCATCCTTCTTCTTTACTAAAAGAACTGGAGCTCCCCACGGTGAGTTGCTGCTTCGAATCCATCTCTTCTCGAGTAATTCACCCACTCGTTTCTTAACTTCTTCCAATTCCGCCGGTGCCATCGGATAATAAGATTTTGATACTGGCGCTGCACCAGGAATAAGGTCAATCGCAAACTCCACCTCTCGCTTCGGCGGTAAACCCGAAATATCTTCAAACACATCCATAAAGTCGCGGACAATTGCCGGGTCTTCATTACTATCCACTACCATTGCTGCCAGAACACTGTTTGTCGGCCTAGCCCTAAACTCAACTGGCCCGACAGAACTGCTTCCTTACCGTAACTGTTGTCTGCATCGTTGGCCGCGAAAGGTCCAGCGAGGCTACTGAGTCTCCTCCATTCTGCTGCATGCACGTCCACGGTTGCCCCATTCTGCCTTATTCCGATGAACTTCTCTTCCATTTCCTCCGCGCCATCCGCGGAAGGACTTCTCCAGGAAACTCTTAGAGAAATCCGCCCACTGCTTGGCTAGCAACGGCTCCTCCAGACCAGTGAAAGTAGACGGACCCAAAAGTCTGAAATCTGCTACAGTCTCTACTCGTTCGACTGGTCTAGTTCCATCGTTGTTTGCAGACTGCTGAACGATTTGCAAACCTTCCTGAAACGAATCTGCTATTGCTGGATCAGCTCAGTCTGTCTCTTTGATTTCCAGCATTCCTCTTATCACTCCAAGCATGGCGGCTTCGTCCACACGCCTCTGGTAAGTCTTCAACTTCTTACCTGTCATAATCCTGAACTCAAAACACCCAACATTAGCATGATGATAGATTCTGAATGTGGATCAAGGCTAGAACTCCAAGATACTTAAATAGAGTGCTGCATTGTAGCTATGCCGCGGTATCATAGCCGCAATTACTTAACTCCACCCAAGTCGCCTAAGTCCTAGAGATAACAAGAAGTTAGGTTTTCGAGTTGACAATGCAAAGTAAGTTTGCATGTCGACATGATCCGGAAGAATGATTCAAGGACGGTAAAAAGGTCAAGGTGGCAGGACATGTTTCCTAATCACGGGTGTTCTGATTCGTGTATCGGGTGCAATACCCAACTACAAAGAATCAACCCAATTAACCTATGGCTCTGATACCAAAAGAACCATGTCACGCCCCGCTTCCCAGAGTACGCAAGATTGGGCACGTGACATAGCCAACCATGCTACCTGTGGGTAGGAAGTATCCATCCACAGTCACATTACGGTTGTAAGGATATCAAGAACAAGATAATAAGCTAATCTAATACATGTCCAAATCCATAATAACGAGAATCAATGATAAATAAGTGCGGAAGCAAATGATCCAATGCAATAATAGAAAGGTACGTCCCGTAATGCGGGATCACACCTGGAAATAAAATGCAATAAATGAACTGACCACTACAGAACTCACAAATCAGCCTGCTGGCTGAAGTACTCCTGCTCGATCGTCGACAGTGGTACGGAATCTGGGCCATGCAAAACCCAGACGTCAGCGCGTCATGACATCAAGTATATAATGTAAACATGGTAATAAGCAGTGCAGGTATGAACATGAATAAAGCAGTACAATAACAGAGCAGGGTAAAGTGCAATGGTGACTAAACTGTCCTATCAGGTTTCTACTCTATAGTCTTTGAAACCAATTGATGAATCGTCGATGTATCTCAATAGTATCCCGTACATACCCGGGACCACGGCCACAATATTCTCGGCTGCAGCCGAGACATGCCGTTAGGCACAGAATAGGAATGTGTACACTCGGTATTACCCCGTACATACCCGGGATCACGGCCACAATATTCTCGGCCGAAACCGAGACATGCCGCTGGGCACAGAATAGGAATGTGTACACTCGGTATTACCCCGTACATACCCGGGATCACGGTCACAATATTCTCGGCCGAAACCGAGACATGCCGCTGGGCACAGAATAGGAATGTGTACACTCGAACAGTAGTGAACTGTCGAGTTACAAGTCAGGTTCATCTTTGATTTCCCCATACCCCCAAGTTATATATGTCCGGTCAGGTATTCAGTAGTCAAGGATCAATGCCAACACATGATCAAAGTAGGTCTGTCTGGATAGACAGCAGGAATGGTCGGGTTTGTCGGCATTAGGCATGAGATCATGAAACAAGTCATGTCATAGTCCAATAGGTTGAGTCAGTATGTATAGGGTGTCATGTCCGGTGTATCAGTACATGTGTCAGTGTATCAAAATCGGGTCAATATGTAATGCAATCAAATGTATGCTGATAACATGTATAGTAACGATTAAGGAAACAACAGCAGGAACAGTAAATAACAATATTATTCCATGTAAACACAATGATGTTTTGTATTCTCTTATTAACAGGTTCACGCACCCTTGGGGTGCAATAGCCACAAGGTGAAGCAATATCCACAATCATAAAGTAATGAAGCTACATGCATTTACACTAAGTATAATAATTGTCTCGTGAATGGTTTAACAATTAAAGCAGATATGATCCAATTGTTTTATTTAGTTGAAATATGGATTGATAGTGGGTTGATTAATTACGAGAAACTATTATAACGATTCCATGTTAAAGATAACTGCAACTATCAATTCTAACTTATAATTTAATATCAATTACCATCATTAAGTTGTTGTATTATATAGTATGAATTCAACTGCGTGGCAAGACTAGATCTCGCACGCTAGCATGTTAAAGCAAGTATTCAGATACTTGCCTCGACGGTTTTGCAAACCGGAACACGGATGCGAAGTCGGCAGAAAACACGATATGATAGCACGGGCCACGGATCGAGTCCCAATAGAGAACAACGGGATCACACGGACCAGGGTGCTTCGCTGGAGCGTCGGGTTCACAAGACGGCACGGTCGGGTTCCGGCAAAAGTCACGGCAACGAGGTTAGCAACAATGATAAACTTAATACGATCAGCGGGGGGTTAATGTACAAAGGGAAAGATGAGAAAGCTTACAGAGAGATGTACCAGGGTGACCCCGGCGGGCTCGACGGCGCTGGAACGCCGGCGAGGCAACGACGGCGGCTGCGAAGACTTGAACGGCCTCGGGGTTCGCTGGAGAGGGTGTTGCGACGAGTGGAGGAGAGGGTGGTCGGCTCTGGTGGTCGAGGGGAGAAGGAGGTGGTCGCGCGGGTGACGTCGACGAGGGTCGACGGCGCGTTCTCCGGCGATCCGGGGATGGTGCAGGGTCGGGCTGCGTGACTGAAGGTGTTCCGGCGAGGGGAGGAGGAAGGTGATGACGAGGTAGTGACGAGGAGGAGGAGAGGGAGTCGTGGGAGTCGGCGGCGTCGACGGCGGGAGTTGCGGCCGAACGGAGGCGTCGGGGGTTGGGTGCAGGCGCGGAAGATGGACGGAGGGAGGAGGAAGCGGGTGCGGTGAGGTCGACGAGGTGGTGACGGCGACGGCGAGGTCGTGAGGAGGTCGGCGGTGAGGTCGCGAGGAGCTAGGGTTAGGGTTTCGTGGGTTCTCGTGATGGGGAGATGAGCAGGGAGGCGGCTGCATGGAAAAAGAAGGGGGGGTTTAAATATAGGAAGAGAGAGAGAGAGATTGGAGAGAGAGAGAGAGAGAGAAAGGGACGGCGGGGCCCACGAGAAAGGAGCCACGCGATTGGCTGATCACGAGATTCGAAAAGGAATTTGAAGGGATTTGTGAAAGATTATTAACAGTTAAGGAAAAATTCGTATATAAATTAGTTTAAGATATTAAATTAAAATGGGCATTTTTGGCGCGAAATGAAACATTTCCAAATCGCGCCCGGGTTGCGCCCAAATGTTCCAAATTCAAATTATAGGATTTTAAGCGGTTTCCAAATTTTGAAAAGAGGTGTTTAATGATTAAAATGCATGCCCCCAAGTCGAACACTTGCACGCGCGCGTAGTCGTCCAAACTTGTCCGTTTAGCCGAACGGGACGGAATCTCGACACGCGGACGCCACCACGCGACTAGTGGCGACGAATAGGCCAACATGGACACTTTTAATTTCATTTTAGGAGTTAAAATTTGTTATGTGCCAAAATGACTTAACCGGTTAAAATTTAGCAATAAACACCAGAAAATCAGGAAAATTAGAATGAGCAATATATAACCCTTAACTTGTAATATAAATAGTATTATTGGGCTCGGGTGTTACAAGTTCTGTTAGGCCCCTCGGTCGTATTTTTCCGCTCCCGACGAGTTTTGCGCTTTTCCCGCTTAAAATGTTGTCGGTGAGCAACATATCCCTGCCACCATTTATCGAAAGCTTTGCACTCTTCGGTGGGGTGCGAAATCTTCCGATGATACAAGCAATAGGAAGGGTGCATTTCTGCTTCACCAGCAATATTTCTTTCAGAGGGTGGTAGCTTCATACCCATTGATATGGCTTTAGCAAACCTTTTCCTCGTCTTGAATTTGCTTTTATCTGCGGTGGATGTATTTTTCTCCAGCGGGAGTGTCTCAACTCTTTCGTCAAGTCGCTGGCGCTTGGCCCTTTCAAATATGACCACATCGCATTCCCGATCAGCTTTACTTTTCAACAGAGTTTTGTTGAGGAATGCGCCAATTGTTTCATCCGATGGCCCCAGAATTTCCGCTTTAGGATCTGCCCCCAGCTTTTCAGTGCAAGGAGTTTCCTCATCGTTTGTAAACGAATGGGAAATCATATGACAGCTCGCCACTTATTTCTCGGATTCATCCGACGAGCTCTCCCCTCATCTTCTTCTTGAAAGACGTGGTTTACGAATTCTTGAAGTGTGATGGGAGTCCGTGCTTTCTGGTTGTACTCCTACAGTGCGTCAATTTGTTTTTGTAAGTCTGTGCGCTTGTCGCCAGGCTTCACGGGCTTCTTGGATGATTTCTTCTTCTTCTTCGAAGATTTTGACGGCTGGTTGTGAGTGCTTGGGCCACTACCATCGGTCTTTGGAATTGGACGTGGCTTCAACATCCCTTCAATGATCTGAGGTTCCAACGGGTTTTTCCACCTGATCGCTGGGCATGTTTGAAGATCGTTCAGCTTCCTCTTTGTTTTGGCTGATAGCACAACCTCCCAGGGAGCTTCTTCAACGAGGGAGCACGTTGCCCCCGGCGTATTCACCTTTTTAGGGGTGTGAGACTGCGGCGGGTTCACCTTCCATCTTTCGGACAACGCGAACTTGCCCTGTTGATACTGGTCTTCAATCCAATTTTTAAAGACGTAGCAATTCTTGATCGGATGACCCAGTACTCGGTGATAGGGACAGTAATTGGGATCATTGACGTCGTTTGGCTGCGACGGACGCCTTGGATCGGCAGATTTATGAGTCGGTTGCGCAATGCCAGCTCGAACAGTCTCCTTGTTTTATCTCGAAGAAACGAGTAAGGACGTCCTAGCCTTTCCTCAAGGGGTACGCATGGACGCATATTATTTTGACGGACAGCCGGTTTCAAGTTACTCGGCTGTTGTTGAGCATTGGAGACAACGATCGCTTTTCCTTTCCACTTCTCGTTTCGAGAGTCCGGCTTTGGAGGGGGCGGTCTATGGCCCATCTGATCCATTTGAGCTAGCTTGTCGATCAGGGCCTGGAAGGTAGTCGGCTTGAAGAACATCATGAATTGGGATATGGTCGCCTGCGGATCGAGGGTTCCCACAAACATCCCTACTGCCGACGCTTCTTCAATGCGTTGTTCGCATTTTGACCATAAGTTCCTCCACCGTATCGCGTATTGGACCCATGTCTCGCCTGGCTTCACCCTGGCATTAATCAATGCCGTTATCGGGGTGCGTTCGGTGGCGCTTGCGAAACACTGGGTAAACAGCAGTTCCATCTCCGCAAATGTCTTGATAGAGTCGTTTGGGAGCTCGGAGTACCACTCGAATGCTGTATCTGACAAGCTGCCGACGAACTGGCGAAGTAACAATTTATCATCACCGCCGGTGTTGCCGCAAAGTGCCCTGAACTGGGCAACATGCTGGTGGGGATTGCCCGTCCCCTTATAAACATGAAATTTCGGTATTGTATAGCCCGGAGGGTACTTGATCTGATCGTACCAGCTTGGATACGGTCGCCCCATCTTGACAACTTGGCCGGCTGCCTCAGTCGCTTGATGAACTCGTATCTGCTGAGCTATATATTCGTCCAAGTCAGCTTTGGAGATTGTCTCCTCTTTGGCTGTTGACAGAGCCGGTGGAGGATTTGACGTTTCTCCCCTGTCGTTTTCAAGGACGATCGGAGGATCTTCAGCAGGAGGATCTTATTGAATCATCATTCCCACCATGTCCTGGAATAGGAGGGCCATTCGCTTTATGTTGGCTGCTTGTTCCGCAGCTTCTTTGTCCTTTTTCTCCAATATGCTGTGAAGGAATTCAGCGTCAGTTTCTTGCTCCTGGCGTTGATCAGAGGACGCTTCGGGGCTTTCTTTTGGCCCAGTGAGTGCGGCCATCGCATTCATCATTTCTTGGAGCTTCTGCTGTTGCTCCTGAGCTTTGGTCACCGATCGCGTAAGCGGTCTATGACCTGTAGATGTACGGCTGTCCTCTTTACCAGACGCCATGTATACCGTGTGTACCATGATGCCCCCGGACTTAGGGCGTTTAGGTTCACTGCCTTTGACATTTGCTGCGGGCGTGGGGATCTTCTCCGGCCTTCTTCTCTTGTGGGCCGTTGAAGTTGAGGGGGCCATTGCAGCGGGCACCCTGGCGGTTGTCGTCCTTTGCTGTTCGTCAGGACGGTTCTTTTCTTCCTGCACTTTCGCCCTTTTCTGCCGCGAGAGTGATCTTGGTCGATTACGGAATCTTGAATCCTCCGCCAGACCTTATAAATTTTGGAGGACAACCATTGAGGGGGCTGCTCCAGCTTAGTTTCTGTAACTCTCTCCGCAGGTGGAGGAGATCTTTTCAGTGTGGCAGTCGGAGAGTTC
This sequence comes from Agapanthus africanus, assembly GCA_030015575.1. NCBI lineage: Eukaryota > Viridiplantae > Streptophyta > Magnoliopsida > Asparagales > Amaryllidaceae > Agapanthus > Agapanthus africanus. Next base: position 109,941,543 of record JASDDO010000014.1, read on the forward strand.
TTGCGTACCCTCCTTAGCGGTTCAAAGCTGTTCCCAGTTGGAACAGCAGCATCAACTTCCACCATCGGAGCCGGTGGAGTTAGCCCAAAGGGGGAGTTGCCCCCAGCCTTCCTTACTCGGCGCCAATGGCGACGTCGAGCATGACGAGCCATTGGGACTGGCTCGGCAATAGGGACAGCTTCGTCTTGCCCCCTGTCCGAATGAGGCGCCGCCGGTGCCAGCCTCTTAAAGACTGATGTTGTCTTTTGAGTGGCGGTGTTCAGTCTGTCAAAGACAGACCCTCGGGTAGGAGCAGGAGCCGGAATAGTCAGCCTTGAAAAGACCGACTCTTTAACAGGGGAAGCCACCTGGCGACTTCAGCAGCAGAGGTGGTTGTCTTCCTCGGGACCGCCATTTCAGGGCTCATGGGCCTCTTGGCGGGCCCATCAGAGTTCTGGTTCAGCCTGGCAAAAACAGAGCCCGCCGGCTTTATATTGGACGACCCGTTGAAAGGGCCGTTGTAGTAGTGAGCCGATCGAAGACCGACTTCTTGTGCTCTTCCGGTGCGGGCACTGGCATGGTGAAGCTTGCAGGCGGGATCATGGTCCCGAAAAACAGGCCGGTGGTGGCCTGGGTCACCTGTTCTACCGGCATGGCAAGGATGGAGGCCGCTTGAGGACCATAGGCTACACCTCCAGGTGAGGCGGAGCGTCGGTTGCATTGGCACTTTGAGCAGCTCGAGCGGTTGGATGCCATTGATGCTTGATTTCTGCGCCAGACAAAAGACCAAATCTTAGTAACTTGAAACCCAAAGGCAACCATTAACAAACCGCGACTCGTTCGCGAAGACGACATACGAAGTGTGGAGTGGAAAGAGGAAAAGGTCCCACCGGGTGTGCCAGAATCTGTTCCCCTCCGAACGGCGGCCAAGACATGGGACGTCTTGCCTGAGATTCGGGGCAGATGCTATTTGGTTTTAGCCGTCCACCTCTCTGAAGATGCCAAGTTGATTTATGGCACCGTGTATCGGAGGTTTAGACGGATACGGCCGATGTAGCAGACTTCGTCAGATTCCCCCTCGCTTGAGGGGTTTTTGATTGTGGGGACGCTCTTCCCTGCAGGCGCAAGCCCCTGCAGTTAATTACACTACCGCATCGCGGTAACAACTTTCTCCTTCTCCAGAATTTCACTTCGTGTCGTGGGTGTTTGTTTTGTTTGTGGTTGCCCGTGGATTGTATACGGAGACTAATTTATGTCGTCGCCCGTAGGACGTGGATTAGTCCAAATCCGTATTTTCTTAGATTTGGGTTTGGTGTTTTGGTTTAAGGATACGTTAGCCATATTTGAGGCTAAGATCAGCTTAAACGTTAGTTAAGGATTCGTTAGTCTAATTTGAGACTAAGATCAACTTAACGAGATCGTTTAGATCCGACAAAAGAGCATTTGGCTCTATTGTTTAGTTTAATGACATTGTGGTCGATTCCCAGTTTAGGGACATGGTGGTCCATTACATGTATGGCCGTCGGGACCCATCACCTCTCTGACGACATTGAAGGATTACAACGACAGATGTCAGAGGAGTTCAGAGATGTACCCTTGAACCAAAGTTGATTGGGGGATCTATAGTCCAATTTGGGACTAAAGTCTGTTTGAAGGTTTAAGGATACGTTAGCCATATTTGAGGCTAAGATCAACTTAAACGGGATCGTTTAGATCCGACAGAAGAGCATTTGGGGGCTCTATTGTTCCAGTTTAGGGACATAGTGGTCCATAGGTAGTTTAAGGACATTGCGGTCAATTGTTCCCATTTTAAGGACGGATATTAGTTTAAGGACGCATTAGTCCATGGGTTTAAGGACCCCACAGTCCGTATGCGTGTGTTTAAGGACGCATTAGTCCATTAGTTTAAGGACGCATAAGTCCATGGGTTTAAGGACTCCACAGTCCGTATGGGTGTGTTTAAGGACGCATTAGTCCATTAGTTTAAGGACGCATAAGTCCATGGGTTTAAGGACCCCACAGTCCGTATTAATGTGTGGTTGCCGGGACCCGTCACCTCTCTGACGTCGTTGAAGAATTACAACGATAGATGTCAGAGGAGTTCGGAGATGTACCCTTGAACTGGATGTAAATTGATTTAAGAGAGCAGTCTTGCTCAGTCAATTTAATTTGAGGACTTACGGCCATGATTGGGCTAAGTCCAGTTGAGAATATTCAACGTTTTTATCTTTGGCCTATTAGGCCTGTGCTAGGGCTTTGCCCCTGTTTAATAATGCACTGCATTTTATTCTGGCCTGCTAAGCCTTTTTGATTTGGGCTCTGTCCCATTCAAATGATGCACAGCATCTGTTTTTGTTTGGGCTCTGCCCTTTTTAAAGTAATGCATTGCATTTTATTTGGCTTGTTATGCCCTTTTTAATTGGGCTTGGCCCTTCTGTAAATAATGCAGCGCATTAATCAAACTGACGGTGGCCATGTGGCTTGTCAGGCGCTTTGCGCCAATTATTAAGCGCAAGCGCATGTAGAGGTGACACGTGTCACGCTCTGGTGAGCGCAAACGCAGTGTGCTGCGCCAGTGCGCTGCGCTGTTGCGCTGCTGACACGTGGCGCGCTCTGGTGAGTTGCGCCAATTTAAAAGAGCAGTGCTCTATTTTAAAAAAAAGAGCATAGCGCAAGTGGTTTTTATGGCTGACACGTGGCGCTCTCTGGTGGCTTGCGCCAACCCAGGAGCGCAACAGTGCAAATCTACAAGTGTTAGGCACTGTTTTAATAACTTAATCCAATTTTGGATTTAAGAGAAGAATCTTTAAGATTCCAGAACCAGTGGTTTATAAAAAAAAGTGCAAGGCACTGTTATTATTATATTTTTTTTATTGAAGATCATTGATCTTGTTCTTAGATCAATGATCTATTCAGAAGAAATTCTTCTTTTTTATAAAGGTTTTTACCTTTTTTTCTCTTCTTGAGTTCTTCTCACAATCTTGATGATGATGTCGATGTTGATCCCTTTTGAATTGGGGTCTAGGGGCCTTTATATAGTGCTCATTAATCTGTTAAATTTGTTAAAGAGATCATTCTCTGAGTGATTTGGGAAATTTTCCTCACCGTTGGATCTTTGATCCAAGAGCTTCTGTTTTACAGAAGACAATTTTCTTGTTTTAATAAGAACAGAAAGATCTTACTGGAATTTTAATTCTGTTTGGCGCAGATGCACCAGCGCTTGACACGTGTCGCGCAGCGCGCTTGCGCACCTGCGCTGACACGTGTCACGCAGCGCGCTTGCGCAACTGCGCTGACACGTGTCGCGCAGCGCGCTTGCGCAACTGCGCTGACACGTGTCGCGCAGCGCAGCGCTTGCGCAATTGAAGCGTTGCTTCCTTTAATTTTGTTTTAAATAGAGCCTTACTCTGATTGAGTGCGCTGCCTTAGGCGCTGCGCTGACGTATCAGTTTCTGACACGTGGCGCGTTGCGCGCAGCGTAAGGGATTTGAAGTATTGCTTCAATTTTTAAATTTTTGAAATTCAAACAGTGCTTTGCTCAGATTAGGGGAAACAACAGCCTCATCATTTGATGAGACTGCCGATTAAATGAGGAAATCCTCAATTGATTCTCATTAAATGAGAAATCCCTCGGGCAGAGGAGTGAAACTCCTATTGAGAGCAGCGCTCTTCACTAGACTGACATCTGTCAAAGTATAATGATGAAGGAATAAAATTCTTCAAGAAAATCCTAAGAGCCTTACTCTGAGAAGATGATGGAATAATCCAACAAAAATAAAATTTCAATTTGATCTTCAAGATTCATGAACAAACTCTTAAGAGTTCTTCTATATGATCTGAAAGGAGCAAAACTCCATTAATGAATTAAGAAATCATAAGCAAGAACCTTTTAGATTGGTGATTCCAAGAGAGCAAAGCTCTGTTAATAAAACCCTAAAAAGGATTTTCTTTAGATCAAAAATCTATGAAGAGCAAGGCTCTGTTAATGGGTGAAACCCTAAAAGATGTTTCAAAAAGATTTAATCTTTTACCTAAAAAATCTGACAAAGTTCTGTCCTTAAGAAAATTCTTAAGAGGAAGAGCTGCACTCTGAAGGAGAAAATAAATTTTCAAGAAGGATTGAAGATGAACAGAAGTCATCTCAAGGGCCAAGGGTCCTATTTATAGGCATTAAGCGCCGTTTCAATTCCTCGGTTGATCCAAGAGTGGAGATGCTGCCATCGCTGCACCGACGTGTGGACCCCGTGAGCGCAACGGTGGGGGGCATTTGTTTCCCCAATTAGAGCAAAGCTCTGTTCAGAATTCAAAATTTGAATTAAAGCTGCGCTTTTATAAAAGCGCTGCGCTACAACTAATGCACCCCGTGCAAAGCGCATAGGCGCTAGGGCTAGATGCGCTGCGCTACAAGTAGCGCAGCACGTGCAAAGCACGTGTATGCTAGCGCTAAGAGCGCTGCGCTCCAAGTAGCGCACTATGGGCAGAGCGCATAAGCGCTAGCGCTGGAACTAAATGTTCCTCACCGTTGGATCAAATATCCAACGGATATGATTAAATCATCAATTAATAAGAATGAAATTCTGTTGAATCTTTCCAAACAGAAAAGATTGTGCCCTGAATTTGGAACACCATTGGATCAATGATCCAATGGTGATTAAAAATCACTAAAATACAGAACAAATTCTGTAAGGGGGAAAGATTTCTCAATCTTGTTAAAAAACAAGAAGATTATCTTCTGTAAACCAGAAACCCTTGGATCAAAGATCCAACGATGGGAAATTCTCCATATCAATTGGAGAAAAGATCTCCTTAACTGATTGAACAAACCATCTTGCCCTATATAAAGGCCCTGAGACTTCAAGTCTCAAAGGGAGGAACCCCCCCATAAAGTTTAAGAAAATCTCAGGAAGAAGAAGAAGCTCTCGGCAAAAAGAAAACAATTCTTTTCAAGGTAAAAAAAAAGAATAGAAAGACGAAATCGTCTCAATATAAAAAGAAGTATTTACTTCTTTCACATATCATAAATCTATAAGACAAATTGTCTTTCACTAAAGAGATTCTGAACATATCATTATAAAAAGGGATGAGAATTATTCAATTCTCTTAGGATCATAGAACCATAAAGGCAAAGCCTTTCATCAAAGAAGAGATTGAAATATCTCCTATAACTAAGAACTTTGTTCTTAGAATTTTGAGACAAAATCTCTTATCAAAGAAAAGATAATCTTCAGAGCGCAAAATTAATCTAATAAGAGCCTTAGCGCTCCTAATCTAATAAGAGCCTTAGCGCTCCTAATTCAAAGTGCTTTAGTGCTTTTCATTTAGCGCAAAGCACTGCAGTGACATGGCGCTTCAAACACAGCGCACTGCGCTCGTTGGCTAGCGCTAAGCGCGCCACGTGCTCCTCACGTGTGCGCTGCATTACTAAAAGCGCTTTGCGCTCATTATATGGCACCAGCGCCAAACGCCTCAACACTTCAACTATAGCGGATCAGCTCTCTACATTTAGCGCAAAGCGCATTAGCGCTTCATATCTGGCGCTAAGCGCATTAGCGCTTTAACCATAGCGCGCTGCGCTCATCGACTGGCGCTAGTGCCAAGTGCGCCACATGCTTTTATGTGCGCTTGGGCAGAACATAAACTGTTCTTTGAATAAGCCTGGAGCTATGATAAATGCACAGCATTCAACTAAAGACAAAACATTGTCAGAGACCAAACCAAGGCTTAGTATTTTTAAAGGGATTGGGATAAAACAAACATATAACGACTCAAAAACAAATGTTGAACATTGTAATTGAATGGACTTAGCCGAAATTGGCCATAAGTCCTCAATTCTGATTAATTGAGTTTATATGCTCATAAATTACAGATCTTAGTCCCAATTAGACTACAGGTCTCTCAACCCACATCGGTTTAAGGGTACATCTCTGAACTCCTCTGAAATTTATCGTTGTAATCCTTCAACGTCTGCAGAGAGGTGACGGGTCCCGACAACCATACATTTCATGGACTGTGGGGTCTTTAAGCCCACGGACTATGATGTCCTTAACCTTGACTGTGAGGTCTTTAAACTCACGGACAATGATGTCCTTAACCTCGACTGTGATGTCTTTAAACTCACGGATTATGATGTCCTTAACCTTTACTGTGATGTCTTTAAACTCACGGATTATGATGTTTTTAACCGTGGACCGAGATGTCCTTAAACTAACATTGGACCACTATGTCCTTAAACTGGTAATCGACCGCAATATCCCTAAACTAAACAATAGAACCTAATTGCTCTCTTGTTGGATCTAAACGATGATGTTAAGTTGATCTTAGCCTAAAAATTAGACTAGCGTATCCTTAACTAACGTTTAAGTTGATCTTAGTCTCAAATGAGACTAACGTATCCTTAAACCCAACCCCCAGACCCAAATCTAAAAAAATACGGATTCGAACTAATTCACGCCCTACGGGCGACAACATAAATTAGTCTCCGTATAAAATCCACGGGCAACCAAATATAAAACAAACACACACATGACACGAAGTGACCATATAGAGAAAGAGAAAGTGGTTACCACGATGCGGTAGCATAATTAACTGCAGGGGCTTGCTCCCGCAGGGAAAAGCGTCCCCACAATCAAAAACCCCTCGACGAGGGGGAATCTGACGAAGTCTGCTACATCGGCCGCATCCGTTTAAACCTTCAATACATGGTGCCATAAATCAACTTGGCATCTTCGGAGAGGTGGACGGATAAAACCGATTAGCATCTGCCCCGAAATTCAGGTAGGACGGACCTGCTCGGTCGCGTCTCCGTGTTTTCGGCGGGGAATAGTTGCAATAAACCAGCTACCCTTTGATATTCAGTCTTAACTTGCTGACACACCAAGCACTTCGCTACAAAACGGGCGATCTCCCTTTTCATACCTTCCCACCAGAAATGCTGTCGTAGATCACGGTATATCTTCGTGCCTCCTGGATGTACGGAATATGCGGAACTGTGCGCCTCTTTCATAACTTCTTCGTGAATATCTCCTTTCGGCACACACAAACTGCTACCATAATGCAACGAACCATCTTCATGAATCAACAAGTCCGTTCGAAGTCCCGCTTTAACCTGTTCTCGAAACTTCTGCAATCTTGGGTCCTGTGACTGCGCTGCTTTAATACTCTCAATCAACGACGACAGTACTTGCAGCTGTATCAACTGTCTCGAAGAATATGGTAGCATGATCTCCAAATCGAATCTCTGAAACTCTTCGATAAGCTCCCTCTGTGCAGTCAACATCCGAATTGCTAGCAACCGACTAAGCGCATCCGGTACTATATTAACTTTCCCCGGATGATATTTGAGATCAAGATCATAGTCAGCCATCAACTCCAACCATCTACGCTGCCTCATGTTCAGCTCTTTCTGTGTGAACACATACTTTAGGCTTTTGTGATCGGTGAATACTTCGACCCTTTCGCCCAATAAGTAGTGTCTCCAAATCTTCAAAGCGAAAATCACAGCAGATAGCTCCAAATCATGAGTTGGATAATTCTTCTCATAGGTCTTCAACCGTCTCGATGCATAGGCTATAAATTTCCTATGCTGCATCAAAACACATCCCAAACCTTTCCTAGATGCGTCGCTGTGAATAACCAATCCTCCAGAACCGTCGGGCACGGTCAAAATAGGAGCGGTTATCAACCTTTACTTCAACGCCTCAAAAACTGAAGCACAACCATTCGTCCATACGAACGGTACCTCCTTTCGCGTAAGCTTGGTCAAAGGCTCAGCTAAGCGAGCAAAATTCTCTACGAACCTTATGTAATATCCGGAAAGTCCAAGAAAACTTCTGATCTCTGCTGCGTTCTTTGGAATCTTCCAATCTTGAACTGCTGCAAACTTCTTAGGGCCATGACGATTCCATCTCCGGATACGACATGCCCCAAAATCTTCACTTTTTCAAGCCAAAACTCACACTTGCTCATCTTTGCATACAATCTTTCTTTCCTCATTGTCTACAGTGCGATCTTAAAGTGTTCTGCATACTCTTCTAGGCTCTTCGAGTAGACCAGAATATCATCGATGAACACCACTATAAACTGGTCCAAGAACGGTGAAAAGATTTGGTTCATCAAGTCCGTAAACATCGCTGGTGTATTCGTGACTCCGAATGGCATCACTAAATACTCGTAATGTCCATATCGAGTTCGAAACGCAGTCTTGCAAATATCCTCTGATTTAACTCGAACCCGATGATATCCGGATCGCAAATCCAGCTTCGAGAATACCCCCGTGCCACTAAGTTGCTCGAATAATTCGCCAATGCGAGGGATCAGATACTTGTTCTTAATAGTCACCCGGTTTAATTCTCGATAATCGATGCACATTCTCCTTGTGCCATCTTTCTTCTTGACTAGAAGAACTGGAGCTCCCCAAGGTGAATTGCTGCTGCGAATCCAACCCTTCTCTAGCAATTCGGTAACCTGCTTCTCGAGTTCTTCCAACTGCACTGGTGCCATTGGATAGTACGCCTTTGAGATTGAAGCTGCACCAGGAACAAGATCGATCGCGAACTCCACATCTCATTTTGGCGGTAAACCCGAGATGTCTTCGAACACGTCCATGAACTCTCGAACTACAACTGACGCTTCCTCCTTGTCAACATCCATCGATGAAAGAACATTGTGTGTCGGTCTAGCCCTAAACTCGACTGGCCCGACAGAACCGCTTCTACCAGCAAAAACAAACTCGGATGTTCGGGAATCTGGAAAATCACTTTTTTTGCCCTACAATCAATGTGAGCGTGGAAAGTGCCGAGAAAATCCATTCCCAAACATCATAACTGCCAGTATCGATTACCAAGAAATCCGCAAATAACTCCCGTCTGCAAATAACAACAGGACAATCCTTGCACTCGCTACTAGATATGATCTTCCCATTCCCAGTGTGTATATTTCAACGACAAGACAGAGCCGTGCAAGCAATCAAGTGTGCAGCAATAAACTTAGACGACATAAAACAATGGGATGCACCAGTATCGAATAATACTAATGCAGGAAAAACATAAACGAGTTGGATACCCGAAATGACTTCATCTGAAGCCAAACACTGAAGAAGAGAAGCATGGCAAACAGGATCCAAACTTACGATAAAATATGAACTGGTAAGCAATGAAGCCGAGAGAAGGAAGGCAATATAATGACCATAAAACAAGGAAATGAATCAAGACTAGGACTCCAAATTACTTAAATAGAGTACCGCATTGTAACCATGCTGCAGTTCATAGTTACAATCACATAACTCCGTTCAAGTCGCCCAAATCCTAGTATCAGAATAGAAAGAGAAACAATAGGGAACCAAAAGTTTCAAGTCGAGATGCAAAGTTACTTGCATATCGTCAAGACGGGGGTCAAGAGAAAGATATGATTCAAGAATCACAATAACCAAGTGGCAGGACATGTTCCTAATTACGGGTTTCCTGATCCGTGTGTTGGGTCCAATACCCAACTACAAAAGAATCAAACCCGATTAATCTAAATCCTATAGCTCTGATACCAAACAAACCCTGTCACGCCCCGCTTCCCAGAGTGCGCTAAGATCGATATATGACAAAGCCAATCATGCTACCTGTGGTTAGGAAACACCCCTCCGCAGTCACATTACGGCTGTCTATAAGATATCAAGAACAGTAAAATAGAAAATAAACTATCTAGTATATGTCCATATGCCTGAATAAACGAGTCAAGAAATAATATGTGGAAGCAATAAATCCAAATAACAATAACAATCTGGAAAGTACGTCCCAAATACGGGCTCACATCAGGAAATGAAAGTACAGAAAGAAAACTAAACTAAGATACTAACAGGCTCCTCACTGCTCGGCCTGTGGACGGAAGTACTCCTGCTCGGCCTGCGACACGGGTAGAGAATCTGGGCCATGCAAAACTCAGACGTCAGTGCGTCATAATATCAACAGTAGTATAATCAGGAGGTAATAAGATATGCAGGCATGAGTATGAATAGTAATAAAAGTATAACAGTAAAAAGAATAAGGAACAATGAAGGGTATAAGTATATGTGATGTGCAGTGAGTAATCTGAACTAAGCTACTGGGTTAACTACTCTCAAGTCTGTGAAATCAATTTAATGAATTATCGATATAACTAAATAGTATTCCGTGCATGCCCGGGACCACGGTCAAGACTCTCGGGCTGAATCCGAGACGTGCCGCTAGGCAATAAACAGGTAACATGTACAGATGAATGATGTCAGCAGCATCATCCCAGGGCTGGCCTAGCCCGTAAAACTGATCAGTATAGGCATCGAACTGTCGAGTTACAAGTCAGGTTTCATCATTGATTTCCCCATACCCCCAAGTTATGTGTTCAAGTCAGGTATTGATAAATCTGGAGCTAATGCCAACACAGGATCAAGCAGGTACAGGTTTGTCTATACAGACAATAGGATATGTCCATCAGGACAACATGTCAGGATTGTCGGCATTAGAAACAAAATCAGGTAACATGTCAAGTAGTGATATATCAAGTCATGTCAGGTAGTGTACATGTATCAAGTGGGTGCCCAACAGTAAAATGTAGCAAGTATCGAATCACGGTAAAGGTACGGATGTACGGTGAAAGCATGGATGCACAAATATCTATCAGGGGTTACATCATAACTATATAGGGTGTACATTATCAAGCATGGGGTGTTAATGTAACAATAATATGAATTAATATAATATGGCATGCAACTGGATATGATGAATTAATGGTATGGATACACAGTAAAACATGGATGCTCAAATATCTATCAGGGGTTGCAATTACAGCTTCATGACTATGTAGGATGCACATTATCAATCATGGGGTGTAAATATAACAGTATTATGAAATAATGTGACATAGCATGCAACTAGTTATAATTAATGGTATGAGTGCACAAATATCGATTAGGGGTCACATTTACAGCTCCAAGATTATGTAGGATGCACACTATCAAGTATGGGGTACTAATGTAGCAGTAATATGAATTAACGTGATCTGTAGATGCAGCTACATATATATTAAATGATATGGATGCATACTGGTATCCGAAAATAGTAAAACATTATTATGGATGTATAATGCAATCAACATGTGATATTTTTATTCATATGGATGCAAGATAAGTATTATAGCATGTAGCAAGATAAACTTACCTGAGCGGAACACACGACGGGTGTGTACGGCACGTCCGACGTTGGGTAATCATCGCAACGCACACACGGCACACGGGACGGTCCAGGCAAGGCAAGAGGATAACCACGCAGGTAGGGGACGTTCACTGGATCACTCGGATCTTCAGCGACGAGCACGGCTCCGGCGGGTGATCATCGGAAAAGAAATAAGAAAGAAAAGAGAAGAAGAAGAAGAAGGTTTTGGGACAGAGGGGAAGGCGAGGAGGTGGTTGTGATGATGAATGCACGGAGGCGACGGGGTCGGGGCTCCGGCAAGGAAGCAGGTGAGGCAAAGTGTGCAGTAGGGGTTTCTTGATGTCGGGGTCAGGTTCTGTGCATGGGAGAGGTGATGTTAGGAGGTAGCGGTGATGGTGGTGAGATGGAGTCGACGAAGTGATGTCGTCGGGGATGAGGGGACGACGGCAAGGCGAGGCTAGGTCGAGTTGGGTTCTTAGGTTCTCGTGCTCGTAGGTGTGCAGAGTTCTTGGGTTTGGAGGGGGGAGAGGAGAGGAAGGAGGTCGAGGAAAATGAGGAGGCGAAGGGGGAGAGACGGGAGAGATGAGATGAGCGACGTCGACGAAAAGGAGGAGGCTAGGGTTAGGGTTATGTGGGTTCGTGACGGCAGAATTTAAAGAGGGAGGAAGGAAGAAGGTAGATGAGCGTAGTGGATGAGGGGGTGACGGGATCTCGGGAGTGAATAGGATTCGCGAGAGGAGAGAGAGGGATGGAGAGAGAGAGAGAGAGAACGTGAGAATTATATGGGGAAAAGGTTTAAAATAAATTTTAAAAGAATATAATAAATATAGTAAGAGAGAGAGAATGAGATTTTCTGTGTATTAACTGTTAGGATAGATTTGATTTTTAAAATAATATTTTTTAGGTTTAAAATTTAAGTTAAATTGTTAAAATATATGTTAGAATATAATATTAATAAAATTTGAGTTTTAGACTAAATACAAAATAGTCGAAAAGACGCCCGGGTCGGGTAAAAAGTTATGGTTTGAAAATACGGTTAATATACGTGTTAACCAAAACAAAAATATGATATCCGGGTAACGAAAATGCATATCCCCTAGAACGGAAACACGTAGCGTGCACGTAGCTATCCAAACGGGCCCGTTTCACTGAACGGGACAAGAACACGGTGTACGGACGCTACGAAAGGGTTAGGGGTATCATGCAGGCCATGCTAGATATTTTTAAAATATTTTATTTGAGTTTATTTGTTTTATTAAAAAAAATGCAGATGTCAGATATAATTCCAGTATGCAGTATAAACAAAAAAAATATGAAAATGCACGGATCCCCATAAAAATCCGAGATAAATCATAAACAGGAATCAAGACGGGTTTCCAGCAAGCGGGTCGGGTCGGATGCAATTACAGATGTCAAATACACTATTCGCACCCAAAACACAGTAAATCAAGAAAATACCATAAATAAAGAAATACTCATAAAAGAACTGGTATAAATGAATTAAGGTGTTACAAGGACCAAAAGCCTTCGCCAAGAGGCACCGAACAGCAACCCTGCTCGGCCATCTTTAGTAGGCCACTTACGGCCCCTTCCGCGCTGAGGATGAAAAGCCCTTGCAAGAGGCAACCGAACCCGCCTTTGTTCGGTTATCCCTGGCTGGTAGATCCCTACCCCAACAAACCAGGGATCAAAGTCCTCACAGAGGCAACCGGACCCGCCCTTGTTCGGTTATCCCTGGCTGGTAGCTCCCTATCAAATCAGGGATCAAAGCCCTCGCCAAGAGGCACCAGACAGCAACGCTGCCCGGCCCGTCTTTAAGGATCAAAGCCCTCGCAAGAGGCAACCGGGTCCGCCCTTGCTCGGTTATCTCTGGCCGGTAGTTCCCTACCCCAACAAACCAGGGATCAAAGCCCTCGCCAAGAGGCACCGATCAGCTACCCTGCTCGGCACCATCCTTAGTTGGCCAATTACGGCCCCTCTAACAACTAAGGATTAAAGCCTTCGCCAAGAAGCACCGAGCAGCTACCTTGCTCGGCACCACACTTAGTTGGCAATTACGGCCCCTCCAACAATTAAGGATCAAAGCCCTCGCCAAGAGGCACCGAGCAGCTACCCTGCTCGGCACCATCCTTAGTTGGCCAATTACGGCCCCTCCAACAACTAAGGATCCATGCCCTCGCTATGAGGCACCGAGCAACTACCCTGCTCGGCACCATCCTTGGTAGGCCACCCACGGCCCCTCCAACAACTGAGGAATGTGAGCTCAACAAGAGGCACCGAGCAGCTACCCCGCACGGCGCCATCCTTGGTAGGCCACTCACGGCCTATCCAACAACTGAGGAATGTGAGCTCAACAAGAGGCATCCGGTCTATCAACGTCTTAGCGATCTCCATTTTGATTTCGGGGCCATGGAGATACCGTCTTCCCGCCGGTCCTTGCACACTCGGCAAGTGATCAGATTCAAGTCGACGAGTAATCGCTAGACGAGGAACATGCCGAACATAAAAGCAGTACTGTGCGAATACAAGTGTCTTCCAACAAAAGGAAGTATAAGCACAAAAACTACTGCGAAAACAAAAAAAATCTTTATTCACAAAGTCAAAGCTTTTACAAAGGTATTGTGGACTCCCCAGCCTTATCAAATTGCCTGGAGGCTTACAAAAGAGAGAGGAGGAAAAACCAAAAAGGTCGGGCAGCTAGCCCCGCCTAGACCTCACTCCCCTCATCGCTATCGGCCGGAGGCGTGACCACCGAGAGTGGGACCCGAGCGCAGAGCTCACCGTCGGCAAACTCCGGAAGCTGCTCCTTGACGGCGTCAAGAGCTTTGTCCCATGCAATGGCGGAGGCCTCGCCGAGGTCGACGTAAAACTAGTCCGACTCCTTATAATCCGTCACCGCCTTCCTAGCCCAGATCTTGGCAACCTCCGCTGTAACACCCGAGCCCAATGCTACTATTTTTAGTTACTGTTTGAGCATAATGTGGTACTCATTTCATTTAATTTGCTTGTTTGTTGCTTACTGTAAAATTTACCCGGCAAAGTCATTTCTACATATAACAAATTTTAGCATCTAAAATAAAATTGAAAATATTCATCTTGGCCTACTTGACACCCCTAACCTCGTGGTAGCGTCCGTGCATTGTGTTCTCGTCCCGTTCAGTAAAACGGGCAAGATTGGATGGCTACGTGCACGCACGTGTGTCCGTTTTGAGGGTATGCTTTTTAATCATAAAACATTTCATTTTAAAATTTGGAACCCGCTTAAAATCCTATTATTTGAATTTCGAATTTTTTGGACCCAACCCGGGCGCAATTTGGAAATGTTTCATTTGGCGCCAAAATCCCAAATTTTTAATATTATTAAAACCTTCGCATATATTGTTCTAACTAATCTGATATCTTACTGTTCATTACCTATCTTTTAAATCTTTAAGTTAACCATATAATATTTTTACAATCTTTTATATCCTTCTCAATTTATTCTCTCAGCCAATCGCAACCTCCCCTTTAACTCCGTGGTCCCCACTTTCTCTCTCTCCTTCTTCTCTCTCTCTCCACTTTCTCTCTCTCTCTACCCCTTATATATTCTCTCGTACTTCTCTTTATCATTTTTCTCTTCTTGCTTCATGTCTCGTTTCTCATTTCTTTTAACTGTTCTTTTGTTACCGGAATTCCGTCGTGCCGGTGACGTTTCTCGACGTTCCAGCGAGATACCCCGACCCGTGTGGTTCCTTTGTTCGTCGTTTGGGTTCATTCCGTGAACCGTGCGCCGTCGCGAGTTTTCCCCGCCGACGGTTAACGTTCCGTTTTCCCGATTCGCGACCCATCGAGGCAAGTTAATCTTGCTACATGCTATATACTTTTATAATCTTCATTTTATAATATTATACATTTGAAAATCTTATAGTTTACATATGAAATGTCGTTGAAAAATCGGATATGACAAATCTGAAATTTACTGTACACCTTATCTTATAAAATTCATTATAAATCATAGAAAAATCATTAGGATACGTTCTTTAGTTCGTTACGAAGCTAATTCAGAATACTATAACTCTATGAAATATTTACTTGCAAAATAAATTGTTTAATTAACGTAAAATGCAAATGAACACGTCTCTAAACTGCTGTCCAGGGAAATTCCAGCAGCAAACTTTCAACTTTGAATATTCATAACTTTTTGTAGGGATAACCTGAGATGCTTATACTTATAAAACTGAAAACCTTATTGAATTATCTTTGTTTTGGTATATGATACGTCCCTTTTGGAGAACGTTTGTTATTTTTAAGCTATTTTACAAATTAGGGTGACGCTAAATTTCTGAACGGAACCTTCTTGTGCATGGTTAATCAATACATCTTTTATAGTTACTAATCGCTTTGAATATGCTATCCATATTAATATTATCATATCACATATTGTTTAGTTGTACATCCCACATTACCATTTTATAGTTTTATAACTTTTCGGATACCCGTTTGCATCTATCGCATTTAAGATACATATAATTGCAAGCATAGATCACACTACTACATAATAATGTGATATTAACACTCCATGTTTAATAAATTGCATCCTAATTAATATTGGAACTATAAATGTAACCCTAATCAATAACTGTGCATCCATATCCTTGAAATTATATCTATTTGCCTATCATATTACATGTTCCAGTTTATTGTTCTAATAGTACTCATGCTTGTTTATTTATACACATGTTTATGATAGTTTGATTATGAGCACCCACATGACATCTTGTGCTTCCTGACATGACCTGTTACACTTCCTACTTGACATGATATGGTACCGTACACTCTTGACATGACATGACACCTTTATACATTACCTGACCTGTTACCTGATCTCATGCCTAATGCCGACAAACCTGACCATTCCCGCTGTCTATCCAGACAGACCTACTTTTACTTGATTTTGTGTTGGCATTAGTCCTTGACTACTGAATACCTGACCTGACATACATAGTTTGGGGGTATGGGGAAATCAAAGGTGAAACCGACTTGTAACTCAACAGTTCGATACATTGTTCTGATCAGTCTTACGGGCTTGGCCAGCTCCGGAGTGTTGATGCTGACATCACTCATCTATCCTACTACCTTTTACTGCTTAGCGGCACGTCTCGGATTCAGCCCCGAGGATCATGACCGTGGTCCCGGGCACGCACGGGATACTATTGAGTTACATCGACGATTCATCAATTGGTTTCAAAGACTATAGAGTAGAAAACCTGATAGGACAGCTTAGTCACCATTGCACATTACCCTGCTTGTTATCTCTCATTATTGCTTTATTCATGTTCATACTTGCATTGCTTATTACCATGTTTATACTTTATACTTGATGTCATGACGTGCTGACGTCTGGGTTTTGCATGGCCCAGATTCCGTACCTTTGTCGACGACCGAGCAGGAGTACTTCAGCCAGCAGGCTGACCAGTGAGTCCTTAGAGTTTAGTTTATTTATTTTTCATTTCATTTCCAGATGTGAGCCCGCATTACGGGACGTACTGTTTATTCATTGTATTGGATCATTAGCTTCCGCACTTATTGTTTATTGATTCTTGTTATTATGGATTTGGACATGTACTAGTTTAGTTTATTTTTTTCTGTTCTTGATATCTTTACAACCGTAATGTGACTGTGGACGGATGCGTCCTACCCACAGGTAGCATGGTTGGCTATGTCACGTGCCCAATCTTGCGTACTCTGGGAAGCGGGGCGTGACATGGTTTTATGGTATCAGAGCCATAGGTTAATTGGGTTGATTCTTTGTAGTTGGGTATTGCACCCGATACACGAATCAGGATACCCGTGATTAGGAAACATGTCCTGCCACTTTGACCGTTTTACCATCCTTGAATCATTCTTCCGGATCATGTCGACATGCAAACTTACTTTGCATTGTCAACTCGAAAACCTAATTTCTTGTTATCCCTAGGACTTGGGCGACTTGGGTGGAGTTAAGTAATTGCGGCTATGATACCGCGGCATAGCTACAATGCAGTACTCTATTTAAGTATCTTGGAGTTCTAGCCTTGATCCACATTCAGAATCTATCATCATGCTAATGTTGGGTGTTTTGAGTTCAGGATTATGACAGGTACGAAGTTGAGGACGTACCAGAGGCGTGTGAACGAAGCCGCCATGCTTGGAGTGATAAGAGGAATGCTGGAAATCAAAGAAACAGCCCGAGCTGATCCAGCAGCAAGCGGACTCGTTTCAGGAAGGTTTGCAGATCGTTCAGCAGTCTGTGAACAAGATTGGAACTAGACCAGTTGACCGAGTATGGACCGTGGCAGAGTTCAGACGTGTGGGTCCTACTACTTTCACTGGTTTGGAGGAGCCATGCCAGCCGAGCAGTGGCTAGTCAGCACGGAGAATTCGCTGATTGCGGCACAAATTCCAGAGGACAAAGGAGTTGATGTGGTGCGCATTCAACTAGTGGATTACGCCGAGAGTGGTGGCTTGTGGAGGAGAACCGTTTGCCCAAGCCAAGCGGTTAGGCGGATTTCTCTAAGAGTTTCCTGGAGAAGTTCTTTCCGCGGACTGCACGGGAGGAAATGGAAGAGAAATTTATTGGGCTGAGGCAGAATGGAGCACCCGTGGACGTGCATGCAGCAGAGTGGACGAGACTCAGCAGTTTCGCTGGACCTTTAGTCGCCAACGATGCAGACAGGGCACGAAGGTCCATGCGCAGCTTGGATGTGGACATCCAAAGGCAAACCGTCTCCCTGGGTTTGACCACTTTCTCACAGGTTCTTACGGCAGCTCGAGAACAGCAGAGCATATCAGGAAAATTGGGAGTTCACAGCAGACAGCAGTTGCGGTAAGGAAGCAGTTCTGTCGGGCCGGTCGAGTTTAGGGCTAGGCCGACAAACAATGTTCTTGCATCAATGGAAGTGATGAAAGTAAAGAGCCGGCTGTTGTTCGTGATTCTATGGACGTGTTTGAAGATATATCGGGCTTACCGCCGAAGCGAGACGTGGAGTTCACGATTGACCTTATTCCTGGTGCAGCGCCAGTATCAAAATCTTATTATCCGATGGCACCGGTGGAATTGGAAGGAGTTAAGAAGCAAGTTGGTGAATTACTTGAGAAGGGTTGGATTCGAAGCAGCAACTCGCCTTGGGGAGCTCCAGTCCTTTTAGTAAAGAAGAAGGATGGCACGAGAAGGATGTGCATTGATTATCGAGAATTGAACCGGGTGACTATTAAGAACAAATACCCGATCCCTCGCATTGGAGAACTTTTTGAGCAGCTTAGTGGCGCGAGGGTATTCTTGAAACTGGACCTGCGATCAGGATATCATCAAGTCCGGGTGAAAGCAGAAGACATTTGCAAGACGGCGTTTCGGACTCGGTATGGGCATTTCGAGTATCTAGTGACGCCCTTCGGAGTTGACCGTACGGGAGGACCTAACTTTTGAGGAGCGACCAGTCGAAATCAAGGATCGAAGAGAAAAGGTTCTTAAGAACAAGGTTACCCCTCTTGTGCTAGTTTCTTGGGGTAATCGATCGCATGGAGAATCCACTTGGGAACGAGAAGATGAAATCCGGCAGAAGTTTCCTTACCTTTTCTTGTAGTTATCTATCTTTGTATTCTTGGAATTTCGAGGACGAAATTCTTTTTGTAGTTGGGTATAATGTAACACCCGAGCCCAATGCTACTATTTTCAGTTACTGTTTGAGCATAATGTGGTACTCATTTCATTTAATTTGCTTGTTTGTTGCTTACTGTAAAATTTACCCGGCAAAGTCATTTCTACATATAACAAATTTTAGCATCTAAAATAAAATTGAAAATATTCATCTTGGCCTACTTGACACCCCTAACCTCGTGGTAGCGTCCGTGCATTGTGTTCTCGTCCCGTTCAGTAAAACGGGCAAGTTTGGATGGCTATGTGCACGCACGTGTGTCCGTTTTGAGGGTATGCTTTTTAATCATAAAACATTTCATTTTAAAATTTGGAACCCGCTTAAAATCCTATTATTTGAATTTCGAATTTTTTGGACCCAACCCGGGCGCAATTTGGAAATGTTTCATTTGGCGCCAAAATCCCAAATTTTTAATATTATTAAAACCTTCGCATATATTGTTCTAACTAATCTGATATCTTACTGTTCATTACCTATCTTTTAAATCTTTAAGTTAACCATATAATATTTTTACAATCTTTTATATCCTTCTCAATTTATTCTCTCAGCCAATCGCAACCTCCCCTTTAACCCCGTGGTCCCCACTTTCTCTCTCTCCTTCTTCTCTCTCTCTCCACTTTCTCTCTCTCTCTACCCCTTATATATTCTCTCGTACTTCTCTTTATCATTTTTCTCTTCTTGCTTCATGTCTCGTTTCTCATTTCTTTTAACTGTTCTTTTGTTACCGGAATTCCGTCGTGCCGGTGACGTTTCTCGACGTTCCAGCGAGATACCCCGACCCGTGTGGTTCCTTTGTTCGTCGTTTGGGTTCATTCCGTGAACCGTGCGCCGTCGCGAGTTTTCCCCGCCGACGGTTAACGTTCCGTTTTCCCGATTCGCGACCCATCGAGGCAAGTTAATCTTGCTACATGCTATATACTTTTATAATCTTCATTTTATAATATTATACATTTGAAAATCTTATAGTTTACATATGAAATGTCGTTGAAAAATCGGATATGACAAATCTGAAATTTACTGTACACCTTATCTTATAAAATTCATTATAAATCATAGAAAAATCATTAGGATACGTTATTTAGTTCGTTACGAAGATAATTCAGAATACTATAACTTTATGAAATATTTACTTGCAAAATAAATTGTTTAATTAACGTAAAATGCAAATGAACACGTCTCTAAACTGCTGTCCAGGGAAATTCCAGCAGCAAACTTTCAACTTTGAATATTCATAACTTTTTGTAGGGATAACCTGAGATGCTTATACTTATAAAACTGAAAACCTTATTGAATTATCTTTGTTTTGGTATATGATACGTCCCTTTTGGAGAACGTTTGTTATTTTTAAGCTATTTTACAAATTAGGGTGACGCTAAATTTCTGAACGGAACCTTCTTGTGCATGGTTAATCAATACATCTTTTATAGTTACTAATCGCTTTGAATATGCTATCCATATTAATATTATCATATCACATATTGTTTAGTTGTACATCCCACATTACCATTTTATAGTTTTATAACTTTTCGGATACCCGTTTGCATCTATCGCATTTAAGATACATATAATTGCAAGCATAGATCACACTACTACATAATAATGTGATATTAACACTCCATGTTTAATAAATTGCATCCTAATTAATATTAGAACTATAAATGTAACCCTAATCAATAACTGTGCATCCATATCCTTGAAATTATATCTATTTGCCTATCATATTACATGTTCCAGTTTATTGTTCTAATAGTACTCATGCTTGTTTATTTATACACATGTTTATGATAGTTTGATTATGAGCACCCACATGACATCTTGTGCTTCCTGACATGACCTGTTACACTTCCTACTTGACATGATATGGTACCGTACACTCTTGACATGACATGACACCTTTATACATTACCTGACCTGTTACCTGATCTCATGCCTAATGCCGACAAACCTGACCATTCCCGCTGTCTATCCAGACAGACCTACTTTTACTTGATTTTGTGTTGGCATTAGTCCTTGACTACTGAATACCTGACCTGACATACATAGTTTGGGGGTATGGGGAAATCAAAGGTGAAACCGACTTGTAACTCAACAGTTCGATACATTGTTCTGATCAGTCTTACGGGCTTGGCCAGCTCCGGAGTGTTGATGCTGACATCACTCATCTATCCTACTACCTTTTACTGCTTAGCGGCACGTCTCGGATTCAGCCCCGAGGATCATGACCGTGGTCCCGGGCACGCACGGGATACTATTGAGTTACATCGACGATTCATCAATTGGTTTCAAAGACTATAGAGTAGAAAACCTGATAGGACAGCTTAGTCACCATTGCACATTACCCTGCTTGTTATCTCTCATTATTGCTTTATTCATGTTCATACTTGCATTGCTTATTACCATGTTTATACTTTATACTTGATGTCATGACGCGCTGACGTCTGGGTTTTGCATGGCCCAGATTCCGTACCTTTGTCGACGACCGAGCAGGAGTACTTCAGCCAGCAGGCTGACCAGTGAGTCCTTAGGGTTTAGTTTATTTATTTTTCATTTCATTTCCAGATGTGAGCCCGCATTACGGGACGTACTGTTTATTCATTGTATTGGATCATTAGCTTCCGCACTTATTGTTTATTGATTCTTGTTATTATGGATTTGGACATGTACTAGTTTAGTTTATTTTTTTCTGTTCTTGATATCTTTACAACCGTAATGTGACTGTGGACGGATGCGTCCTACCCACAGGTAGCATGGTTGGCTATGTCACGTGCCCAATCTTGCGTACTCTGGGAAGCGGGGCGTGACATCCGCCGCCTGAAGCGCCTCCTCGGCATCCCGCCTACTGGCATCCCTCGCCCTCTTCATGGCTGCAAAGCGATCGGCCAGTTCCTTCATCTTTGCCTCAACGACTCGGTAGGACTCACTTAAGCGGCGATAGGACTCCCGGCACTTTGAAACGGTGAGGTCTGCGGCTTCTGACCGGGCTTTGAGGACAATCGACCTCTCCCTCTCTAGACGTAGCTCGAGTCGCAGACCCTCGACCTCCGAAGAAGACTCTTCTGCTGACCTCGCAGCCCGAATAGCCCCCTCGGCATCCATACGAGTAACAAGGGCACAATACTGAAGGACCTGGCGAAAAGTAGCAGAGAAACTTAAGGACACCCGAACTAAGGAAAGGTCGCTCGAAGTAACACATGAGGGAGTGCATACCTGAACCGCCTCCTGTGCGATAGCCACCATTTGGGCCCTCAAGGTCCCCCGCGGCATCTGGCCTCCGGCCGACTCCTCTATACCAGCAAGAAGGCTGGCGGCAACGGAAAGCCTCGACGGGACCACGAACTGGACGTACCCCTCCTGCACGGGAGTCCCCTCCGGGACCTCTGTCGGCGGCGCATGAGAGACCGTCCTCTTCCGCCTAAGCGAAACCCCGTCTTTGCCCTCTCCTGCATCCCTCGTCTGAGATTCGGGAACCCGTGTACGCCTTTGGCTGCCGCCGGAACAATCGTCAGGAGCTCGTGACGGGGCAGGTGGCCCCGCCGTCGGAGGCACATCCAGCGCAGAGCTCGAGTCAGCCGGAGGCACGGCCGCACCGCTGTCCCCCCTCCAGGACTGAGCGCCGAAGGCACCAAGAGTCTGGGATCGAACCATCTGTCCTGTGGTTAGGGAGAAGAGGCTCGACTCAGAGGAAGAAGAAGCATGGCATCTAACCTGATGGGAAGAAGTCCTCGAGAAGAGAAAACGCAAGATCCGACCTAAAAGAAGAGCGCCGAGCAAACAAGACCCAGAATGAGAAAAATATGAAGAGAGAGAGATCCTGGATCGGGCCTCCTCCCTATTTATGCTACCGGCGTCCTCATCCAGCGGCAACGGTCGACTCCCACCAAAATGATTCAGTGCACTCGATGGCCACGATCGCCCCACCTGTCGCAAGCGCATTGGCGGCGTCCCATCGGATGCCAGAAGCCTGCGGCACGTCACATCAGCCAACCGGCACCCGATACGTGGTCTGTCGCTTCAGCAAAAGTGCACACGATCTGTCACGCCCCGCTTCCCAGAGTACGCAAGATTTGGGCACGTGACATAGCCAACCATGCTACCTGTGGGTAGGAAGTATCCATCCACAGTCACATTACGGTTGTAAAGATATCCAGAACAGTAAAATAAACTAAACTAATACATGTCCAAATCCATAATAACAAGAATCAATAAACAATAAGCGCGGAAGCTAATGATCCAATACAATGAATAAACAGTATGTCTCATAATGCGGGCTCACATCTGGAAATGAAATGACATAAATGAACTAAACTCTAAAGAACTCACAGTTCAGCCTGCTGGCTGAAGTACTCCTGCTAATGACGATGGTAACACCAACCGGTACGATACCTCTCCGACACGCTCCAATATCTCGAAGGGTCCAACAAATCGGGGACTAAGCTTTCCCCGACTTCCAAAGCGAATCACTCCTCTAGTCGGTGATATCTTCAGGAATACCAAATCGCCCACGGCGAACTCTAGAGGTCTTCTTGACGTGTCGGCCCAACTCTTCTGTCTGTCTTGAGCTGCCTTCATATGCTTTCTGATCGTATTCACCTTCTCGACTGTCTGCACCACCAAATCTGGTCCTAGTAACCTTCGTTCACCAACATCATCCCAACAAACCGGTGAACGGCACTTACGACCATACAGTGCTTCAAACGGGGCCATCTGAATTGTCGCTTGGAAGCTATTGTTGTACGAAAACTCCACCAGGTGTAGGTGATCCTCCCAAGAACCTTTGAAGTCTAACATGCAAGCCCTCAACATATCTTCAAGGGTCTGGATCGTTCTCTCCGATTGTCCATCAGTCTGGGGATGATAAGCTGTGCTGAACTTCAATCGAGTCCCCAAACTTTCTTGTAAACTCCTCCAAAAGTGTGACAGGAACCGAGTGTCCCGGTCGGACACGATACTTACCGGTACTCCATGCAGTCTGACAATCTCCTGCATGTACCGCTCTGCCAAAGTCTCCGTCGATTGACCAACCCGAAAAGGAATAAAGTGAGCCGCCTTGGTCAATCGATCGACAATCACCCATACAGCACTGTTGCCCTTTGGACTCCGCGGTAAAGCCGTCACGAAATCCATGGTTATATGTTCCCACTTCCATTGAGGAATCGGAAGTGGTTGCAACAAACCAGCAACCCTTTGGTGTTCAGCCTTGACTTGCTGACACACCAAGCACTTAGCCACGAAGCGAGCGATTTCCCGTTTCATACCTTCCCACCAAAAATGCTGTCGAATATCTCGGTACATCTTTGTCCCTCCTGGATGTACAGAGTAAGCTGAACTGTGTGCTTCCTTCATAAGCTCTTCACGCACATCTCCTTTTGGCACACATAGACGGCTACCATATCTCAACGAACCATCCTCATGGATCAGTAGATCGGTTCGTAGTCCGGCTCCAACCTGCTCTCGAAACTTTTGCAGTCTAGGATCCTGCGATTGCGCCGCTTTAATCTTCTCAACTAAGGACGATTGTACTTGTAACTGCATCAACTGTCCTGTAGCACGCGGTAGCACAACCTCCAAGTCAAATCTCCGAAACTCCTCAATGATCTCCCTCTGTGCAGTCAATAACTGAATTGCTGGTAACCGACTTAGCGCATCTGGCACGACGTTAACTTTTCCCGGATGGTACTTAAGATCAAGGTCGTAGTCGGCCATCAGCTCCAACCATCTGCGTTGCCTCATGTTCAACTCCTTCTGAGTGAACACATATTTCAAACTCTTGTGATCCGTAAAAACTTCAACTCTCTCGCCCAGAAGGTAGTGTCTCCAAATCTTCAGGGCGAAGATCACGGCTGCAAGCTCCAAGTCGTGAGTCGGATAGTTCTGTTCATGAGTCTTCAGCTGTCTCGATGCGTAAGCGACGACTTTCCCATTCTGCATCAAAACACATCCCAATCCCTTTCCAGATGCGTCGCTGTGAATCACCAGTCCTCCTGAATCATCCGGTACGGTTAGGATAGGGGCGGTTATCAGCTTCTGCTTCAACGTCTCGAAGGCCAATGCACATCCATCTGTCCAAACAAACGGTACCTCCTTACGCGTAAGCTTGGTTAACGGCTCGGCTAAACGAGCGAAGTTTTCCACAAATCTTCTGTAGTAACCGGCGAGTCCGAGAAAACTTCTTATCTCCGCAACATTCTTCGGAATAGGCCAATCTCTAACTGCTGCAATCTTCTCGGGATCAACGGCGATTCCATCGCCCGACACGACATGCCCCAGAAACTTCACTTCTTCCAACCAGAATTCGCACTTACTCATCTTCGCAAATAATTTCTCCTGTCTCAGCGTTTGCAGTGCGATCCTTAAGTGCTCAGCATGCTCCCCCGGACTCTTCGAGTACACCAGAATATCGTCAATGAATACCACAATAAACTGGTCCAGGAACGGTGAAAAGATCCTGTTCATCAAGTCCATAAATATTGCCGGCGCATTAGTCACTCCGAAGGGCATCACTAAATACTCGAAATGCCCATACCGAGTCCGAAACGCCGTCTTGCAAATGTCTTCTGCCTTCACTCGGACCTGATGATATCCTGATCATAAGTCCAGTTTCGAGAATACCCTCGCGCCACTAAGCTGCTCAAAAAGTTCTCCAATGTGAGGGATCGGGTACTTGTTCTTAATAGTCACCCGGTTCAATTCTCGATAATCGATGCACATTCTTCTCGTGCCATCCTTCTTCTTTACTAAAAGAACTGGAGCTCCCCAAGGTGAGTTGCTGCTTCGAATCCATCCCTTCTCGAGTAATTCACCCACTTGTTTCTTAACTTCTTCCAATTCCACCGGTGCCATCGGATAATAAGATTTTGATACTGGCGCTGCACCAGGAATAAGGTCGATCGCAAACTCCACATCTCGCTTCGGCGGTAAGCCCGAAATATCTTCAAACACATCCATAAAGTCGCGAACAACTGCCGGCTCTTCATTACTATCCACAACCATAGCCGCAAGAACATTGTTCGTCGGCCTAGCCCTAAACTCGACGGGCCCGACAGAACCGTTTCCTCCGATGAAAGTAAACTCAGGGTGTCCGGGAATCTGGAAAATTACTTTCCTTGACCTACAATCAATGTGTGCGTGGAAAGTGCCAAGAAAATCCATTCCCAAGACTACTTCATAACTGCCCGTATCAATCACCAAGAAATCCGCAAAAAGCTCCCGTCCACAAACAACAACAGTACAATCTCTACACTCCTTACTAGCTATGATTTTCCCATTTCCAGTGTGTATGTCCCAAAAACTAGACAGGGTCGTGCAGGTGATCGAGTGTGTAGTTATAAACTTTGATGACATAAAACAGTGGGATGCTCCGGAATCAAATAATGCCAAAGCAGGAAAACCACGAACGAGTACAGTACCTGAAACTACTTCTCCTGATGCCTTGGCTTCCTCAGCTGTCAAAGTGAAAGCTCGACCCTGGTTGGGTCCTTGTGTCAGCTGCTTCTGCCCTTGGAACGGTCTCTGCGGAGGCTTCCGTATATCATCTCTCGTGCGAAGCTTCGACGGACAAGTACCAACTGCGTGATCGGCTGCCCCACAAACCAGACAAAGTCCTAGTCTCCTTCGACAGTCCTTCTGCACGTGCCCAGGTAATCGGCAGTAATCACAAATCACGCTCTTCCTTCGATCAACGATCACAGGCTTCTTCATTGGCGCTACACCTCGACGGTCCACTGGAATACCTCTGCGCCCATGATCTCGGTTAGGTACAAATGCAGGCTTCCTGGCCGCAGCTGCTGTCTGGTGAAGGTTCCCTTTCGATCCTGATAAACTCTGTTGCTCTCTGGCTGCCGTAAGAACCTGCGAGAAAGTGGTCAAACCCAGGGAGACAATCTGCCTCTGGATGTCCACATCCAAACTGCGCAAGAACCTTCGCGCCCTGTCTGCCTCCTTGGCGACTAAGGGTCCAGCGAAACGGCTAAGTCTCGTCCACTCCGCTGCATGTACATCCACAGCTGCTCCATTTTGTTTCAGCCCAATAAATCTCTCCTCCATTTCCTCCCGTGCAGTCCGCGGGAAGAACTTTTCCAAGAAACTTTTGGAGAAATCCGCCCAACTGATTGGCTTGGACAGGCGGGTCTCCTCTACAAGCCACCACTCTCGGGCGTAATCCACCAGCTGAATGCGCACCACATCAACTCTCTTGTCTTCTGGGATCTGCGCCGCAATCAATAAATTCTCTGTGTCCACAAGCCACTGCTCGGCTGGCAACGGCTCCTCCAAGCCAGTGAAAGTAGTAGGACCCAACCGTCTGAAATCTGCCACGGTCCCTACCCGGTCAACTGGCTTCGCTACAGCGGTGTTTACAGACTGCTGAATAGCCTGCAAACCCTCCTGAAATGAATCTGCTTGCTGTTGGATCAGTTCAGTTTGCCTCTTCTGATTTTCCAACATCCCACGTATCACTCCTAACATGGCGGCTTCGTCCACACGCCTCTGATACGTCTTGAAATTCTTATCTGCCATGGTCCTGAAATCAAAACAAACAACATTAGCATGATGATAGATTCAATATATAAATCAAGGCTAGAACTCCAAGATACTTAAATAGAGTACTGCATTGTAGCTATGCCGCGGTATCATAGCCGCAATTACTTAACTCCACCCAAGTCGCCTAAGTCCTAGAGATAACAAGAAGTTAGGTTTTCAAGTTTGACAATGCAAAGTAAGTTTGCATGCCGACATGATCCGGAAGAAGGATTCAAGGATAGTAAAATGGTCAAAGTGGCAGGACATGTTTCCTAATCACGGGTATTCTGATTCGTGTATTGGTTGCAATACCCAACTACAAGAATCAGCCCAATTAACCTACGGCTCTGATACCATAAAACCATGTCACGCCCCGCTTCCCAGAGTACGCAAGATTTGGGCACGTGACATAGCCAACCATGCTACCTGTGGGTAGGAAGTATCCATCCACAGTCACATTACGGTTGTAAAGATATCCAGAACAGTAAAATAAACTAAACTAATACATGTCTAAATCCATAATAACAAGAATCAATAAACAATAAGCGCGGAAGCTAATGATCCAATACAATGAATAAACAGTATGTCTCATAATGCGGGCTCACATCTGGAAATGAAATGACATAAATGAACTAAACTCTAAAGAACTCACAGTTCAGCCTGCTGGCTGAAGTACTCCTGCTCGGTCGACGACAAAGGTACGGAATCTGGGCCATGCAAAACCCAGACGTCAGTGCGTCATGATATCAAGTATATAGCATAAACATGGTAATAAACAATGCAAGCATGAACATGAATAAAGCAGTAATAAGAAGTAACAAGCAGGGTAAGGTGCAGTGGTGACTAAACTGTCCTATCAGGTTTTCTACCCTATAGTCTTTGAAACCAATTGATGAATCGTCGATGTAACTCAATAGTATCCCGTGCGTGCCCGGGACCACGGTCATGATTCTCGGGGCTGAATCCGAGACGTGCCGCTAAGCAGTAAAAGGTAGTAGGATAGATGAGTGATGTCAGCATCAACACTCCGGAGCTGGCCAAGCCCGTAAGACTGATCAGAACAATGTGTCGAACTGTTGAGTTACAAGTCGGTTTCACCTTTGATTTCCCCATACCCCCAAGCTATGTATGTCAGGTCAGGTATTCAGTAGTCAAGGACTAATGCCAACGCAATTCAAGTAAAGGTAGGTCTGTCTGGGTCGACAGCAGGAATGGTTAAGTTTGTCGGCATTAGGCCTGAGATCAGGTAACAGGCCAGGTTACTATCAACAGGTAGAGTCGATATGTACAGGGTGTTGTGTCCGGTGTATCAGTACATGTGTCAGGTGTATCAAGATCAGTCATTATGTAACGCAATCAGGTATATGATGATAACAGGTATAGTAACAAATAATGAACAGTAGCAGGAAACAGAAAATAACAAATATAAATCTAGGTAAACACAATGATGTTCCATATTCTCTTATTAATCCGTTTCACGCACCTTTGAGGTGCAAAAGCCACACGACGAACAATATCGATAATATACGTAATGGAGTTACATGGATCTGAACTAAGCACAATAATTGTCTCATGAGTGATTTTAACAAATGAATTGGGGATGATCTACTTGGTTTGATTAGTTAAGTATGACTTAATAGCAGACCGGTTAAAGCGAGCAATGATTCCATTAATTTAAAGTTACGGATAATCGTGACAGAAATTCTAAGTTATCAGGTATCGATGTTATGTTATTTGTGTGGTTATAATATGATGATTAAGTTGTAGCATGTTAAGCAAGTATTCAGATACTTGCCTCGGCAGTTCCGCAAACTGAAACACGGATGCGATGTCGGTAGAAACCACGGTACGGAAGCACGGGCCACGGATCGAGTCCCAACAGAGGTCAAAGGGATCACACGGACCAGGGGGCTTCGCTGGAGCGTCGGGTTCGTCAGCCGGCACGGTCGGATTCCGGCAAAAGTTAACGGCAACAGGTTAGCAATAAGATAACATACAAGATCAACGGGATTTCGCACCAAAGGAAGTAAAGTGATGCTTACAGAGGAGGAACAGGGGTAACTATGACGGGCCCGACGGCGATGAACCCACCGGCGGTGAACAGGAGGTGCGGCGAGGGTGCTGGACGGCTGAAAAGGCTCGGGGTCGCTGGAAAAGGGGGCTGCGGCGAGTGGGGAAGAGTGTGGTCGGCTTTGGTGATCGTGGGAGAGAGGGAGGTGGTCGGAGGTGGCGTCGACGAGGTCGCCGGCGCGCTTCTCCGGCGAACAGGGAAGGTGCAGGCGAAGGATGAAGGCTCGGGTTTGCTTTTCCGGCGAGGGGAGGAGGGAACGACGACGAGGTCGGGTCGAATAGGGTGAAAGGGAGTCGTGGGGTCGTCGACGACGATGGGCGACGTCGACGGTGAGGTTGCGAGGGGATGGAGGCGTCGGGGAGAAGGGTTGCAGGCGCGGGAAGGAGCGGGCGAACGGGAGGAAGAGGGCAGGTGGGTGCGGTGGAGGTCGTGGTGGTGAGGGCGGCGACGGCGAGGTCGCGAGGAGGCCGGCGGTGAGATCTGCGTGAGCTAGGGTTAGGGTTCGCGTGGGGTTTCTCGTGATGGGTTAATCGGGAGGAGGCGGCGTTGCATGCGAATATATATAGAGGGGAGAGAGAGAGGCTGATGGGCAAGAGAGAGAGAGATTGAGAGAGATTGAGGGAGGAGAGAGAGAGAGACTGGGGAAAAGAGAGCGGGGTCCACACGGGGAAACCAAGGCTCGCGATTGGTTGGGATGTTAGGAAAAGGAAATTTAAAAGATTTAAAGAAGAGATTTTAATAGGATTCGTGAAGGATTTGCTGTTAGTAAATAATAAAGATTAGAATTAGATATTAAATTCAAATGGGCCATTTTGGCGCAAAATGAAACATTTCCAAATCGCGCCCGGTTTGCGCCCAAATATTCCAAATTCAAATTATAGGATTTTAAGCGGGTTCCAAATTTTAAAATGAAATGTTTTATGATTAAAAAGCATGCCCCCAAGTCGGACACTTGCACGCGCGCGTAGTCGTCCAAACTTGCCTGTTTAGCCAAACGGAACGGAATCTCGACACGCGGACGCTACCACGCGACTAGTGGCGACGAGTAGGCCAACATGGATATCTTAAATTTCATTTTCGGAGTTAAAATTTGTTATGTGCCAAAATGACTTAACCGGGTAAAATTTAGCAATAAACACCAGAAAATCAGTAAAATTGGAAAGAGCAATAAATAACCCTCAACTAGTAATATACATAGTATTATTGGGCTCGGGTGTTACACGATCCGGCGCCCCCTCTTTAGTGCAAAGGATCTTGCCCTGATTCGTTGGCCTCATCCAGAAAAGACAACCAATTGCCCAGAGACACGCCCGACGATATCTTCGGAAAGGAGCTCACCTTGGGTGATCCGGCAAACCACTCTCGACCCGATCCGTCAGATAGTCGGGACGAGAGTGGGGGGCTAATGATGATGCTCGATATCGGTGATCTCCCAGATCAGGACACGTGGCAGATGACGTGTCCCAGGGCTCACAAGAAAGGACCTACGGTGGCCGACCAGACCACTCCTGTGCCCGTCCTACGAGCAAACGCTGGCTCACCTCCGAGCCCCTAGCACAATTGGCCTCCTCGGCCTCAGCTCATCTCCGAGCTATCACAGAACCGAGCCTCCTCGGCCCTCTCAGCTCGCCTCCGGGCTCGAACAGAACCAAGATACCTCGGCTCTCCCGTTCCTCTGCGAGCTCTCCCGCCGAGGTCATCTTCCTCGGTCTCATCGACCGTCCAACAGCACCGCTTGCAGGTGTAACCGCCATCCCGCGAATCTCGCCATACGCGAGATCTCTGCCGGCCACATCCTATGTTCCACGCCACCACGATCCCCCATTAACAAGCATGTCTCGCCATTAATGGGAGGTCCCGCTCATCACGCGGGTATGACGTCGGGAGCGTAACGGCCGGCGTGATTCTCGCGCCTGCCTCGCCTGCTGCTACCGCTATATAAACCCCTTCTTCAGACGGTTCAAGTAAGCCATTTTTACTCCACTAAGCCATTACTCTGCTCGGATCTCTAGTCTAACTTGATCGTCGGAGGGTCCTCGATGGTACAACCACCCCGGGACTTCCTTGCACGTAGCTCGGCTACCACAACTCCAAACCCATTGAGATCCACACGCTTCAGGAGCGACAGCCTCCAGATCCAATCTCAGCCACCCATCGCCGCCATCAGCAGATCAACGGAAGACAACATCTGAAGGAGATATCAGCCTCCATCAACCCTGTATCATCGTCTTCTTCTTCTCGCTCCCCTTCACCGACCTTCCCCCCTCTCCGTCGCCGCCCCTCCACCTTCCACCGCCCCCACCTCTCACCTGCACTCCCCCATCGCCGTCCCTAGATATCCTCCTCCACGGCCTCCGACCTCCCCACGCCTCTCCGATCCCGGCTCCGGCTCCTCCCTTGGCTTCCCGTAAAAAAACATATTAATTATTTAATTAATACTTAATAAATATTAAAATTGTTTAAAATATAATTTATAATTAATTAATTATATTATGAAAATGGCAAAATGGTGATTTGACATTAACGGTAACGTCGACGGTCAGGTCATGGTATTCTTCTGTCATTTTGAAAGGTATTGATGGTTTTCTGCCATGAGCCTGAGGAGATTTTTCAATAAATAACACTGTATCATATAGTGTTACCGTGTTAGTTAGTATGCATATGTTGTTATCAGCTTTTATACATAATTTTTTCATTCCCTGTTATTTTGGTTCTTTCAAAATTGGAGAGGCAGTGTCTTTCTAGTTTAGTTAGTGGCCTTATTTATGATCTTTTATCATGTTAGATGCGGTGCTGTTTTTCTCAGCGTCTTCTTTTATTATTATAACAAAAGATAGAAATAAATTATTTAAATCCATCAAGAGACGATCACACAAAAGAAAAAAATATTTCGATTACTATATAATCTGTTCCCAATCAAACCGCTTAATAATAAAAGTATTTTCTATATTTAATTTTTACAAAAAAATGTTTTCAGTATAATTAAACTGAATCTATGATTATTAGACCAGAATTTGAAATATATAAGAAGATGAATTTTCTAATTATTTTCTTATAAACAAGTACATCACAATGATTTAACATTTGATTATATTTTTTTAACTAGCGTGCTCGGTCCTCCACGATAAATTGTCTGGCTCCATCCCTGCCTAGGATGATCCTGAAAGGCCATCCGATTTTGGAGTTTTTCTATAAACATCACTTAGACCGTCGAATTGCCGCTAGCCTTTGCATCATTGGCAAGTCAGGTCTTGACACAATCTAGAGGATACAAAAACACCGGCTGAACCTCCATGTTGCAAAGTTACCGGCAGATATTTTTCACTGGGCATCCTTTATCGTTTTTGAAGTAAAAACATTTTCTTGGAACAGTACTTTAAAGCAAAGTCAGGGGGCACGACACATATATGATAGACAATCAAGCTTTTAAGCATGGAAAATTATAATGAAGATCCATAAACTGGACAACGTATCCACTGTCATCACACAAATCTCATTAAACAAAATTACATCGATAGGATTAAAAAACAAACAAAGAGTTTCAGAATGACTGTTTTTTGGATTACACAAGTAGTTTTCATTAAACAAAATCCACATACAAACCCTCGATGGATCAAAATTATTTTTTTTTCCTATGTAAAGCATTGCATGTAATTTAATTCTGATTTGGTCTCAATACGAGGCACTGCTTACCTCTTTGTTTTTTTGGGATTAAATACATAGTTTTCATTTACATTGGGAAAAAAGGAAGAAGAAGGCTGTTGCTCTTTAATTAGAATAAGCACCATGGTTAGGCTAAGGCTCCAATACACTGTGCAGATAATTTGAACTCGGACCGGTTCTTATAACTTTCTAAATCCAACTTCTATTAACTTAGTCCTCTAATTTCTAGAGAATATTTATTGATCCGTTGAATTAATAGAACCCCATCACCGTGATTGTGTGACCCCACCACCCAGGTCCCGCGCTCTGTTTTTTCCTCTTATGAGCGTTATTATGGGGCTACGGTTGACCGCTGCTTCATAAAGCTTTATTTATTTTCAGCCGCATATGAATGGCTACGTTTAGATGCAGTGGAATTTGGAAATAAGATGAATACGGACTTCTTTTATTGTTTCTGGGATGAGAAATGATGGCACAGTCCACTAGGCCTAGTATCTTGTGACTTCAAATTATTTAATATAAACCAGCAATAGGCAAGGCAATATGGCCCATTAAGTTTAGAGCAATACTTTTCCTGTCCGTTGTTATTTACCCAAAAGTTTACCGAACATACAAATACATGGGCCTACCAGGATAGACAAATTATGATAGAAAAGGTAATTTTGTTAAGGATATCCTTCTCTATGGAATCTAGTCGCTTGTTTCAATCTTAATTGACTCCTTAATACCCTATATAGCTAAACTAGTTTCTGAGCTAATCAATGTTTATTGTTACCATTAAACTGCGTTAATATCGCCTCCGTTTCTAAAACTATTAGTTGAAATCATTTCAAACATAGCGGCGTAATTCATCTAGCATACACAAAGATAAATCCAAGCATGGGTGCCGGATGCCCCGTCCCATGCACCGGATTGCAATTGATTTCATAGGGACTGGGCCCAGCGGGCCATATGTCTAGTACGCTCATCTTTACTATTATAACTATAAAACCCGAGGGACCCAAATTTTTATTTTATGCGGTCTAACAAATATTCATTGATCCCCGCATGTTTCTTTGCAAAAGAGAAAAAGGAAAAAGAGAAGAGAAGAGATTGACAAAAACACACAAAAATATATAGAACTTATTTAATACAATAACCATTTATTTAGCAGTAAATACCTTTAGATCATGGACTAAAACTGACTCTAGATCATTTTTTAAAATCACCATCTAAAACTGACTTTAGATCATGGATTAAAACTACAGCCACTAAATTAACAAACCACCGTTTTAAACTAAAGAAAAAACAAAGCCATATAAACCACTGCTTTTTTTCCTACTTTTTTCCTCTCGGTATTCTTTCGATCGAGGCAGGGGACACCTGAGCTTGTTTTATCCTGTTTGATTTTTTTTCCAGATTTCCAAGATTTTATGTGTAGGTGATTAGTTTGATCCCAATTCTAATTTTATCCTATTACTTAAGAGTATTTTTGTTTGAGGAATTATGATAATATGGTAAAGGAAAGCCGGCTCTTCAATTCTTAAAGATATATCTCCATCAGTCAAGGCCTGTCCTCTTTCCATTTCTTTTTGAATATTTTTTATTTGTGAATTTGATTTGATTTTATAGAACCTTAGGCCAAATGCCAATGACGCATTTGTCTTTGGGTGCTTAGCTCCAATAAAGTCCAATCAACCCTTGATAAAATCATCGAACCATTTATGTGTGTTTTGAATTCGAGTCATGCATGCCCATACTTATATTTGGTGGACATTTATATTATAATGCAATTATTTCAATTACATACTAAGCATCGCACGATGCAAGATACCGATACACTATTATTTCTATTCTCGTGATGCAGACCTTTCTTGAGGCCATAATTGCATGTCTCTTTTTTAACCCTTTTTGAGGCCATAATTGCATTTGTCTATTTCTTTTACATGCAATTTTTTTAATGCGTCCCTTTCAGAAATCGAACCAGCGGTCTTGAAAAGGCTATTCACAGCATACGAGCCATGCCCGATCGGTTCGCATAGATGCAGAAGGGCTTTATTTTTGGGGAGAAAAATCATAAAAAGGAGAGAAAAATCATCTACAAAGTATTTTCATCTCAGGCTATCCATTAATAAAATTGTATTTAAATGTTTAAATGATATCTTCTAACTCAAACAAGCTCTTTGCATCTCTCTCTGGATAAAATCCCTTTACGTGCTCCCTTTCTCTTTCAAAAAGACAAAATTATCCATTTTAAAACGTCCGCAAAAGGCCAAAGAGCCTTTTCTCGAACGGCAATGACACTCTTCCATTTCGGTGGAGGTCTTGGATTCTAATTTCTCAAATCGCAGCGGCGAGAGAGATTTTCAATTAATTATGTGATCCCCTCTAAAGCCAAGGAGCCGTTGAAAAAAAGCCCTCCAAAGCATCATTTAAAACAAAAAAATAACATATTAATTTTCATAAATATTTACAAAACTATAATATTCATAACTTACGGATCAATTGCTGCCCGAGAAGAAGCTGTAGCGGTGGTTGAGCCAGTGCTTTATATATTACTGGACAAGGAAAGAAAGGAAGTGACATGGATGTGCGAGATGAGAGTTCTCGTGTTCGAGCCTTCACACACGCACATGGTTTTCCTATTTTTTCCCCGGGGTGATTTGTTCGTCAATTTTTAAAATTTTATAACATTTTTAATGGATTTTTGGTATATTCCTTTATTTCCATCGACATCAAAATATCAAATCACACCCATGCATTTTTACCGCTGCAACCCAAATAAAAAATAAAAAGAAATAAATAGGAAAGGGGGAAAAAGAGAGAGAAAATCGGCGCCGGCACAAAGGCAATGATTCATCCGCTGCTGCAAACAAAAAACAAAACACGCCAACGTCATTCTCTTTCCTTGTATATTCTATCGCTATAAATCGGCATCATGTATATCTTTTTTTTATCTCCATTCTCTCTCTCTAGTTCCTCTTTCCTCTGTTCGTCGGCGTCGTCGGTCAAGCGATGGAGCTCAAGCCAGGCTTGTCCGCTCTCGTCACCGGAGGCGCCTCTGGAATCGGTAACCTCTCAATCTCTGTTGCTTCGTCTCAAAAGATTCAATTTTTGATCGATGGTTCTAATTTTGGAACCAGAGTAGATACTGATAATGAAATTTGGGCATCTGCGCCCAAACCCTAGAAGCTAATTATGCTACGCTTTTTTTATAAAAAAATTTATTTGCAAGTGTGTAGATTACAATTAGGCGCAGGGGTAGACATAAACAAAAATGGTTTGAGTCAATTAAGAACGGTACGTTAATTATTAATTTAACTGTGGAGACAATCCTTAATAGAGCAGAATGCAAAAATAAAAATAAACCAAAAGGGTTCATATAGTCGAGGGGCCCATAAATTTGGAATAAATGCTCCCTGTTGTTGTTATTGCTGTAATTGTAAGATCAACACGTACAAGTGTTAATCAACCCATTCCCAATTTGAATCCATGAGAGACAATCTAAGTTCTAGAGCAAGTCCTTACATATAACTGTATTCAACCTGGCTGTATAATTGTCGTTTCTTGATTGAGCTATGCAGTTAGGCTCTATCGATTGACAATTTTAAACAGCTAAACATCGTCACATCTCCAAATTGTCGATTTGTCTAGTTGCTTGATTGATTGAGACTTTGAACTTCCCTTTTGATGTACTGGAATCCATTCCGGGCATGATGCATTTTGTATATCCATGTATTCCTCGTATATTACATGAAAGTACTCGCATCATGCAAATTAGACATATCGAGATTGCGTATTAGCATTACCTGCTAGTTTGACTTGTGCTACAATTTTAATTTCATGCAACACAAGCATTGCAAGAGCAGGAAGGAAGAATCAGCATTCCTTTGTGGAAAGAGGCTTTAGCTGTGGAAACTTAATGAATTCAATGGAAAAGATTAACATTATCGAATAGTTCAGATATATAAAAAGAAGAGGGGCAAACCTAAATGCATAACACTTCAGGGGTTCCTCATTCTTGAGAAAGCCTGCATAGTTCCCCAGCAGGAGCCATGCTAAGTTTTACTTACTGATGTCAAAATTCTGGAGTCAATCGGAAACAGAGATAGCGTCTTACTATCGGACAAGGCACAGATGATCGATTTGCAAATCTAATTTTGCACCTAACAAAGATCACATCCCTTTTTAACCACACCGTAATGATAATTACATGATCACGGCGATCAAATCCATTTTCATGTCGTGCCATTACTTGATTAGCAACTTCAATTTATGTAATACAACAACCTACCAATATTTTAAAAATAAGATTCCGCGTTCTGTATTGCTCTATTTCTGAATGTCATGTCTCCAAGAAACAAACTGCTGGATTCATTCTTCTATATATCTATGCTGTAGGTAAAGCTCTTAGCTTGGCTCTTGCACAAAATGGTATTTTTGTGACTATTGTCGACTTCTCTGAAGAGAGGGGAAAGGAAGTTGCTTCTTTGGTTGAAAAGGAGAGCAGAAAGCTCCACTCGAAACCAAAGTTTCCTTCTGCTATGTTTATCAGGTGTGATGTCACTAATACAAGTAAGTCTCTGTCTTTTTGCATCCGCTTTTCTATTCCGATGCTTCTGTAGCTTAGGATATATCTTTAAGAGACGTGCATTCTGCTTTATAACTGAACCATCTGATGGAATGGTGCTCAAAATGATGATGAGCACCTCTGACATGAATCTCTCAAAATCCATAGTAGTGGTTGCAGCTATATAGATTATATTCTAGTCTTATTAAATACTTATGCGATCGAACCTAACTTTGATTCTTCATATTCATTCATTCAGTTAGATGTGCTATTTATTTGCTCAATCAACATGGAAATATCTGCCTTCATTGAATTTCTATCAGATATTAACTTAAATCATATCTTGTGATTTTAGGAATACAACTCATTGTTAATGCTGTTGGGTTTCATCATCTTACATTGATGTTTAAAGGATAGAGAATCGCTCTATGTTGTCTATAATAACTACTTTGACTTTAAATTTAGAAAATTCTATTTCCATTCCTTCCATTCCTGTTATCAACCTCACATAAAATCCAATAAAGCGAATTGTTTCAATTGATGCATTACCGTTTAATTTAGTTAGATAAACATCTCTTTTGATTGATTATGCTCCCAGCTCTTCAATTCTCTCATCTTCAGTAAGTATATAATGGTTCATTATGTGTCGATAGATACTTGATTCATGATGTATAATATAATGTATGTTTGCTAAGCCTACCTGACATGTGCATACATTAATTTTTTAATAAATAAGATTGGACGCATCTTTTCATTATAAGGAGGTACCGAACAAATAAGGTTCGTTCAACGTAAATATTTCCAGCTAACAAGGCAGAGACAAAGTACTGACTCAAACATCATAGCTAATCATGACCACATCAAATTTAAAAAAAATTCCAACAGGAAGGTCTGTACTTTCTATATAGTTCAAAAGCTTATACAAGTCTCCTTCTTTCTTAGTTTCAGGAAATGGTGACCATTCCCACTCCTAGAAAGGATGCCGTCTTCCTGTTTCCTGTTTAACTTAACGATCCACTTACATTAGATGGTTCAATGCTCTTAATTTTATTACAGAAGTACAACGCTGATTTGTAATTAGAATCATCTTTTATAAGAATTTGTTTAGTTAGTTTCCCAACATATCATGCTGGTCAAACAAAAGCGGATGATTCATGCATGGCATGATTAAGATGAGGACTTAATCTACAATCTCGTCATATCACAATTTAGATATTCGTATAATAAGCCAATTACCTTCTCTTTGGCCCTAGAAATATCATGAAAGCTGCAGTTACTAGGCGATCATATTCTTTGCGTAAAATTAATTTCCAGAAGAGTTCTTTGTCCCGCCGGGAGGCATGGATTACACATATAAAGCCCCAGCTTAACTGTGAAGTGCAAGTTTTCCCACTCATATACATTGAAGCTGGCCATGAAAGTAGGAGGACTTCATTATTATCCCATCCTTTTGCAAATTTCATAAAGATATGATCCCTCGGGGTAGAACTATTAATCCAAGTCTCATAGGCCTTCCTACATATATCATTTCATTTCATGAAAATCCTAGATGGATTATTCAAAAGATCATGCATTTAACGTGGAACTTTTTTTTGGAAGGAACGGGCGCCGGGTGTGTTTTGGGGGGGGGGGGTCTTTTTACTGTTTGCATAAATAATCTGTGCCAAAAAGAATATAAGCTGTTCTAAAGCTGTCGCTGTTTATATATACTGACTTCATTGTTGTTTTTTTAAAAAAAATGTGCAGGGGATATATTTGCTGCCTTTCAGAAACACTTGGAGACATATGGAGGTCTGGATATTTGTATAAACAGCGCTGGGATTGGTACAGACATACTAATCGATAAAGATGTATCTGATGGCAATGCTACATGGAGGCGCACTATCAATGTAAACCTGGTTGCTGTTATTGATTGCACTCGCATTGCGGTATGTATACTACTTTATTTACCTATTTGTAGTAAGCTTTCCCATATCAGATGATTTTAAACACAAGTCCTTTGAATGTTTGAAAATTAAACCCTATTCTTCTATTTATGATACAGCAATATCTAATTCCTTCACCCGATTACAGTTTCTTGACGCAAATATTATGCTCCCCCTGTTCCTATTTACCTGCCCTTTTAGCCACCTTTTTGTCAACCGATTTACTTGTCCTTTTAGAAATTCATGAAGAATGTTGGAGATTCTTATCCTTTAATTACTACAATTTTGATGTGAATGCCAAACCTAATCCTAAACATTTTGGAAGTTAGGTTAAGGGGTGATATAGAACTTCTACGTCTTTTATCATCCCTCATTTACGAGAGGTTACACTTTTCTTATTTAGTCCAACAGGCGGAAGGGAAAAGTAAATAGGAACGGAGGGAGTAACTATGACAAGTCTACACCAAGTTGTAGTAGCTTAAAATCACAAAGCGTTGGTGATAATGGAAGGAATTAGGCTGTCGACATGGTTCAGGAGATGGAGCAAAGAGGCGGGACACGCTTGGTAGCACTCATGAATACACAGCATATTGAAATGCTCTTGTAGCTTGCTTGGAGCAGTATATGATAGGGTTGCTTTTTGTATACATCTAATCAGCCCAAAACCAAGAGATATAAGTTGACTAATGAAGCAAGGATATTATGTGTCAGATGTCTAGACCTAAATGAATACGTGTACTGATTAATTCCCCTTTTTAATTTGAACCGAGTAGCTTGCAGAAATTTCTGTATTCTGTATTTTTATTTGTGTTCGATGATGCTATATTATTAGGTATTTGACAACACATTGATTTTGACATAGATCCAAGCCATGCGTGCAATTCAGAAGCCTGGTGTTATAATCAATCTTGGCTCTGCATCTGGTCTTTATCCAATGTTCACTGATCCTATCTACTCAGGCACTAAAGGTATGCACTTGTTTTACATTCATTTTGCACATGACGGTCTAAAAGATTCCATTTGCTTGCATATATTAAAGCTGGCTGTGGATTTTCCAAGAGCTGTTAGATTTTCCTATATTCATATTTAATGTTCAAAATAAATGCACGAGTCCTAATGATGGATATAAAAAAATACTTATATAAGTATTTTTACAAAAATACATCCAATAATCAAGTTTTGATCAAAACATGATCAAGAGCAAGCCACAGGCTTGTCCATCACGAGTGGGACCCCCGCCTAGGGATGGCCCTCAGTACAACTCAAAAAATGAGTTGTTTCGTGGCATCCCCAATCGGGATGCCTTCTTCTGAACTCGGGAGGCTCCTAATGGGGTTGTCTGGACCTC
The DNA here is from genome assembly GCA_030015575.1 of Agapanthus africanus. Taxonomy (NCBI): domain Eukaryota; kingdom Viridiplantae; phylum Streptophyta; class Magnoliopsida; order Asparagales; family Amaryllidaceae; genus Agapanthus; species Agapanthus africanus. Next base: position 109,982,442 of record JASDDO010000014.1, read on the forward strand.
CTCCTCTAGAATAGGCTTGACCTATTTTTCAGAAGATAATGGAAGATTTCTGTTGGGGTCAAAATTTGCACCCCGGTTGACCAAGTCAAAGTCAAGGTCAACCCCAAGCCAGGTGGGCCTAAGCCCAGGTCAAGTGAGCCCATGCCCAAGTCGAGCCCCGTGGCCAGCCTCCCTCATGCCAAAATGAAATCATGTAATAAATAATTTTTATGTAATTTTTTTTATGCATGAATGGGCATAAAACCAAATTTTTGTAAAGTCCATAGCTTATGTGCAAAAAGAAATGGCACGTTAGCCATGAGATGGGCAAAATGCCATTTTGTAAAGCCCAAGGGGCTATATGTAAATGTGTAAGCCTATAGAAGGCAACTTGATGATGAATAAGACACATGCTTTTCATTCCTCTAAAAAAGGTTAAGGTTTTTGTGCCTACTTCTCCTTCCTCAAGTTTCTAAACGTTTTTTTTTGAATTAAATCAAGAGTTTTATTCTTACTTTTCCAAAACTAAATAGTTTTCAGTACAAAACCCACAAAAGGGAACTCAGATCTTCCATTAGATCTCAAAAAAGATAGATTTTTAAAATCTCATACTTCTTGTTCTTTAAGATCCGGCCAACAGAGGAGGAAGAAGGAGACCCGCTTTCAAGAACCCTATTTTGGGGAAGATCCAGGGCTCAAAAGGAGAAGCCCCTTCCTTCAGCTCCAAAATATCTTAGGAGTTCAACTCCTCAAAAATATATATACAAAAATAATAAATATTTCCTTTCTGGAGCACAGCTCCCAGTGAAGGGATCAAGTCCTTTCTGCTGCTGACGCCTAGGCTTGCCTCTTAGCCGTCCAATCAAGCGCAGAGCTCTGCTCATGAATCGGGAAACGATGTCTCAGGGCAGCCGACGCCTATTCCCCCAAATCCAAAGGTGGGCGGACCGCATGAAAGTCAGTCAGATCCTATCTCGGGAAATGTCTTGGCTACCGATGACAGTAGCCCACTAACTCAAGATCAAATCATGGATTTGGTTGCCAACAAAGTCAAAACATTGGTAGCTGAAGCCGAAGCACAAAAAGATGTTAGCAGTAGTGGGAGACCATATCCTGCTCAGTATGATCTGGTAGAATTTTCTAGCGGCTATATCATCCCCAAATTCGGAAGATTTGATGGGACGTGAAATGCGAATCAGCACGTCGCCCATTTAAAGCCTCATGTAGGAATATTGGGGGCAATGATGCGCTTCTCCTCCGCCAGTTCGTTAATAGCTTGATCGATATTGCTTTCGACTGGTACGCGAGCATACCGGATGGTTTCGTCACAACTTTCCTCCAAATGGAATCTTTGTTCCGACAAAGGTTCGTGAGTGTCAGCGATAAGATCACCATTGCCGATCTCGTAAGGACCAAGCCAAAGAACAACGAAAGCAGCATGGATTTTATAACCCGATGGCGCAATCTCTCCGTCAAATATGAACCGCCGATAGAGCAGGACCAATCTGTCAGTCTCCTCGTCGGAAATCTCAACAATTGGATAGCTCCGTTTCTATGCACCGCGGGTCTCAAAACATTCTAAGAGCTGACCAGGAAAGTTCAGATGCTGGAGCGCTCAAAACAGGAGTCCTCCTCGGATTCCCAAAATAACAATAGGTCCTGGAGAAACCGAAAAGACAAAAATCGCAAAGGTGGAAACTCCGATGATTCTGAATCTTTCAACACTTCGGCTAACCGAAATAAGCTAGGGATGAGCGGGCCTAATGCTAACCAGCTTCGGAATCCAGTGTTCGGAGAGGGAGGAGAATCTCCACTGAAAGAGAAGCCGGATAAGGTCTATTCCTTCAGAAGGGACAAAATCCGTAAAATATTCAAAGACGTCCTGAAGAACGGTCTACAACTGCCAAAGTCGAAAAGACCGTAGGAAGCGAATATGACCGACGATCCCAAATATTGCCCCTATCACAGAGTGATAGGTCATGCCATTGAGGACTGCTTCGTCTTCAAAGAATGGATCAAAAAGCAATACAAGGCAGGAGAGATAGAACTGTCCAAAGGCGTGTTAACAAACAGTCAAGCCACGATCGCCAATTTTATACAAACGAAGACCGAAATTTCTCGTGAAACTGATTCTCTCAGACATCTGCCTTTCTCTGAAAACAATCGACCACCATGTCATTAAACTGGGAATAGTCGACCTCTAAGTCGTTAAACTGGGAATGTAAAAAAATGTGTAAATAAAAAAAAGTGTAAGTAAAAAAATAATAAAATAAATAATAATAATAATAATAAATAAAAATAAAAAACCGAAATGATGGGGCAACTCGCAATAAAAATCAGCGAGTAAAAATAAAAATGAAAATAAAGCCGAAATGATGGGGCAACCGCGAATAAAAAGCCGAAATGATAGGGCAATTGCGACCTTCGCGATGAGAAAAGCTGAAATGATAGAGCAATCGTGGTAAAACAAAAAAAATGGCGAATGATGAGTCGCTCCTGGTACCATATTCCAGTGCAGCGATGCAGACGCCAACCAAATTCCAAATCCCAAGTGGCGAATGATGAGTCGCTCCTGGTACCATATTCCAGTGCAGCGATGCAGACGCCAACCAAATTCCAAATCCCAATGACGAGTGATGAGTCGCTCCTGGTACTATATTCCAGTGCAGCGATGCAGACACCAACCAAATTACAAATCCCAATGGCGAATGATGAGTCGCTCCTGGTACCATATTCCAGTGCAGCGATGCAGACGCCAACCAAATTCCAAACTCCATACCCCAAGTGGCAAATGATGAGTCGCTCCTGGTACCATATTCTAGTGCAGCGATGTAGATGCCAACCAAATTCCAAATCCCATACCCCAACGGCGAATGATGAGTCGCTCCTGATACCATATTCCAGTTCAGCGATGCAGACGTCAACAAAGTCCCGAAATTTTTCCGGCTCTACGGTCTAGATCATACATCCTGCAAAACCGTATACAATCCACCGGCGTAAAACGATCCCAATCTCTCCCAAGTCCTACCGGCGAGACCATATTCAAAGTCCCACCGGCGATGATTCAAAAAAAAAAGGTATGTCCACAAGCAAAATGGGCATGGATGAAAACCCGAAAGGGCTCCGTGAGTAAAAACAACAGGACTACCGGCGAGTTTGTGAAAACCCGAAAGGGCGCAAACTCATGAAAAAGAGTTGAAATGCACTCGTAAAGTCCTTTCGACTTTATGAGGAGAAAATTCCCGCGTGAGATCCTTACGACGGAGCAACACACTTGGGGGTCCTCACGAATCCTAAGGAGAAAATACACCTACGAGATCCTTTCGACTCGTAGGGAGAAAACGCTTTTATGGGACCCTTACGGCCTATGAAATAAAAAAGCCCTTAGGTGATAGGGATCCAAACCTGTCTCCTAAGCCATCGCTTCCTAACAGGGAAATCCTGGTACCATATTCCAGTGTAGCGGTGCTGATGCCGACCCAAAAACTAATTCCCAAATCCTTCCGGGGCAGATGATGAGTTGCTCCTAGCATTATTCCAGTGCAGCAATGCAGATGCCGACACGTGGCGCGTTTGCGCTCAAGCGCGAGCGCTCGAGCGCAAGTCGCCCCGGTGCCGACACGTGGCGCGCTTGCGCTCAGGCGCAAGTCGCCCTCTTGCCGACACGTTGCGCACTTGCGCTCGAGCGTCAGGCGCTGAAGCGCAAAGCACCCACGTGCCGACACGTGGTGCGCTTGCGCTCGAGCGTCAGGCGCTGAAGCGCAATGCACCCACGTGCCGACACGTGGTGCGCTTGCGCTCAAGCACCCAGCGCTCAAGCGCATAGCGCCCACGTGCCGACACGTGGCACTCTAGTGCCTGAGCGCACAGCACCTGGGCGCACAGCGTCCAAGGTGCTGCCCCCACGCATCCTTTGGATGCCTTTTCTTTTTTTTTTTCTTATATATATACATATGTGCACACACACATACACCACGACACTGTCCCTGTTAGAAAAAAATTTCTAACGGGACGCTGCCCTGCACCCTACAAGGGGGCTGCTAGTCCCTTGACCCCCAGCCCGCTATCCGGATAGCGGGACCCCCGTGAAAACTCTGCGTGGCTCCCGATATATCCAAACCCCCCTTCCAAAACAACACGCACGTACACTGCACATTGAGTTCGCATGACCAGTTTAACCCGTTAATCGGAGGTTCCCTCGCTCCAAAGGCGAGGGGTAATTAACGGCAGCTTAGTCCGCGGCTGCCGGAGATTCGGATCCCCACAATCGTTAAACCCCGGCCTATCCTAGGCAGGGGGAATCTGTAGTACGCCGGACAAGCGCGCGCGTATTCCCATCTCAATGGGGTGACGAAAAATACCCTACAACCTCCTCGTGCTCCGCCTTGGAATCAAGTCGACCAACAAGCTCTGTGCCGGAATCATGCTTCGTCTCAGAGTATACCCCGCGTCGAAATCAAGCTTCGCCTCGGTGTATCTGTCTTCCCTGTCGGAATTATGCTTCGGCTCGGAATCAACCAACGACCTCCTCGTCGGAATTAAGCTCCGTCTCGGAATCAAGTCAACCAGCAAGCTCTGCTTCGGAGTCATGTTTCGTCTCAGAATGTACCCCGTGTCGAAATCATGCTTCGCCTAGGTGTATCTGCCTTCACTGTCGGAATTATGCTTCGGTTCGGAATCAACCAACGACCTCCTCGTCGGAATTAAGCTCCGCCTCGGAATCAAGTCAACCAGCAAGCTCTGCGTCGGAGTCATGCTTCGTCTCAGAATGTACCCGTGTCGAAATCATTCTTCGCCTCGGAGTATCTGCTTTCCCTGTCGGAATTATGTTTCGCCTGGGAATCAATCTCTGCATCGAAATTATGCTTCGGTCAGAGTGTCTGCCGCTCATCGGAATCATGCTCCGCTCTTCGGAATTATGCTCCGATCCCTGGAATCATGCTCCGCTCATCGGAATCATGCTCCGCTCTTCGGAATCATGCTCCGCTCTTCGGAATCATGCTCCGATCCCTGGAATCATGCTCCGCTCATCGGAATCATGCTTCGATCCCTGGAATCATGCTCCGCTCTTCGGAATTATGCCCCGATCCCTGGAATCATGCTCTGTTCATCGGAATCATGCTCCGATCCTTGGAATCATGCTCCGCTCTTCGGAATTATGCTCCGATCCCTGGAATTATGCTCCGACTCTTCGGAATGATACTCCGACCCCAGAATTATGCTCCGATCCCCAGAATTATGCTCCCGGAATGATGCTCCGCCCCTGGAATGATGCTCCGCCCCTGGAATGATGTTCCATCTTGAAATCCAACTTCAAGATCCATCAATTTCATGCACACAACTCATATATGTGGTGTGCGTTCATTGATGGGGGGTACTTTGTTGGGGTCAAAATTTGCACCCCGGTTGATCAAGTCAAAGTTAAGGTCAACCCCATGCCAGGTGGGCCGAAGCCCATATCAAGTGGGCCTATACCCAAGTCGAGCCCCGCGGCCAGCCTTCGCCATGCCAAAATGAAATCATATAATAAATAATTTTTGTAATTTTTTTTATGCATGAATGGGCATAAAGCCAAATTTTTATAAAGCCCATGGCTTATGTGCAAAAAGAAATGGCACATGAGCCATGGGATGGGCAAAATGCCATTTTGTAAAGCCGAAGGGGCTATATTTAAATATGTAAGCCTATATAAGGCAACATGATGATGAATAAGAGACGTACTTTTCATTCCTCTAAAAAAGGTTAGGGTTTTTGTGCCTACTTCTTCTTCCTCAAGGATCTAAACCTTCTTCTTTTTTTGAATTAAATCAAGAATTTTACTCTACAAAATCCACAAAGGGGAACTCAGATCTTCCATTAGATCTCAAAAAGAGAGATTTTTAAAATCTCATACTTCTTGTTCTTCAAGATCCGGCCAACAGAGGAGGAAGAAGGAGACCCACTTCCAAAAACCCTATTTTGGGGAAGATCCAGGGCTCAAGAGAGAAGCCCCTTCCATCAGCTCTAAAATATCTTAGGTGTTCAACTCCTCAAAAATATATATACATGTATATACAAAAATAATAAATATTTCATTTCTGGAGCACTGCTCCCAGTGAAGAGACCAAGTCCACGTGCCAGGCACGTGGGGCGCTGGCGCCTTCTCCCACGCATCCTTTGGATGCCCTTTCCCTTTTATATATACATACACACACTCCACGACACTATCCCTGTTAGAATTTTTTTTTCTAACGGGGCGCTACCCTACACCCCGCAAGGGGGCTGCTAACCCCTTGACCCCCAGCCCGCTATCCGGACAGCGGGACCCCCGTAAAAACTCTGCGGGGCCCCCAATATATCCAAACCCTTTCAAAACATACGCACACTGCACGTTGAGTTCGCATGACCTGTTTAACCCGTTAATCGGAGGTTCTCTCGCTCCAAAAGCGAGGGGTAATTAATGGCAGCTTAGTCCGTGGCTGCCGAAGATTCGGATCCCTACAATCAATAAATCCCGGCCTATCCTAGGCAGGGGGAATCTGTAGTGCGCCTGACAAGCGCGCGCGTATTCCCATCTCAATGGGGTGACGAAAAACAACCTACAATTTTCATCCCACTTCCCCTGATAAATATCCCTTGTGAGCAACTGATAAAGTATCGAATCCCCTTTCGCGAAAATCTTTAGAACTTTGGCTAAAATTATGTGAAGAAGAAGAAACAGAGAAAGAAGAAGAATAAAAGAAGAAGGTGAGAATATAGGAACGGGATAACCCCATTCCTTCACTCTTTTTTCTATTCTTATCTCCATTTCCTCTTCTTTGTCCACATTTTTGGTCAGAAGCAAGGATGGAAATTTGTTCAAGTCTCCAACTCTTAAATAAAAGAGCTTGAAAGCCATTGTCATGGCTCTTCACATGGAAGAAGAAACACAGAACATAAAGGCGTTCTTAACCAATATAAACTGAACCAAGAAACATAGGCCAACCTATATTCTGTATATTTTTGAATAGGACATCCTATTCCATACATATTTAACAGAAATAGATAAACTATTTCTTAAAGGACATGGATCAGAACCCCATGTCCTTCTATATTAGAACATATGTGAATAGGCAAATCCTATTCATCACTGAGACATGAAAATACGTCCTCAGAATATCAGTGGAATATGACAACTTTATTTCCAAGACACAAGAAATTGTGCTTTTGACATATGAATAGGAAAACCTTATTCATCTTTCTGACATGTCTATAACTGACATGTGTGAATGAAATACTTCATTCATACCCTAAGGCATGATAACCACGTCACAAGGAGCTTTATGAATTGGCAAAACCCTATCCATAAAAGACATTTGAATGGAACACTCCATTTATGTCTCGACATGAAAAATCATGTCCTCAAGACCATTATGAATAGGAAAACCCTATTTTAAACTCACTTGTGATAAGGAATATCCCACTCACTTATCAGATATGCAAAAAACATGTCTGTCTCAGTGCATGCAATGCCAAAAACACTGTATTCATCATTTAAGTATGACCTAAAAGTCATGTTTTTACTTTTGAACACAACCCATGTGTTCATTTTTAAACAAAACTATTAGGGATGGCTTTACACATTCTCAGTAGGAGCATGAAACTCAAATACATGAGGTTCATTTCAAGAAAACTCCATATCAGAGTTTTATGATATGGCTTGAAGCAGCCATCGGGAGGCCCAATTTAGGCCTCCCGGCTGCATCGGGACCCTCCCGGTCCCTCGGGAGACCCTTAAATAGGCCTCCTTGATGGAAACTACTTAGTTTCCTTAGCATATGAAGTGTTACTTATTTCAAATGAAGTAGTATGCACCCCACTCAGGGTTTCCCGCTCATACCTGACTGGTGTGGACCCCACTTTAGGTCTCCCACCGGCATTTAAAATGAAATGCCTTCTTTACTTCAAAAAAGTGTTACTAACACTTCAAAAGAAGTAACATCTTTATGCTTCAAATGAAGTTATGTGGACCCCACCCAAGGTGTCCCACTCATCCCATATTAGGGCAATGCCCATCAACTTCTATCAAGTTGATTTTAAAATACCCCCAAGTATATCAATGAAGATCTCAAAGGAGAATCCTATGTAATTTTACCTTCTTTTGCAATACTATATGTAATTTACATTCAAGTTGTATATAAACACGAAAAATGAATAAAATATACATTCTTTTGTTTAATTTGTGCTTCGATTTACTTTACTGCTATATATATATGTGATTCTCCTTCTAAAATGATGCAATTTGAAGCGAGCTAGTATGATATTCCGTCCAGGTGCGTCCCGAGACAATAGGGTATAATTAACGACATACGTTTGCGGTGTCGGGAGTATCGAACCCAGGAACTTCTGGTCAACTCCTAAAACATTACAAACTTGCTTTGTTTAAACTCCATCTTTTCATTTCAACGTTCAATCGTTGGAGGTCTTAAAGAGTGCAAATAAAAAATGGCGACTTTATACTTTTCCTTAGCTCGCTCTAAATTGCATCGCCTTGTGCGTTTCGTTCCAGAACCTTTGGTCGACGGAACCCAGAAGTTTCATAGATCAGTGTCTTAACCATTGGGCCATTACACGCACAACACCGGTAACGCTTACTAAGTCTGGATATCGGCTTATATGCAGTTATGCTGTGCATGCCTCTACAGCAACATTACATAATTAATGAGGCCTGGCCAAGCACCTTAGCTAAGACCTATGTCACCATGGCTATCCCCTTTTCAGGACAATGGCTCATAACAACACTCCATCATCCGCTGACCTCGCAGCAGCGGCCAAAATCGCATGAACAATGTTCGTAATCACAAGGGCCAACCCCTAATTCGTTGTGTCTCCTGCATGAATTACAGGATATGATCTAGAAACATGCCCCTTCGGCACCATCAATAACGTCCCGACGCTGCAAGCCGAACATGGGAGTGCTTAGTCCCCAAAACAAAAAGCGAGCCGCCTGGCAACTTAGCCAACGGTTTCAAGTCAAAGGCCAGTACGACCAACTCAAACCCGGTCCTAGAAGAGGCCGGTCTCCAACCAAGTCACACTAGACTTCTTTTCACCATCCAGAAGGGTTACCCGACTGGTTCGAGGCGGAAAGGTGGTCCTCAATGATACCACCATTATATACAGAGGCAACCGCTCGTGGTGTCGGCTCCCCTTGCCGGAACCAAATGAAAGTATGTATTCGAAAGACTTTCGGTCGTTCCGGGGGCCAGCAAAATCCCTAAGAAGACGATGGCATCGTTTTCAAGACGGGCTGCTTTGCTGCTTCGGCCCATACTCAGAAGAGCGGGTCCTCTCATAGTGCGAGAAGAAGGCCGCAAGAAGAGCCGAGGAGGGCACTCTCCCGATTCCTCAACACATACGGGAAGCCACACTGCCCGTCCCAAACTCCTTCGCACCCTTCCGACAACTGCGTGTGCAGCCCATGCGGGATGTACGAATCACTGGTCCCTCTCGCAAATAGGGGACTACCAATCAAAATATTTACAGGGCTTACCTAGAGGCAAGGGCCCTCTAGAAGACCGTACCTCCCAGGGGCTTCAACCATAAAAGAGGTCCTTAATAGGCTTGCTAGCGAGGCATATGTGCCTCCCTATGAAGAGCGAGGCCCGACTTCAATTCACTCAGAGCCAGAGCCAGGTGCACTTCAAACGAAGAAACCCATCTATTTTAAGGTCCTGCTCTACTAGCCCCGCGAGAGATCGCTCGCCTAGCCTAATGTTGGCCTCTTTGGTCCGACCAATTGTACATGCTTGTCGAATGATCGAAGCAAGCAATTTGGGCGATCAACCGTCCCTACGCCCTAAAGGTCCAGCTGGGGGCACAAGAAGCCAGGACAGCTGCCCTCAATCCAAGGAGACATCAGATGTAGACCCTCTCAATCCAAAGGTTCGAGAAAGGGTCGTGCAAATCAACGAAGCAGACAGGAACCCGGTTCACATCAATGAAAACACTCTGCTCACGAAGCAAGGTGATGATGCCGGTGAAAACGCCCTGCCAAAGGACATGGACCGCCGGAGAGAAGAATTGTAAGAGCAAATGCCCAACATGGCCAATCTCATTCAGGTGATGGCTGCCCAGTTGCGAAGCCTGACAACAACACCGCGACCAGAGCCGCAAATAGAAAGGTCGCGGCAGCTACCCACTCTAGCGAGTTCAACAACTCACGCGTCTCGCAACGACCGCCAATCTGCTACTCCACAGCCAACACTGGCTCTTAGGAAAGAGCAGGCACCACCAGCTCCCCAAGCCGCGTCAGCATCACATGAGGCAACTCCACCCTGAAAAGAAGACGGTCCGCCTCCGTTAGTCTCTAACCCCGCGGCAACGGCGGCGGCGACGGCAACCACACCGGCGGTGACAATTCCTGCTTCATCCCCGTCGACCTTAACAACAGGGCCCTCGTCTCTAATTAACATGGACGTCACTGCTCTGCAAAAGTTCATTACCGAACAAATAAAGCAAATGAACCAGACGGCAGTAGTACCAGTAGCCAACCAGCCGTACCTTGACAAGCACAACGATGTGCCATATCCCGTAGGGTATGCCACTAAGTACGCCCCGATGGCTCTCCCTCAGGATGAACTGAGCATATACTGGAATCTCCGAGTTAGGAAGAAGCGTCATTAATTGATCTACCTCAGCTTTCACACCCTCGTTAGCCTCACATGTCAAGTCAACTGGTCAATTGGGAGGAGGACTGAAATAACAAATAAAAAGAGTCGGTCAACAAATTTAAATTTCGACTAAAGAATCTAATCTCAGAGCAATTCATACCTTCTGGTTGAATCGACGCAAGTGGCCGGACGACTTTGAGAGTAGTCAAGATCTCCCCAGCCTCGACATCAGACTCCATAGGTTCAGCAGTTTCCCCCGACGACGCCTCAGTCTCAGGGATTTTCTTGGCTGACTCCCACGCAACCATAGCCGACGAGGATGCTTGAACTACTGGATAAGACGGAACTGACCTTACTTACCACCGGCCCCGACAATAGAAGTGCTTGCTGGGAGCAAAGAAACATCACTTAAGAGCTACCCCGTAGCAGGCTCTAGCACCGATGGACTTGCACTAGCGCCACTAGAGCCCGGCTTATCGACATGTGCACCAGGAGCAGTGGTTTTAGCACTATTTAAGCCCGCTCCGTCAACATGGACGCCAACATCCGCGCTAGCACTAGTCCTAACACCGCTCGGGCCTGGACGGCTTGAGCTTGCCTTGGCTTCAGCCGCACTGGGATCTGGTTCAGCATCCTTGCCCAGATTTAGCGCTCCCGTAGGCACCCTCAGCTCCTCAGCAAGCGTCACTTTAGAATCTGCAATAGCCCTGGTAATATCCCGTGCCTCTTGCTCTTTCTGGGCCAATGAAGGCTTCTCCTTTCTTCTTCGTCCTCATTTCGGCTCGATACAAGAGCAGAGCCGCCTATAGCTTAGGATCCACCACAGGCTTTGCAGACGGTGAAAGCGGATGAGAGCCATAATAACCAAGAGTCAACCGTTACGACGAAGCTAACGGCGTCGCGGCTACAAGTCTCCTGTGGGGCGGAGGCAAGGGCCTTCTTCTTCTTAGACTCCACGAGGGCCAGGCCTTTGCCCTTATCTGGCCTCTTAGTGGTGGTACCTACAAAGGTACCATTCATCCTTACACCCCTCTAGTCTGTTCGACTCTCACCGAGGACGAAATGATAGTCTCATTATCATAAACATAGACTTCGCCAGCAGCCTTCTCGGCTCGCTCAACTCGAGCCCGGGCACCGGCTCGTGTCGCCCTCCTACGACCTACAAGTTTTAAATAAAAAAATCAACCGGGACAGATATATTCATTAAATACGCCCTTCAAAGTTATAAAATATAACGAACCGACGAATACTTACGACTGACAGCATTGGAGGGCGCTGGCGGCATTGAAGGTGGATCTATCTGAAGATCCAGGAGCCTTCGTTCGGGTTTTCTTTGCTGGGGTGGCCTCTTTTCCTTGGCATGCTCTTCACCCGTACCCAAAATATCGTCTAACAAAATAGATCCTCGTTTCTTCGTGTCTGAGTGGCGTGATAAATCTTTAGGATACGAAGGGGATGACCTTCCCGATGATCTTTTTGCTACCACTTCTTTTAGGCGCCTTGCACCAATCGGTGTCGTCACACGGGGTCAGGGACGCTTGTTCATGGTACGTTTTTGTAATGGGCTCCGGAGGGACTTCCCTAGAAGAACCCTCTCCCGCAGTTTAAAAACGCACATATTAAACTAAGACGCATTCAAATTTTTTTTAAAAAATGGTTATTCTATAGGATAACCAACTTATCGACCTCAGTTGGTGCCGCATCTTGCTCAGCCAGAGATCCACAACTTGCTCGTACACAACTCGGGCAGCAGGAACACCATCCGCGCCCCACCATTATGTGGCATCCTTGAGCCTCTCATATAGCACACACTCAGCGCTGACATCAACACGCAACCGTTGTCGTCGACACTCTTGGGCCTCAGGCCTCACCTTCTCCTGAAAGGCTTGGTTCTGGGCAGCGATCCTATCATAAGCTGGAAGGACATGGCTGGCTTGAGCAAATTCCACTTTCCTTAGAACGGGCTTCAAAAGACCCAGCGCCTGGCGCCGCACGAATGCACGGGCATCCACAGGAACAACCCGGAGATGGATATTTACATCCTTACCCATCCGAATCAACTTGGTGAGCATAGAAGAAAAGTAGACCTGGTAATTCATTCTCAACGGCCGCGGGTAGTCGTGTGATACGGTGCCACGACGTCCAAACGCAGGGATAAGGAAGCGAACGCCCCTAAGGTAATACCTGAACTCATACCGGCACTGACCTAAGAGCTCCATACTAGAGGGCTTTGTGATGAGAGCGAACTTAACAAGGATGTGCTTGTATAGCCCCAATTGATGCTCAAGGCGGTTCGGAAAATAAGGCTTGAGACTCAGCTTGTCTTTCACCTAAATGGAATCATTTTATTTCGAAGAGAAGTCATGAATTCCAGATGACAGACCGCTTTAAAAAGCCTAAGGCTTTTCAGCGATGCCTTGTCTGCCGTAAACTCTACGCCATTGCAGAAATCTCGCCCTACGCGTCTCCGCCCAAACAATCACATAGCAGACTGCCGTCGAAAAGCCTCCCTCGCTTTCACGCGACAGTTGCCCTCGGTATGCGGTGTAGTGGAAGCAATGGTGAGCATTGTCGGCCAAGGGTGATCCTGGAAAACTGAAGGAGTATTGGGCGCGCATAGTCCTCGGATATGCGTCCCCAAGAAAGCGTAAATATATTGCATGGGGGTGTAAACCGCCATGAGCCTTGGTCGGCTAGCACTTAAAAAGGTACATATGCTCCTATGAATTTGGACGTATATGTGCACCCCTACTGCATACTTGATGCCTTACGCCATCTTAGAGGCCATCAAGAAAACTTCAAGCGGCATGATGAGCTCAGACGACACAGAAAAATAACATAGCCAAAGTGCGATGAAGGCACTCAGGAATGTCTCCTTGCTGATCTCCTTCTTCGGGCAAAGTTTACGCATAGCTTCTTCGCTGAAAGGATTCCTTTTCGGTTGGTTATCCTTATTCGAAAGTGGCTTGCGTCCTTTACTCGTCCCAGCAACTTCGGCTTCGCTAGACGAGTCGTTTTTGCGCCCTTTCTTGGCACGCTTTTTCCTACTAAGGGAGGGATTTTTCCATCCGGAAAAGGACATCGGATACTTAAAAAATCGTCCGTAGGATTCATCAATCCTAAGTCCAGGAAGTGCTTAATATACAGCTTGAAGGTTACCGCTCTAACCGGATATTGAGAACTGCCACAGGCGAGACTATAGTAAGCATTATACAAGTCCACACAAGAAGGGTAGACGTAACGCTGGTAGCTAGGGTCTCACCCAAACAAGAGCTTCTCGGAGGGTTACAATCACCATATATCTTTCCAGTGATCGGCAGGTCGAAGCAATCCCGGACATCCATCAGAGTGATGTCTATTTCACCCATTTTCGAGTACGCCGTGTTGGTCCGAGTGTCGAAATTCTCGAGGAAGGTTCTCAAATAATCAGCAGCGGGGCATACGAGAAGAATCAGCAGTAGACCGCTTCATAGAGGCCAGCTGAGCGGAAATTCTCATACTCGTAATGCAGGATGTACTTGGCCCATCTGTGTACCCCGAATGAAAGCGGGGACATTGTAGAATTTAAAAGTCGAGGGCCAACGCTCCTGTGCCCCGCTAACTATAAGATTCCCCAATAACTCCAGATAGAAGCGCTGCGATTGCGCATCCCAAGGAAGCTACCACACGAAAATAGTCTCTGTAATCCCGGCGCTGCAACAATATGCCGTTATCATCCACCCGAGCAGGGTAAAACCGTGCCTCGCGGCATAAATTTAACAAATCCTCGATAAGACGAACCATGGTGGCAACATGCACCTCATAAGGCTTCAGAATGGGGTGACACTCGAAAATGCCTCCCCATGTGTGGTGCCCCACTAGCAGATGGTTGTAAAGCTTGTTTTTTTGTAAATTAGGCTCCACCCTACGGCAATGCGCTTCCACCATGGCTTCTCTAGGTTCATGGAGAGGAGAGCCTCGCTACACTCTCATAGATAGGGATCGGTAAGAAGCGGCTCATCCCCGACAAGCTCGGTGTCCATTGGGGTCTCTCCTTCCCCGTCCGCCTGAGCAGTGAAAGCCTCATTTGTCGGCCGTTCGTCTTCAGAAATAGCTTCCTCGGTTGTAGGAGCTTGCTCGGAACCAGCCTCCGTCAGATTGACCCCTTTGTCATCCTAAGGGTTATAGTCAACCGGCTCCTCTTCCTCCACGACCCTTATAGGCGGCGGGCTTCATAGGATAGAAGGAAGCTTTTGGTACTCGTGGAGTAGATGGGAGCTCTCCTCCCTGAATAGAAGCCCCTTCACAACCATTAGAGCTACTCCATCATTACCTGAGCCCTGAGCAGAGACTGGATCGTTCGCAGCCTCCATTTGGACGACCTTATCATTACTTTGAACAGGAGATGCATTCCCCTCGAGAGTATGATTTAGGTCTCGCGGAGTAGGGGAAGGAAACTCTTCATCCCGAGCAACCATTGTTTGGGTCTCCACTTGGGCAGCCCCATCTTGACCAGGATTGGTGTCAGCAGCATTGACGGAAGACACTCTAGCTGCACAAATTCAGAGTTCATGTGTTAGCACATAATCGAAACTTGCACGCACAAAATGCACAAAAAGAACTTTGTCAAAGCCTATATAGCTTACCGAAATCAAAGTTAAAGGGCTTTCCAATATTAATTGAACCCCCTAAAGAAGATATGGTGTTTTTTTGACATTTATGTTAGAATTCATTGTAACACTTAGCCAAATTTGGTTAAGTATTAGACCCAAAATTGGGTCTCGACCAAGTAAAACTCGGTCGGAAGGGGTCCCGATAGGACAGACCCCCACAAAAAAACCTGGATCACAAAGTGATCTACAAGACTTAGCCTAATTTGTGTCTGAACCCAAAAACATGGGGTCCCGACCAACTTAGCCTTGGTTGGGAGGGGTCCCGAGGCCTGCAGAGGCAAAGGCCTCTGCCGGGAAGCCTCCCAAAGCTGTTAGGAGGCCTCCCGAGACAGAGGGACTTCTTCATGGCACTTACACATGAAATTTCAAAGAAATTTCGACAGAGTCTTCTTTGGACTTGTCAATTTTATGAGAAAAACCAGAAACAACCCAGTTCTTACAAGAATTAGGAAAAATCCTAATTCCATTAAAGGAAATAGCTAGTCGCTATTTCCATGGAGTAAGAACAAGGATCTCTTCTTGTTTGTCCTATCGATATGGCGGGTTGTTAGAGAAGTTGAAAAACTTCTCTTCATCTAAAGAGGCGAAGCCTCACCACCGGAAGACCAATCCTACCTTGAAAATGAAGAATATGACGATGATCTTGATGAAGATGATGATCTTCATGGGAAACCCTAGAATCCTCTTGGATTCTTTATCTAAAAAAAAAAGAAAATAGAAACTCAAATGGGTTTCTCTCTTCCCTAACAGAGGAGGGGATGGGGCGATCTAGCAAGCCGCTGGATCATTGCCATGTGTGTGCACGTGGCTCCACGTGTCCATGCTGGGCCCAAGCAAATGCTTGGGCCAACAGGCCTGAACTGGAAATCTAGTTCTTACATCTGAATTTAGATGCAAAAATAAAAAGAAAATAAAAATAAAATTATTAACAAACTTTAATTTTATTCATTCACTCGCCAAAATTACATTTCAGAGAGTTAAGGGTACACAAGCTTGTTATTCAACTCGATCAATTGGGATTCAGCATCAGCTGTCATCTCAAAACGTCGCTTTTCCTTAGACGACCGGTTCCACCTATTAGCACCACACCCGCCGGCGAAGGCCGACACGATAGCCCGTTGAGCATAGATGCGACTCAGAAGTCTAAAAGAACAGTCCTGAATTCGGCGACTAATCAAACCCGCTGCATGGACCGAAGTTACCTTGTCCTCAGCAACGTCCAAGTCGTGAAGGGTCGGGAGGGCCACAATGACATCAAGGATCACCAGAAAATCTACATGAAGAAGAAAGGAGTGCAAGCTAAAAGCCAATTCCACATGCTTCTCCAGACGAGTCACAATGGCTTCGCACTGATCGTCGCTGTAGCCGATATCTAAAAGGCGAGCGACAGCCGAGGGGACAATCTCTTTGAGAGGAATTATGAGGGGATTATGAGTCATCTCTTTCTCTCTTGCTAGAAGAAGGATGTGAAAGAGAAGGAAACACTTTCCCTTCAGTTTATAGTAGAGAAGGGCACTTAATGGTGACCCATAGAAACCACCTTGCAATTTATTGCATGCAAGAGTGGCCTTATCATAATATTGACTAAAAAGAAACCAAAGAATTCTTTTTGAATTCTTGCTAAAGCCCTAGGCCAGTGGGCCTCTAGTTCACAATATTCTTAACAACAATAAGATATGCACCAAGTTATGCATGTCCATTGTTAAAAGTTAAAATTTTAACTCTCAAATATAAAAAATTACTTATATAAGTATTTTTTCAAAAATACATCCCAATAATCAAGTTTTAATCAAAACAAGATCAGGAGCAAGCCACAGGCTTGTCCATCATAGGTGGGACCCACTGCTTAGGGAGGGCCCCCGCAGTACAACTTCAAAAATGAGTTGTTTCGTGATATCCCCCGTCGGATGCCCTCTTCCGATCTCGGGAGGCCCCTAATTGGGTGTCCAACCCAAGATTTGAGAACTCGGTTTCTCATAATTTTATTAGTTTCACTGGGTTTTGGCTAGTTTTGCTAATCTCGGTTCGGGTTTTGGTTTCGACGGTAATACAACATACATAAGTGTAGATATATTAAATACTTAAATTTATGCTTCTATATTACAAGACAATGATCATAGTATTTAAAAATCTATCCATAATGTAAAATATATTGAAAATTATACTTAGATAAGTATTAATATAGAGTTTGGTTTACCTTTTTACAGTTTTCTAACAACGAATGTCTACAATGATCATAATGACTGTCACGCCCCGCTTCCCAAAATATGGAAAACGAGGGATGACTAGGCCAGCCATGCTCCTACGGTCAAGGAATCATCCTGCCGTAGTCACACTTCGGCTTCTAGCATTGCATGGTAATCAGTAAATAAAGCGCAGTGGTAAAGGAATTACATCACTAATATTACATTAATATTCCATTGTTCACAAATTAGATAACAAGAACAGATACTAACCAAAGTCAAACTTCGACCACTTTTGTTGGAAGCAGAAAAAATAGAAAATACACCAGTCTAAATCTCCGTGAACTCGAAGGGTAGATCCGTCTCCTGTGCTAGTCCTCCCGCAGGATCTGAGCATGCATACTCAGGTCGTCAGAGCGACACAATAACAATTATATTATAATGAGGTGAAACAGGTATAAGAGGTAATACTGGTGTATGAACAATGCAAGTAATCACTATGTCGCTAAATAATGCAGAATATGTCATGTGTCCCTATCGGTCTCTAGGTCAAGTTTGAAATCACATAGTGGAAGGAGGATCATGTTTAACAGGAGTCTCGTACATACCCGAGACAACGGCCCACATGCCCGGGACATAACCCTGTCAGCCGGATCGCTAGATCCTATCCTACATGTATCAGTATCTCTGTTCGAATGATCATCCTCTAAACACGGTCCCGCTAAATACGATACTCTTTCCACTTTGATTTCCCCTTTTTCCCCAGGTTCTCACTAGTTATGATCTTGATCTAGTTATGTACAAGTATATCAATGGCACGATTTTTATCACTGTTCACTGTATCAATCACTGTCACGAATGTTCATTTTCCATTGATGTACTTGTCACAACTAAACCAACATCTGTCACGTACGATAATGCAATGTCCACACGTACTAACACTGAGTATATGGCAAGGGTATGATATATGTATGTATGCTACCAATGAGTTCTGTATATTATGAATCAACATGCATGTCATGAAAATAAATTGTACTAATTAACATGTTAAGAATTCAGTACAAATGATGTAGGTAAGATACATAGAACAATCAGTCGGTAATTCACCAAAATTTGTTTCAGTTCAATCGGAGTTTCGGTTCTCAAGATATAGCAGTTTCATTTTAAGCGCGTGCGGCTGGAAATTCAGTTTCAGAACTGAACGTCCATTTCGCGGCACGAATTGCACCCACTTGGGCTCAAAATTTAGCGACGTTACAGTTACATGAAATTTGGGGTTTCCAATAGAGTATTCAACGCAACAGACGGATCTTCAATCGCATCTGTACGTTGAAAGTTATACATAGTTTAACTTCAATATGTCACTTCAGAATCTGTTCTGAACAGTCATACGTTCTGCCCTTTTTAAAATAGTTTAAAATAACAAACGGCGATGGATCGGGGTGAAACCACTTGTTTTGCTTAGATAACATAATTATCTCTAATCTACTGTAAAGTTCCGTAAAGTGTGATTTCAGGAAACACAGTAACGCAGGTCCTTTGAACAGAAATCAATAATCAGAAACGCTCTGGACTGCAGTCCAGAGTCGTGTTCCGACCCAGATATCATCATGATTACAGAACAGAAATCATTAGGATTTTCCATAGGGTTAAATTTTGTCAAGTCGGCTTCGATTTAAGCCCTAGAACACATCAATCCATTATGCATATGATTTATGGTGATTTTATCCGTTTTCAGGCACGAGAAACTTTCTAGTTTTAACGGCATATTTGGGGGTATCAATTTTTGTTACAAACAATCATATTTTCCAGCGATATTCATACACTATGTTTATCACTATAAGGGCCAACATAAAACGTCGGGTTCCGTCAAAATAAACAATCATTTTCAAGAGAGAATAGCATCGAACACTTTGATCGTATTATGCATTAGTATTTGGCAATTCCGTAAACTAGTTATTTTAGGTTCATATCATTAATACTTTAGCATGAAGCAAGTAAACACTTGCCTGGTAACGCCTCGGGGTCGCGGGGCAGCAACGTCGTCACGAACGCGCGTTGTACGCCGCGGAACAAGTTCGCGCGAGCCTCGATCAAAAAACGGGTTTTGCGTCGGAGTTGTCGGGGGATATATCGCGATCACCGGAGATGGAGGGGTGCTCTGTAGACCTCTTGGGAGGTTTTGGGATCGACAACGGTCGGCGACGGTGGCTCCGACGATGTGCACGGTGCACGGTGAGGGAAAAATGGGTTTTTCTTTGTGTGGAGAGAGAGAGAGAGAGAGTGCAGTGTGGGGGTCGGGTTTGTGGTGATGGTGATGATGCTGAGGAGGTGAGGGAGTCTCAGAGTGGTTCAGGCGAAGTGGGGAAGGCTCGTCGGCGTCGGTCGTGAGGTGGCCGAGCTCGGGATTTGGGTGTGCAGTTGAGGGGAGTGCTCGGTTGAGGCTGGGAATGTGAGGGAAGCTTGGTGAGGTCTGAAGAGGAAAGAGTGAGGGAAGAGAACGGGGGAAAAACGAGGAGTTCGTCGTCGTCGGCACGATGAGGTTGGCAGTGGGCTGTTTCGAAGTGGGTTCGTGGGGGAAAACTTGCGGGGTTAGAGTTTTGAGGAGTTTAGAGGTGAGAGGGAGGTGAGGAGTTGGGGAGCGCGAGTTAGAGGGAGTCGTGGTCGGGGTCGTGGGCGACGGCGAGGGCGACGTGGGGAGCTCAGCGCGACGTGGGGGCGACGTGAAGATTCGAGCGGGAAAAGTTTAGAAGGGAAGAAGAAAAGGAGTGGGCTTCTGAGCTGGGCCGGGGAGAACGGGCTGGGGATTTAAGGAATTAGGGAATTATTTGTGAATTTTGAGTGGGCTGAGACTTGTGACGGGCCAGGGGAAAGGCCGAAAAAACAATTAATTCTTTTAAAAGAACAATGGGCGGAGTAAGGGATTCGGGCCGAGGGAGATAAAAGGATTTGTTTAAAAACAAACAAATGGGCTGGGGGTGAATTAATAAAAGGGTTTTAATTTATATTAACCTTAGTTTTAATTCGGCTTTGGTTTTAGGTTTTAAATCTCAGGTTTTAACTTTTAGGTTTAGGGAAAATACCAATATTTAGCTTAAACAACCAATTCAAATATGAAGGAAAGGGAAAGAAAATCACTAGAATTCAGAAAAGGGAACTTTTATTGAAAAGGAAACTGGGATTTACATCATACCCCCCTTAACAAAAATTTCGTCCTCGAAATTTGACAAGAATGCAAGGATACAAGGTACTAGACAAAAAGATGTGGATAACGATCACGGATGTCTTCCTCCCGCTCCCAGGTGGATTCTCCTGGGGAACGACCGTCCCAAGACACTCGGACCAACTGAATGACCTTATTCTTTAGCACTGTCTCTCTGCGGTCGAGAATGGTAGTAGGCTGCTCCTCGTACAATAAGTCAGTACCCAAAACTAGCTCTGAGTGGTCCAGGACATGGCTCTCATCTCGCACGTAACGCCGCAACTGCGACACGTGGAAGGTATTGTGCACACCAGCTAGCGATGGAGGCAAGGCGAGTCGATAGGCCACCTCTCCTACTCGCTCCAGCACCTCAAAAGGTCCGATAAAGCGGGGACTAAGCTTTCCCCGACCTCCGAACCTGATAACTCCACGAGTAGGGGAAATCTTCAAGAACACATGATCTCCGACTTCGAACTCAAGTGCCCTTCTGCTGGTATCTGCCCAACTCTTCTGTCGATCCTGAGCCGCCTTGATACGCTGTCTGACCATTTGGACTTTGTCGACTGTCTGAACGATGAGTTCGGGGCCCAGTAGTCTTCGCTCTCCCACATCATCCCAACATACTGGTGATCGACATTTCCGCCCGTATAATGCTTCAAAAGGGGCCATCTGAATACTAGCTTGATAACTATTGTTATAAGAGAACTCGACTAGATGCAGATGGTCCTCCCAGGAACCTTGAAAGTCCAGCATGCAGGCTCTCAACATGTCCTCGAGCGTCTGAATCGTACGCTCGGATTGTCCATCCGTCTGTGGGTGATAAGCTGTGCTGAAATTAAGGCGGGTACCCAAGCTCTCCTGTAAGCTCTTCCAAAAGTGCGACAAGAATCTCGTGTCCCGGTCTGACACAATGCTGACTGGAACACCGTGAAGTCGTACAATCTCCTGCATATATCTTTCTGCCAATGATTCTGTCGACTGTCCCACTCGGAAAGGTAGAAAGTGTGCAACTTTTGTGAGGCGATCGACGATAACCCAAATGGCGTTATTGCCCCTAGGGCTCCGTGGTAAGGCCGTCACGAAATCCATAGTAATGTGCTCCCACTTCCATTCCGGTATTGGCAGGGGTTGTAACAGCCCTGCTGTCCTCTGATGCTCCGCCTTCACCTGTTGGCATACCAAGCACCTGGATACGAACCTCGCAATTTCCCGTTTCATTCCGTTCCACCAAAAGTGCTGCTTGAGGTCCTGATACATTTTTGTACTTCCCGGATGCACAGAATAAGCTGAACTGTGTGCTTCAGCCAACACTTCTTCTCGAACACCTCCTTTAGGTACGCAGAGTCTGCTACCGAATCTCAGAGAGCCATCTTCATGTATAATCAACTCCGTTCTTAGTCCAGCTTTCACTTCCTCTCTAAACTTTTGCAATCGGGGATCGTCCGCCTACGCAGCCTTGATGCGATCCACCAGAGAAGATTGCACCTGCAGTTGCCAAAGTTGACTGAGTGCGTTCGGCGTAACGACCTCAAGTGCAAGCCTCTGAAAGTCCTCAATAATGCTCCTCTGATCGGTCAACATCATGACCGCTGGCTTGCGACTGAGCGCATCTGGTACAACATTTACCTTCCCCGGGTGATACTGAAGGTTCAAGTCGTAATCTGCCATCAGCTCCAGCCATCGGCGCTGCCTCATATTCAATTCCTTCTGGGTGAAAACATACTTCAAACTTTTGTGATCTGTGTACACCTCCACTTTCTCACCCAATAGATAGTGCCTCCAAATCTTCAATGCAAAGACTACCGCAGCTAACTCCAAGTCATGTGTGGGGTAGTTCTTCTCGTGATTTCTCAGTTGTCGAGAGGCATAAGCAACCACACGTCCGTGCTGCATCAAAACACAGCCTAAACCCTTCCCTGAGGCATCGCTGTGTATCACCAAACCACCTGAATCATCTGGTACAGTAAGAATAGGCGCCGTGGTTAGCTTCTGCTTTAGTGTGTCGAAAGCCTGAGTGCTCTCCTCTGTCCATGTAAACGGCACGTCCTTTCGTGTCAGTCGCGTCAATGGTTCCGCGAGATGGCGTGTGGGTACGTGCTGGAACGACTGAGGGTCTCCTGAACTTATTAATCAATTTCTCCTGAACTCTCGCCGCGTTGAGCACCTGTGCGAAAGTCTGTAGATCCAACGATGCAATCAACTGCTGCAACTCAAAATCTAACCCCTGAAGGAAACGCCTGGCCCTGGTGACCTCTGAGGCGACCATGTACGGAGCGAAGCGGCTCAAGCGGTTGAACTCTGCCGCATAAACATCCACTGGGCGTCCATTCTGCTTCAAGAGAATAAACCTTTCCTCCATTTCTGCCTTGGCTGTGGAAGGAAAGTAATGATCTAGGAAGCACTCCTTAAACTTGCTCCATTCGATCGGCCTGTCAAGTCTGCTCTCTTCCACCGACCACCATGTACGGGCTTCGTCTTCTAATTGTATCTTTATCACGTCCACTCTGTCTTCCTCTGGAACCCTGGCGGCTGTCAATAAATTCTCCATGTTCACCAGCCATTGTTCAGCCTCAAGGGGTTCAGCTAGCCCTGAAAATGCAGCTGGGTGTAACCGCCGGAAGTCTGCTACTGTACCAGCCCTAGCATGATAAGCTGGTGGAACAACGCCCTCGGGGGCGGTAATAAGTGCGGAGGGTCCTCCTGTGGCGGTAATCGCCCTAAGTCCCTCAGTGAGCAAGTCGGTCTTCCTCTCCTGAGCTTCCGCGAGAGTGGTCAGTGCACTGAGTATCCGTTCTGTACGGTCCTGAGAGCTGGAGTCCGAGGAGGGGTCGTTCGGGGACGTCATATCACTGGAAGATTCAAAAGGATAGGATCAGATTCAAGGATGGAAATCAAGAGTAGTGAAACAAGAATAACGTAATATTGCATAGTTAATGTTATCCCTTGATACTAAACACAGGCTCTGATACCAACTAAACCATGTCACGCCCCGCTTCCCAAAATATGGAAAACGAGGGATGACTAGGCCAGCCATGCTCCTACGGTCAAGGAATCATCCTGCCGTAGTCACACTTCGGCTTCTAGCATTGCATGGTAATCAGTAAATAAAGCGCAGTGGTAAAGGAATTACATCACTAATATTACATTAATATTCCATTGTTCACAAATTAGATAACAAGAACAGATACTAACCAAAGTCAAACTTCGACCACTTTTGTTGGAAGCAGAAAAAATAGAAAATACACCAGTCTAAATCTCCGTGAACTCGAAGGGTAGATCCGTCTCCTGTGCTAGTCCTCCCGCAGGATCTGAGCATGCATACTCAGGTCGTCAGAGCGACACAATAACAATTATATTATAATGAGGTGAAACAGGTATAAGAGGTAATACTGGTGTATGAACAATGCAAGTAATCACTATGTCGCTAAATAATGCAGAATATGTCATGTGTCCCTATCGGTCTCTAGGTCAAGTTTGAAATCACATAGTGGAAGGAGGATCATGTTTAACAGGAGTCTCGTACATACCCGAGACAACGGCCCACATGCCCGGGACATAACCCTGTCAGCCGGATCGCTAGATCCTATCCTACATGTATCAGTATCTCTGTTCGAATGATCATCCTCTAAACACGGTCCCGCTAAATACGATACTCTTTCCACTTTGATTTCCCCTTTTTCCCCAGGTTCTCACTAGTTATGATCTTGATCTAGTTATGTACAAGTATATCAATGGCACGATTTTTATCACTGTTCACTGTATCAATCACTGTCACGAATGTTCATTTTCCATTGATGTACTTGTCACAACTAAACCAACATCTGTCACGTACGATAATGCAATGTCCACACGTACTAACACTGAGTATATGGCAAGGGTATGATATATGTATGTATGCTACCAATGAGTTCTGTATATTATGAATCAACATGCATGTCATGAAAATAAATTGTACTAATTAACATGTTAAGAATTCAGTACAAATGATGTAGGTAAGATACATAGAACAATCAGTCGGTAATTCACCAAAATTTGTTTCAGTTCAATCGGAGTTTCGGTTCTCAAGATATAGCAGTTTCATTTTAAGCGCGTGCGGCTGGAAATTCAGTTTCAGAACTGAACGTCCATTTCGCGGCACGAATTGCACCCACTTGGGCTCAAAATTTAGCGACGTTACAGTTACATGAAATTTGGGGTTTCCAATAGAGTATTCAACGCAACAGACGGATCTTCAATCGCATCTGTACGTTGAAAGTTATACATAGTTTAACTTCAATATGTCACTTCAGAATCTGTTCTGAACAGTCATACGTTCTGCCCTTTTTAAAATAGTTTAAAATAACAAACGGCGATGGATCGGGGTGAAACCACTTGTTTTGCTTAGATAACATAATTATCTCTAATCTACTGTAAAGTTCCGTAAAGTGTGATTTCAGGAAACACAGTAACGCAGGTCCTTTGAACAGAAATCAATAATCAGAAACGCTCTGGACTGCAGTCCAGAGTCGTGTTCCGACCCAGATATCATCATGATTACAGAACAGAAATCATTAGGATTTTCCATAGGGTTAAATTTTGTCAAGTCGGCTTCGATTTAAGCCCTAGAACACATCAATCCATTATGCATATGATTTATGGTGATTTTATCCGTTTTCAGGCACGAGAAACTTTCTAGTTTTAACGGCATATTTGGGGGTATCAATTTTTGTTACAAACAATCATATTTTCCAGCGATATTCATACACTATGTTTATCACTATAAGGGCCAACATAAAACGTCGGGTTCCGTCAAAATAAACAATCATTTTCAAGAGAGAATAGCATCGAACACTTTGATCGTATTATGCATTAGTATTTGGCAATTCCGTAAACTAGTTATTTTAGGTTCATATCATTAATACTTTAGCATGAAGCAAGTAAACACTTGCCTGGTAACGCCTCGGGGTCGCGGGGCAGCAACGTCGTCACGAACGCGCGTTGTACGCCGCGGAACAAGTTCGCGCGAGCCTCGATCAAAAAACGGGTTTTGCGTCGGAGTTGTCGGGGGATATATCGCGATCACCGGAGATGGAGGGGTGCTCTGTAGACCTCTTGGGAGGTTTTGGGATCGACAACGGTCGGCGACGGTGGCTCCGACGATGTGCACGGTGCACGGTGAGGGAAAAATGGGTTTTTCTTTGTGTGGAGAGAGAGAGAGAGAGAGAGAGAGAGTGCAGTGTGGGGGTCGGGTTTGTGGTGATGGTGATGATGCTGAGGAGGTGAGGGAGTCTCAGAGTGGTTCAGGCGAAGTGGGGAAGGCTCGTCGGCGTCGGTCGTGAGGTGGCCGAGCTCGGGATTTGGGTGTGCAGTTGAGGGGAGTGCTCGGTTGAGGCTGGGAATGTGAGGGAAGCTTGGTGAGGTCTGAAGAGGAAAGAGTGAGGGAAGAGAACGGGGGAAAAACGAGGAGTTCGTCGTCGTCGGCACGATGAGGTTGGCAGTGGGCTGTTTCGAAGTGGGTTCGTGGGGGAAAACTTGCGGGGTTAGAGTTTTGAGGAGTTTAGAGGTGAGAGGGAGGTGAGGAGTTGGGGAGCGCGAGTTAGAGGGAGTCGTGGTCGGGGTCGTGGGCGACGGCGAGGGCGACGTGGGGAGCTCAGCGCGACGTGGGGGCGACGTGAAGATTCGAGCGGGAAAAGTTTAGAAGGGAAGAAGAAAAGGAGTGGGCTTCTGAGCTGGGCCGGGGAGAACGGGCTGGGGATTTAAGGAATTAGGGAATTATTTGTGAATTTTGAGTGGGCTGAGACTTGTGACGGGCCAGGGGAAAGGCCGAAAAAACAATTAATTCTTTTAAAAGAACAATGGGCGGAGTAAGGGATTCGGGCCGAGGGAGATAAAAGGATTTGTTTAAAAACAAACAAATGGGCTGGGGGTGAATTAATAAAAGGGTTTTAATTTATATTAACCTTAGTTTTAATTCGGCTTTGGTTTTAGGTTTTAAATCTCAGGTTTTAACTTTTAGGTTTAGGGAAAATACCAATATTTAGCTTAAACAACCAATTCAAATATGAAGGAAAGGGAAAGAAAATCACTAGAATTCAGAAAAGGGAACTTTTATTGAAAAGGAAACGGGGATTTACAATGACAGTAAAAATGGTATAAAAAATAAATTTTTTAAGGTTTTGGCCGAAACGATATTGTATGGTTGGTTTCGTATCGGTCTCCACCGAAACCGATATGAAACTACCATGTATTGGTGGTTTCGGCCAAAACTTCAACCCTTGACTCCAACGTCCTCCAAAATAGGCTTGACCTATTTCTCAGGAGATAATGGGGGATTTTCATCCCTACTTCTCCCGATCTCGAGAGAGTAGTAACCACTATTCCCCCACTCAAAGAGGGGTATAAATACCCCCTGTGAGCAACCGATAAAGCATCGAATCCCCATTGGCTAGAATCTTTAGAATTTTTTCTAAAATTCCGTGAAGAAGAAGAAGAAACAGAGAAAGAAAAAGAAAAGAAGGTGAGAATATAGGAATGTGATAACCTATATCCATTTCCTCTTCTTTGTGCTCATATTTGATCAAAAACGAGAATGGAAACTTGTTCAAGTTTTCAGCTTTTAAATAATAGAGCTTGAAAGCCATGGCCATGGTTCTTTACAGGGAAGAAGAAGCTCAGAACATAAAGGTGTTCTTGACCAATATGAATTGAACCAAGAATATAGGCCAACCCATGTTCTGCATATTTTGGAATAGGCCATCATATTCTTTCCATATTTAACAAAAATAAATAAACTATTTCTTAAAGGGCATGGATCATAACCTCCATGACCTTCAATATTAGAACACATGTGAATAGGGACATGAAAACACATCTTCAGAATATTTATGGAATTGGAAAACCCTATTCCCAAGACACAAAAATTGTGTCTTTTGACATATGAATAGAAAAACCTTATTCATCTTTCCGACATGTCTATAACTGATACGTGTGAATGGAACACTCCATTCATACCCTAAGACATGAAAACCATGTCACAGAGCTTTATGAATAGGCAAAACCTTATCCATTTTCAGACATGAACATGTTTGTTCATGATATGTCCATAAAAGATATATTTGAATGGAACACTCCATTCATGTCTCGAGACATGAAAAATCATTTCCTCAAGACCATCATGAATAGGAAACCATATTTTTAACTCACTTGTGAATAGGAATATCCTATTTACTTATCAAATATGCAAAAAACATGTTTGTCTTAGTGAATGCAGTGCCAAAAGCACTGTATTCATCATTTAAACATGGCCCAAAAATCATGTTTTTACCTTTGAACACAACCCATGTGTTCATTTTTGCACAAAACTATTAAGGATGGTTTTACACATTCTCATTAGGTGCATGAAACTCAAATACATGGGTTTCATTTCAAGAAAACTTCATATCAGAGTTTTCTGATATGGCTTGAAGCAGCCATCGGGAGGCCCAATTTAGGTTTCCTGGCTGCTTCGGGACCCCTATCGGTCTCCCGGGAGACCCTTAAATAGGCCTCCCTAATGGAAACTTCTCGGTTTTCTTAGCATATGAGGACCCTATCCAGGGGTCCCATCCACACTCCAAATAAAGTGTTCCCTACTTCAAATGAAATAGTGTGGACCTCACTCAGGGTGTCCCACTCATACCGGACTGGTGTGGACCCCACTTTGGGTGTCCCACTGGCATTTCAAAAGAAATGCCTTTACTTCAAAAAAGTGTTATTAACACTTCAAAAGAAGTAACATCTTTATACTTTAAATAAAGTTGTGTGGACCCCACCTAAGGTGTCCCACTCATCCCATATTAGAGCAGTGCCCATCAACTTCTACTAAGTTGACTTTAAAATACCCCCAAGTATTTCAATGAAGATCTCAAAGGAGAATCCTATGTAATTTTACATTCTTTTGCTATGCTATATGTAATTTACATTCAAATTGTATATACACACGAACAAAATGAATAAAATATACATTCTTTTGTTTAATTTGTGCCTCAATTTACTTTACTGCTACTTATATGCGATTTTCTCTCTAAAATGTTGCAATTTGAAGCGAGCTAGCAGGGTATCCTGTCCAGATGCGTTCTTAAGGCAATAGAGTGCAATTAACGATATACGCTTGTGGTGTCGGAAGTATCGAACCCAGGACCTTTTGGTCAACTCTTAAAACACTGCACACTTATTTTTGTTTAAACTCCATCTTTTCGTTTCAACGTTCAGTCGTTGGAGGTCCTAAAGAGGGTAAATAATGTTGAACCTGACATTTTGATGTAAAAACATACATGTTTTTATTATCTGCAACATCGTGTCTCATATCTAAAATCTAGAGAGCATCAGCGAGCACACATATATATATATGGCTGGGAAGTGTTAAATTTTTAAAAAATACCGTGCTACCAAAATTTAATTTATTGAACTAATCAATCATAAATTAAATTGCCAGAACAGAAATTTACCGAAGATAAATAGAAAACTTATTGAATTTTCAAGGATGGAAGGAACGGAGGCGTGGTTGGAGAGAAATGTCCTTAAGAGTAAATTAAGGCCCCCATGTTATCAACCGGATGCAGAAGGTCCTCCGACGTGCTACTCCATAGGATTCAACGGTTGACCGAGAGGAATCGTGTACTCGCCTGCTTCAATCTATGAACAGCTTTTGTAAAGACGAGATGATGTCTTTTTGAAATATTTTTGACAATGGATTAATTATAGTTAGAAAGTTTTTAATAGATGGAGAGAAGGAAACACCAAACAGAAAGATCTTAAGAACGAAGGGATACTTATCTTGGCTTATTCTGCCTTTACTTGTGAGAGATTTTGTTGGAGGCTTTCCATGTGACTGAAAGGTCCACGTTAAGAGGAGTGCTTAGTGTTACGTTAGCTTGATATGGATGGTTAGCTCAAAACATAACGGCTTATGCTTAAGCATAGTGTGGTTCTTGACACCGAGGAAAATTGCAAAATTTGATAATAAAATAGATAATGTAACTTTGCTAAGATCAGCTATGTTACTGTTATTTTATGATGCGTTCTCATCAACATATTTATGAACATATTCATCTATTTATTTCCTCTGAAGAAAGGTAAAATTTATAAATTGTGTGGAATCCGGAATTGTCTCATTCTACCCTCTAAACCATTTCATACTTGTGCTTTACAAATCAACCAATACAAGCATGCTTCACTCTTCGCTGGTAAAAGCCTAAAAGGATGTACACAGTGGACATACTGTCAGCTTTTACTCACCATTTGCCATTAAGATAAACATCCGGATTGGATGGTAGCTTTTAATTTGTATCTGACTAATCTTTCATCATTTGTTTTATCATCTGAATTCCAACATCCTGACGCAGTTTCATGAAAATGAATAATTTGTGGGGTGCTTCTTTAGAGTTAATTCTCCCATTATCTTCCTGCCATATGTACCAAACAAAGCAATTTAGATCAGTCCTTGCTAAGCACAGCATTGATCGTTGATTTTTTTTAATGAAAGATCTTTATCTATACATGTATATGATGCGCAACCACCATCACTATCATAGGAAGAGCATCAAGCCTTTTACCACCGAGATGGAAGTACCTTGCTGTATGAAAGATTTGATGTTTTACAACTCGCTTTCCACCTATTGTCAATCCTTTCTTAATTAGTATTATAAGAAACAGTTAACTAAGTAGCCGATATGTTACTATTAAAATAGAAGAAAAAAATACAGATCCAGAATGTTTCAAAATCTATATTTATGTATTTATGACTTATAGTCCTTTTCAAACTTATAGTCCTTTTCAATCTTGACATAGCCCCTTACACCGATTTAGCTTTAAATATCTAATATTATCAGAAAACATTAAGACCTTATCCATAAAGCAGACGGTTTAAAATATTGTAGATGAATATAAGCATGAATTTTGATTGTCAACTGAAGAATTAAAGAAAATAGGAAAATAGCGAGATAAGTAAGAAGTTAAAATAAATAAAAAAGAAGAAATTCAGTTAAAATCTTAAGATTTGTAATGACTCATTTAGATATTTCATGAACGAGCCCATTTTTTCGCATATGATTCTGAAGTCCGTGTAATCTTTTATAGCATGAATTGAATTTTCTTGGTGGGCAATATTATTGAACGGGTTTTGGAAAACTTGAACTTGATCTTTTAAATTTATAGTAGGGATGAAATATTCTTTATTCTGTAAGATTCTTATTTATTTTGTTTTACAGGCGGTGTGGTATTATTTACTAGATCGCTTGCTCCATTGAAACGTGAAGGAATCCGTGTCAATGTCCTTTGTCCTGAGGTATTAAAAGTTTTCAGTATATATATCATTCATTTTCATGGTTCTCTAGAAAATTCTGTGTGTTACAAACTCCATAACATCATTGAGCTAAGTTTAACTTTCGGTCATCTTGGTGCTGAAATTATATTGTAGCCTTGGGTTCATGTTGATGTGGGTAGTTCTTGCAAGCACAACATTTTCTGAATAAATGATTAACCTCTACCCACAAAACTCTATCGTGTATGCTTGCGCAAGTAGCCAGATGTTAGATGCTATATCAATATACATAATATTAGTCTATACAAGCCTAATGAGAACTAGAATATATTGATTCGGATAATTGTGTATTGACCGGCTTGTTGAATTTCTTTAGTTTTATGTAATTTTATGATAATATTCACCTTTAAATCGAGAACATCATGCTGTTTGGTAAAAAGTTGTCGTGCTGCTGTAAGTAGATGTAAATTAATCATAATGGGTAGATCAAGGAAGATGTAGCTCATAGAACCAAAGCATGATTGTTGAAGTGGAGAATTGCTTCAGGAGTGCTATGTGATTGCAGGGCACCTTTAAAATTGAGAGGAAAATTCCACAGCACGGGTGTAAGGCTGACACTTCTTTTTGGACCAGTGGCTGAAATGAGTTGAGATCTAGGTTACACAGATACTTCCAATGGGTTGCCGTATCCGAAAATAATCAAAAGAAAATCATATTATTGGCTTAATTAAACAAGAGTCCATACAAATCTATATATAGAGAGTTATAGATCATCTCTCAATCTAATAACAAAATATATCTATAGCTAATTATAATAACTACTTATATTCTTAATACCCCGTAAGCTGGAGCATAGATGTCAATCATACCATGCTTGGACATAACACGAACGAAAACCGGTCGAGGAAGAGATTTGGTAAGGATATCTGCTAGTCGAGTTCGAAGAGAAAATATGTTGGAGTGAAACCACCTTATCTGTCACCTTGTCACGAATGAAGTTGCAATTTATTTCAATATACTTGGTCCGTTCATTAAAAACTGGATTCTCAGCAATGCGGATTGCGACCTTGTTATCCCAGAAGAGTGTAATCGGAAGAGAAGAAGGAACCCAGCATATGTCAGAAAAGAGGTAAGCTATACTAACTCAGCAACTGTATGCGCCATAGATCTATACTTGACCTATGCAAAAGAACGAGCCACTACATTTTGCATTTTATTTCATGTAATCAAGTTTCTTTCTAAGAAGACACAATAGCCACTCGTGAAACGACGATCATCAATGGATCCAGTAAAGTCAGCATCCGTAAAGGCTGTGAGCAACAACATAGATGATGGTTTGTAAAGAAGATCATGTCGTGGAGAGCCTTTGATGTATCTGAGAATATGCTCAACCGTCTTAAGGTGAGAGATCAAATGATTATGCATATACTGATTCATTATGCTAACGACAAAGGCAATACCAGGACGAATGACAATGAAGTAAATAAGCTTCCCAATTAGACGTCGATATCGTCCTGGATCAGGTAGTGGGAGGATTCGATGGAGAGCTCAATCGATATAGCTTGATTGAGAAATCTATAGAGGTGTTTGTTGGTTTACATCCCAGAAATCCTGTCTTAGATAGAAAATCAAGTGCATACTTACGTTGAGAGAGCTGTAATCTATAAGAATTTCGTGATACTTCAATTCTAAGGATACCTAAGTGGTTCAAGGTCTTTGGTATGGAAGTGTGAAACCAAATGTTTTTTCATCTTGGAGATGCCAGCAGAATCATCCCCAGTAATAATAATATCAATATACACCAACACAATTACTTTGCCCTGAGGACGATTATGTGTAAAAAGATGTGTCGGCGCGATTGCGTTCGAAGCTAATCTGTCGTAGAACTGTACTAAACTTTTCAAATCAGGTACGCAGTGACTGCTTCAATCCATATAACGATTTATATAGAAAACAAACCATAGACTTTCCCGGTCGCTCAAAATCAGGAGGCTGCTGTATATAAATAGTCTCTGAAAGATCGCCATTAAGAAAGATATTCTTCACATCAAGCTGATGAAGTGGCCATGCCTTAGAAACAGCTAAGGATATAAGAACACGGACCGAGATCAGTTTAGCAACCGGTGAAAACGTCTCAACATAATCCAAACTATACTGCTGAGTAAATTCTTTGGCCACAAAACGAGCTTTAAGACGATCAATCGTCTCATCAGGATTATGCTTGACAATAAATATCTATCGACAGCCGAAAATTTTCTTATATGAAGGCGGAGGTACCAATTTCCAAGTCTGATTAGAGCACAGTGCGGCAATCTCCTTTGACAGCCGCATGTCAACCTGGGTGCTGAGGAGCTTTCTGAACAGAGAAAAGAAGAGTGATGACTGATAAGAAACAAACAAACTGACAAGCAGATATTGTTAGTGTATTATAAGAAACAAAGTTAGAAATATGATGTGCAGTAGTGTATGAACGCTTATCCTTACGTAAGGCAATAGGAAGAGAGATCTTCTGAAGGCAGCGGCAGCGGCGGTGGAGAATCAATAACAATGGACTGTATAGTACCTGCAGAAGAATTATTGGTGGGATAGGGTGGGACAACTTTCTTACGACGGTGATACATCTGTGGATAAGAGGCTACAGGCTGAAAACTAAGATACACAGGTTGAACAGATGAATCAAGTTTTGAGAAAGATAGGTGATGAACAGGAATAGTAGGAGTGAGATCCTTAACATGTGGTGGAAAATAGGCTTGATCTTTTAAGAAAGTCACATCACATGAAGTACAAACATTAGATGTGGCAGGGTCAAAGTAAACATACCATTTCTGGGACCGTGAGTAACCTACAAATACCTTACGGGTAGCTCGATGATCAAGTTTGTGTCATGCCCGCTTCCCAAAATACGGAATACGAAGAGCAACGAAAACCAGCCATGCTACCTACGGTAAGAAAATATCCTTCCATAGTCACATAAAGGCTGTCTAGTTAACCTGTCAAAAATAATATCCAATAATAGGAGAGATAACACTGATAATTATGCTGCAACGAAATCACAAGGAATACTAAAATAGGTCCACTAGATAAATGATGCAAATGAAGATCCAATACAACATGTTCTAAACAAAATCCGAAAAGAGATACATAAGTCCTAATGTCCCACAATGGCGCACATGCTAAATACTAACTAAAAAGTGAATAAACCTACGGCTACCGATTTTCGGCAATGTCCTGATAGCCGTTCCGATCCTGCTCAGCCTGAAAGTCTGCTTCTAAACCTGAGATGACAAATCTCAGAAATACCAGAACATCCCAACAAGTACTCAACGAATAAGGTGTATAATATGATAACAGATATATAGATACTTTAATACTATGAAAAAGACATGTAAACAGGTCAAGTCGGTCAAGTCATAACCTAACTGGTCACTAAAAAGTAACCTATCCTATCGTGAGTTCGAGTGTGCGTCAACCTCTGCAGGAGTATTCCTAACCAAAGGGTAGGGCCCCAAGGGCTAGGAAACACGGGCCCAACTGTGGAATGAACATGTAAACGATATAGCCCGGTATGAGCTGTAATAACATGCGACCGATATAGCTCGGTACAAGCTGCCGACATTGGACTCCTGAGATTCTGTTTGTACAAATGCACACTCAAACTACCCCTACGTCCGCGTATTTATAACTATATGCTAAAGAACTCAACCACAAGTTAGGAATGCTGAATAGACTGGAACTTGTAATATCACGTTAATAGTACGGTATGGAAACTTGTAAACAAGAAAGATTGTGTCATGTCATGTAATTCAACATTCCAATTAATGATTCCGTTTTAATATAAACAAGGTTTATGAATAGGCATGTCAAATCAAGGTGTTTTATACATGTAAATCAACATGAGTCTCAAATGTGTATAAATCATGTAAAAGGATTTTTGTGCATGGTAATCATGACATAGCATCAAATAAGGAAGAAGCGAGCGGCAGTTGGTAATTAGTAAAAGAAATGGTTTTCAGGTATAGCTCGATGGAGAAAAATTCATGCAACCATGAGCCTTGGAAAAAGTTCATAACTTCTACTTATGCCCATACGTTTTCTTCTATATGATTCCAATTAACAATTCAATTCATTATTCAGCTTCAAGCTTGTAAATTGGTTTGGCTACATAAAACACCAACCTAGGCCAATGATTCTTGAAGACTGATAACTACAAAATCACTAATTGTATATCCAGATATTCTCAATCATTGCTAAGCTATATAGCATTTAAAATCAGTATGCCTATAATCACTCATAATTTATGGGGAATATTTAGCAATATTTTGTACAATTAAATTGCACCTAATTTATAATGAAATTTGTAGCTGCAAGTTTACAGCCAATAAGGTTATATCAGTAAGTGTTCTGATAAGGACATATGATAAAACTGTGAAAAAACCCTCTTTCCTCCAATATCCAAACTTGCATAGGTTAAGAATTAATTTAGAGAATCGCAGATGTTGCATTGACCAAATGAAAAGAGTAAGAGTACTTGCCTTGGAGACGGGTGAAAATACGACGATACTACGCAAAAGTCCAAGCTTAATGCTAGGAAAACGGCTAAGGTCTGCTCGGTTGAATCGGCGGCGAGGATCTCGTTTGAGGTTGGGCTCTGTTGATGGCCCTGGCGACGAGAGCGATCGTGGTTGTGTCTCGGTGGGTGATGGTATCGATTAAGGAGTTGAACTGAAGAAGAAAAGAGGTCGGAGGCGAAGAGGTAGCGCTGTCGAGATCGAGGGTTGCAGGCGAGGTGATGGGTTTGGGTTTTGACGATGGTGAAGGCCGCTGCTGCGATGGGGAGGAGGTGGTGGAGTGATGGGTTTGAAGGTGAGGTCGGTGACGGCGGCTATAAGGATGGAGACGGCGTGGATGGAGGCGGCATGGATGGTGGCAACGAGGATGCTGGGGCCTCGGGGAGAAAAGTGATAAATAGAGGAGGAAGAGAGAAAAGAATAGCTGGGTACAGAGAGAAAAAATATTATATATATATATATTAATTTGGAGAGAGATGGTTATTAGTTATGATATTTTT
This sequence comes from Agapanthus africanus, assembly GCA_030015575.1. Classification (NCBI taxonomy): domain Eukaryota; kingdom Viridiplantae; phylum Streptophyta; class Magnoliopsida; order Asparagales; family Amaryllidaceae; genus Agapanthus; species Agapanthus africanus. The sequence continues at coordinate 110,018,436 of JASDDO010000014.1, forward strand.
GTATTAGGATAATTATTTATATGTATATAGATAAGTGCGTTTAAAGATTTGACAGTGATGTGATTATATTCTCATACCAAATTTTTTTCTACCATATATTTTTGTTCTACCAACAACAAATAATGTTAGGCAAAAAATGTATTTGCATGATAAAAATACCAATAGATTAGTTTAAAGGTTTTATTATATTTAGGAAATATAATTTGTTGATAAGATAGGAAAATTATATATTGTTCTGTTGTTGTTAACGAATTAATATATGTTATTTAAAACTGAAGATTATCCTAACAAAATTATATATACCAAAAGATCTTATAAACATATAGGCAATTAACTATAAAGTAAATCCTAAAATCATCAGAATAGTTTTATCAATGGAAAAAATATATGGTAAATCTAAACATACGGTATTTAAACTAGAGTGTTACATCCTACTCACTTTATAAGAAATTTCGTCCTCGAAATTGGAGGGATGGACTATAAAATTAAGGAAACAGATGGGGGTATTTTTGACGGATCTCATCCTCAAGCTCCCAAGTAGATTCTCCGCGTGAACGTTTGCCCCAAGGTATAAAAACTTAAGGGATGATCTTGTTTCTCAGCACCTTCTCTCCACGGTCGACAATGGCTGTGGATTGCTCTTCATATGAAAGATCGGTGCTTAAGCTTAATTCAGAGTGATCGAGAACATAACTGTCATCACGAACGTAACGGCATAACTGAGATACATGGAATACATCGTGTACACTGTTTCCTAGCGCCCCGGCCATCTACTGTGTTCGATTGCGGAACAAAATTTTTTGGCGTTTAAAAAACTTGGCACTAGAAACAACTACCTAGAATCGAATCCAAACATGAAACTAGTAATCTAAAGGAGTCTAACTACTGTGATGGACTGTTATACTAAACGAACCATGTTCTTCGGTCTTCCATCATCTCGCTTAGCTTCTTGAGGTCCTTTGGATCGAGCTTGGCCGCCGGTCTTTCTCCGCGAAGATGATATACCCGAGAGATGTAGCTCATGGTTCTAGCTCCACATAAAAGATCAAGTGAAACAACTAGGAATTCTAGATGGCAATCTAGAATGCCTAGGATGTAGTGGAGTGTTCTAAGTGTATCTCTTTCTCACATCCTCTCTTGATTCTAAACAAATGAGATTGTATAGAGGAGATTGAAGATGAAGGTGGAGGAACTCAAGAAAAGAAAGAGGAGAGTGAAGCTAATGATGATAGTGTTTTTCTTATCTTAAAAATAATGAACCAACCATCCAAGAGAGCAAACCATGAAGCATGGTTTTATCAAACTCATTTTTCCAATTTTTAATGCAACCATACTTGAATAGTGAGCACAAATGAATTAACAATTCATTTGTCTACACTATTCAAGCATGGTTCTCACCATACTCTCCTTTTTCCTTTTCCACATCATTATCCATTTTTGATAAATGGATAAATCCAAAATGAGGTATCCACCTTTTAGAATTTTATCTGTAAAAAAATACAGATTGCACTCTACTGTATATATATACCTGTATTCATACCGAAATACGAATACTCGAAGAGATAGAATAACACAAAGAATATAATACTAAAATATACATATCAAAATACACGTAAATTATTAAATCAACGCCTGATTTAATAATCCGACTCAATCCCGAGCCGGCTAGTATTATCAATTGTCCGATCGAAAGTCCGGGTACATAGTACAATCAATCGTTCGGAACCCTGCACGTATCCAATACGGCTACTATATCGTTTTGCCTGAACCAGGAAAACCCTCTGTGTGGGACTCTAAAGACTAGTCAATACGCTGGCAGTAGGTTTAACCACAAGCACGTCAGTGGCACTAGCTGTACGTAACGGCTACCCAGGTATTGAGCGAAAGGAAGGTCGGAGAGCAAACTCATCCGAACCCCTACTGAGCCTGTCCGTGACAATCTCCATACAGTCCGGTCTGTTCGTCTAAGAGTATCGCATATCGAGTTTAGGGAGGTGGATAAAGTCAGACCCCCTAATAACGCGATATTTCGTGTCGGTATGAAGCCCATCACCCACTGAGAAACTACTGATCCAAATCAGTAATTCTCGACTACCTTGGTCAAGGATTTCTGGTGATGGCCACCCGTGCACAATGCGACATCAACCCCCAATACCGGGAGAGAAAAATCCCCGACGATCCGCTCACTGCCTCCATGTGGCTCAGGACTGTACCCAACTAAAACATGTTTGCACGACTCCTTTGAGCCGTGAATAATCAAAGCTCAGTGGGAACTCATACGAGACAAATGACGATATCAGGTCGACAGACTAACATGTACTCATGTCACCTGAGAACTGCTATCTGACAATAGGTATAATACCATCTAGCATGTTCTCGGCGAGTCCGTCCAGTGTACTCATAACCCAATGAGCACTTGTATACTATCTTAGGTGACTAACTGACACCAATGGTTTGTGAGACTGGCCACCGTCTCTCGTCGAAGTCTCGATAAGTATACATTAGTCTACTCCGGAGTATCGATGCCCATTCTCGGTACTCCCTCGACTAGGGACATTTAAAGATGTACTTATAGACCATCCAGCTCCCACGTATATGATCGCCATTATAATGTTGGTACTCAAGCAAGAATCCTATGAGCTCTATCAACATGTAATAGTGATATGTAATATCACATAATGCATGTACATGATAAAGACAAACCATATAGTATACTATTATTTTGAATAAGACTGTTCTATCCGTATAGGTCCTTTCTCAATCATCACAATCGCGTGCCTGCGATTACAATAATTGACTTGAGAGCACTATAGCCAACAATCTCCCACTTGCACTTAAGGCTAATTATTTCTGTGTAAAAGGATTCTTGTGCATGGTAATCATGACATAGCATCAAATAAGGAAGAAGCGAGCAGCAGTTGGTAATTAGTAAAAGAAATGGTTTTCAGGTATAGCTCGATGGAGAGAGAAATTCATGCAACCATGAGTCTTAGAAAAAGTTCATAACTTCTACTTTATGCCCATATGTTTTCTTCTATATGATTCCAATTAACAATTCAATTCATTATTCAGCTTCAAGCTTGTAAATTGGTTTGGCTACATAAAACACCAACCTAGGCCATTGAGTCTTGAAGATTGATAACTACAAAATCACTAATTGTATATCCAGATATTCTCAATCATAGCTAAGCTATATAGCATTTAAAATCAGTATGACTATAATTACTCATACTTTATGGGAAATATTTAGCAATATTTTGTACAACTAAATTGCACCTAATTTATAATGAAATTTGTAGTTGCAAGTTTACAGCTAGCAAGCTTATATCATAAGGACAGATGATAAAACTGTGGAAAAAAACCTCTTTCCTCCGGTATCCAAACTTGCATAGTTTAAGAATTAATTTAGAGAATCGCCGATGTTGCATCGACCAAATGAAAAAAGCAAGAGTACTTGCCTTGGAGACGGGTGAAAATACGACGATACTGGTCCTGGCGACGAGAGCGATCGTGGTTGTGTCTCGGTGCGTGATGGTATCGATTAAGGAGTCGAGCTGAAGAAGAAAAGAGGTCGGAGGCGAAGAGGTGGCGTTGTCGAGGTCGAGGGTTGCAAGTAAGGTGATGGGTTTGGGTTTCGACAACGGTGAAGGCCGCTGCTGCGATGGGGAGGAGGTGGTGATGGAGTGATGGGTTTGAAGGTGAGGTCGGTGATGATGGCTACGAGGATGGAGGCGGTGTGGATGGTGGCGACGAGGATGCTGGGCCTCGGGGAGAAAAGTGATAAATAGAGGAGGAAGAGAGAGAGAGAAGAAGAACTGGGTAGAGAGAAAAAAATAATTATATATATATATATTAATTTGAGAGAGAGGTTATTAGTTATGATATTTTTGTATTAGGATAATTATTTATATGTATATATAAGTGTGTTTAAAGATTTGACGGTGATTTGATTATATTTTCATACTAAAAATTTCTCTACCATATATTTTGGTTCCATCAACAGCAAATAATGTTAGACAAAAATATGTATTTGCAAAAAATGTATTTGCATAATAAAAATACACATTGATTAGTTTAAAGGTTTTGTTATATTTAGGAAATATAATTTGTTGATAAGATAGAAAAATTATATATTGTTCCGTTGTCGCTAACGAATTAATATGTTATTTAAAACTGAAGATTATCCTAACAAAATTATATATGCCAAAAGAACTTATAAACATATAGCCAATCAACTCTAAAGTAAATCCTAAAATCATCGGAATAGTTTTATCAATGGAAAAAAATATATGGTAAATCTAAACATATGGTATTCAAACTAGAGTGTTATAGTTTGTCAATCTGAGGACCTAGAATATGAGGATAGTATAGACAACCAAATACTTTAGGAAAAACAATAAAAGGATTGTCCTGTAGAAACAAAATAGAGAAAAGGTACTGGTTGTCTAGGGCCGTAGAAGGCATGCGATTAATATAAAAACAGGCAGCCAAGAATGTAAAATTCCATAATCGTTTAGGGACATATATATGGAAGACAAGAGAACGAGCTATCTCAAGCAAATGTCGGTTCTTCTGTTCAGCAATCCTATTTTGCTAAGGAGTATAAGAAGATGAAGTCTGATGCAATATAATATGGGTCTGATAAAATGCAATAAACTCTATGCTAATATAGTCCTTAGCATTATCTGAACGAAAAATCTTTACCGGAACATCAAATTAATTAGTAATCTCAGCTACGAAGATTTAGTAAACGAAAGTTGCGCAGAAAATACAACCAAGTTTTACGTGAATGATCATCGATAAAAGTCACAAAATATTTATAACCAAACACACAAGGAAATTTAAAAGGACCCCAAATATTGGAGTGAACTAACACAAAAGGTAAATTATATCTTTTATTAACTGAAGAAAAAGATGAGCGATGGTGTTTACCATGAATACATGATTCACAACTGAACTCTGAGAAATCAAGAGAAGAAAGGATAGTATGTAAAGAAGAAAGAGAAGGATGACTAAGTTTCCGATACCACTGGATAGTAGAAACAGCTGCGGATGTACTGGAAAAATAATCAACGTAGTACAGTCTATTTTGTTTATGCCTCCCATTAATCCACTGCTTCGTCAGAAGACATGTATCACAAAGTAAGATGGATAAAATGCTACGGAGCAGTTAGAATCATTTGTAAGCTGACGAATAGAAAGCATTTTTTAAGTGTAAAGATGAAGTAAGTGATAAATTAGCAGAGCCAGAAATATGTGATATTACCGCCATCCACGGAAATCAATTTGTAAGGACTAGAAGCAAAATCAGACGGTCCATCACGAGATATGTGATGTGAAGCGCCGGAATTAGTGACCCACGAATTAGAATGAGAAAGGAACGATATACATGATGGAGTAGAAATGTTGGTATGAGCTTCAGAGGAGAGGAGACGACGCAGCTGGCCCCACTCAACACCGGATAAAGGTAAATGGCCGACAGAAGAGAAAGATCGGTCAGTAGCAACTGGTTGGAATGTCTTGCAAGTTGTAGGTGTAGCATCAGAGTAGCCGTTCTTCTCCCAATACCGGTTTTTGTGATGATTAGTGCCGTTGCAATAAGCATAATAAAGACCGGCACGACCACGGTCACGTCCGTGGGAACCACGAACACGAGCAGTAGGACGGGGTGTCCACGAGCAGTAATTGAGACCGAATCAGAATCTATGATGAATGGTGTAGAGGTAAATCACGAGAGAGCGAGAATAATTGCGTCTAACATCCAAGCGAGTACAAACGTAAAGAAATCAGAGCAAAGACGATAGAAGAGAGCATCGTCAATAACCGAGAGGAGCGGAGACGACTGTTGCGAGATGTTGGCGAGAGTAGCGAGGACTAGGGGTTGTTGCCATGCGGTTAGGGATTTGAGAGAGGGTGCAGGTTGCTGGTGCTGATGCAGGTATGGTTCGGTTGCTGTTGCAACCGTGGTGCTGTGCAGGGGCAAAGATGATATCAGGGTGCAGGGACTAGGGACAGAGCAGATTGTGGTGCTGTGCCGGTGCTTCGTGGTACAGGGGCTAGGCGTGGTGCAGGACAGATCAGGTTGCAGGGGCTAGGCGTGGTGCAGGGCAGATCAGGTTGCAGGGGCACTGGAGAGGAGAGGCGAGGGGGTGGAGGCTGAAGAGGAGAGGCGAGGGGGGGGTAAGTGCTGGAGAGGGGAAGCGAGGGGGCTGGAGGGGTTGGTGGCTAGGGCAGAGGAGGGGATTAGGTTTAGGGTTTTCTCTTAATTATTTTCATTACTCAGATACCATGAAAATAAACAAGAGAAAATCATCTTATTGGCTTAATTAAATATGAGTCCATACAAATCTATATATAGAGAGGTATAGATCATCTCTCAATCTAATAACAAAATATATTCATAACTAATATATAATAACTACTTATATTCTTAACAGTATCCATGTCCGACATGCATCGGACACCGATACTTATACGACACATATCGGAAGCGTTGTATATATATCATATATGCATAATATGTGTTCTATGTGTGTCGTATGCGTATAAACATATTTTTAGTATGCTATTAGCGTGTAACATTTTAGACTTGTTAATTTTTCCTTATTTAATATTGACATAATAGTTTGATATCCTATTTATCTTTATAAAATTATATATATAGCTGTGTCCCCGTATCCTATATTTTAGGATTTTGTTGTATCGCCGTATCGCATCGTGTCATATCCGTGTCCCTGAATCCGTGTCTATTCATCCTTGGTTGAGATGGATGAGTGATAATACACCAAAGGATAATATATAGCGTGGCTGAAATGAGTTGATATGGATGATTGGTAATACGCCAAAGGTATATGTCCAAAAATGAGTGCGGCTAAAATGAGTTGAGATGGATGAGTGGTAATACACCAAAAGATAGGATGAAGAATGAGTGTATTTGTAACAAGATGAAGGTCAATTCTATAGAGGATAATACGAGGGAATCAATTGAGACGGTTTGCACATGTGCAGTGGAGACCCATAAGTGCCCCAATCAGAAGAAGTGACAATATTGTAATTAGTTACACAACTAGAGGTAGGGGTATTGGGGTAAGGGGTAGTCCTGGACGAACATTGAATGATATATTAATTATTAATTTAATCGAGGAGTGGTCCTTAATAGAGCATAATGGAAGAAACGGATTCGTATAGCTGACCCCAAAGTTTTGGGATATGCTTGTTATTGTTATATAAATAGATGTAAATTCTATATTTTTATCTCATTCAAAATTATTGAGCCCTTTTAGGTCTGTCACAGTTGAATTATAAGAAAAGTTACTGTAGTTAGAGTGATATCATGTTCTGGCTGCAACAATTAGTTATCAATTTATCATGCTTCTCGTATTCGTTTAGGGATGATCTGAAATTGGAGAAAATATTGTTTTAGCCTACACTTGGGGGGTTATGAAAGGTTTAAAAGGAAGTTGTTAAAATGCAAAACAACCATGAATTTAACATAGTGGAATTAGTAGGAGGGGTGAGGATTTCATAAAAACAACATTTTGTAACACAAGAAATTGACTCTAGTTTCACATTTAGCAGGCAGTTTTTAAAAAATGATTATAGCTGTGAGTTATATTTGGGTTGCCTAGTAAACTTCATACTTGATAACTATAATTCTAGGGACTTCGGATGTTCAAATTTCTTTGTTGGGCTCTTTACTTTGTTTCAAATATCGCTTATACAAAGTATATATTTTTTTTCCGTCTTATTGCCTCATGGACAATATGAATAAAGTTCGTATGTATTGTTTTGAGTCTGCGTAGTACTGTCGTTCAACATATTCCTTTCATCTTTAGCTGATAAGACCTAACTTCATCATAACCGTGTTCTGTAATCAATTCATATTTTATCATCTTTAGCTGATAAGACCTAACTTCATCATAACCGTGTTCTTCAATCAATTCATATTTTATTTGTATTCCATTCATATTTTTATATCATATTGTGTTGCAAATATAGCACATATGTAGTGGTTTATGAATGGCATTCGGATTGAGTGAAAAGCATGGGATTTATGGGCAAATAATGATTGTAAAAATGAACACTTTGCTTACTGATGATTAATTACCATACCTTAAGTTGCTAGATGATTTAAATAATTAACCAACTGCAAAATAAACTATATTATTTGTTTGCATTTTGGATGCTCAAGAGCCAATTCCAAGTAACATCTTACAAGTAAAGCTATTCATGAATCATGATACATGCGTTACTTAAATTGTCTATTCATTTTTTTCTAATTTATTTTTCCCCATTTCATAAACAGACTCCTTTAGATTATTGCGGACTCTTTAATTTAGTAGTGGTTAATTAACCCACTGATGCTTAAGAGGCTAAGGCTGCCAAGGCTGTTTCATTGTCTATTGAAGTTATGGTTGCTGCAGATTTGAGAGATAGATCCAGGACTTAATTAGTACCTGGGTAAAATATGTAGATGGTTGCAATAAAGATTTTTTTCATAGTTTACATGGATTAGTTAAGGAAAGAATTGAGCCTGATTACAAATACGAAAGGAAATAAGGGACGTTCAAAACTTGAGTCATAATAAGACAAAATATGGAGCGAAAGAAATGAATAAATAATCGGTTGATTTATGAACACATGGGTTGTAATTTGGGATCTCTGAAAAATCCAATTTAGAATCTAATGGGAGGAATGGATGATCATATCACCGTGGCCGAGAATGAGTATTTAAAATTAATCGAGGTAGATACTCAAGAAGAAAAAACCATTGACCTCTTAAACGTGCGTCTTTGATTAATGTCAACTTTGTAGAACTTCAAAAATAGGGCAGATGGAGGATCTGCCAAAATTGGGATTACACAATAATTGTTCTTGAGTGTAAATCCACTAGTGATATACAAGTTCTTTGAAGGTGCATTGGAAGTCGCTTTTGATGCATTGCCTTTTTTGGTGGGTTTAGTCAATTTAGAGTTTTTCCCTTGGATTTTACATCTTGTAAGACCTATATGTTGGGTTTAGTGCATTTTTTATTATTATAGATTATTATCTTGTACTCTTATTTATTTTGATGAGAAAACTAGTCAATCTTTCTTTGTATGGGAACTTCTGCATCATGACATGTAGATATCAGTTGTTTGATTTGAACTTACACTTGATGAAATATTGATCTACCCACCTTTGTTATTGTTTGGTATTAGCATATTTTTCTGTACTATTCTATTAAATTTTGAGTTCCTTTGTGAACTATATTGCACGGATAAGAATGATGCCATGGTTATTATGCGAGGCATTGGCATATCTGAATAGAATAGATATAGTGGAAGCAATGTAAATGTTGCACAAGTTCCTGAAAAATATCAAGTTGCGAGCCATGTTGAGCAACTCATACATTAGGTCCAAAACCTCTCATACGATCATTCTAGATGAGCAAAAGTTTGGCGCACGAACGAATAGCCTCTTTGGAAAACTTGAAAGTACATGCTAATTCCATGGTCAGTATAGGTTGTCTAGTCTACAAAGTGAAGTAACACCAATCATTCTCAATGTCAGTTTCAAATTAAGAACATGCGATATTTAAATTGTCAATGGGGATGGCAAGCCAGATAACCACTCTATTGACCATTTCCCCTCTTTAAAGTTGCTTTGTGTTTGAAGTTAAACGTAATGAGATGACAACTGCAGTGCTCCTTTCTCTCTCTCTCTCTAAAGTCATAGACAGTAATGGTTTTGAGAGCTGATTAGATGTCTATTGCAAATGGAGGGAGAGAGTGGTGATAAGCGCTACATGGGGAAAAATGGGCTTTTGGGGACACACATGCTAGCTTACTGGTTGGATTCACAATTCATTTTACATGAGAACATGGCAGAAAAAAACAGTCTTGGAACAAATAGAAGAGTGAGACGGGGAAACTTGAAGTCCATACATATTATATCTCGGTCAAATTGTTAGCCATTCATATTCTTTTGATGGTTATAATTTTATTCATTTGTATTTCTGAAATGGATTCTTGGTTTACCTTGATCTTTTTTAGTTTTTGTTAGATTGTACTAAAGCATCCCATTGATTTAAATGAAGAAGGTTACCTAGCAGTAAAAATTTAATTGTGTTAATGGATTTCAGTATTTAAGTGGCTGTTAACCTGTAGTTAAGGTTCTAGTGATTGGCTTATAATCAGCTTACATTATGTTTGTTGCTATATGTACATGCATGTGTATGATCAATGTATTACTTTATATTTAACATATCTCTAATATCTTTGAACACTACCTGCACAGGTAGTTGTAGCAAAGGGGGAAAAAACACTACCTGGATTTATTTAACTTGCAACAGCTCCCTTTAGCAGTAAATAAATTCTCCCTTGACTGATTATTCCCCCGTTATACTTTTGACTTGTAGTTGTGCATTTACTTTCTTCTGGGCTTGAGGCTTTGGGGAGGGATAGAAAATAAGTATCTATTATGAATTATTTTGGCATTTAGTTGTTCTTCAGAAATATATTTTGACCCAGTTCCTTCATGCTTGACTATGATGTTTCTTTATCCACTAACAGCAGAAATAAATTGTTTCATGTTATAGACTGGAAATGTTTGATAACTTTGTCTGACAGTATTATTTGGTTTAATGCAGTTTGTTGAAACTGAGCTGTCCAATAAGGTGGGCGCTAAACATATTGAAATGATTGGTGGATTCTTGTCAATGGACATGGTTGTAAAAGGTAACGCACCTTGAATGAATTTTTTTTGCACACTTGCCCTCTCCTTCCTTTCCCGTGTTTCTTTTATGAACATTACGGTTTAGTAAGGAATTTAATCTTTGAATAGTGATCACTGTATTGAATTTAGTGGATTCATGTTGGAAGTTTGGTCAAACTCGGAAGTTTTAAGTAACTTTGATTATGATATTTCTATTGAAGAAATTTTAGTGTTTAGCCCTTGTGTTTCTAGACATTTTTATGTGTATTAATATTAAACACAGTAATGGATGATTACCATTAAAAGGGCACTACTTGGATAAGGATTCTGTCCTGGGGATCTTACTTCGCTGGAAATATACTCGTCTGTTTGGCTGATTGAGGGCTCTACCTAGAATGTTATCTATCCTATTACGAACATTGGGTATGAACGAAAATAAAACCCATCAATATATTTCATCAAATCGTATATGCAATTTATATAATTGTTCATGCTATAAGCAAATTGGTCCCAGTTAGGCGCCAGTTATGAGTTTTTTCTATTCCTTGGATTTTATGTAAGCTTTAGTCTTCTGGGGTGTTACCAATTTATAATTCTCTGCTGGATAAGATACTTGATAGAGAATTCTAAATATTAGGAGACTGAAGATATTATCTGATTTGATAGCTTACCAACTTAGGAATTCCTATGTTTGTGAGCTGCAAAATGTAGCTAGATTGAGAAAGATGGTTATCCACACGCAATGATTGTTATTTACATGTACAATAGACATACTATTATAGAATCATCTGTCCTTCTAACATTAAATCTTATTATATGATTGTTGTTTACATGCACAATGGCCACATGCTATTATGCGGAGTATACAGTGCCAACGTAATAATTTTCCTAATGGGGTGGGACACATGGTATCACCCAATTCATTAATTCATGTTTCTTTATCTTTTTCATTCTGATTTAAAAGATACTCGCATCTGCAAGTTAAATCTGCACATTGATCAATGAAGAATGTGATGACATGTGTTCTACTTGCCACTGTAGAAAACTCCTACAGCGGCAATGTATATCTGTTCTTTCTTAAATATTAGTCATATTTATATACTTTGACTTTGATGTTAAATTTCATAGTATTCATATGCTTTTGACCCCATTTTTCTATTTCTGATAGTGCAATCACCCAAGAGATATTAAATGCTGTGATGACAGATTATATATTTTGTGTCTAAATTTATCTTTTGACAACTATAAAATCATTTGAGATCCAGTTATAGGTTCATGAATCACGTCCTTTTAACCTTTGTTGTATTCGACTGTGAAATTTTAAACTGCATATTCTTTTATCAGTTTGCTTAATGTAGTAGGCTGTCTATGCTTTTGTTAATCTTGTTTTTTAAAATAACATTTACATGTTTTAAGGAACATCTCTACATGCTTTATTTTATAGGTGCATATGAGCTTATTAAAGATGAGAGCAAAGCTGGTGCTTGTCTATGGATCACTAAGCGCAGGGGCATGGAGTATTGGCCTACACCTATGGAGGAGAGAAAATATTTAGTCAAATCATTCAAGTCAAGAAGAGGCTCCACATACACTGCACCTAGATATGAGCTAGCTCACATTTACAATAAAATGTATGTTTTGGTACATCTTTTTGCTTATGTATATGGCATATTCTCGATAAATGCTTCTCCAATGGGATTACATCGTACTTAGTTGGAAGGCCAGATGAATTTTAGTGCAGTGATATAACAACGTGAGTGCATGCAACTATATAGCACATGTAGTAATACGATAAAACCATGTCATATCAGGATTAAAGTTGACAGAGTCCCTTCACTACAAAGAGGTCTAGCTGAAGTGCTGAACAGTTGATAACTCTCTAAACATGTTCCTTCAGCACCTCTGAAGTTCAATCTTACATGTCTCTGATTCTGATTCTTTTAAACAGCATGCCTCTCTCTCTCTCTCTCTCTCTCACACACACACACACACACACACACACACACACACACACACACACAATGTCGCACCTACAGATTGAACCTATCATGTCGGCCTGCATTGAGAACAATGTGGATATAATATGAATGTCCGAAACATTTGAATCTTTGTTAGGAGGCTGCCTACATTGAGAACTATGAAAATATATGCATATGAAGTGTCCAAAACATTTGAAGCTTTGTTAGGAGCCATTTTTATGTTATAAATAAATAGTAACTGTGTGGGGTTCCAGTTTTAATGATTCCAGGCAAAATTGAAGCCAGGGAACTTGACTTTGAATCCATCCAATCGTACCAAGCCCTTCCCTATGCGCAACAGGCCTTTACTTTTTGTTTGTTTCTATGATAAACTGGGAGTGTTACTCTCTCTATCCTTCGATCCTTAGCTAATAATCCGCTTTTTACTTGGGAGGGAGGGAGCTCTTTTCTGATATGCTATACTGACAAATTTTAATGGCTCATTAATATAAATATAATATTTTATGTACCAAATCCACTCCAACACGTATTTTTAGTCGCAGTTTACAAATTTGCTCTTTCTTACTGCGATTCAGCAGATATCTTTTGCTGATTCTTATAACTAAGCTTTTGCTGCCAACCTCCTTGACTCGATCTGCACATATATTCCTTTATTCAAGCTACTGTGAAACTTGTTAATGCTTGTTTAAGGGCTTTACAGTGATCTATTTAAATAACCCTAGTCCTTGGCTGTTTGACATGGCAAGTGATTTATGTTTTCCGCTAGTCTTCTGATATACATAGGGATTATCTGAAAATGTTCATCATCTAATATGGACAGCAGATGGTGAGTGAAGTTGCACACTTCACAAGCAAAACCTGCTCTACGCTGTAGGTGAGTTTATGTTGCATGATTTATACATAAACTATATTTTTCAAAGTTAGATGACATGAAAAATATAGACCTTCTTTTACACATATAAAATTAAATTTCTTTCAAGTTCAAGCAATTATCCGTGGGTCATTTAGAGTTGTTAAATTCAAGTTAGGAAGCTTTCATTCTTATCCTTCTTATATTTACACATTGGGTTCATGTACTGGTTATTCCATTACATTGATATAGTGTTTTGTTTAAAATGTAAATTCTATTGGATATTTTGAATTTTTCTTCTTCTTTTGTTTGGTATCAATGAAGTAATATTTATTTTTGTTGGTTTTCTGTAGAGTTGTCCATACACTTAGTCATAAATTCCGGAGTGCTACCAGGATTGTTCAAACACAATTGAGTTTGCCCATCAAACCACAGCATGCCCTTGTCAAAGTCATATATGCTGGTGTAAATGCAAGCGACGTATGTTCCATTTCCTTGTGAATTCTCTGCTTGGGCATAGGACTATTCTTTACATGCATTATATATCCAAATTACTTACATATAAGTAAGTACTTTCCTTGGCCGACCTGATATGCAACGTGTGCATCATAGGTAAACTTCAGCTCTGGGCGTTATTTCAGCCGCAGTGATGGAGATTCGGGTCCACGTCTTCCATTTGATGCTGGTTTTGAGGTGTGTTTAATTTTAACCTTTACCTTAATAGTGGATGCCTCGCTATAATATATGTTTTGTGCATATATCCATGTTATTAGTTAAGAAATAGTGTCATGAAGAGAAAAAGAATTGACTCCGCGACAAGCTGGAGGCCCAAAGGTCATTACTGGTATCAACAGTGTGCCCGGAGTTCGCTCTTCTTTCTTGAATATTGTGCTCCACAGTATTTGCTTTCTTCTCTTGAAGATTGCACACATATCATCTTCGTCAATATCATGATGTATATTGATGCTTGTCACAGCTACGAAGCATTGAGAAACTATTGATGTATGATTTGCTAATATCTTCTTGAAATGATGTATTGGAGGAAAGGGTCAACTAGCCACTGGTGACGAGGATTAGAGAACATTGATGGCCAAGAAATATGTAGGAGTAATCATTTTGACTGTTATGGATCATCGTGATAATGGTGAGATTGAGAAAGCTGTTGTTAGCAATGGAGGAGGATTGGTGAAGCGCTTTTGGATTTCTGTATGATTGTAGAATAATCATTAAATTGAGGAATACAATTTTAAAGCTGATTGTACGATCACCTGGAAGAATGCTGGGCAATTAATGCACAAATTGTTCTGAAAAGGTGAAGCTAACAGAATGATGAGGTAGAGGACCTACAATACAGTCAGATGGATTAAAGTATTAGTGCATCCATATGAAATTAGATGCATTTTATTGAGTTGTGTGTGTGTGTGTGTGTGTGTGAGAGAGAGAGAGAGAGGGTTTGGCATGCGCAACATGGACCAATAAGTTTAGCAGTTAGGGGTGACATGATTGCACTTAATAGAGCAAATACGACTTAGGGCAGACCCAACTGTGCGTGGATTAGGCAGATAAAATGGACATCATAGTTGCTTATTCGATAGAGAGATGAGCTTATCCTGTAGGAGAAAAGATCCATGCAGCTACTTCCAAAGATTTTCTTATTTTTAGTTGCATTCTAGTTATGGCCTAGTTCTTTGTTTGTGTTTTCTTTATGTTTCTCAATCTATATTTTAGTAGCATTTTAGTAAGTTATTCTGTAGTTTCCACGGTTCCACCATTTCTACAACTCGCAATCACATATGGAAAAATTAATCTATGCTCACAAACTCTCTCTCTCTCTCTCTCTCTCTCTCTCTGTCTGTGTGTGTGTGTGTGTGTGTGTGTGTGTGTTTTCTGAAATATGGCGGGCATTCGGCGTTTAGTGTAAAAAACTAAAAGAAATAATAAAGCTTATTTTATTTGCCAGGGAAGATGTTCTAAAGCACACATCATTTATAGGTTCATATGGATGTCTAAGCCTGAACCTTGAAAGAACAACTAGTAATATCTTGAAATATTATAACGTTTGGTAAAACAATTTAAGAGAGGGACCGACAAGTAAAGGAATGTCCTGAAATTCTTTAGACTGGACATCTTAATGTACATGAACTTGAGAAATAACTAGGCGATAAGTTTCCAAACTTACTATTGCAGCACCCTATGAAAGTCTTAAAGTACCTGATTTTTGACAATTGATTAATATCAACATGCCTGCTGTACAGGCTGTTGGCTTAATTGCAGCCGTTGGTGATTCTGTCCAATTGAAAGTTGGCACCCCTGTTGCTCTTATGACTTTTGGAAGCTATGCTGAATTCACAATGGTAATTAGTTATCGTTTTAAGCAATCTACTTATATTTTTTCCTGTTTAAGTATTTCAAATATCATTATCTTCTGCCGACATTTTGCTGATTTTTTCTTGGCTGGCAGGTTCCTGCAAAACTTCTGCTTCCTGTGCCCAGACCAGATCCTGAGGTTGTTGCAATGCTTACGTCTGGATTGACAGCTTCAATTTCATTAGAAAAGGTAATTTTTTACATCTTTTTGTTATCTTTGATTTTAGGAGTGTTGGATTGGAAACATATCCTCATAGAAGATATGTTACCGTAGAGAAGTTATTATCTGACAAATAAAGTGCATAAACCTTCATTTGACTCTTTTAAGAAGAAATAAAACCCAAAATAGATGTCCATCTAACCGAAATACAAGTCACTCTTTTCCTATTATTTGGATACTATTTTCTTTACTTTTTTGTAACTAAATTCAACTTGTATATATAATTTTTCATATCCCCTTGGGCACGTATTGCTTAGCATGCAGTATGGTCTTCAAGGTCACTGAATCGCTAGCGTGTCCTTGATTTAATAGGAATATATCTTATTTTGTAGTTTTCTCTTTTCCAAGAAGTCCATAGAGAGCTTTCGTTAGGTCCTGCCTAAAGCATTTTCTGCCAGAAGCTTTATTGATAATAAACAATCTTTTGGTCCTAGTCATCTCATCCTTTGCTCAACATGTAACCTCATAGATCTATCAAAATGGGGTCGGGTATGAAGCAATGACCCAGATTTGATAAAAGTTTTACAACTGGCCATTGACCCGATGTCAACCCTCTCTTAATTAGTGCCATGTTTCCAACTTGATTCGAACCTACAACCAGTTACCTGCAGAATGCTTTCATCGTCATTAAAGTCGTCTCCCATTGAAATGGGTTAGTTTAACAAGGGTCTAGATTTAAGAAAGTTGCACACAGCTTGCGACCCGACTCAACGCTTTCTTAATTAGTACCGAATTTCTGACTTAAGAAATTGCGGATAAGAGAGGACTTTCCATAATCCTTGAATGACCGCTTGGGCAATTTTGACATCGAAATTTGTAAGTGATGTACAGTGTCCTGACTGCATGGTTGAGTGCATACAGAAGTACTTTCTAATAACTGCCTTCCAAATATAATTACATGAATTATATTCTCTATAGCTCCTTTACCATAGAAGTACTTGAGAGGACAAGTTATCATGTATTTTCAGAACTGCTTCTCAAAACTCTCTCTTCCATATTTCAAGATCTACCAGTCCCTACCTGTAAAAGTTCAAAGCTTTTTCTTCCATACTTAAAGATCTACCAGTCTGCAGTAACGCTTGTTGGACAACTAAATAAAATCTAGGTCCCTTGGGCCTGTACCTCACAACTTCCCATTCCTTTTATTACAAGCTAGCTATGTATTCTTTTTGCAAACATACGGAATAAAATCTCCAATGATTCTAAACAACTCCCAACACTAACAAAAACTAGGTGGCCATCCTTGTGTAATTTTATCAACCATTTTCAACAATCAGTTCTGTACTTAATATCCAGGGCACTCAACTGTGAAATATGTGAATTTGTGATCTCAATACTACCGATCTATTGTAAAATAGAAATAGGCAATATTTCATCCTTATCTTGAACATAAATCAGCTTCATAATGGCAGTGTGGACAGATGGAATCTGGACAATCAGTTCTGGTTACAGCAGCAGCTGGTGGAACTGGACAATTTGCAGTTCAGGTTAGTGATATATGCTTCATTTTCTGTAGGTACCTGTATTTCTTAATATATTTGTACTTTTCTTTTTGGTTCCCTTAGCACGCTAGAAGGAGGGCCGTTATGCTCATTACTATACTTGTTGAAGAGATGAAATAGAACCAAGGTCTATCTTTTTTATCATCATAAGAAGAATTAGGCCAAAAATTAGGATGCATTCTGGGAAATTGAAACTTCCATGGAAAAGAAGCAAATGAAACGCTTTCATAAAAATTCTTGTAGAATCAAGGATGAAGTTTTCATTCTGTATATGCTAGACCATGAATTAGTAACTGCATCCAATCTCCGCAAAAGTCCCAATTGTTTCGAACTTTCTATTTTTTGAATGGGATATTTACGGAATCCCCATGAATAGGATCAAACCATATTCCATGATATTTCCACAAGATTCCTCTTGATGCATTAAAACGGTGTGGTGGTCCTTAAGCTAGGAGGTGTAATATCAAATGCATTATCCAAAGATGGTTTTATTATTACTGCAACAAATTATTACCTTGAGAAAAATGTTCATTTTGATTAGGTATTAAACATCAAAGCAACTAGCAACTATCTTTACTTTTAAATGGTAAAAAGAATTAGTGACATACACTTTTCGTGATACCCTTGTGCCAACAATGTAAACATACTAAACAAACTCCAAATATCAATCTTCGACATTAGTGCTGATAACATAGGTAATTAAATTCGCATCTTTTATTCAAAATCTCAAAGCTTTTAACTAATAAAGCATTTGAAAGAAATACATGACGATTGGGATTCATAAATTCATTAATATGTATGTTATTTTCAGAAGACAGAGACACATGGACGCATGTAAGTGGAGACGGAGTCCAACACTCTATTTGTATGATGATTATTAGATTGCACAGTTTAGAGATTTTCACTTTGATTCTATGAAGATCTGAACAATATCGATTTCTTGTCTGTGAGTTTTATATACACGCGCACGTGCACATACTATTCACTAGGGTATAAAAGGATGGTAACTCATCAGTGTGACTGAAGGAAAAGTCGAGTATTTAATTGACACAAGCATACTCGCACAAAAAATGTGCAATTATTGTTTCGCCTTAATAGAAGTTTGGAACCAATTTATGAAGTCCTATGTATATGTATGCATGTTTATCTTATTCTCTGAAAGTAATTATTTGTTCCATCACGTACCACATTGTGTTCCACCTGTGTTCCGAGGAATATTATAACTATCGTACCTCGCTCCCTACCTATTAGCATATCTTGTTCCCACTTTTGTTCCATGTAGGTTTACATTCTGTATCTTAGGTCACTTTGGTATGATGCTTCCACTCAAGTTGGATCCATTTTTGCCTCCTTATGTTTCCAGTAGTTTGCTTTCATATTCTTCTCATAAACTGTAAAGATAGCTCGTTTCTACCGAATTTTCTTATTATGAATTATTTAAAAAATCTAGAGAAATTTTGAATTATTATGATAATCTGAACATATGTGTGGGATTTAAGTACTTTATTAGTCTAAAAATTTTATATTATGCATAGGGAAACAGCTAACGTGTGGTTACATACTGACATTGTGGTTTTTCTATTTCCTTAATGCTCTGCAGTTAATGTGAAATTCAAATTTTTTGTAGCTTGCAAAACTGGCGGGAAATAAAGTAGTCGCAACTTGTGGAGGTGAGAAAAAAGCTGAACTGTTGAGGTCCTTTGGTGTTGATCGTGTCATAGATTATAAGAAGGAAGATATAAAACAGGTACTTCTGAAATTTGTCTTCTATACTCACCTGCACTTTGCATATAATTTAATTTGTTATGTGTTAAGCACTTATTGTTCCCAAATGCTGAGTTAATTAGTGTTTTTCTAAATAGTCAGAAAATTAGTAAATTGTTGAAAACTAAAAGTTGTACGTAACCTGACATCTTCTTGAATGACAAATGTCATGTCAAGAAGACGAGCTTACGACGGAAAGAGATAAAACAGATACCTAGAGATTATGAGTAGATGTCATATTCGAAGATATTCTAAGCATATACATGCATAATTTTTTTTGTATTTCATTTAGTTATCTAAAAGTTGATAACCATTTCCCAAAACACATACTTGCACATTTAATCAGTTATGGCATATAACGGACATGATATATGGACAAATGCAACCAAAATTGATTGCATTTTAAATAAAAAAGAAGTGTTTTTGTTTCTCCATAAATTGAGAGAGTTTGTGAGTAGTCCTTAAATGGTCTTTTCAGGTAGGATTTGATTCATTTAATTTGGGGCAATGGACCAAGATTCACTATATGGGGAAAGGGACCTAATTTTACAAAAGTTGGAATTAAACTGACGGAGAACAGGGAGAAAAGGAAGAAGTGTACATAGGAGAAGAAATGCTCATCATATCAATAACTGTCATTTGTCATTCAGCAACTTATATTCTCTCTCACGTACAACATTAGTATATACAGGAAAGCAAGAAAGGATAATATATAGTCCAACTCAAGTTCAAACATCTATAAAAATTCTAAACTCAAATTCCAAGCTTCATAAACTAGACTTGCAACTCAAATAAAATTCTTATCTTTGCCAACACAAATTCTAATAATCACATCCAAATACTCAAATTAAAAGGTTTACTAAAACCGTAAAGAGTAATAATGTGTCATGCGAAATCTCTGACAGCTAAATTATCTAAGTCATTAAATAAGATTCTCATCAATTCTCTTTGGATGTGAAGAACTCGACTCCGACTTGCAATGATGCTGATAAGAACTCGTCTCCTCGGACCTCAATCAATGTGCCTCCTATTTTCGAACTTCCATTTCAGTGAAAAAGAAAATACTAAATATTCACTGACTAAAGAATCTACAGATTTATCAACCAAGATATTATCGATCTCATCTATACATTCTTGTGGATAAAACGAAAATATAGAAACTAGAGCAGGAAAAACACCTTTTAATAGTCTAGGAAATACATGCCTAGATTCCTAGGTGCACCTCAAATGCATGTTACCACCAGTATAAATGCTTGGAATTACTCAAAATGGAATTGAGGATCGCTGAAGAATTAATTTGAAAATTTGGAACATCAATGCTTTAGGAACGGTAGGAACCATCATCTATGACCTAGGGTCAACGGCATGAATCATGATACATACCAGGATAGGAATTATAAAATGTTCACCGCAATGATGCTAACTAGCAGAACTGGCACCATAAAAAATACTGTTGTCCTCAACACGACACTTTAAGTGGATTTTTCTTATCATGATGGGAGGTTGGGTCCAAATGCATTCACATATGAGTGGTACGCTTTGTCAGTAATTTCTACATTTAGGGATTTTTTTCCTGTTCAACCCATCATGAAACCTTAAGCGTAGATAAATCTTATTGCCTGCTAGTTATATGGCAGTTTTCCTTTATTTACCTTCTACCTGTGGAAAATCACAGATTATCTCCTTTTTAGTAAGATCTTCAAGTCTTGAAATCGTATAGACACGATAATTAATCGTTGAACATAACTAAATTCACATCTGTCGGGACCCGGTTCTTGCTCACCGAACAAAGTGCCACACGGAACAAAATGCCACGCCAAGTGTCATGCCTAGAGGACGGGGGCCACCTCTTGAATCCATAGGGGCCATCTCTTGAGTCCGAGGGACCCACAGTAGAACAATGGGGAATTTTCGGAATACATTCCGAAAGAGGGCAGATCCGGAACTATAAATGAAATGATATCACTCATATAATACAAAGACGCTTTTTAAGTGAACCGGCACTACAGGAGATTGAGAACTCCGTAGTTAAGCGTGCTCGAGCCAGGGAAATTCTGGGATGGGTGACCTCCTGGGAAGTGGCCCCCTGATCGGGTCCGGTTCGTCCCGAAGGACAAAACCGTGCGGCTTCGGCCAGAGCGGACAATACCGTCTGTGTTGGAGGTGGGTCGTGACAGAATGGTATCGGAGCCGGTCCCTCAATAGTAAAGTTTGTGGTTCGAGAACGAACCATTGTGCAAAGGTGGGGAGAATGTCGGGATCCGGTTTTTACTCACGGAACAAAGTGTCACATGGAACAAAGTGCCACGCCATGTGTCATGCCAAGGGGGCGGGGGCCACCTCTTGAGTCCGAGTGTCCTGCTGTAGAATAATGGGGAATCTTCGGAATACATTCCGAAAGAGAGCAGATCCGGAACTATAAATGAAATGATTCCACTTCTATAACACAGAGTCGCCTTTTAATTGATACAACATCTACCGTCCAAATTATTGCTGTTTTGTTTTTGAATTTATTCTTCAACAAGCGTTCTTTCTTATTTTCAATCGAAATAAAGGGAGTGACACAAACCCTCTTCCCAAAATAGGGAATAAAATCCCTCTCATTTTGCTGGTTGGATGAACTTGTGATTTCATTTTGAGAACGTTCCTTTCTGTGAAATCTTTAATGGAACCTATTCAGTATTCAGTCCTTGAAAATTAATTCTCATAAATTTCCCATTGGAACCCAAAGCTGCTGTTTACATCTTCTCATTTTAGCTGTTGCTCTATGACAGTTTTAATTTGATAAAATATCAGCAGCAAAGCGATACATGAATCTTCAGACAATAATTATTTTGAATCACATACATGGCAGCTATGTAAATATCTCCATGCACTCCTCCCTTGATATCTTCTATTAACACAAAGTCAGTTCCCTATAGTTGCAGTGACATAATTTTCGACTGATGTTAGTTTAGTCATTCAATAATCATGCTAATATATTAATTAAACTGCCCATCATTTGCTACAGGTCCTGAAGAAAGAATATCCGAAAGGAGTTGATATAATCTATGAATCTGTTGGAGGTGAAATGTTTGATCTATGCTTAAATGCACTAGCAGTTTATGGGCGGCTCATTGTAATAGGAATGATCTCTCAGGTGATTTCCTGGCAACTTTTGAAGCCACATAATCAGATTAATAGATTCTTCATTCAGCAGTTTTTACAAAATTATGCACCCAAAGGTTTTCATAATAAATCATTTTTTGTTTCATGCATGTTCAATTGGTTAACAAATGGCCTTGTTCTTAAAATACTCTTAATGATCTTACAGGAGCTCTTAAATAAAATTGAAGGCTTGTGCGGTTTTTTTAGTATGGCCAAGATTATTGCTATATGGAATCATACTATTCTTTGGGTGTAGGGGCAGGTGTTAGCTATTATGTGCTAAAGCACATTAATTACGAAGGAACTTGTGAGAACCAAATTTGTGGTTGCAAAAGCTAAGATAAACATAGAAGCAGGAGAGTGAGTAGCACTCAAACTAGAAGTTCCCTTAAAGCTTATTCAAGATGAAGATACTATACATTTAGTACTATTATCTAATGACGACTATTTTGCAAATTTTCTATTTAGGGTTTTTTAATTTCTGCATATGCTTTTTATAGCTAATAACATTAACAGTGATCATAGTTGGTCCTTAGTACATGTTGGTTGCTCGCTGTAATCAGAGTTGACATAGAGAATTTGTGGTTCAGAAACACTAAACCAACAATAACTTCCTCAACAAATATCATCTCACATGCTGTTGAAGATAATAAGCTTACCCACTTATTTGTTCTCTGCTCAATTCCCTTGAATTTTCTTTTGATGAACTAGAATTACAAATTGGAATTAGTAGCAGCTATACATAACATTGTATCAATTTGATGTTACAATTATCATTGAAGGAGTAAAAAGATGTTTGATTGTGCAATTCATAATTACTAATTACGATACATTTACTCAAATTTCCATAGGTGAGTCCATTTCTAACTAAAGCCTGAAATTATAAAGTCCCTTTTCTGTTGTTTCCATTTGCTGGTTTACATTCACATTAATTCACTAGCAATAACGGACTTGATTGAAGTGAGCCTAATGACATATGGTAACTTGGTAAGTGAGAGAACAAAATGTACCTGTTCTAGTCTGCATCCTTGTATTTCCATCTAGCAATTAGACTTGCTCATGTTTGCAGTAGTAAATGCCTTGGAATTGAGGCATTGGTTTCATTATTCTTTTTCGTTAATTCTGTGATGAGTGTTTCAATCATATGCTGTTGACTAGCAATGATGCATCTCCTTGTTTCTGTATGTGGGTTTGACCAAATTGCATCCCATTCGACCGCCGCATAATTTTTTTCTTTTAGAACCAAACATTTTATACAGCCATCGGGAAAGCTTTCTTTTGTTAACATTTAAATCAGTAATTTAAAAGCTATTCAAATAATTATAAGAAATTCTATAGTCCTGATTAGATTATATTGGTATGTGTGTGTTTGCGTCTATCTATCTATCGTTTAAAGTAGAGTATAAAAAGACAAACCAGAAGCACCATTTTTCATCTTTCCCTAGTTGTCCTTGAGTTAGTCTAGCTATGACAATGGAGTTATTTTGGTGATTTGCTATATAGTAGCTTAAAAGTGGCAGCACCATAAAGTTTGGGGCCCACTGATACTTAATGGGGTTATTTGGGTTAATATGTGGGTCTAATTCTTTGTTCTCTAACATACATTTTCATGTTAAACCTAGGAAATATTTGTATTTTGATTCTCTATATGGATTATGATCTATTGAGACTCCTTTACCTATTAAAAGGGGTCATCATCTCATTCTTAAAGGCCATAAAGTCTTCAAATTATCAAGCTTGTAATCCTGAATAGTTCAAACTAGTTGAGAGGAGAATAATAATATCTTTTTGAGTAAGTTCTTCTCTCCAGCAGAACCCTGTGTTCCCTCTTTTTTCACTCCCATATAAATCAGAACCTAATGCAAATCCACATCCTATCTAATGCTTTAGGGTTATCAACTAATCTCATAGAATTGGGACTTCTCTCTTCAGGATAACCTTAGATTGACTTTGAGGAATCAACATCTTTCATTTACTATTACTACGGCACTGTTCTATGGCATGCTGTAGTGAGCATCCTTTTGAGCTTCCCAGTTTTTGTTTCAGACATTTATACTTATATTGTTACTTAGAATCACGACTCATTAATATCAACTCGATAGTCTTTGATGTCGTTTTTGTATTGTTAAATCATTAATGAAATTGCAAGTATTGAAGATATTAAAAATTTCCTATTGGTATCGTCACTAATATCTAATTATCATTGCTTTAAAAGTTCAACTGTTTTTATGTTTGCTTTACCTGCGTGAAAATTCATATTTATTCCTAATGAATGTACCACCTTTGTGATTCAGTATCAAGGAGAGGATGGATGGAAGCCATTGACTTATACTGGTGTGTGTGAAAAGATTCTTGCGAAAAGTCAAACTGTGGTAAGTAGATTTTAAATTTCCAAATATGTTGACCCATTAATAAGTTAATCTGTTTTCTGAGTTTATAGTTCCTGATATACATTTTCATTGGCCTCATGTCACTTCTTTCTTGTGCCTACTTAGAAATCTTAATATTGTGACCTGTTCTAAATTCTACTTGCAAGTCACAAGGGCTGATCCTATATTTAGCATGTTATACTTCTACTCAATAATGAGAGACACATCGTGTGTGTACATTGCATATGTGATGCAACTCTAGAAATCGTAAACAAAATTTAAGGTGTTACTATGTGTAGCGTTTGATTTGAAGATTAATGCTCAGACTATCAACATTGCAGGCCGGCTTTTTCCTAGTTCAATACGCTCACTTATGGCAGGATCATCTCGATAGATTATTTGATCTCTTTTCTGCTGGAAAGCTTAAGGTATGTTCTCTGATAGTTATGTTATCATTATCTGAATATACTATTCTGTTCTTAAATTTATATTGAATGAATCCAAAATACACGCCGCAAAATATGAATGACAACAATTGAAAAGTCCGTACGTACATGGAAGTATTTGGCCTTATAATAATCATGCAAAAGCTATTACTGCAAGTAATTCCATACAAATTTACCATGAAAAAATATGCAAGAACTTAGTGACACCAGGATCAATCATATTGACGCTCTTGCATTTCTCCGCAAGAAGGCACTTGATACTCTGAAACTGAGGTTATAGAAACATGGTTGTGCCAAAATCATCAGGATATTTGGCAGTCATCACGCTGATCATCTTCTTCTCAACTCTTATAATCCTTTCTCATCATTTAGAAGTAATGGCACTCTATCTTAGATGCATATTCTTCTGTTCTGAAAAACATTATTGCACCCTAAGAATTCCATGGATGCGAGTCTGCAACTTGAAAAATATTATTGAACATGAATGTGTAGACCGAGATAAAAGAAATATCAAACCTCATCTTTCTTTTTAAAGATATAAGCGGGTTGAATAATTTTTTTAATTTTATTCTGTGTGACTGCCTCTGGGCTTTACAATAGGTTGCTGTGGATCCTAAGAAATTCATGGGCCTTGGCTCTGTAGCAGATGCAGTTGATCATCTCTATTCTGGTGCTAGCCTTGGCAAGGTATATTGCATCTTGTCTTTTTCTTTTTATCAATATTTTTTCCTATGTTGCTTGTATTGTAATAGGTGAAAGATCACAACCCTAATGTCAAAATTGCAGGTGGTTGTTTGCATTGATCCGTTATTCAGCTCACAAGCGTCAAGGTTGTGAGTGGTGCACGTCAGTTAAGAAGTTTGGAATACGGTTGGGGATATACTTGAGTCTGCTTGCCTACAAAGCTATCAAGAATTTTCTTCATATATGTTTGTGGTAAAATTTTCTTTTCTTGATCGATACAGTTCTACAGGTATTCAAGGTAAAGAAAGTAAGGTGTATGGAGAAATTCTTGTTAGCAGAAAATTATAGTAATTGGTCCGAACACAGTTAAATGGTGCGAGGAAGATTTTCTTGTTGTTGGAAAATAATTTAGCAATAAGATATACTTCTAAGTCTTCTATTTCATGCAGAACCTTCAAATTTGTTAAGTTTGATACGAGGAGTTGTATTGTATGTACGTTCTCAGTTTAATTTTTTTTTAAAAATGGTTTTGATATGCCAAAAAGACCAGAAAGATTCACAAAGTGAAATCGAACCAGTGTATACTGAATTGTAGAGTTTTGCTAGGAGGAAAGCTGACTCCTAAAGTTTGTGATGCTATTGTTGGTGTTGCTGCTGGCATATAAGAGCTTGTCTAACTCATAGTATATATTTACACGACTTTAAAACATCACGGCTTAATCCCGCATATATTGGAATGTCTGCGATATGAAAGTTATTTTTTCAGGAAAATCATCTGATACCGCTTCAAAGTTTGTCAGCTACTTTCTTTTAGCTTCAATGGATTGAAGCACTTCTTTTATCTTTTTTAAGAATATGGTGGAGAAATTTACCCCTATTCCCTCAGTTTAAGTTCTTCAGGGTGATGCGATCTGCTAAAGTCAAAAAGCATATGACCAATCCCTATCTAGGGCAATAAGAACATCATCTTTATCATGCATTTTCACCAAAAAGGAGAAAAAGAAGAAGAAAAATTTACTCTGCATCATTTGTAGCCTAACAAAGATGGCAAAAGTGTTGATGAATGTGCATGTTCAAGAAACTGCTGCAGTATCAGTTATTCAACTTCTGCTCCAGTTCTGTGCTTGATTTGCAGCAGATCATAGATTATAAGAATTCAATACTTTGAACAGCCAACAATAGTTCACAGAAAGGAAACACCAAAAATGTGCATTAATGCATTCCAGTGAACCGGCTTAAGAGGCCAGACGGAGAGAACAAAATTGGAGAGATCTCAAGCTTTTTACACCAACTTTGGGAAGTAAATTTCTACAAAGGCAAATCAACTTTTGTATCTACATTTGAAATTATCGGGTGCATCATGCCATTCAAACCTCTTTCCTTTTCAATTAAACTACATCATGAGAATTTCAATATAAAAAATGGTGGTAATTGTATAACTAGCGCTCTCCTCCAATCAATCCCTAAACCAAGGCATGCTCTCCTCCAATCAATCCCTAAACCAAGGCATGCCGAACGTAATGCAAGACATTAACACAACTGACGAGGACAATGGAACATCAGCACTACACTTGGGCCTGTGCAGTTTCGATAGAGGAGACCAATCTTGCTGAAGTTGTTCCTTTCGAGACAGTAAGCCATCAGAACTTTAAGAACCTGTTGGTATCTTCTCCTGTATGTTGGGAACTTCCATATGCTCCTCGTCATCCCACCAACCTGTGAATATTATATTTGGAAATATCAGAAATGTATGAAAGTTAACAGGAAACACTAGAGTGAAATAAGAAGAAAGCAGTTCTTTTTAACTTTTTTAAAGTAAAACCTTGCTGAATTAGTGATCATGTACAAATAAAAAGACAGTAAATGTTATGAATGATAAATTGATAACCCTTTCACGGTCTTACCAATATATGTTAAAATTTAGGGAAGAATTTTGTTCAATTTCTCTCCACCTTCAAGTAAAGCGGATTTTGTGTAAAAAAAATTGCCTGTATATCAAGAATTATTGTCCCTGATATACTACAAGAAATATTCTGCACTTTCTGTATCCAGTATTGCTTCCCATACTTGTTAGCTGCTCCTTTTGGTAGAAAATCTTTTAATCATTACAAGGTGAGCGCTCGAAAAAGGGAAATATTTCATTTTGTTCTACAACCCCAACGACCAGTTTAAACCAATGTCTAGCATTGCTATGGCAATGAACATGAATAACACTTCATGTAGACAAACCAGCTGATGATTACCATTCTTTAATAATTTACAACTGCCTCGTCTCAGCCTTCGATCGACAAAAATACCCAGACTAGAGCTTAAAAAGTAGGTATATTTTTCAATATCGACTGGAAAATCTAAAGTCTTTAAGATAATCAAAATTTGTATGTACTATGAAATGTTTGAATGTAAAAGTATTTCCCTAAATCCTCACCACAACTTCTGAGTTGAGCGGGTGACAAAGACATCGGTATCAGACCTAGGTAGAGGTGACTAAAAAACTATTGCTGCACATAACCCTAGGCCTTGGCCCACAAAAGACGCTCAATCCATGGGAAATGTTGGGATATAAAAGAATTTCCCTGCACTGATGTACTGTCAGGGAAAGCGATATTTTTATATATGCGTTGTTTCATTGCATATGCCTAATTTGAGATATCTGAAATCTCATACCTTCTGCTAATTGCTTGCATCTGAGCAGCCTTAAGAGCATCCTCCGGATCCACAGATCCATTATCCCATGACTCCATGCCGCGATAATTACCAATAAAAAGAACCGACTTCTCATCCTCACCCATTTGTATGGTCTTAATTTGCTCTTTCAGAACCATTACAGGATTAAAAAACCAATCTAAGAGCCGATCATGAGGCCGGTTCTGCTGAGTAACTTCGAGACCTGAGCAAAGCAACAGTCCATTTGAGCCGGCCTGGATAGATAAAGTAGTGTATGCAAAAAAGCATAGGATGAGGCCGAAGCCGATTGTTTCTTGGCTGCTTCCCTTCATTCTTAACCACTCGCTTAGATCGTCTGATGCTATTACATTTGCATCCAGTAGTTCCTTTCCCCTCAGTTCACAGCATTTAATTAGCTCACCCCATATCTGTCACATAGATTTTGTTAATTTATGCGTCCATCGGAAAGAAAACAATCACACGAAATTAGCATCGAGTTGCAAGAGAAGTAAGAGAGAGTTAAACAGTAATCTTCTAAGAATACATATCACTATCATCTTCAAACTCTAAATCTTGTGCCTACAATCTTTTGTGAAGTGCTACAATTAAAACCAACAAAGAGAACCAAAACTGAAACAAGTTTTCGATCCTTGCTAAGAAGACACGTACAAAATAAAATATAAAGTGTAAGAATTTTAAACAATAATGGCAAATGGTGCTAAAACCTTGTGATGCAACCATAGGTGAATTAAATAATAATAATAATAAGGGTCGACATTTTGAATTTTGACAACGAACCATTTTTCACAGTAAAAATGATACCTGAACCATTTTGACTCCTTGAATTGCTTCTCTAACAGTCCTTGAAGGACCTAAGCTTGGAACATGCATTGCAGGTGCATCTGATGAAGGGGAATTAACTTTTCCACCTTTAACATTACTACCTCCAACAGAATTTTCAGCAGATACTTTTCACCTGGCTGGGCATTAAGACAAGTACTTTAAGAACTATCTTACATCCGTAAAAAGGGAAAAGAAAAAAAAACTTGAATGAATAATATATCATAGTTAAGCATATGAGATAGCATAGTTCAACAGACTCAAAAATATAACAGAAGGCTAAATTACAGATTGTTTTTCGGTTAACTACGTTAAGGTTTCTTTATTACACTTAAAGGCTGCATTTAGGAGTTATTCTGTGAAGAAAGAAAAAATTATATTAAAACCAAATTTTAACGGAGTTTACTGTAATAAATAAAAAAAAACTTAAAGGTAGCGTAAGGCGATGGTTAAGAGTAGTTTAGCTCTAACAAAATGAATGGAGTATTACTTTGGAAGAATGGATCCTTCTCTTGGATAAATGGTTAAGAGTAGTTTAGCTCTAACAAAATGAATGGAGTATTACTTTGGAAGAATGGATCCTTCTCTTGGATAAAGCCAGTCATTTGTGTATTCATCAAACTCTGATACCGTGGCCGACAACATAAGCAACTCCCTGTTTGAAAGATCTTTCCTAAAACATACACAAGAAGTCATATTTTCATGTACATGTCGTAAAGATGAATCTAATTACAAAGCCATCAACAAACCTGATATACAATCACTGAACCATAAAGGCCGATGAATATGCTTGAGACAATAGCCAATACAACGCTCCGAACAACAACAATAGGCCAAAAAAGGGTTGCTAGACCAGCAATTGGAACACAAGCTGTTTCAAGAAAAGGACCTTCTCGGCTAATGAGATCATGTAACAGCCTCTGCCATCCCTTGAAAAGCATATAAGGACTCTTTATAGTTGCTATCAGAGTGAAAAGTGGGATATCAACAATCAAGCCCATTAGACCCACGACAATACAAGCAGGTATCTCCACCAACCTGCAATTAAGTTTTAGTGTGGCAGATGAAGTCGGAAACCTTTAAAAGTTCATGAGTGAATAAATAAACGGAGCAGTCATAGCTTATGCTATGCACCGACGCAGCAAATATATAGAAGACCCAATACAAACATGTCAGTATAGCACAAAATAGTGCATCTCATTAGCAGGCTAGATGTCATCTCTGGAGATAGATCAATGGCAATATATCACATGCAACAAGACATTCTAATTAACAGAAGCATGCGGATAAGAACACTGATTCTCAAAAGAATCATTTACTTTTACGTTTGAATTCTCAAAAGAATTTAAATGTCTCATACGTTTTTAAATGTCCTGTGTTAAAGGGAATAATTATGACCATGCATCCATCACTTAATTAATTATCTTTGACAAATTTTGGGAAGAGATCTTGGAAACGTGATTATATTTATCATTTTGATTTAATTATGGGAAAAAAGGGTTGAATACAAATCGTATTACCTCTCAAATGCTCTTATTGTTTAGTGGATTTGGAGGATTGTTCCAACTTCTAATCTTGCATGAGATTTATGTTGCATAACTTGAAAAGCTCAATCTACTGCATGCGACTAGTCTTCAAGGTGTCATGGAAAAGGTATGCTAATGCTCATAGTTCTTCCTGTTAGGAATTCAGCATCTGACTCTTAGTGGGTTGACGTCAAGTTGATGGAAAATGTAGTAAATTCCTTTTTCAGAGCTTTAAAGATTTCAGGTTTTTGCTCTGTAACTAATTCTTTTTGGTTGAGAATGTGATGATGGAAAAGTGGCATATTCTATACATAAATCTTGGCATGCAAAGTTAACCGGATACCTTATATTTCAATTTCCAAAATCAGGTTTTCGAAATATTCCATGCTGAACTTCTGGATACTATAGGAAACTTCAAGAACGCCCCATTGCTGTATCAAAATGGTGGAGCCTTTCCCCGTCAAAAATCTGCGTAAAAGATATCAAATCAAAAGTAATGGTCTAAATAATTTAATAATGTCACATATATTTATCACATTGGAGTTATTTGTATCCACATTTACAAATTCTTGGCTATTCTTCCAAAATCAAGTTTTTGGAGGGTTCCATGTCGGATTTCTAGACACATGGACGTTTGAACCTATGTCCTGTTTGCACGTAAACAGGGAATTCTTTACACAAACCAAGATACATATTTTCTTAAATAGTACACAAGTAGAAATGTCAGATATGGAACATTACAAATATGTAACCATCCAGTATGAAGCGAAATGTAATTGTCCACAACAAAAGCAAATTAACAGTTTATTGCCTCGTTTTTACATGCATGTTCAACAAATATATGAAATAATTCACATCAATGGAGAAAAATATTGGAAGGAAAAAAAAAAGAGACCTAATTGAATGGTGGGATTCGTGATCGCTTGAGTATTCCCGCAATTCCTTCAAGTAAAGAGGGTATGAGTGGTAACAGATATCGGCAAGTCCCTCACCACCGAGCAACTCCCTTTGATTGTCCCCCAAGTAACATCCTAGTTGATCATGATTAGTTATTTTCTTATTTATATTAAGTAACCAAGAAATA
Organism: Agapanthus africanus; assembly: GCA_030015575.1. Classification (NCBI taxonomy): domain Eukaryota; kingdom Viridiplantae; phylum Streptophyta; class Magnoliopsida; order Asparagales; family Amaryllidaceae; genus Agapanthus; species Agapanthus africanus. The sequence goes on from JASDDO010000014.1 coordinate 110,050,573, forward strand.
TCATAAAAGAAATGAAATATATTATATATTTTTTGCTCTTTTTTTTTTTACCACAATGCTGTGTAGGAGCTTCTTTGCTTCGCTGCTTTGTCGGAGTGCCTCAAAAGTAGAAACCCATGGCATGAAGAACCCATAACCAAGTCCAACAAGGATACTGCGGAAAATGCCAAGGGGTAGCCAAAGGCCAAATAGTACAGGAAGAGCAAATAGAAGCGCGCATTTAAGAACAGCATTTATCAGACTAGTCCTGTACGTAGCAACGAAACTTGAATCAGAATGCTCTCATATTGTGGTAGTCCAATGATAAAAAAAAAGATTTTGAGAATAAAAGAGGCAAACAATCAATGTTCTAAATATCGAATGCCGGTGTCGTGTCGGCAAATATTCATGTTGGATATTAGGATATATCATAGACATTTTCTAACCGTTAAACTGTAAATATTCATGCTAGAAAATTTTTATCAATAAAATCTTTTGAGATAAAAGAATCAGGTCTCCTTCGGGTTCTTTACTTGACTATATTGAGTATTGCGTGTGGTGAATTACAGATCAGGTTTGGATTAGTACCTGAAACCCAAAATAAATTTTAATAAAAAAGGTCACTATTTCGACGGCCGATATTTCTCCAAAACGAAATCACAATGTTAGATTGATATATCATGTTGTTTCCTCTCTATTTCTGATAGACATATGTCGCCGACATCTAATACACCGCTGACAATGTATTCTAATAGACTCTGTGGATTTATGAAGCAGTTCATGTTCTCTCTATCAATCTGTGGTTCATGTATACAAATTGTTTCAAACATCCAAAAATGAAATCCATCACGATTACAGCTTTTTGGAACAAAGTTAATTTCACAACCTCCAACCACTCAACCTAACCCCATATCCAAATAGGGCATTAACAAATTACCTTGTTTTTTTTTTCCCACCAAAACCCGCGAAAAACGAAATCTAATCCAAGCCAGAACCAAAATTTTGTCCCAAATCGATGTGCACATGACATTAGATATTGCCCATGAAAAGAATTTCCACCCAAAAACAAACAATTAACCAATAACCCATCTTAATTACTTGAAAAAAGGGCAAAAAGAGAACTCAACTTGAGAAGGGAGTATACAGTCCAAAACACATGGAAAGGGAAGAGGCCAAGAATCACCAGCCCAATGTTCCCAACAATCAACACCAGCCCAGCTATGGTTCCCACCACCACAGCTGCCATGCATGAGCAGAGCAAAGCAAAAACAAGAGGATAAATGACAGATTCATCCAAAATTCATAACTTTTTCCCCAAGAAACATCAGAAAAAGGAATCACCTTTGAGGGAGCCAGTGAAGACAGCAGCGCAGAAAGAGAAAAACAACATAGGCTATCTTCAAGCTCTTGTGCATCGAATCGAGAGGAGCAGCTTAGTTTGTTTTAGCCCATTGGGTTGCAGGTTCTGAGGGTGATGAAGACATCTCCAACAAAAATTAACATAGAAAATTTAAGAGAGAAAATTGGAGGGGGGAGAGAGAGAGAGAGAGAGAGAGAGAGTAGGTTTTGGGTTTGAATAATAAGAGAGGTGAAGACCAAGAGAGATTAAAAATGGCGAGGAAAAGATTGGGGAATTTATTCAAGAGTTCTACAAAATTTATTGAAGGGAGAGAATAATAATAAAGGGGTCAATTGTGTAGAGGGAAAAAACAATGAGGGTTTATCTCTCTTTTTTATTTTTGCATTTTTTTATTGGGGGCTTCTTTATATATGCACCCCCAAAAGATCATTATATTTGCATAAGGTTGAATTTGCTACGGTTCGTATAGATTATCAGAGTAAAACAGGATGGAGCTAGTCTCCATGTGATTTTAAAGGGGGTCTTTAGGACAAATTATTTTATGTGACGGCCGTATACACCGGAGCAAGAGAGAAGAAATAGAAGTATGGGCTCCACACGCTGTCCAAGACAGTCCGAAACTCCACCTCACCATGTGCTGGGATGGCACACCGAATAATTTCTCCGTTTCTAGATGTCTTGCCTGCACTGAATTCGCATGGTGTCCCATTCCTCTCATTTGCATACATCTGCTGTAGTCTTTATACTTTTATATGCTTATTCAAAAATCTTTTAATTGTATTTCTGATTTGCAAAATAGACTGTTTAAAAATTTATTCTTAAAATATATGGTTAATAGCACAAAACAGCCATGTAGTTTGCCCAATATGACACTTAAAGCTCCTCAATTAATTGTTTTGGCACATATACTATCCTTTCCACTCATCGATCGGAACTCTAAAAAATGCTTAAAATTGCTCAAATTCAATTTTAAATTAGTCGAAAGATCGTCTAATTTTGCTTTGAAACTTTTTTTTTGTTGTTTAGAGTTGAATTCAACATTTTTAAGGGTTTCTATGGATGAGCAAGGGGGTGTTTGGGACAACAAATTACTTGAGGGGTACAAGTGCTACACAGAATAAACTGCATGGGTGTTTTGTGCAATTAACCCAAAAAACATCTTGGAGCAAAAATGACAATGGAATGGTTCGCCTTCCCATTTATAACTTTTATTAATTGAAGGAACGATTTATCACCTCACTTAACCATCAAAAGAATGTTATGAGCCAAGTTAAATGATTTCAATGAACTATGAATAGATTATAGCCAACCAATGCCATGGCTAGAACACAGCCAGCCAAATTTGCATGATGAAAGTAAAGAAAATATTTTCTTTGTCCTTTTATTCTTCTTTATTCTTCTCCATTTTGCTTTCTAACGTCTCGATCCCTTCTATTATAATCACAAGAGGTAGGGTACTCAATTTTAAACTTCAACTGGACTAATAAATACCCGTTGCGTGACATGTGTCATTTTTATAATTAAAAATAAATCAAGTAAAAAAGAGAGAGAAACAAAAATTACACAAAAAATATAATTGATTAGATATAATAAATATTTATCTAATTAAAACTACTTTTAGATAACCAATTAAAACTAAATTTTAATATAACAAGATATTTTTTTAGATAATGAATTAGACCTTAATTCAAATTTTTATTCTTTTTCCAGACTAAACCCACCGTTGTCGGTCCTAAGTCCGGATGAGAAAGGGTGAGGGTTATGGTAGGCTTGTGACAGCCAACGTAAAACTGTCACATTCTATGACATGAACCATAATAAGAATATCGTTGGGGCGTCCCCTACTCAGCGACGCGCTACATCGGATTCCGGGTGTAGTGTTAAGTATGCAACGGCTTCTAGGTCGTCGTCCAGAAACGGCGCGCTATATCGGACCCCGGGTGTAGTGACAAATAAGCAAGGGTCGTCGTCCAGAAGCGGCGTGCTACATCGGACCCCGGGTGTAGTGATAAATAAGCAAGGGCCGTCGTCCAGAAACGGCGTGCTATATCGGACCCCGGGTGTAGTGACAAATAAGCAAGGGTTTCATACGATCCGTCTAGCTTCCTGGAACATAGGTTCCCTTACGGGTAGACTAATAGAATTAGTGGATGTGATGATTAGGAGGAGAGTTGGTATTATGTGTTTGCAAGAAACTAAGTGGGTAGGTGAAAAGAGTAGAGTCATAAAGCCTTAGGGTTATAAGCTTTGGTGTACGGGTAGGGATAAAAATCGTAATGGGGTAGGCATAATCATAGATAGACGGTTGCTTGAGGATATAGTTGAGATTAGGAGAAAACGTGATAGAATTTTACTGGTTAAGCTTATTCTAGGTGGAGAGATCCTTAATGTTATCAGTGCTTATGCACCATAGATAGGTCTTGATGACGCTAGTAAGCATCTATTCTGAGAGGATTTAGACGAGATGGTGCAAAATATACCTAGTGGAGAGAAGTTATTTATTGGTGGTGATCTTAATGGACATGTAGGTACTAGTCATAGTGGGTTTGATACTATCCATGGAGGTTTTGGTTTTGGACAAAGGAATGAAGTAGGTGACTCGATTCTAGATTTTGCCTTGTCTTATGAGTTGATCTTAGCAAACACCTGGTTTAGGAAAAGAGAGTCCCACCTTATCACTTTTAGAAGCGGATCAAGTGCTAGTCAAATAGACTTTTTTCTGACGAGAAGAATAGATAGAGGTTATTGTATCGATTGTAAGGTAGTGCCAGGTGAGAGTGTAATCACTCAACATAGACTTTTAGTTCTAGATTTTCGATTTAGAAGAGGACCTAGGAAGATTAGACGTAAGATAGAGCCTAGAATTAAATGGTGGCGATTGAAAGAAGGTAACCAAAAGGCTTTTATAGATCGTGTAGTCCAAGAAGCGGATTGGCAGTCGGAAGATGATTCAGACAAAACATGGAACAAAATGGTTAGTTGTATCAAGAAGGTAGCTAGAGATCTACTTGGTGAGTCGAGAGGTGGTACTCCACCATCTAAGGACACATCATGGTGGAGTGAAGAAGTAAAGGCTGCTATTAAAATTAAAAGGGATTCTTATAAAGATTTGAAGAAAAGTAGAGATGTTGAGAGATTTGAGAAGTATAAAATGGCTAAAAAGGAAGTTAAGAAAACTGTTCGGGAAGCTAAATCTAAGGTCTATAAGGAGGTGTACGAGAAATTAGATACTAAAGAGGCTGAAAATGATATATACCGGATTGCTCGGATGCGGAAAAGGAAGATTAGAGACTTATGTGCGGTGAAGTGTGTCAAAAATGAAAATCAGAAGGTTTTAGTTCGAGATGAGGATATCAAGAAAAGATGAAGAGATTATTTTGACAAATTGTTCAATGGGAGCTTTACTAAGAATTTGGATGGACTTGTCATTCAATCTCCAGATATAAACCGTGATTTCATGCGTAAAATAAGACTACCTAATGTTAAAGAAGCTTTGAACAGAATGAGTTTAAGAAAAGCGGTTGGTTCTGACGGGATTTCTATCAAGATTTGGAGATGCTTAGCAGAAATAGGCGTTAAATGGATGACAAATCTGTTTAATAAGATTTGGCAGACAAAAAAGATGCCAAATGAATGGAGAAAAAAATATCCTTGTACCTATCTACAAGAACAACGGTGACATTCAAAGTTGCTCAAACTACCGTGAAATAAAACTTATGTGTCACACCATAAAATTTTGGGAGAGAGTGATTGAATACAGGCTAAGGAAGGATATTAAGATAACAGAGAACCGGTTTGTGTTCATGCCTGGACGATCGACGACAAAGGCTATTCATTTGCTTCGTCAACTTGTCGAGTGTTTTCGAGAGAGGAGAAGAGATTTGCATATGCTATTTATTGATTTAGAAAAAGCATACGACAAGGTACCTAGAGAGGTATTATGGGGGACAATGATGAAGAAGGGGGTCCCTGTCAAGTATATTGATATAATCAAGGATATGTACGATGGAGTAGTGGCAAATGTCAGAACTTGCGGCGGCTTAACGAGTGATTTTCCGATTACAATTAGTTTACATCAAGGATCTGCGTTAAATCCATTCCTGTTTACCATCGTGATGGATGAGCTTACTAGAACTATCCAAGATGAGGTACTGATGATGCTCAATATTGGCGATCTCCAAGATCAGGACACGTGGCAGATGACGTGTCCCAGAACTCAGAAGAAAGGGCCCACAGGGGCCAACCAGGACACCCCCGTACCCGACCTGCAAGCACAAGCTGGCTCTCCTCAGAGCCCCCTAAAAATTGGCCTCCTCGGCCTCTCAGCTCGCCCCGAGCTGCCACAGGACCAAGACTCCTCAGCCCTCTCGCTCGTCCCCGAGCTCCCCTGCCGAGACCATCTTCCTCAGTCCTCTGACCGACCAACTCCACCATTCACAGGCGTAACCGCCGCTCCGCAAATCTCACCATGCGCAGATTCTCCGCCAGCAACATCCCACGTTTCACGCCATCATGATCCCCATTAAAGGGCGATCCGCTCTTCACACGGGCGTGACGTCTGGAGTGTAACGGCCGGCGAGATTCTCACGCCTGCTGCTGCGTGCTGCCGCCACTATATAAACCCCCATCACAGATGTGTCAAGTAAGCCATTTTTTACTTCACTTAGTCGTTGCTCTGCTCGGATCTTGTGCTAACTTGATCGTCGGAGGGTCCTCGGTGGTATCAAACGACCCCGGGACTTCTTTGCAGGTACTCGGCGCTAAACTCCTCAAAATCACTAATCTCCTCAAAACCCATTGAGACCCACACACAACAGGAGATCACCTCCAAAATCCACCGGGAGATCAACGGAAGACAACATCTGACGGAGACCCAAAAAGGACCTCCATCAGTTGGCGCCGTCTGTGGGAAACTAAACTCCATAAAAAACAAAGTTGGCCTTCCGATCTCCATCTACATGACAAGCGACCACCCTGAAATCCAGGTACTAGCCGCCGCCTTCCCCTAACCGGAGGCGCAGATGAACCTCCCCCGGCGACCATCATCAACGCCCTCGCCAGCCGAATAGATCGGCTACAGTCTCTCATGGAGGTACTTGTCCGCGTCCAAACGGCCGGGCCAGGGCCCCAGATCGCTGCTACTCCACCTCCAGAAGGCTCTGCCCTCGTCGGCACGGCTGACCACCTGCAGGCTACGACCCCTGGCCACAGATTTCATGGGTCGATACTCCCTGAGGCCAGCTAGGCGCCCCACGGCTCCATACCAAGATCCGCCACCAGAGCGCCTCGCCTCGAGCCTCCTCGCGACCCTTACCCCCCGGAGGAGATGTCGTCACCTCGCCTGTCCACAGGCATGATCGACACCTCCTCCCTCGACGGGGTCACACAGTAGGGGCTCGCCACGACGGCTCGAGGGCCACCTCGCCCGGAGATCTGAGGAACCTCATCGAGAGGAACCGGGGCCGTGCCCAGACGTAGGTCTCCCACAGCAAAGGCCAGGGATCACAGGGCACCGAGTCCTCGGGGTACCACGGCCGACTCGACGCCCTCGAAAAGAAGATCGAGGGCATGCGCCGGGAAGGTCACCTCTCGGGCTACAGGGCAAAGTACGCCGCCGACTCGCTCACCAAGCCGTTTACCGAAGGACTGCTCGCTGTCCACGTCTCCTTGCGCAACAAGCCCCCGAAGGTCTCTCTGTTCGATGGGAAAACCGACCCAAAAGACCATTTGGATGCTTTCACCACGGGGATGAGCTTCCAGGACCATTCCGACGCCGCCCAGTGCAGGGCCTTCCCAGCCACCCTCGTCCGCTCCGGTCGGGACTGGTTCCGAGGACTCGAGCCTCGCTCAATCTCGACCTTTGATGAGCTGGCTACTCAGTTCCTCGGCCACTTCGTCGGGAACCGTCGGCAGAAGCGCACGGTCGACTACCTCTTCACAATTAAGAGCGGGGACAAGGAGACATTCAAAGCTTACATCACCCGCTTCTACAACGCCCTCCTCGAGGTCCCCGAGCACCGGGATGAAACCGTCATCACGGCGCTCAGATCTGGTCTTAGGCATAAGGAGTGGTTGCGCTCCTTTGCATTGGCACAGCCTAAGACCATGACCGAGGTCAAGGCGTAGACCAAGCGCGAGGTTCAGCTGGAGTCCGAGGTGAATGCGAACCTCCCTCGGGCAGACCGGTCCGACCAAAAGAAGAGGGCTCGGGAAGAGAGGCCGGAGCGTCAGCAGCCCTATCACCCGAAGTTCCAGGAGTGCACCCCGCTCAACGTCTCCCTCGTAGTGTTACTAGAGGCGGCCCAGGGCGAGGGGTTCTTCAAGTCCCTCCCAATCCCGCGTCAGGCCTCGAAGCGAACCCGGGGCCCTTACCGCGCCTTCCACCGGACGCTGGGCCACACCACGGAGGATTGTAAGCTACTCCGGGACTACATCGAGGAGCTCATCCGATCATGGCACCTCGCCGCCTACCTGAAGGACAAGCGGCAGGCCGACCGCGAGCAGGAGCAGCGTCCCCCCCCTCCCCCCCGCCGAGCTGACCATCGACTAGATCATGCTCGTTTCGGCGAATGACCAGCCCGGCACTCAGGGAGCCCCGTACCCGGTGCCGAGCATGGAGGCCAACAAGCCGCCGGGGAGCTCGGGCCACGCTAATAAGGTCATCTATTAGCATGCACTTTTCTTTTAGGGCAATGTAAACTCTTCCTAGGGTCTGTTGTTAATTTAATAAAGATCAATGGAACAATGCGAAAAAGAAGGAAAGGTCTCATTTATTCAAGAGGTATTATGGGCTCCTCAGCCATACATACAAAGGAAAAAGAAAATTACAGCAGCGGGAGAAGGGGGTGCAGGGAGCACTGCTCATGGTACTCGGTAAAAATCTCCGCCATCCGAGGCCTCGCGGCATCCAACCTCATCCCTCGATTCCCCCCGCGCGCATTGATCCCGAGCCTCAGTTCGTAGCACTCACGGACGAGCGCCACTCAGCGAGCCAACCGATTCGCGTAGATCAGGCCGAAGCGCCTAAGGGACCGCAGCTTGCCTACGGCCTCGTCATAGAGCTGCTCGGACAAGGGGTTGTAGAGTCCCGACGACGCCCTCCAGATGGAGTACATCAGCAGCTGCAGCAGGGAGGAGCGCCGGGGGAGCAGCCGACCGAAGCTGTTTTCGATACTCCCATAGACCAACTGCATCGTGTCCTCGGTGCAGTTCTGGTCATAGAGATATACGTCTTCGAAGTGGATGATTTCGGGGATGGTAAAGGGGAAGTCTTGCATCCTCAATGATCTGTTTACGAAGAAAGGAAGGACCAGTACTCCTTCAGCCTTATATAGCCTACTGCGCCCTAACGGAACTCAACAGTCGCCCGCTCTCGCCCAAAAAGTCGCTGCCACGCGGCGATCATCGAGCCATCTCTGGCGGAATCGGAACGACGCAACCGTAGCGTTTCGCCTCCTCCACCCCACATTCAATGCGCATGCTACGCGCACGTTCGCCGCGACCGTTCCTGTTCCCCATACCTGCAACTGGATGGTTGGGCGAAACCTCATGAAGAATCGGCCGAGCAGCTACCCTGCTCGATTATCCCTGGCCGGTAACTTCCTTACTCGCAACGCCAGGGATCACAGCCCTCGCTAAGAGGCAACCGCGCAGCTTCACTGCCTAGTTATCCTTAGCAGGCCTCTTAAGGCCCCTCCGACGCTAAGGACTAAAGTCCTCCGTAGAGGCAGCCGAGCGGCTTCCCTGCTAGGCTGTCCTTGGCCGGTAGCTTCCCCACTCGCAACGCCAGGGATCAAAACCCTCGCCAAGAGGCAACCGCGCAGTTTCACTGCCCGGATATACTTAGCAGGCCTCATACGGCCCCTCCAACGCTAAGGATCCAAGCCCTCCTTAGAGGCAGCTCAGCAGCTACTCTGCTCGGCTATCCCCGGCTGGTAGCTTCCTACCACGACCGACAGGGATTAAAAGCCCTCCCAGAAGCAGTCGAGCCCGAGGGTCCCTCTCTCGGCTATCAAAGATCCTTCGCCCGTCACTTCTACTAGATTCAAAAGCCCTCGCCAAGAGGCACTGGGCAGTAACCCTGCCCGGCCAAGGGTCCTTAGTAGGGTCTTACAGCCCCTCCCGCGCTAAGGACCAAAGTCCTCCCAGAGGCAGTCGAGTCCTTACTCGGCTATCCCCGGCTGGTAGCTTCCTACCACAACCGACAGGGATCAAAGTCCTCGCCAAGAGGCACTGGGCAGTAACCCTGCTCGGTCCCCGTCCTGAAGGATCAAAGCCCTCGCAAGAGGCAACCGAGCAGCTACCCTGCTCGGTCATCTCCGGCTGGTAGCTCCCTACCCATGACGCCAGGGATCGAAGCCCTCGCAAAAGGCATCCGAGCGGCTACCCCGCTCGGTCATCCCAGGCTGGTAGTTGCTTACCCACGACGCCAGAGATCAAAGCCCTCGCCAAGAGGCAACCGCGCAGCTTCACTGCCCGGTCATCCTTAGTGGGCTTCTTACAGCCCCTCCAACGCTAAGGGTCAAAGTCCTCCTTAGAGGCAGCTCAGCAGCTACCCTGCTCGGCTATCTCCGGCTGGAAGCTTCCTACCCATGACGCCAGGGATCGAAGCCCTCGCGAGAGGCATCCGAGCGGCTACCCTGCTCGGTCATCCCAGGCTGGTGGCTGCCTACCCACGACGCCAGAGATCAAAACCTTCGCCAAGAGATAACCGCGCAGCTTCATTGCCCGGTCATCCTTAGTGGGCTTCTTACAGCCCCTCCAACGCTAAGGATCCAAAGTCCTCCCAGAGGCAGTCGAGCCCGACCCTCGCTCGACCATCCCCAGCTATTGGTCGTTGCTCGCAATGCCAGAAGTCAAAGGCCCTCGCCAAGGAGCAACCGAGCAGCTTCCCACTCATGCCCATTCATGCTCAGCACAAATACGGCGGACAGCCCTTTACCCATCACATGCAGAGGATCCGAGGTCCCAACAAGGGGCATCAGGTCTATCTAAGTCTGAGCGATCCCCCCTCGACTTCGGGGCCATGGAGATGCCTCCTTCTGAGCAGCGCTTGGCACGCTTGGCAAGTGATCGAAATCAACTCAACGAACGATCGCTAGACAGATAGCCGACCTGACATGGAAGCCCAACAGTGCAAGCAGAGATATTTTACGAGCATTCTTCACAAACAGAAGATAAAGTGCAAATCGATGAAACCAAAGAAAAAAAAAGTTTTATTACCAAAGGCAAAATCTTTACAAAGGGTATTTTGGGCTCCCCAGCCTTACAAACTGCCCGGAGGCTTACAAAAATTCCAGAAGCGACAAAATAAAAGGAGGAGGAAGACGGGGGCTTTAGGCCTCGGAGCCGGGCTCGACCTCGGGTTCCTCGACATCCAACACGAGACGAGCAGGGTCCTCGGCCCCCTCCTCGTCAGGAATCTCTTCCCCTTGTAACACCCTAGTTCATTTATAGCAGTTCTAGTCAAGTATTTTTTTATTTATGGTAGTTTCTTGGTTTACTGTGTTTTTGGTGCGAATAATATTTTGGTATCTGTATTTGCATCCGACCCGACCCACATGTTTGAAACCTGTCTTAATTCATGTTTATGATTTATCCTGACTTGATACGTGGACTCGTGCACTTTCATTTGTATACTAGCATTTTACCTGGCATATGCATTTTATATAACATTTAAGTCACATAAAATAGTTTTAAAATATATTACATGGCCTGCATGATACCCCTGACCCTGTGGTAGCATCCGTGCATCTTGTTCTCGTCCCGTTCAGTGAAACGGAATTGTTTGGATGGCTACGCGCACGTACGTGCATCCGTTCTTGGGGGTATGCATTTTCGTTACCCGGATATCCAACTTTAATTTTGGTCGACATGTATATTTTTCGTATTTTAAAACTGAATTTTAGACCCAAGCCGGGCATGTTTTGGACTATGTTTGTATTTACCAGAATATCAAATTTTATTTATATAATATTAATTATATAAACTGATACAAATTAAAATTTAGTTAACTAATAAAAGATTTTTTAAATTTAAATCTAAACTAATTTCCTAACAAACTAACAACCCCCCTCTCTCTCTCTCAACTCTCTCGCTCTCTCCTCTGCATATATATATTTATATATATTTTATTTATTTATTTTTCTTTCCTTATTTAATACACAGCATCTTTTTCTTACTTCTTCTTCTTCTTTCTTCTTTCTTCTTTCTTTTGCTTGTTCTTGTTTCTTGATTTCGGTGATCACCGCCGGAGCCGTGCTCGTCACTGACGATCCGAGTGATCCAGTGAACGTACCTTGCCTGTGTGATCACCCTCTTCTCTTGCCTGGACTCGTCCTGCATGCCGCATGTGCGTTGCGACGATTTACCGACGTCGGACGTACTATGCGTATCCGTCGCGTGATTCGATCGAGGCAAGTTAATTTTGTTACATGTTATACTACAATATATTGCACACATGTGATAATAACATTACTTAATGTTTAGTTATGCATCCCACATTACTATTTTACAGTTTTACTGTTTTCGGATATCCGTATGCATCCATATCGTTATTTACATATCTGGTCTCATGCTAATTCATCTTGCTACATGCTAGGTATATCATTTATCATCCATATGAGTAAAATGTTACCCGTTTATCATATTATACATCCATACTAAAGTTTTACTGTTTTCGGATACCCGTTTGCATCCATATCATTTAAAATATATATAACTGCATCTATAGATCATATTAATTCATATTATTATTGTAGTAACACCCCATGATTAGTAACGTGCATCCCACCTAGTCTTGGAACTGTAAATGTAACCCTAATCGATGTTTGTGCATCCATACCATTAATTATATATCTATTTGCATTCCATGTCATGTTATTTCATATTACTGCTACATTAACACCCCATGCTAGAAAATGTGCATCCTATATAGTAATGGAGCTATAGTCACAATCCTTAATAGTTATTCTTGCATCCATGTTTATTTGTGTATCCATACCATTGATTCTGCATAATTAGTTGCACCCCATATTACATTAACTCATATTATTAATATATTAGTACCCCATGCTTGATATTGTGCTTCCTACTTAGTCATGATATAACCCCTGATAGATATTTGTGCATCCATCCTTTTATCGTACATCCGTACTTTTACCCTGATTCCATACTTGCTGCATCTTACTGTTGGGCACCCATCTGTTACACTGTGTACTACTTGACATGACCCGATACACCACTACTTGACATGATTTGATACATGTACACTACCTGACATGACCTGATACACCACTACTTGACATGACTTGATACATGTACACTACCTGACATGACCTGATATATCCCTACTTAACATGTTACCTGATCCTGTTTCTAATGCCGACAATCCTGATATGTTGTCCCGATGGACATATCCTATTGTCTGTATAGACACATCTGTTCCTGCTTGATCCTGTGTTGGAATTAACATCAGATTTATCAATACCTGACTTGAACACATAATTTGGGGGTGTGGGGAAATCAAGAATGTAACCGAACGTAACTCAAAGGGCTATCATATTGTTTTTCCAGGCGTTACGGAATACCTATTGTTTGCCGTTTTTCCAGGCGTTACGGAATACCTATTGTTTACCGTTTTTCCGGGCGTTACGGAATACCTATTGTTTGCCGTTTTTCCGGGCGTTACGGAATAATCACCGATGGGTTACGATGAGGATTACATTAATTGATTTCGAAGACTTTAGAATAGATAACCCAGTAGCACAGTTTAGATTACTCACCGCACGTCACATGTGCTTATACCCTTCACCGTTTCTTATTCGTGTTATCGTTATACTTTTATTACTATTCATACTCGTGCCTGCTGTTTACCCCAATCAGAGCAAAGCTCTGTTCAAATTCCAAGGCGGGAGATGAAGCAACGCTTCATCTTTCCCCAATCAGAGCAAAGCTCTACTTTGAAAATTTAAACTTTAATAAATGAAGTAACGCTTCAGATCCTCTGTGCTGCGCGCAGGGCGCCACGTGTCAAAATCAGGCACGCCAGCGCAGAGAGCGCAGCGCCCAAGGCAGCGCGCCCAATCAGAGCAAGGCTCTATTTAAAACAAAAATTAAAGGAAGCAACGCTTCAGATGACTTGCGCTCTGCGCTGCGCCACGTGGCAGCGCAGTTGCGCTGCGCGCCACGTGGCAGCGCAGTTGCACTAGTACAGTTGCACTGCACTCTGCGCTGCGCATCACGTGGCAGCGCAGTTGCGCTGCGCTCTGCGCTGCGCGACACGTGTCAGCGCAGTTACGCAAGTGCAGTTGCGCTGCGCTGTGAGCTGCTTGACACGTGTCAAGCGCTGGTGCATCTGCGCCAAACAAAATTAAAATTTTAATAAGATCTTTCTGTTCTTGTTAAAACAAGAAGATTGTATTCTGTAAAACAGAAGCCCTTGGATCAAAAATCCAACGGTGGGGAAAATTCCTCAAATCCCTCAGAGAATGATCTCTATAACAAACTTAACAAACTTATGGGCACTATAAAAAGGACCCTAGAACTCAATTCAAGATCATCAACATTTTGTGAGAAATCAAAACTTTCAAATAGAGAGAACTCTGAAGAAATCTCAAGAAGAAAAAAGGTAAAAACCTTTAAAATAGAAGAATTTCTTCTAATAGATCATTGATCTAAGAACAAGATCAATGATCTTCAATAAAAAATAAATAAAAATAGTGATTTGCACTTTTTATGAACCTCGGGTTCTCTGAAATAAGAAAAACAAGAGGAACTTGTTTTCTTTGATCTAAATCAGATCAAGAAAACAAAAAGTGTTTTGCACTTCTTTTATGAACCTTTGATTCTGGAATCTAAAAGATTCTCAGGTTAATAGTGCCTTGCACTTGTAAATCTGCACTGTTGAGCTCTTGGGTTGGCGCAAGCCACCAGAGAGCACCACGTGTCAGCATCTGAACTACTTGCGCTATGCGCTTTAAGATAGAGCTTTGCTCTCTGAAATTGACGCAGCTCACCAGAGCGCGCCATGTGTCAGCAGCGCAAGCGTAACGCACCAGCGCAGCGCACTGCGCTTGCATGACACGTGTCATCACCACAAGCGCTTGCGCTCTTTGATTGGCGCAAAGCGCCTGACAAGTCAATATCAGACAATTAATGCAATGCATTACTCTAAAGAAGGGCAGAGCCCAAATCAGAAAGGCCTAGCAGGCCAAAATAAAATGCAATGCATTATTAAACATGGGCAAAGCCCTAGCATAGGCCTAATAGGCCAAAGATCAAGAAAAGCGTTGAATATTCTCAACTGGACTTAGCCCAATCATGGCCGTAAGTTCTCAAACTAAATTGACCGAGCAAGATTACTCTCCTAAATCAATTTACCTCCGGTTCGAGGGTACATCTCCGAACTCCTCTGACACTTATCGTTGTAATTCCTCAACGACGTCAGAGAGGTGACGGGTCCCAACGACCACACATGAATACGGACTGCGGGGTCCTTAAACTCATGGACCGAAATGTCCTTAAACTAATGTTTGACCGAAACGTCCTTAAACTAATGATGGACCACCACGTCCCTAAACTGGCGATGGACCGTAATGTCCTTAAACTAATGTTGGACCGAAAGGTCCTTAAACTAATGATGGACCACCACGTCCCTAAACTGGCGATGGACTGAAATGTCCTTAAACTAATGTTGGACCGAAACGTCCTTAAACTAATGATGGACCACCACGTCCCTAAACTAGCGATGGACCGAAATGTCCTTAAACTAATGATGGACCGAAACATCCTTAAACTAATAATGGACCACCACGTCCTTAAACTGGCGATGGACCACCACGTCCCTAAACTGGAACATGGACCATCACGTCCCTAAACTGGAACAATAGAGCCCCCAAATGCTCTTTTGTTGGATCTAAACGATCCTGTTTAAGTTGATTTTAGCCGCAAACCTGGCTAACGTATTCTTAAACATTCAAATGGACTATAAAACTTCAAATTAACTTTGGTTCAAGGGTACATCTCCGAACTCCTCTGACACCTGTCGTTGTAATCCTTCAACGTCGTCAGAGAGGTGACGGGTCCCGACGGCCATACATATTAAATGGACCACTACGTCCCTAAACTGGAACAACGGAGCCCCTAAATGCTCTCTCCGTTAAGTTGATCTTAGTCTCAAACAGGACTAACGTATCCTTAACGAGCGTTTAAGTTGATCTTAGCCTCAATACGGCTAACGTATCCTTAAACTAAAACACCAAACCCAAATCTAAGTAAATACGGATTTGGACTAATCCACGTCTTACGGGCGACGGCATTATTCAGTCTCCGTATACAATCCACGGGCAACCACAAACAAAACAAACACATACGACATGAAGTGAAATTCTGGAGAAGGAGAAAGTGGCTGCCGTGATGCGGTAGCGTAATTAACTGCAGGGGCTTGCGCCTGCAGGGAAGAGCGTCCCCACAATCAAAAACCCCTCTAACGAGGGGGAATCTGACGAAGTCTGCTACATCGGCCGCATTAGTCTAAACCTCCGATATACGGTGCCATAAATCAACTTGGCATATTCGGAGAGGTGGACGGATAAAACCATATAGCATCTGCCCCGAATCTCAGGCAAGACGTCCTCACGTCGTCTCGGCCGCCGTTCGGAGGGGAACAGATTCTGGCACGCCCGGTGGGACGTTTTCCTCTTTCCACTCCACACTTCGTGTGTCATCTTCGCGAACCAATCGCGGTTTGTTAACGGTTGCCTTTAGATTTCAAGTTACTAAGATTTGGTCTTTTGCCGGGCAAAGAACTCAAGCATCAATGGCCTCTAACTGCGTGAACTACTCGAAGTGCCAATGCAACGGACATTCCACCTCACCTGGAGGTGTAGCGTATGGGCTTCAAGCGGCCTCCATCCTCGCCATGCCGATAGAACAGGTGACCCAAGCTACCACTGGCCTGTTTTTCGGGACCATGATCCCGCCTGCGAGCTTCACCATGCCAATGCCTGCACCGGAAGCTTCGAAGAAGTCGGTCTTTGATCGACTTGCTACTCCGACGGTTCCTGTCAACGAGTCGTCCACTACCAAACCAACAGCCTCCGTCTTCGCTGGGCTGGATCAAAACTCCGAGGGGCCCGCTAGGAAGCCCATGAACTTTAAGGTGGCTGTCCCATGGAAGGCAATAACAGCTGCTCCAGAAGTTGTCAAGGCGGCTTCCCCTGTCAAAGAGTCAGTCTTTTCAAGACTGACTATTCCTGCTCCTGCCCCCGCTCGAGGATCTGTCTTTGATAGATTGAATATCGACACTCAAAAGACAACATCAGTCTTTAAGAGGCTGACACCGGCAGGACCTCATTCAGACGGGGGGCAAAAAGAAGCTGTCTCTATCGCCGAGCCAGTCCCAACGGCTCGTCATGCTCGACGTCGCCATTGGCGACGGGTGAAGAAGGCAGGGGGCAGCTCCCCCTCAGGGCTAACTCCACCTGCTCCAGTGGTGGAAGCTAACGCTGCTGTTCCAACTGGGAACAGCTTTGAACTGCCGAGGAGGGTACGTAAGAACTCTCCAACCGCTACACTGAAAAGATCTCCTCCACCCGCGGAGAGAGTTCCGGAAACGAAGCAAGAGCAACCCCCTCAACGACTGTCCTAAAAAATTTATAGAGTTTGGCTGAGAGTTCAAGACTCCGTAATTGACCCAGATCACTCTCGTCAACAGAAAAGGGCGAAGGTGCAAGAAGAAAAGGGCCGTCCTATTAAACAACAAAGGACAACAACCGTCAGGGTGCCCACTACAACGGCCCCTTCAACTTCAACGGCCCACAAAAGAAGAAGGCCGAAGAAAATCCCCGTGCTCGCAGCAAATGCCAAAGGTGGTGAGCCTAAACGCCCTAAGTCTGGGGGCATAATAGTTCATACAGTATACATGGCGTTGGGAAAGGAAGACAGCCGTGCATCCACGGGTCATAGACCGCTTACACGGTCAGTGACCAAAGCTCAGGAGCAACAGCAAAAGCTCCAGGAGATGATGAACGCGATGGCCGCACTCACTGGGCCAAAAGAAAGCCCTGAAACGTCCTCAGATGAACGTCAGGAACAAGAAACTGACGCTGAATTCCTTCGCCGGATATTGGAGAAGATGGATAAAGAGGCCGCGGAACAAGCAGCCAGCATAAAGAAAATGGCCCTCCTGTTCCAAGACATGGTGGGTATGATGATTCAGCAAGATCCCCCTGCTGAAGATCCCCCGATCATCCTTGAAGATGATAGGGGAGAAACGTCGAATCCTCCTCCGGCTCTATCAACAGCCAAGGAGGAGGCAATCTCCAAAGCCGACCTGGACGAATATATAGCTCAGCAGATCCGGGTTCATCAAGCGACTGAAGCAGCAGGACAGGTCGTAAAAACGGGATGACCGTATCCATGCTGGTACGACCAGATCAAGTACCCGCCAGGTTATACGATACCAAAATTCCATGTGTATAAGGGGACGGGCAATCCCCACCAGCATGTTGCCCAGTTGAGGGCACTCTGCGGCAACACTGGCGACGATGATAAACTGTTGCTTCGCCAGTTCGTTGGAAGCTTATCAGATACAGCGTTCGAGTGGTACTCTGAGCTCCCGAACGACTCTATCAAGACCTTCACGGAGATGGAGCTGTTGTTTACCCAGCGTTTTGCAAGCGCCAGTGAACGCACTCCGATGACGGCACTGATTAACGCCAGGGTAAAGCCAGGCGAGACATGGGTTCAATATGCTATACGGTAGCGGAACTTATGGTCAAAGTGCGAGCAGCGCATTGAAGAAGCTCCTGCAGTGGGTATGTTTGTGGGAACCCTTGATCCGCAAACAACCATCTCGCAATTTATGATGTTCTTCAAGCCGACTACCTTCCAGGCCTTGATTGACAAGCTAGCGCAAATGGATCAGATGAGCCATAGACCCCTTCTTCCAAAGCCAGACTCCCGAAATGACAAAGGGAAGGGAAAAACGATCGTTGTCGCTAATGCTCAACAACAGCCGAGCAACTCGAAGCCGATTGTTCGTCAAATTAATATGCGTCCGAACGTACCCCTTGAAGAGAGGCTAGGACGTCCTTACTCGTTTCCCCGAGATAAGACGAGAAGATTATTCGAGCTGGCGTTGCGCAACCGACTCATAAATCTGCCGGAGCCAAAACGTCCGTCGCAACCAAATGATATCAGTGAGCCCAACTACTGTCCCTATCACCGAGTACTGGGTCATCCGATCGAAGATTGCTACGTCTTCAAAAATTGGCTCGAAGACCAGTATCAATAGGGCAAGTTCGCGCTATCCGATAGATGGAAGGTGAATCCGCCGCAACCTCACGCCTCTAAGAGGATGAATATGCCGGGGCAACGTGCTCTCTCGTCGAAGAAGCCCCATGGGAGGTTGTGCTGTCAGCTAAGACAAAGAGAATGCTGAACGACCTTCGGGCATGCCCAGCGATCAAATGGAAGAACTCGTTGGAACCTCAGATCATTGAGGGAATGTTGAAGCCGCGTCCAACTCAAAAGATCGATAGTAGTGGCCCAAGCATTCACAACCAGCCGTCAAAATCTTCGAAGAAGAAGAAAAAGAAATCAAAGAAGGCCGTAAAGCCAGGCGACAAGCGAACGGACTTACACAGAAAGATTGACGCGCTGGAGGAATATAACCAGAAAGCACGGACTCCCATCACACTCCAGGAGTTCCTCAACCACGTCTTTCAAGAAGAAGATGAGGGGAAGAGTTCGTCGGATGAATTCGAGGAATACGTGGCGAGCTGTCATATGATTTCCCATTCGTTTGAAGACAATGAGGAGACTCCTTGCACTGAAAGGCTGAGGGCGAACCCTGAACCAGAAATTCTGCGACCGTCAGATGAGATGATCGATGCTTTCTTGAATGAGATTCGTCTGAAAGTAAAAACCAATCAAGAGCGTGAGATGGCCATACTGGAGGGAGCTAAACATCGCCGACTGGACGAAAGAGTCGGGGCACTCCCATCAAATCAAAAGACATCCGCTGCCGATAAAAACAAATTCAAGACGAGGAAAAGGTTCGCCAAAGCCCTGTCATTAGGAATGAAGCTACCACCCTCTGAAAAAAACACTCTGGTGGAATAGAGACGTATCCTAATTATTGCCTATATCATCAGAAGATCGCACACGCTACTGAAGACTGTGACTCCTTTAAATGTTGGTGGCAAGGGTATGTCACTTACAAACATTACATCAACAGAACAAAGCAGGAAGCTCGTAGACGGCGGGAAAATACGACAGATGAGCATAAAAGAGTCGCCGGCAATTGCCACAGGAACGACCCCGATGAAAAAACAGCCTTCAACCCTCTCTTCGAGGAATCCATCTCTGAAAAATTGAAGAATCATGAAAACATTCATCCGTACGAGGGCATACTACCCGGAAAGAATCGCGGACCCGCAAACGACGGAGCGAACAAAAGGGATAAAGGAAAGGGAAAAATGACCTTCGTCGCCAATACTCAACAACAGCCGAGCAACTCAAAATCGGTTGTTCGCCAAAACAACATGCGTCCACACCCATCACTCGAGGAAAGACTGGGACATCCTTACTCGTTTCCCCAAGATAAAACGAGGAAACTGTTTGAACTGACAGTGCGCAACGGATTCATCAATCTGCCGAATCCGAAACGTCCGCTACAGCCAGGGGATGTCAACGATCCTAATTATTGCCCCTACCATCGAGCAGTAAGTCATCCGATCGAGGACTGCTTCGTTTTCAAAAATTGGATTGAAGACCAGTACCAACAGGGCAAAATCGCGCTGTCCGAAAACTGGAAGGTGAGCCCGCCACAACCACATGCTCCGAAAAAGATGGATATGCCGGGGGCATCATGCTCATTCATAAAAAAGGCCCAATGGACCACTACGTCCTAAAACTGGATGACGGACCACTACGTCCTAAAACTGGATAATGGACCACTACGTCCTAAAACTGGACGACGGACCACTACATCCTAAAACTGGATAACGGACCGAAACGTCCTTAAACTAATGATGGATCGAAACGTCCTTAAACTAACGACGGACCGAAACGTCCTTAAACTACTACAGCAGCATCCTTAGGCTGATGAGATAAATAAAAGAAAAGAGAAAAAAAATATAATAAAAAAAACCGGTATATCCATAAGCAAAATGGGCACGGATGAAAACCCGAAAATGTTCCGTGAGTAAAAACAGCAGGGCTACCGGCGAGTGTTCGTGAAAACCCGAAAGGGCGTGACCTCGTAAAAAAATAATAATAATAATAAAAAGAATAAAAAACGGTATGTACATAAGCAAAATGGGCACGGATGAAAACCCGAAAGGGCTCCGTGAGTAAAAACAGCAGGGCTACCGGCGAGTGTTCGTGAACACCCGAAAGGGCGCGACCTTGTTAGAAAAAAAAGAATAAAAAGAATAAAAAAAAGAATAACAAAGGTATGTCCATAAGCAAAATGGGCACGGATGAAAACCCGAAAGGGCTCCGTGAGTAAAAACAGCAGGACTACCGACGAGTGTTTGTGAAAACCTGAAAGGGCGCAACCTCGTTAAAAGACACTTATAGGGTCCTCTCGACCTTGTAAGGAGAAACCACCCACGTGAGATCCTTACGACTCACAAGGGAGCAATACACCTACAAGATCCTCACGACTTGTAGGGAGAAATACACTTGCGAGATCCTCACGACTCGTAAGGAGAACTTTCTTATGGGACCCTCACGGCTCATAAGATTTGAAAGTCTTAAGTTACAGAGACCTAAACCTGTTCTTAAGCAGCCCCACAACCTCGGATACTGCCCTACAAGTGGTCCAATACTGGCCCTTGTATACAATCCACGGGCGCGAATAAACATTTCCCTAACCAAGTCCCATCCGGGACTAGGGATACGTTCGCATGGTGAACAACCCTTGTAAGTACTCTCGATTTACAAGGAGAAAACCCTCTTATAAGATCCTTACGACTTATAAGAGAAAACATACACTTAGGGATCCTCACGATTCCTAAGGAGAAAATGCACCTACAAGATCCTCACGACTTGTAGGGAGAAATACCTTTGTGAGACCCTTACGGCTCATGAAGTCAAAAGCCTTAGTCGACAGGACCCTAACCCTGTTCGCTAAGCCACCTTTGCTCGACATCGACAGAGGCAAATGATGATTCGCTCCTGGCAATATTCCAGTTGTAGCGGTGCTGATGCCGAAATCGGTATCTAATTCCAGGCTTACAGCGAAAAGCCAGTAGGCCGCACATGCATACGAAATAGCCGAAATGATGGGGCAACTTGCAATAAAAAGCAGCAAGTAAAAACGTATGCATGCAAAATAGCCGAAATGATTGGGCAACTCGCAATAAAAAGCAGCGAGTAAAAATAAAATAAATAGCCGAAATGATTGGGCACCGCGAAAAATAGCCGAAATGATTGGGCAATCGCGACCTTCGCGATATAAAATCTGAAATGATAGAGTATCACGGAAATAAAACAATAAAAACAAATATATGAAACCTTTTGCCCTATAGTTGAGATCACATCGATCCCTGTATACAATCCAAGGGCACAAACAAAAAGAGGACTACATTTCCCCACCAGGCTACGTCAAAGGGAAGTCGGATCACGACGACCACATCTATAGTCCGGAGACCAACAGCGGCGTTCCTCCTCATTCCAGCAGGATATGGACGTGACATCACCAATCGGAGCTACAGCAAAGTCCCCAGTTCCAAGACTCTGCGGTTCACAGACAACCTAGAGTCAACCAACGACCTCCGTCGCGGAGACAAGTTAGCAAAGACTTCCGTCTCGGAAACAAGTCAGCAAATGACCTCCGTCTCGGAAATAAGTCAGCCAATGACCTCCGTTGCGGAAACAAGTCAGCCAATGACCTCCGTTGCGGAAACAAGTCAGCAAATAACACCCGTCTCGGAAATAAATCAGCCAATGACCTCCGTCTCGGAAACAAGTCAGCCAAGGACCTCCGTCTCGGAAATAAGTCAGCCAATGACCTCCGTTGTGGAAACAAGTCAGCCAATGACCTCCGTCGTGGAAACAAGTCAGCAAATGACCTCCGTCTCGGAAATAAGTCAGCCAATGACCTCCGTCTCGGAAACAAGTCAGCCAATGACCTCCGTCGTGGAAACAAGTCAGCAATGACCTCCGTTGCGGAAACAAGTCAGCAAATGACCTTCGTCTCGGAAATAAGTCAGCCAATGACCTCCGTCTCGGAAATAAGTCAGCCAATGACCTCCGTTGCGGAAACAAGTCAGCCAATGACCTCCGTCGTGGAAACAAGTCAGCAATGACCTCCGTTGCGGAAACAAGTCAGCAAATGACCTCCGTCTCGGAAATAAGTCAGCCAATGATATCCGTCTCGGAAACAAGTCAGCCAAGGACCTCCGTCTCGGAAATAAGTCAGCCAATGACCTCCGTTGCGGAAACAAGTCAGCCAATGACCTCCGTCGTGGAAACAAGTCAGCAAATGACCTCCGTCTTGGAAATAAGTCAGCCAATGACCTCCGTCTCGGAAACAAGTCAGCCAAGGACCTCCGTCTCGGAAATAAGTCAGCCAATGACCTCCGTTGCGGAAACAAGTCAGCCAATGACCTCCGTCGTGGAAACAAGTCAGCTAATGACCTTCGTCTCAGAAATAAGTCAGCCAATGACCTCCGTCTCGGAAATAAGTCAGTCAATGACCTCCGTCTCGGAAACAAGTCAACCAACGACCTCCGTCGCGGAAACAAGTCAACCAACGACCTCCGTCTCAGAAACAAGTCAGCCAACGACCTCCCCATCGGAGCAATACTTCGACTCAGAAACAAATCAACTCACCAACCACTTACGAGTCCTCTCGACTTGTAAGGGAGAAAATTCTCTTATAAGATCCTTACGACTTATAAGAGAAAACACACTTAGGAATCCTCACGATTCCTAAGGAGAAAATCCACCTACGAGATCCTCTCGATCCGTAGGGAGAAAAAGTCTCTATGAGACCCTCACGGCTCATAGTGTTGAAAATCCTTAGGTAGCAGACCTGAACCTGTTTCCTAAGCCATCACCACTCCCCAAGGTGTTCAAGACAGAATGTTCTATATCACTTACAGGCTACGTTTATTTAAAGAATGTGCCAGTAACAAAGCAGAAAATAAAAGGAAAGAGGCAAAAGATTTGTCATTCATACTTGGAAAAATTTTACATCAATAAAGACAATAGACAAAGACATTATTCAAATAATTACAACGGCAAAACCTCAGATCCTGGACAGGGATTGAGGAACTCGAAAGTGACCTTGTCCAAGACTTTCCAAGCTTGGCGAACCATCCTGGTGTGCTTCCTTTCGCGAGCACGGGCGTCGGGGTCCCCACTGATATCCTCCACCCTCCGATAGGCAGCAAGAATGGCGGACTGTTGAAAGGCTTTGTGCAAGAGATCGATGAGATTATCTTGCCGTCTCTTCGAGATTAAATTCATCAGGTACACTGAGTGCACCTTGTCCTCGGCGGCGTCCAATGCTCTAAGCGGCACGCTGGTAAAGAATAGGGGAAGCGCTTCCCAGATGGCTCCCATAATAAGTTTCAACAGAGGGGAGCGCCGAGGAAGCAGTTGACCGTTGTACGCGTCGAAACGACTCATGATCTCTGCACATTCGGCATTGGTAAATTCTCGATTTTGGGAACGGCCGAGTCGGCGGATGTCCCCGTAGGAGATAATCTCGTCGAGATCGTACATGTGGGACATGTGGGCGTCCATCACTCCTATAAAAGAAGATCGACAAAATTAGCAACCCGTAAGAGTTTTGCTATATGATTTAAAAAGAAGCAAAGCTCCATCAATGAATCAAGAAGTTACAAATAAAATCCTCTCAGAAGAATAGAACTTTATTAATGGAACTCTTATAGAGTTCCCCCTTAGTTCTCTTTAGACCCCTTTAGAGCAAAGCTCTGCTAAGTGAAACCCTAAATGGGTCTTCTTTAGATCAGGGATCTATTGAGAGCGAGGCTCTTAAAATTGATTTAATTTAATCCAAATTAATTTTTTACCTAAAAATTCTCTAAATTTTGAACTTTTAAAAGTTTTAAACAAAAGAGCAAGGCTCCGAGATTCTGAAAATAAAATTCTTGGAGATGATGATCATCTGTGAAGGACCAAAGGTCCTATTTATAAGTATCAAGTGCCCTTTCAACTTCCAAAAGTTGCCGCAACGGTTGGAATTCTGCCACCGTTGCGCTCGCGTTTGGGGCTACGTGAGCGCAACGGTGGGGGGGCATTTGTTTATCCCAATCAGAGCAAAGCTCTGTTCAAATTCCAAGGCGGGAGATGTAGCAACGCTTCATCTTTCCCCAATCAGAGCAAAGCTCTACTTTGAAAATTTAAACTTTAATAAATGAAGCAACACTTCAGATCCTCTGTGCTGCGCGCAGGGCGCCACGTGTCAAAATCAGGCACGCCAGCGCAGAGAGCGCAGCGCCCAAGGCAGTGCGCCCAATCAGAGCAAGGCTCTATTTAAAACAAAAATTAAAGGAAGCAACACTTCAGATGACTTGCGCTCTGCGCTGCGCGCCACGTGGCAGCGCAGTTGCGCTGTGCTCTGCGATGCGCGCCACGTGGCAGCGCAGTTGCGCTGCGCTCTGCGCTGCGCAACACGTGTCAGCGCAGTTGCGCAAGCGCAGTTGCGCAAGCGCAGTTGCGCTGCGCTGTGCGCTGCTTGACACGTGTCAAGCACTGGTGCATCTGCGCCAAACAAAATTAAAATTTTAATAAGATCTTTCTGTTCTTGTTAAAACAAGAAGATTGCCTTCTGTAAAACAGAAGCCCTTAGATCAAAGATCCAACGGTGGGGAAAATTCCTCAAATCCCTCAGAGAATGATCTCTATAACAAACTTAACAAACTTATGGGCACTATAAAAAGGAGCCTAGAGCTCAATTCAAGATCATCAACATTTTGTGAGAAATCAAAACTTTCAAATAGAGAGAACTCTGAAGAAATCTCAAGAAGAAAAAAGGTAAAACCTTTAAAATAGAAGAATTTCTTCTAATAGATCATTGATCTAAGAACAAGATCAATGATCTTCAATAAAAAACAAATAAAAATAGTGCTTTGCACTTTTTATGAACCTCGGGTTCTCTGAAATAAGAAAAACAAGAGGAACTTGTTTTCTTTGATCTAAATCAGATCAAGAAAACAAAAAGTGCTTTGCACTTATTTTATGAACCTTTGGTTCTGGAATCTAAAAGATTCTCATGTTAATAGTGCCTTGCACTTGTAAATCTGCACTGTTGCGCTCTTGGGTTGGCGCAAGCCACCAGAGAGCACCACGTGTCAGCATCTGAACTACTTGCGCTATGCGCTTTAAGATAGAACTTTGCTCTCTGAAATTAGCACAGCTCACCAGAGCGCGCCACGTGTCAGCAGCGCAAGCGTAGCGCACCAGCGCAGCGCACTGCGCTTGCATGACACGTGTCATCACCACAAGCGCTTGCGCTCTTTGATTGGCGCAAAGCGCCTGACAAGTCAATATCAGACAATTAATGCAATGCATTATTCTAAAGAAGGGCAGAGCCCAAATAGATACTTTGCATCATTTATAAAGGGACAGAGCCCAAATCAGAAAGGCCTAGCAGGCCAAAATAAAATGCAGTGCATTATTAAACATGTGCAAAGCCCTAGCACAAGCCTAATAGGCCAAAGATCAAGAAAAGCGTTGAATATTCTCAACTGGACTTAGCCCAATCATGGCCGTAGGTTATCAAACTAAATTGACCGAGCAAGATTGCTCTCCTAAATCAATTTACCTCTGGTTCGAAGGTACGTCTCCGGACTCCTCTGACACTTATCGTTGTAATTCCTCAACGACGTCAGAGAGGTGACGGGTCCCAACGACCACACATGAATACGGACTGCGAGGTCCTTAAACTCGTGGACCGAAATGTCCTTAAACTAATGTTGGACCGAAAGGTCCTTAAACTAATGATGGACCACCACGTCTCTAAACTGGCGATGGACTGAAATGTCCTTAAACTAATGTTGGACCGAAACGTCCTTAAACTAATGATGGACCACCACGTCCCTAAACTGGCGATGGACCGAAATGTCCTTAAACTGGCGATGGACCGAAACGTCCTTAAACTAATGATGGACCACCACGTCCTTAAACTGGCGATGGACCACCACATCCCTAAACTGGAACATGGACCATCACGTCCCTAAACTGGAACAATAGAGCCCCCAAATGCTCTTTTGTCGGATCTAAACGATCCTGTTTAAGTTGATTTTAGCCGCAAACCTGGCTAACGTATCCTTAAATATTCAAATGGACTATAAAACTTCAAATTAACTTTGGTTCAAGGGTACATCTCCGAACTCCTCTGACACCTGTCGTTGTAATCCTTCAACGTCGTCAGAGAGGTGACGGGTCCCGACGGCCATACATATTAAATGGACCACTACGTCCCTAAACTGGAACAACGGAGCCCCTAAATGTTCTCTCCGTTAAGTTGATCTTAGTCTCAAACAGGACTAACGTATCCTTAACGAGCGTTTAAGTTGATCTTAGCCTCAATACGGCTAACGTATCCTTAAACTAAAACACCAAACCCAAATCTAAGTAAATACGGATTTGGACTAATCCACGTCCTACGGGCGACAGCATTATTCAGTCTTCGTATACAATCCACGGGCAACCACAAACAAAACAGACACACACGACACGAAGTGAAATTCTGGAGAAGGAGAAAGTGGCTGCCGTGATGCGGTAGCGTAATTAACTGCAGGGGCTTGCGCCTGCAGGGAAGAGCGTCCCCACAATCAAAAACCCCTCTAACGAGGGGGAATCTGACGAAGTCTGCTATATCGGCCGCATCAGTCTAAACCTCCGATATACGGTGCCATAAATCAACTTGGCATCTTCGGAGAGGTGGACGGATTAAACCATATAGCATCTGCCCTGAATCTCAGGCAAGACGTCCTCACGTTGTCTCGGCCGCCATTCGGAGGGGAACACCTGCATGACTTGTTACCCCCTGATTATATTATTATTAATATTATGACGCACTGACGTCTGGATTTTGCATGGCCCAGATCCTCTACCTTTGTCGCAGGCTGATCAGGAGTATTTCCACCGTCAGGCCGAGCAGTGAGGATCCTGTTAGTTTCCAGTTAGTTTAGTTATTTCCGTACCTTCCAGATTGTTATTGTTATTTGGATTTATTGCTTCCGCATATTATTTCTTGACTCGTTTATTCTGGCTCATGGACATGTACTATATAGTTTATTTTATTTCTACTGTTCTTGATATCTCTAGACAGCCGTAATGTGACTGTGGAGGGATGTTTCCTAGCCACAGGTATCATGGTTGGCTCTGTCACGTGCCGATCTTAGCGCACTCTGGGAAGAAGGGCGTGACAGGGTTTGTTTGGTATTAGAGACTGTAACACCCTAGTTCATTTATAGCAGTTCCATTTCTCGTATTTTCTTAATTATGGTATTTTCTTAATTTATCGTGTTTTGGGTACGAATGGTATTTTACATTTTACTTTGCATTCGACCCGACCCGCTTGCTTGAGTTTGTTTGATTTATAATTATGGATTATCCTGATTTGTTACGTAGACTGGTGCATTTTCATGTTTAGTACATACTGGCATTTCATCTGACCTCGCATGTTTTATTATATAACATTTTAGGTCATGTAAAATAAATTAAAATTGCATTTCATAGCCTGCATGATACCCCTAATCCCGTGGTAGCGTCCGCGCATCTTGTTCTCGTCCCGTTCAGTGAAACGGATGTGTTTGGATGGCTACGCGCACGTACGTGCATCCGTTTTTGGGGGTATGCATTTTCGTTACCCGAGCTTTCATTTTGAAATTTGGACATCGCATATATTTTTCATATTTAAAATC
Organism: Agapanthus africanus; assembly: GCA_030015575.1. Taxonomy (NCBI): domain Eukaryota; kingdom Viridiplantae; phylum Streptophyta; class Magnoliopsida; order Asparagales; family Amaryllidaceae; genus Agapanthus; species Agapanthus africanus. The sequence continues at coordinate 110,078,827 of JASDDO010000014.1, forward strand.
TGAAATTTTAGACCCGACCCGGTCGTGTTTTGGAGTAAGTTTGTATTTGCCAAAATCTCAAAATGGACTAATATTATATTTCTATATATAGAGACACACACACACACACACACACACACACACACTGTTTATACGATTAAACCAAATAATTATTTTAATATCATAACAGATCAACTACTCTCTCTCCCTTTATATTATATGATTTCTTTTTAAAATTCTATAAAATCATAATTCTCTTTCTCTCTTTCTCTCCCTCCCTCTCATTTTCTCTCAGATCTCGCGATCCCTGTTCACCAGGATCTGCTCACCTCCCTTCTCTCCTTATAATCACCTCTCTTCTCTGTTTCTTTTCTCCTTCTTCCATATTTTCCCGCTGTCCTCGCCACGAGAAAACCCTAGCCCCTCATAGCGCCGCCGACCCCTCGCCTCCATCGTCTCGTCTCCCTCTCCGAAAACACCACCTCTTCCTCACCTCCCTCCTTCATTCTTTCTTCTTCGTTTTTTAAAACCCCACGACGAAAAAGAAAACCCTAACCCAAAAACCCAGCCGCTTTACCTCGTCGCCGTCGCCTCAGCCCCTCGCCTCAGCCCCTCGTCGGCCTCCCCTCTCCTCTACCACCTCCTCGTCGTCGCCTTCACTTTCCCGAGCCTGCACAGAACCCCACAAAGCCTGCACACACGCTCTCTCTCTCTCTCTCTCTAGAAAGTTGAGATTTTTAGGGTTCAGGGCATGGAAATGGAATCAGATATGGACGATGCTCCTAGCTACTTCGATCTTGAATATCTCAGCAGCAGAGAGCCCTGTCGCCGTTACAGAAAGAGACCGTCTACATCAAGCATTTCTCCTCTTCTTGGAAGATCATTGTCAAAGTTTTCTGAAGCTAGTCTTCTGTATGACGGTAGTACTATTCAAAAGCGGTCTAATGCTGCACTTCTCCTTGAAGACTTCAAGAAGGAGTTTGATGGTTTGATGCTGATGGCCTTAAAGGTTCATCATAGAAAACATTTAGTTCCTCTAAAAGGAGAGCATCCATTGACGGTCATGAAGTCTCAGAGTTGACTAGTGGTTTTGATTCTATCCGGCAAGTTACTACCCAATCGTTAAAATCCATCAAGCATGAAGACAAGGTGATGGTTGATGGCGGCGAGACAGCCTTTACTTTGTTTGCATCTCTCCTTGATTCTGCACTTCAAGATCGCCGGAGCCGTGACGACGTTGACATCCCTACGACCCAGCGAACATACCTGACCCGTGTGATCCCCTTGTACGTTGTTTGGATCTGTTCCGTGTACCGTGCGCGCGTCGTGACTTTTTCCGCCGACGTGAGACGTTCCGTATACCCGTTTCTTGTTCCGTCAGGCAAGTAAAACTTTCTACATGCTATTTATATTATTTTATACGTATTTAATTGCATAGTAAACCTGTAATTTAAATCTAATGCCACATGTTCCTTTTAACATTCCGAGGTTCAATTTATATCATTTTAGTTTTAGAACTTAAAGCATATCATGTTACATATTAGATTATGATACACGATACCCATATCCGTATTTGAACCACATAATGATTATTTGCATAGCCCATAGTACCATTTTAAATAGTTTATAACTTTCGGATACCTAGTTGCATCCATTTAGCCTATTTTATATACAATTGCATGCCTAGATCATTTAGTGCATAATAGCGAGATTTTAACATTCCATATTCGATTAAGTGTATTTTACTTAGTGTTGGAACCATAACCATAACTCAAATCGATAACCGTGCATCCATCTATTTTAATCTATACCTATTTGTATACCATATTACAATGTTCCATTTTATTGTTCCATCAGTACCCCATACTTGTTTTGGTATACCCATGTTTATTATAGTTTGATTATGAGTACCCATGTGACATTTGTGCACCCCTGACATGACTCGTTATACCATTACCTGACACGAGGTGATACCGTACACTTCTTGGCATGACAGGATACCTAGATACTACCTGACTTGACCTGATGTACCATAGCTTGACCCGTTACCTGATCTTGTTACTAATGCCAACAAACTTGACATGTTGTCCCTATGAACATTTCCTGTTGTCTATCCAAACAAACTTGTACCTGCCTGATCCTGTGTTGGCATTAGCTCCAGATTATTTAATACCTGACTTGAACATACATAATTTGGGGGTATGGGGAAATCAATGATGAAACCTGACTTGTAACTCGACAGTTCGATACCTTTTCTGATCAGTCTTACGGGCTAGGCCAGCCCCGGGGTGATGCTGCTGACATCACTCGTCATTACCTACTATCCGTTACTGCCTTGCGGCACGTCTCGGATTCAGTCCGAGAGTCATAGACCGTGATCCTGGGCACGCACGGGATACTATTGAGTTACATCGATGATTCATCAAATTGATTTCAAAGACTTGAGAGTAGTTAACCCAGTAGACCAGTTTAGATTACTCACTGCACATTACTTGTGCCTTACCCTTCACTATCCTTATTTATGTCATTGTTATACCGTTATTACTGTTCATACTCGTGCCTGCATGACTTGTTACCCCCCTGTTTATATTATTGCTTGATGTTATGACACACTGACGTCTGGGTTTTGCATGGCCCAGATCCTCTACCTTTGTCGCAGGCTGATTAGGAGCACTGCCGCTGTTAGACCGAGCAGTGAGGATCCTGTTGGTATACAGTCTTACTTTCCAGGTGTTTTATTTATTGGATCTTTTGCTTCCGCATATTATATTATTTCTTGACTCATTTATTCTGGCTTATGGACATGTACTAGATAGTTTAGTTTACTTTCCTGTTCTTGATATCTCTACAGCCGTAATGCGACCGTGGAAGGATTTTTCCTATCCACAGGTAGCATGATTGGCTATGTCACGTGCATATCTTAGCATACTCTGGGAAGCGGGGCGTGACAGAGACATAGAATTTAAGTTAATCGGGTTTGATTCTTTTGTAGTTGGGTATTGGACCCAATACACGAATCAGAATACTCGTGATTAGGAACATGTCCTGCCACATTGTTATCGTGATTCTTGAATCATATCTTTCTCTTGACCCTTATCTTGACGATATGCAAACAACTTTGCATCTCGGCTTGAAACATTTTGGTTCCCTATTGTTTCTCCATGTTCCTTTGATTCTAATACTAGGATTTGGACGACTTGAGTGGAGTTATGTTATTGTAACTATGTACCGCGGCATGGTTACAATGCGGTACTCTACTTAAGTAACTTGGAGTCCTAGTCTTGATTCCTTTCCTTGATTTATGGTCATGATATTACCTTACTTCTCTCGGTTTCATTGCTTACCAGTTCATGTTTTATCGTCAGCTTGAATTCTGTTTACCGTGCTTATCTTCTTCAGTGTTTGGATTCAGATGAAGTTGTTTCAGGTATCCTACTTGTTCATGATTTTTCCGCATTAGTATTATTCGATTCGGGTGCATCCCATTGTTTTATGTCGTCCAAGTTTATTGTTGCACACTCGAGACCCTGTCTAGTTGTTGGGACATACACACTGGGAATGGGAAGATCCTAGCTAGTAATGAGTGTAAGGATTGTTCAGTGGTTGTTTGCGGATTTCTTGGTGATCGATACCGGCAGTTATGATGTTGTCTTGGGAATGGATTTTCTCAGCACTTTCCACGCTCACATTGATTGTAGGGCAAAGAAAGTGATTTTCCAGATTCCCGGACATCCGGAGTTTGTTTTTGCTAGAGGAAGCAGTTCTGTCGGGCCAGTCGAGTTTAGAGCTAGGCCGACAAACAGTGTTCTTTAGTCGATGGAAGTTGATAAGGAGGAAGCGCCAGCTGTAGTTCGAGAGTTCATGGACGTGTTCAAGGATATCTCGGGTTTACCGCCAAACGAGATATAGAGTTCGCGATCGATCTTGTTCCTGGTGCAGCGCCAATCTCATAGGCGTACTATCCGATGGCACCAGTAGAGTTGGAAGAAGTAAAAAAAGAAGGTTACCGAATTGCTTGAGAAGGGTTGGATTCGCAGCAGCAATTCACCTTGGGGAGCTCCAGTTCTTCTAGTAAAGAAGAAAGATGGCACAAGGAGGATGTGCATCGACTATCGAGAATTAAACCGGGTGACTATTAAGAACAAGTACCCGATCTCTCGCATTGGAGAATTGTTCGAGCAGCTTGGTGGCGCGAGGGTATTCTCAAAGCTGGATTTGCGGTCCAGATATCATCAGGTCCGAGTTAAATCATAAGATATTTGCAAGACTGCGTTCCGAACTCGGTATGGACATTACGAGTATTTAGTGATGCCATTCGGAGTCACGAATGCACCGGCGATATTTATGGACTTGATGAACCGAATCTTTTCACCGTTCTTGGACCAGTTTATAGTGGTGTTCATCGATAATATTCTGGTCTACTCGAGAAGCATTGAAGAACATGCGGAACACTTGAAGATCGCACTGCAGACATTGAGGCAAGAAAGATTGTATGCAAAGATGAGCAAGTGCGAGTTTTGGTTTGAAGAAGTGAAGTTTTTGGGGCATGTCGTATCCAGAGATAGAATCGCCGTTGACCCCGAGAAGATTGCAGCAGTTCAAGATTGGCCGATTCCGAAGAACGTATTAGAGCTCAGAAGTTTTCTTAGACTTGCCGGATATTACAGAAGGTTCGTGGAGAATTTTGCCCGTTTGGCTGAGCCTTTGACCAAGATTACGCGAAAGGAAGTACCGTTCATATGGACGGAAAAGTGTGCGTCAGTTTTTGAGGCGTTGAAGCAAATGTTGATAACCGCTCCTATTTTGACTGTACCAGACAGTTCCGGAGGATTGGTGATTCACAACGACACATCTGGGAAAGGTTTGGGATGTGTTTTGATGCGACATGGGAAGGTTATAGCTTACGCATCAAGACAGTTGAAGATCCATGAGAAGAATTACCCAACTCATGATTTGGAGCTAGCAGCTGTAATTTTCGCTTTGAAGATTTGGAGACACTACTTATTGGGCGAAAGGGTCGAAGTATTCACCGATCACAAAAACCTAAAGTATGTGTTCACACAGAAAGAGCTTAACATGAGGCAGCATAGATGGTTGGAGCTGATGGCTGACTACGATCTTAATCTTAAGTACCATCCGGGGAAAGTTAATATAGTGCCGGATGCGCTTAGTCGGTTACCAGCAATTCGGATGTTGACTGCACAGAAGAAACTTATCGAAGATTTTCGGAGATTCGAGTTGGAGATCGCGCTACCGCATTTTTCGGGACAGTTGATGCAGCTGCAAGTTGTCATGCCCGCTTCACAGAGTACGCTAAGGTAGGCACGCGATATAGCCAACCATGCTACCTGTGGATAGGAATTATCCTTCCACAGTCACATTACGGCTGTAGAGATATCAAGAACAATAATAAAACTATCTAGCACATGTCCATAAGCCAAAATAAAATGAGTCAAGAATAAATAATGCGGAAGCAAAAGATCCAATACAAGAATAACTGGAATGTATGTCCCATAATGCAGGCTCACATCAGAAATAAAATACTGAAAAGTAAAAGAACTAACTACTAAGAGTCCTCACTGCTCAGCCTGCTGACTGAAGTACTCCTGCTCGGACTGCAGCAAAGGTACGGAATCTGGGCCATGCAAAACCCAGACGTCAGCGCGTCATAACCTTAAGCAATAATATATAAACAGGGTAGCAAAACATGCAAGTATAATCATAAATGGTAAAGCCGGTGTAACAGCAATATAAATCAGGGCAGTGAAATGTAGTGTGCAGTGAGTAATCTAAAACTGGTCTAATGTGTTAACTGCTCTCAAGTATTTGAAATCAATTTGATGAATCATCGATGTAACTCAATAGTATCCCGTGCCTGCCCGGGATCACGGTGAAGATTCTCGGGCTGAAACCGAGACATGCCGCTAGGCACTAAAGGAAATGGGTAATGATGAATGATGTCTGCAGTATTATCCCAAGGCTGGCCTAGCCTCTAAAAAAGTAGTGGATAACGATGGTTGATGTCAGTAGCATCATCCCAAGGCTGGCCTAGCCTCTAAAACTAATCAGTAAAGGTAGCGAACTGTCGAGTTACAAGTCCGGTTTCATCATTGATTTCCCCATACCCCCAAGTTATATGTGTTCAAGTCATGTATTAAGTAATCTAGAGCTAGTGCCAACACAGGATCAGGCAGGTACAGGTTTGTCTGGATAGACAACATGAACGGTCCGTAAGGACTACAGGTCCGGTTTGTTGGCATTAGACACAAGATCAGGTAACAGGTAAAGCCACGGTACATCAGGTCAAGTCAAGTAATGTATATAGGTGTCATGTCATGTCAAGAGTCGCACGGTACCATATCGTGTCAACTAATAGGTGTAACAAGTCATGTCAGGGTGTACAAGATATCATGTGGGTGCTCATAATCAAACTAGCATAAGCATGGGTATACAAAACAAGCATGAGTACTAAAAGAACAATAAACTGGAACATGTAATATGATATGCGAATAGGTACAGATTAAACTATATGGATGTACGGTTAATGATTAGAGCTAGGGTTATGGTTCTAACATTAAATATCATACACTTAAATGAAGATGGGATATTAAAATCTCGTTTGTATGGGTTAAATGATCTGGGATGCAATTATAACTAAAACAGGTTAAAGATGCACACGGGTGTCCAATAGGGTAAAACTATAGAAAGGGTACCATAGACTATGCAAATAGTTATTATGTGATTTAACATACAGATGTGGTTACTAGGTATAGTAAACTAAAATGCAATGGGTATGTTTCAAGTTCCGAATCTAAAAGATCTAAACGGAACATCAAACTGTTAACTTGGAACACGTGACTTTAGATTCGATCCATAGGCTTAATATGAAATTAAATAAACAAGTATAGGAATATTATGAATAGCATGTAGCAAGTTTCACTTGTCTCGAAGGATCGCGATACGGTACACGGAACGTCATGCGTCGGCGGAAAAGTCGCGACGCGCGCACGGTACACGGAAAGAGTCCAAACAACGCACGATGGGATCACATGGGTCAGATATCCTCGCTGGGTCATCGGGATCGTCGCCGGCACGGTCGGATTCCGGCAACCAAGATCAACAGTGAATAACTCAAGAAAGAAAAATGCATGGAAATGAAAAGAGAAAGAAATGAAAGAGAATAGAGAAGATTGAGGAGAGAGGCTTACTCGCTGGATTGCAGAGGGGTGACGGCGTCGACTGTGATGATCGGCGAGGGTGCAGGTGCTCGGGTGATGGGTTAGGGTTGCACTAGGGTTTGGTTTCAGAGGTTGGGGTTTAGATGCAGGGTTCTGGCGCTCAGGAAAGGGCAGAGGAGAGGAAGAGAGGGAGAGGAAGGAGGTGACGACGAGATGAGGGAGTCAGGGGCGACGAGGTGGCGGTGCTGGGTTAATGGCTGCAGTGGGTTTTTTGGGTTTGGAGAGGAACGAGAGGAAGGAGATGAGGTCGGGGAAGAAGATGATGATGAGGGTTGAGAAGCGAGGTCGAGGGAGGAGGAGGTAGAGGAGTAGGGTTAGGGTTTCTTGTGGGTTCTCATGGCGAGGGGGTGTAGGTTTAAATAAGAACGAAGAGAAAAGAAAAGAGGAGAAGAAAGAAAAGGAGAAGGGAGGTGACGGGATCCGTCGGGCGGTGACCTGACTCGAGAAGCGAACAGCGTTCGCGAGAGTTGAGAGATAGAGCGCGAGAGGAGAGAGAAAGAGAAGAGAGAGAGAGAGAGAGAGAGCTGTGGAGGAGGAGAGAGAAAGAGAAAGGGAAAGATTTGGGGAAAGAGAGAGAGAGAGACATGGGGCCCGGTGAATTAAAGGGAAAGTTTCTGATTGGTTGTGGGAAAATATAAGAGAAAAAGATAGAAGAGAGAGAGAGGCTCGGTGGTGGGGGCTAGTAGTAAAAGAAGGCTGGGATTGGTTGGGTAGAAGTTTTAAAAGGATTTTTATTGTTAAGAATAATTTCTTTTGGTTAGCTGTATAATAAATCTTTCAGCTTAGAAAATATATATTAACGAATTAAAAAAATTTAAAATACTAGAATTTGGCGGGATACAAAATAATTCAGAAATGCGCCCGGGTCGGGTCCAAAATTTTGGATTTGAAATACGAAAATTATTTGTAAGTTCAAAAAATTAAAATGAAGGATTATGTAACAGAAATGCATACCCCCATGAACGGACGCACGTACGTGCGCGTAGCCATCCAAACACGTCCGTTTGACTGAACGGGATGAGAACACGATGCAAGGACGCTACCACAGGGTTAGGGGTATCAAGCAGGCCATGTCATGTATTTTTGAATTGTTTTACATGACTTAAGTTGTTATATGCAAAATACGTGATGCTAGGTATTCTATAACCATGAACAACAAGCTCAAGCAAGCGGGTCGAACGTAAAGTAAACTACCATTCACATCCAAACACGGTAACTGAAATAAACACCACAAACAACACATACGGCAACTGAAACTGGTATAACTGAACTCGGTTGTTACATTATACCCAACTACAAAAAGAATTTCGTCCTCGAAATTCCAAAACAAGAAAGGATAAACAATTAATCAAACTACAAGGGTAGATGCAGAAACTTCTGGCTGATTTCATATTCTCGCTCCCAAGTTGATTCTCCATGTGAGCGATTACCCCAAGAAACAAGTACAAAGGGGATAACTTTGTTCTTAAGAACATTTTCCCTTCGATCCACAATCGCAATCGGTCGCTCCTCAAAAGTCAAGTCTTCTCGTACAGTCAGCTCCGAATGATTCAACACATGTGTTTCATCTCGAACATACTTACGGAGTTGAGATACGTGAAACACATCATGCACATTCGCTAAGGATTGCGGTAACGCCAATCGATACGCTCCAAAATCTCAAAAGGTCCGACGAATCGAGGACTGAGCTTTCCTCGACTTCCAAAACGAATCACCCCTCTAGTTGGTGATATCTTTAAGAATACCAAATCACCTACGGCGAACTCTAGAGGTCTTCTCGACGTATCTGCCCAACTCTTCTGTCGGTGTTGTGCTGCTTTCATATGATTCCTGATAGCGTTAACTTTCTCAACTATCTGCACAACCAACTCTGGTCCCAACACTCTTCATTCACCGACATCGTCCCAACAACAGGCGAACGACACTCGCGACCATACAAAGCTTCGAATGGAGCCATCTGAATAGTCTCCTGGAAAGTGTTGTTGTAAGAAAACTCCACTAAATATAGATGATCCTCCCATGAACCCTTGAAGTCCAACATGCAAGCTCTCAACATATCTTCAAGAGTTTGGATCGTTCTCTCAAACTGGCCATCTGTTTGAGGATGATAAGCTGTGCTAAACTTCAACCGAGTCCCCAAACTTTCCTGTAAGCTCCTCCAAAAGTGAGATAAGAACCGAGTGTCACGGTCGGACATGATACTCACCGGTACTCCATGCAATCTTACAATCTCCTGCATGTACCGTTCTGCCAAAGTTTCTGTTGATTGACCAACCCGAAAAAGAATAAAATGAGCTGCCTTGGTCAAACGATCAACAATCACCCAAACTGCATTATTGCCTTTTGGACTCCGCGGTAGAGCTGTCACGAAATCCATGGTTATATGTTCCCATTTCCACTGAGGAATCGGAAGTGGTTGCAATAAACCAGCCACCCTTTGATGTTCAGGTTTAACTTGCTGACACACCAAGCACTTTGCCACAAAGCGGGCAATCTCCCGTTTCATGCCTTCCCACCAGAAATGCTGTCGTATATCTCGGTACATCTTCGTGCCTTTTGGATGTACGGAATTTGCTGAACTGTGTGCCTCCTTCATAAGTTCTTCGCGACTATCTCCCTTTGGCACACACAAACGGCTACCATATCTCAACGAACCATCTTCATGGATCAGTAAGTCAGTTCGAAGTCCAGCTTCAACCTGTCCTTGAAACTTTTGCAATCTAGGGTCCTGCGATTGCGCTGCTTTAATGTTCTCGATCAACGACGAATGTACCTGCAGCTGCATCAACTGTCCCGAAGAATGCGGTAGCACAACCTCCAAATCAAATCTTCGAAAGTCTTCAATGAGTTCCTGCTATGCAGTCAACGTCTGAATTGCTGGTAACCGACTGAGCGCATCCGGCACGACATTAATTTTTCTCGGATGGTACTTAAGATCGAGATCGTAGTCAGCCATCAGCTCCAACCATCTGCGCTGTCTCATATTAAGCTCGTTCTGCATGAACACATACTTCAAGCTTTTATGATCGGTGAAAACCTCGACCCTTTCGCCTAAAAGGTAGTGTCTCCAAATCTTCAAAGCGAAGATCACAGCCGCAAGCTCCAAGTCATGAGTTGGGTAATTCTTCTCATGGGTCTGTTTCCCCCAATAAGAGCAAGGCTCTACTTGAATTTTGAAAATTCAAATTTCGAAGCAACGCTTCGGTTCTCGTGCGCAGCGCGCAATTTGCCACATGGCGGAAGTTGATTCGGCAGCGTAACGCCCAAGGCAGTGCGTCTAATCAGAGCAAGGCTCTTTAAAAAACATAAGTAAGACTTAACTGCGCAAGCGCACGGCTGCGCGACACGTGTCTGCGCAGTTGCGCAATCGCAACTGCGCAAGCGCACGGCTGCGCGACACGTGTCTGCGCAGTTGCGCAATCGCAACTGCGCAAGCGCACGGCAGCGCGACACGTGTCACGCGCTGGTGAGTTGCGCAGCAACAGAATGAAAATTTGATGAAATCTTTTCTGTTCTTTCCAAAACCAGAAGATTTTCTTCTGCCTTTGGATCAAAGATCCAATGGTGGGAAAATTCCCAAAATCATTCAGGAAAGATTTTGTTAACAAATCTAACAAATTTGTGAGCACTATAAATAAGACCCCAGGCCTCATTCAAAAGGCATCATCAATCAAAAAGGAAGAATCAACTTCTGGCATAAAAAAAAGAGAAAGAACTCTGGAAGATTAATCAAGAACAAAAAAAAGAGAAAAAGGTAAAAACTTCTTTTGGAAGAAGAGAAAAATCTCTGAAGAACAGAAGATAAAAAAAAAATGAAGGAATAATAAATAGTGCCTTGCACTTGATATGAACCCTTGGTTCTGTAAAATCAGGGAAAACAAGAAGAACTTGTTTTCCTTTGATCCAAATTTAGATCAAAAGTGCTATGCACTTTTGTTCTTAAATCTGGAAAATTCTTGAGTTTCTGCATAAATGCAACTCACTATTTAAAAGGGCCTGGCCCAAATCAAATGGCAGAATAATAAAGGGGCAGAGCCCTGTTCTATATAAATGCAATTCATTATTTAAAAGGGCCTGGCCCAAATCAAATTGCAAAAGGGCAAAGCCCTGTTTTGGAAAATTCTTGAGTTTCTGCAACTCATTATTTAAAAGGGCCTGGCCCAAATCATATTGCAAAACAATAAAGGAGCAGAGCTCTGTTCGGATAGATTCCGTTAGTCAGGCAGAGCCTAAAATAAATAAAAAAATTGGACTTAACCCAATCCTGGCTGTAAGTCCTTAAATTAAATTGATTGAGCAAAATGGCTCTCCCAAACCAATTCACGACCGGTTCGAGGGTACATCTCCGAACTCTTTTGATATCTCTCGTTGTAATTCCTCAACGACGTCAAAGAGGTGACGGGTCCCAACGACCACACATTAATATCGGACCGAAACGTCCCTAAACTAAAATCGGACCGAAACGTCCCTAAACTAATATCGGACCACCACGTCCCTAAACTGGCGATGGACCACTACGTCCCTAAACTGGAATATGGACCACTACGTCCTTAAACTAGCAACGGACCGAAACGTCCCTAAACTAATAATGGACCACCACGTCCCTAAAACTGGCAATGGACCGCCACGTCCTTAAACTGGCACAATAGAGCCCAAATGCTCTCTTGTCGGATCTAAACGGTCCCGTTTAAGTTGACCTTAGCCCCAGCTACGGCTAATGTGTCCTTAGATCTTTAAATAAACAATAAAACCCCAAATCAACTTTGGTTCAAGGGTACATCTCTGAACTCCTCAGACGCCTGTCGTTGTAATCCATCAACGACGTCAGAGAGGTGACGAGTCCCGACGGCCAGATAATTAAATCAATCACTATGTTAAGTTGATCTTAGTCTAGAACATGACTAATGTATCCTTAACGAAGGTTTAAGTTGATCTTAGCCGCAATGCGACTAATGCATCCTTAAACTAAAAACACCAAACCCAAATCTAAGTAAATACGGATTTGGACTAATCCACGTCCTACGGACGACGGCATTACCTAGTCTCCGTATACAATCCACGGGCAACCGCAAACAAAACAAACACACACGACACGAAGTGAAATTCTGGAGAAGGAGAAAGTTGTTACCGCGATGCGGTAGCGTAATTAACTGCAGGGGCTTGCGCCTGCAGGGAAGAGCGTCCCCACAATCAAAAACCCCTCACCCTGAGGGGGAATCTGACGAAGTCTGCTACATCGGCCGCATCCGTCTAAACCTCCGATACACGGGGCCATAAATCAACTTGGCATCTTCGGAGAGATAGACGGATAAAACCAAATAGCATCTGCCCCGAACCTCAGGCACAGACTTAACGTCCAGGCCGCCGTTCGGAGGGGAACAGATTCTGGCACGCCCGGTGGGACCTTTTCCTCTTTCCACTCCACACTTCGTGTGTCGTCTTCGCGAACCCATCGCGGTTTGTTAAATGGTTGCCTTCGGATTTCAAATTGCTAAGATTTGGTTTTTTGTCTGGCGCAGAACTCAAGCATCCATGGATTCCCACTGCACCAAATGCGCGAAGCACCACTGCAACGGACGCTCCACCTCACCGAGAGGTGTAACATATGGGCCCCAAGCGGCCTCTTTCCTTACTCTGCCGGTAGAGCAGGTGACCCAGGCCACCACCGGCCTATTTTTCGGGACCATGGTCCCCCCTGCAAGTTTCTCTATGCCGATATCCGCACCAGAAGCGAACAAGAAGTCGGTATTTGACCGGCTCACTGCTACCACGACCCCTGTCAACGGGTCGCCTGCTACTAAACCGACAACCTCCGTTTACACTAGGCTAGGTCAGAACTATAAAGTGGCCGTCCCAAAGAGGGCAACGGCCGCTGCTTTGGAAGTCGTTAAAGCGGCTTCTCCCATCAGAGAGTCGGTCTTCACAAGACTGACGGTTCCCACTCCTCCCCCAGTTGGTCAAAAAGCATCAGTCTTCGATAGGCTGACGTCGACAGTTACCCCACACCCAAACAGGGGGCAACAAGAAACTATCTCGATTTCCGAGCCAGTCCCAACGGCTCGTCGTGCGCGACGCCGCCATTGGCAGCGAGTAAGGAAAGCAGGGGGCAACTCCCCCTCAGGGCTAACCACACCTGCTCCAGCGGTGGAGGTCAATGCTGCTGTTCCAACTGGGAACAGCTTCGAATTGCTGAAGAAGGTGAGAAAGAACTCTCCGGTTGCTACATTGAAAAGGTCTCCTCCGCCCATGGAAAAAGCTCCGGAGACGAAGCAGGAACAGCCCCCTCAACGGCTGTCGTCAAAAATTGATAAAGTTTGGCGGAGGGTTCAAGACTCCGTGATTGACTCAGACCACTTCCGTCGCCAGAAAGAGGCAAAAGATAAGAACCGCCCCATTAAACAGCAGGGGGCAACAAATGCTAGAATGCCCGCTTCAATGACTCCTTCAACCTCAAAGGTCTATAAAAGGAAGAGGCCAGAAAAAGCTCCCATGACACTGACAAAGTTTGAAAGCGGTGAACCTAAACGCCCCAAGTCAGGAGGCATAATTGTTCATACGGTTTATATGGCTTCTGGAAAAGAAGAAAGCCGTACATCTACGGGTCACCGACCGCTCACCCGATCAGTGACCAAGGCTCAGGAGCAGCAACAAAAGCTCCAGGAGATGATGACCACAATGGCGGCACTCACTGGGCCGAAAGAAACCCCGGAAACATCCTCAGAAGAACGTCAAGAACAAGAAACGGACGCCGAATTCCTTCGGCGCGTGCTAGAGAAGAAAGATAAAGAGGCTGCGGAACAGGCAGCCAACATAAAGAAAATGGCCCTCCTGTTCCAGGATATGGTGGGTATGATGATTCAACCAGATCCACCTGCTGGGGATCCCCCGATCATTCTTGAAGATGATAGGGGAGAAACATCGAATCCTCCACCGGCTCTATCCGCCGCTAAAGAGGATACCATATCAAAAGCTGATTTGGATGAATATATTGCCCAACAAATACGGGTGCATCAGGCGACTGAAGCAGCCGGTCAGATCGTGAAAACGGGGCGGCCATATCCGGGCTGGTATGACCAAATCAAGTACCCGCCGGGTTACACGATTCCCAAGTTTCATGTTTACAAAGGGACCGGCAATCCCCATCAACATGTTGCCCAGTTCAGGGCGCTTTGCGGTAATACGGGCGGCGACGACAAGTTGTTACTTTGCCAGTTTGTTGGAAGCTTATCAGACACGGCGTTTGAATGGTATTCTGAGCTTCCCAACGACTCTATAAAAACCTTTGCGGAGATGGAGCTACTCTTCACCCAACGCTTTGCAAGTGCCAGTGAGCGTACCCCGATGACGGCACTGATCAATGCCAGGGTAAAACCCGGCGAGACATGGGTTCAGTACGCTATACGGTGGCGAAATCTATGGTCGAAGTGTGAACAACGCATAGAAGAAGCTCCAGCGGTGGGAATGTTTGTTGGAACCCTTGATCCACAGGCAACCATCTCACAGTTCATGATGTTCTTCAAGCCGACTTCCTTCCAGGCTTTGATCGACAAATTAGCGCAGATGAACCAGATGGGCCATAAACCCCCTCTCCCGAAGCCGGACCCCCGAAATGATAAAGGAAAGGGAAAAACGATCATCGTCGCTAATGCCCAACAACAACCGAACGACTCGAAGCCGGTTGCTCGTCCAAACAATACGCGCCCATACGTACCCCTTGAGGACAGGATGGGACGTGCTTACTCCTTCCCCCGTGATAAAACAAGGAGGCTATTCGAGCTGGCATTGCGCAACAGGCTCATAAATCTGCCAGATCCAAAACGTCCGTCACAACCGAGTGACGTCAACGAGCCCAATTACTGCCCTTATCATCGAGTGCTAGGCCATCCAATTGAGGATTGCTACGTTTTCAAGAATTGGCTTGAGAACCAGTACCGTCAGGGCAAATTTGCGCTATCTGACAAATGGAAGGTGAATCCTCCGCAGCCCCACACCTCTAAGGGGACGAATACGCCGGGGGCAACATGCTCCGTTATTGAAGAAACTCCCTGGGAGGTTGTATTATCAGCCAAAACGAGGAGAATGCTAAATGATCTTCAGACCTGTCCAGCGGTCAAGTGGAAGAACCCCTTGGAACCGCAGGTTATTGAGGGGATGTTGAAGCCACGACCGATTCCGAAGACCGATGGTGGCAGTTCAAGCACTCATGGTCAGCCGTCAAAATCTTCTAAAAAGAAGAAGAAGAAATCTAAGAAGCCCGTGAAGCCTGGTGACAAGCGCACGGACTTACAAAAGCAAATCGATGCGCTGGATGAGTACAACCAAAAGGCACGGACTCCCATTACGCTCCAAGATTTCCTTAATCACGTCTTCCAAAAAGAAGATGAGGGAGAGAGTTCATCAGACGAATCCGAGGAGTACGTAGCGAGCTGTCATATGATCTCTCATTCGGTCACGAATGATGAAGGGACTTCTGGCACTGAAACGCTGGGGGCAAATGCCGAATCAGGAACCCCAGGGTTACCGGTTGAAATGATTAGCGCGTTTCTTAATGAAGCTCGGTTGAAAAGCAAGGCTGATCGAGAACGCGAGACGGCTATGTTCGAAAGAGCTAAGCGTCAGCGACTTGAGGAAGGAGCTGAAATGATCCCACTGGAACAAAATGCCTCCACCGCTGACAAAAGCCAATTCAAGATAAAAAAGAAGTTTGCTAAGGCCATATCGATGGGCATGAAGCTACCACCCTCTGAAGAAAAAGTTACTGGAGTAGTAGAAATGCACCCCTCTTATTGCTTATACCATCAGAAGGTCTCGCATTCCATCCAAGATTGCAAAGCTTTCAATGGATGGTGGCAAGGATACGTCGCTAATCGACAACGATTTAAACGGGAAAAACGTAAAATTCGCCGAGAGCAAAGAAATACGACTAAAGAACTTGAAAGAACTGCCGGCAATTGTCACATGGTTAACACTACCGGGTCACAAGTGCCTACATTCGGGAGCGACTCTGATGAGGAGCTGGAGCTTGGCCCCCTCTTCAAAGAATCCACTTCGGGAAAAGAAGAAGAACCGAAGTCTTGCGAAAACATACAGCTGCGCAATCGAACATTACCCGAAAAGAACCTCGGACCCTTGAACAGAAAAGACAAAGGGAAAGAGAAGGTCTCTGAAGACATCGCTTTGGATGACCAAGTTGCGGAAGAATTGACCGCCAAGAACCCGCCGAAGAGGAGTAAAGTGGATTACAATGTCCTGGCGCATTTGAGAAAGCTACCCTCACAACTCAGTATTCTCGATGCCCTATTACTATCAAAAGAGGCGAGGGATTATTTGATTAAGGCCCTACAAGAGCCGGACCAGTTCCAAGCCTTCCTAGCCGAACAAAAGATGAAGGATGAATTGGAAGAGGTGCACACAGCCGACGTTGCTTTTGGTGATGAAGACCTTCTCCTCGGGACGTGTGAACACAATCGCCCCCTTTATGTCTCAGGATACTGCCATGACATAAAGATAGGAAAAATCTTGGTCGATAACGGATCGTCTGTCAATCTACTCAATGTGCGAGTGTTAAAGGAGATTTGCATGAGTGTCCAACACCTCGCCCGGGACAAAATCACCATCTCCGGTTTCGACTCTCAATCCTCAAAGACTCTTGGATCTGTGATATTGACGCTACGTTTCGGGGTGCTCGTCACAGACATCAAATTCCATGTTATAGACGCCAAGACGTGCTACAATGCGCTGCTCGGCCGACCATGGCTACACGAGTACAATATCATCCCTTCTACACAGCATCAGTGCATGAAGTATTCTAGGGACGGCCTCGAGTACACAGTGGCAGGAGAGTTGAATCCGTTTTCCGTGAACGAAGTTCGCAAGTATGAAGATGCCAAATACTTCTTACCGAGTTTCGAAGACACGGAAAGGTGTCACAAACCGGAGAACAAAACTAACGCAACCATCCCTGTCTTCGGCAGTGACACCGAGGAGGAAGAGGATATAATTTATTCAGGTTCACCCCAATCCACCAGGCCAAGACCATCCGTTCCTTCACTAATCTTCGGCAGTGATTCAGAGGATGAAGTTCATGCTGTATTCCCTGCTCGGCCTGCAATACGGGTTTCCGCGGATGAAGAGCGAAGTCTGCAGATAACCATGGTGCCCCTTAAACATTACAAAGAACTGGATGCACTCGACGCCAACAGCGTAGAAGAATTGCACACATTCTATATTCCTCCTGGACGAAAAGGCGAGAAGGCAATCCTATTCTACCGTTCTGAAGAAAACAAGGTGGAAAAAGAAATTTGGCATGGCACAGATCCCACGCTCGATGGGCTTCAGCCTATTCGTCTTCCCAGATATTATACCGAAGGTTTGAAGAAACTGCTGAAACGCCAGGGGATGTCCTTCACACAGACCGTTAGAAAAGCCAAATTCTATGACAAGGTCTGGAACGTTCCCGGGACTCAATGCAAACTGCCTAACGGGAGAACGGAAACAAAAGGGCTTGGATACATCCGGCCAAAGAAACGGGAGCTAGTAAACAGCTGTTATGCCATGTATGACTTCGATGAAGAGGCTGACGCTCAATGGGAGGACGCTAATCCTGAATCAGCAAAAGTTCCTGACACAAAACCGCCCAGTCCATCGTCTGAAGACCAGATGAGCAAATTTATAAAGGATGCGAGTCAAAAAGCCCGAGATGATCACGATCGTGAAATGGCAATCTATGAGAAAGCCAAGACACAGCGTCTCCTTCGACAGGCAGTAAAGAACGAAGATGCTGCCCCACGTCAGCCTGCTACAAAAAGGGTTCGACGCGAAAGCAAAAACAAGTCGAATGGACGAAAAGGTGCTCGACAACCACAAAACAGAGCTAAGAAGCCACGCATCCGAGAGTCGAGCGTTATTGACCTAGCCCTCATGAAGAAAATGGGTCGAGCATACTCATTTCCTCGGAACAAAACAAGGAAAATACTTGATCTTGCTCTAAAACATCAAATGCTTACACTGCCAAAGTCTAAACACCCTGAGCAAGCAGGCGAAGTCTCCAACCCAAATTATTGCTCTTACCATCGAGTAGTAGGGCATCCGCTTGAAGATTGTTTTACCTTTAAGAATTGGGTTGAGGACCAATATCAGCTTGGCAAATTTGCGTTGTCTGACAGTTGGAGGGTAGCGCCGCCGCAAAAGCACGAACCCGAAAACACAAGGATAGAACCAACTCCGCATTGGGATTGGCAGAAAATTCGCACCTGCCATGTGATAACAATATTAAAAGAAAGGTCCGAGGACATGAACAACCTCCCTTGGTGCTTTGAAAGCGGCAGCGATGAGGTAATCTCAGAATTTCCCCCAGCTCCGAAAGAACTGGAGGATGGAATCCATACCACTGCAGATAATCTCAAGAGAATTGAGTTGGGGACGGCAAATGACCCGCGACCGACATTCATCAGCGAGCTGCTATCTGAAGAAAAGGTGGCTGCATTAAAGGATGTGCTTTTACAGCACAAAGATTGCTTTGCGTGGAACTATTCCGAAATGCCGGGACTAGATCCAGAAATTGCTGTACACAAATTGGCGATATCCCCGGACATCAAGCCGGTCAAACAAGCGCCGAGAAGAATGCGACTCGAGCTTGAGATGAGCATCAACGCCGAAGTCAAAAAGCTGATAGACTCTGGCTTCATCCAGGAAGTTCAATACCCTGAATGGATTGCCAACATCGTCCCAGTGATGAAGAAAAATGGGACGGTGCGTATATGCGTGGATTTTCGGGATCTTAATAAAGCCTGCCCGAAAGATGATTTCCCAGTGCCAGTCACTGAACTTATGATAGACAATACATCCACTCATGAGGTTTTCTCCTTCATGGACGGCTCGTCGGGGTATAACCAGATAAAAATGCATCCCGAAGACCAGAAGCACACAGCCTTCAGGACTCCTCTTGGTATATTTTGTTATAAAGTGATGCCCTTCGGTTTGAAGAACGCCGGTGCTACTTATCAGAGGGCCATGACAAAGATCTTCGACGACCTTATACACGAAATCGTTGAATGCTATATCGACGATCTCGTGGTTAAAAGCAAATCATACGAAGAACATCTCGAGCATTTGAAGACCGTATTTCAACGCCTTCGGCAATACAATTTGAAGATGAATCCTCTTAAATGTGCGTTCGGGGTTTCCTCGGGCAAGTTCCTGGGATTCATCGTCCGACACCGAGGTATTGAGATAGATCCGTCTAAAATCAAGGCGATCATGGAAATGCCTCCGCCGAGAACTCTTAAACAGCTGCGGTCTCTCCAAGGAAAGCTCGCATACATTCGGCGGTTTATCGCTAATCTTTCAGGAAAGTGCCATCCTTACAGTCACCTGATGAAGAAGGGAACCCCATTCGTTTGGGATCAAAAATGCCAAGGCGCACTGGATGAGATCAAGCAATACCTGCAGAACCCGCCGGTGTTGGCTGCCCCGGTTAAGGGGAAGCCTCTCATTCTTTATACAACCGCCCTCGAAGGTTCCTTAGACGCATTATGGGCGCAAGAGAACGATCAAGGGAAAGAAAGAGCACTCTATTACTTAAGTCGAGTTCTGCTGGAGGCAGAAAGCAACTACTCTCCCATTGAAAAACACTGCCTGGCGTTGATCTTCGCAATAACAAAGCTTAGACATTACGCATTGGCGCATGAGGTCCGTCTCATTTCAAAGGTGGACCCCCTTAAATACTTAATGTCAAAGGCCATATTGACGGGGCGACTCGCTAAATGGGCCCTGCTCTTGATGGAATTTTCGATAACATATCAACCTCTCAGAGCAGTAAAGGGCCAGGCCATCGCCGACTTCCTTGCTGAGCATCCCATCCCTGCCGATTCTCCTTTAAATTGCGATTTGCCAGACAGACATGCGTTTGATGCAATCGACAGTGGTGATACCCGGTGGGAGCTTTATTTCGATGGAGCATCTTCCATGAAAAAGCATAAACAAAATACGCCCATGATCAAATCAGGGGTAGGTCTTATCTTCGTAACCCCACAAGGAGGAATAATGCGATTCGCCTTCTCCTTGACAGAGCCGAGAACGAATAATGAAGCTGAATATGAGGCTTTGATAGCAGGCCTCGAGATCGCCATTGACATGGGAATTGAAGACCTACTCATATATGGGGATTCCCAACTGGTCGTCAGTCAAGTGAACGGCGACTACCAAACGTGCAAACCGGAGTTGGTGAAATACGGTGAGAAAGTGCAACAACTGCTAACCCAAATTCCCTCATACACTTTGGAGAGCATACCGCGAGCGGAAAACAGCAAAGCGGACGCACTAGCCAAACTTGCTAAAGAACTGGCTGACGAGAACCTCGACGACGTTAGAATCGTGGTACAAAGCCGTCGAGTGCTTGCCCCAGCAGAAATACCCCCAGAATCATATAAAGAAAAGGGAGCAACTGAGCAAGCGACCCTACAAATAAAAGATCATGAGAAGGCCGAAGACTGGAGAGAAGTCTTCATAGATTACTTCAAGTTCCACCGAATGCCTGAAGAAGCGTCCATAAGACATCAGCTCGTGAAACGAGCTCTGTCCTTCGCCTTCGTCAATGATACTCTGTACAAAAGGTCATTCGATTCTCTGTGGCTGAGATGCCTAGGACCTGACGAAGCGAGAAGGGTCGTCCAAGAGGTTCACGACGGACTCTGCGGTTCCCACCAAGCAGGCCCTAAGATGAAGTTGAAGATAAAACGAATGGGCTACTACTGGCCCACGATGATTCAAGATTGTCTCGAATATGCGAGGCAATGTCACTCATGCCAAATTCATGGGGACTTCATCCATCAGCACCCAAATCCATTACATCCAACGGTGGCCAGCTGGCCATTCGAAATGTGGGGAACTGACATAGTCGGTCCTATCGAACCAGCATCGTCCAAGGGACATCGTTTCATCTTGGCGACGACTGATTACTTCTCCAAATGGGCAGAGGCGGTACCGTTAAGGGAAGTGAAGACGGAGAATATTCTCCATTTCTTCAAAACGCATGTCATATACCGGTTCGGAACCCCAAGAAGGATCATCTCCGATAATGGGCCAGCCTACCGAAGTCATAAAATTAGCCGCTTCGCACAGCAGCACAATATAGACTGGAGATACTCCTCAGTTTATAATCCGCGAGCCAATGTATTAGCTGAAGCCTTCAACAAGACATTGACGAAAATCATAAAGAAAACAGTGTCCCGAAATAAGAAAGACTGGCACGAAAGGCTGCAGGAAGCCCTTTGGGCTTATCGAACTATATTCAAGACGGCCACGAAAACAACGCCGTACGCGTTGGTATTTGGGACGGAAGCAGTGCTCTCCCTCGAGATAGAGTTACCCTCTCTGCGAATAGCAGTTCGCCATGAGCTAACAGACGAAGAAAATGCTCACCTTCGGTTTGAAGAGCTTGACGCCCTTGATGAAACCCGGCTTCTAGCACAGCAAAATCTGGAAGCCTATAAAGCGAAGATGACGCGCTCATATGAAAGATTGAGCCGGCCGAGGACATTCCACCAAGGCGAACTCGTGTTAGTGGTCAAAAGGCCCATGATACTCAATCGCGCCAAGCGGGGAAAGTTTGAGCCAAACTATGAAGGACCGTACATCATTGATAAGGTCTACCAGGGTGGGGCCTATCTACTCATGGACATGCACGGTGAAAGGCCTTTCAGGCCAATAAACGGTCGCTTCCTAAAGAAATACTACGCTTAATGAGCCACAGCCTAGGTCAATGGTAGATGACGACGACTATGTCCGCTCGCTATCTTCCTAAGCTCAAGCTTTATAAGCAGTAACCAGCCCTTTCAACGCCGGACCGGAATGTCCTTAAACTAATAGCAGACCGAAACGTCTTTAAAATAATACCGCAGCATCTTTAGGCTGACAAGATAAAAAAAAATATATATATAAAATAAAATAAAAACGGTATGTCCATAAGCAAAAAGGGCACGGATGAAAACCCGAAAGGGCTCCGTGAGTAAAAACAGCAGGGATGCCGGCGAGTGTTCGTGAGAACCCGAAAGGGCGCGACCTCGTAAAAAAAAACAAAAAAAAAAAAAACAAAAAAAAACGGTAAGTTCATAAGCAAAATGGGCACGGATGAAAACCCGAAAGGGCTCCGTGAGTAAAAACAGCAGGACTACCGGCAAATGTTTGTGAAAACCCGAAAGGGCGCAACTTCGTTAAAAAACCCTTATGGAGTCCTCTCGACCCTGTAAGGAGAAACCACCCGCGTGAGATCCTTACGACTTACAAGGGAACAACACACTTAGGAATCCCCACGGTTCCTAAGGAGAAAATACACTTGCGAGATCCTCACGACTCGTAAGGAGAACTCTCTTATGGGACCCTCACGGCTCATAGGATTTGAAAGTCTTAAGTCATAGAGACCTAAACCTGTGCTTAAGCAAACCCCCACAAACTTCCAATATTGCCCTACAAGTGGCTCAATACTGACCCTTGTATACAATCCACGGGCGCGAATAAACATTTCCCCTAGCCAAATTTCATCCGTAATTGGGAATACGTTTGCATGGTGAACAACCCTTACAAATCCCCTCGATTTATGAGGAGAAAACCCTCCTGTAGGATCCTTACGACTTACAGAGGAACGAAACACTTAGGAACCCTTACGATTCCTAAGGAGAAAATACACCTACAAGATCCCCACGACTTGCAGGGAGAAAAAACCTTCACGAGACCCTTACGGCTCATGAAGTCAAAAGCCTTAGCCGACAGGACCCTAACCCTGGTCGCTAAGCTTCCTTTGTTCGACAGCGACAGAGGCAAATGATGATTCGCTCCTGGTAATATCCCAGTTGTAGCGGTGCTGATGCCGAAATCGGTGTCCAATTTCGGGTTTACAGCGAAAAACCAGTAGGCCGCTCATGCATACGAAATAGCCGAAATGATGGGGCGACGTGCAATAAAAAGCAGCAAGTAAAAATGTATGCGTTCTAAATAGCCGAAATGATTGGGCAACTCGCAATAAAAAGCAGCGAGTAAAAATAAAATAAATAGCCGAAATGATGGGGCACCGCGAAAAATGGCCGAAATGCTGGGGCAATCGCGACCTTCGTGATATAAAAGCTGAAATGATAGAGCATCGCGGAAATAGAATAAAATAAAAAGAAGAAATGATAAAACTTTGGCCCTACAGTTAAAGATCACATCGATCCCTGTATACAATCCAAGGGCGTAAACAAAGAAGGAACCATACTTCCCCAGCGGATTCCGTCAAACGACGAAGCCAAACCTCAACGGTTCATTTCAACCGAAGAAGCCAATGACTTCAACAAAAGCTTCTCAACTCACGGATACAAACACTCCTTGACGAGAGCCTTCTGATCCGCGTCGACTTGCAGAGCCACCAGCGCCTCCGTGGGAACCATCGACTCGTTTCAAACCCCAAGGACACAAATAATCCTTAGCGCTTGGGAAACAAATAATCCCAGCAAACTCCTCGACTCACGGATACAAACACTCCTTGACGAGAGCCTTCTGATCCACGTCGACCCGCAGAGCCACCAGTGCCTCCGTAGGAACCCTCGACTCATTTCAAACCCCAAGGACACAAATAATCCTTGGCGCTTGGGAAACAAATAATCCCAGCAAAATCCTCGACTCACGGATACAAACACTCCTTGACGAGAGCCTTCTGATCCGCGTCGACTTACAGAGCCACCAGCGCCTCCGTGGGAACCATCGACTCGTTTCAAACCCCAAGGACACAAATAATCCTTGGCGCTTGGGAAACAAATAATCCCAGCAAAATCCTCGACTCACGGATACAAACACTCCTTGACGAGAGCCTTCTGATCCGCGTCGACTTACAGAGCCACCAGCGCCTCCGTGGGAACCATCGACTCGTTTCAAACCCCAAGGACACAAATAATCCTTGGCGCTTGGGAAACAAATAATCCCTCGCAAAACTTCTCAACTCACGGATACAAACACTCCTTGACGAGAGCCTTCTGATCCGCGTCGACTCGCAGAGCCACCAGCGCCTCCGTGAGAGCCATCGACTCGTTTCAAACCCCAAGGACACAAATAATCCTTGGCGCTTGGGAAACAAATAATCCCTCGCAAAACTTCTCAACTCACGGATACAAACACTCCGTGACGAGAGCTTCTTTGACTCACATCTCGGGCAGTAAGGTTTCAAAAACTTGCTTCCTGAACAATGGGACCCTGCAAGTCAATCCTAAATGGTCTCTTGCATACTATTCACGGGTCTCACTCTCTGAAGTCGATTCTCGACAAAGAGGGAAACAACCGCTTACGAGCCCTCTCGACTCGTAAGAGGGCAATGGGATCCTGCAAGTCAATCCTAGATGGTCTCTTGCATACTATTCACGGGTCTCACTCTCTGAAGTCGATTCTCGACAAAGAGGGAAACAACCGCTTGCGAGCCCTCTCGACTCGTAAGAGGGAGAAATTCTCTTATAGGATCCTTACGACTTATGAGAGAAAACCACACTTAGGAATCCTCACGGTTCCTAAGGAGAAAATCCACTTACGAGATCCTCTCGATCCGTAGGGAGAAAAGTCTCTATGAGACCCTCACGGCTCATAGAATTGAAAAGTCTTAGGCAGCAGATCTGAACCTGCGGCCTAAGCCATCGCTATATCTCGAAGAAACCAAAATGCTTACTCTATTACCTGTCAATCGTGTTTATCAAGGCAGCATGCTGATAATAAGAGAAGGGAGAAAGCAAAGAAATGATACGAGACATTAAAAAAAAATGTGTGTATCTTTATTTATTAATTCAATCAAGTACACGACGAATCGTACAAAAGAATAAAGAATGTATACATCTTATTCAAAAAAGATAATTACAAGTATATTGATACAAAGGCAGCTACTGGGAAGGGAGCGTCTTGCACAGATGTAGCAATCGCTCGCATATGTCCTTCCACGTCTTCTCTTGCTCGGCTACCACCGTCAACTCTGCCTCCACTTGGGCTCGTTGCTGCAAGACCGATGCAAGCTGCTCCCTCACGACTTGATAAGCAGCCTCCCGACTTGGGATATTACGCTCAGCCACGTCAAGCTTCCGCTTTAAGTTTAGCCCGTGGGAGATGCGCTCCAAGAGACCCTCAAAGATAGTCTTCACTTGGGCAGCATTTGCCTCAACCTCAGCGCGCAGATGGGCCGTTTCGTTCGAGGTCTTTTGGCATTCCCTTAGTCTTTGAGCCGCTTCTTGCTCCAAGTGGCGGGAGTGCGAAGTGCTTTGCTCGAGCCAAGTTGTGCGTTGGGTGCTCAGGGCTAAAACTTCGGGAGAAGGTCGCGTCAACTCCAGCCGGTATAGACAGGCCTCGATCTCCCTGCAGTGATTAACCCAAGATTCAACGACGCCTTCGTTGTGAAAAGTTACGAGCGCCGCTAACATTGGGTTAACATCCACAGCGAAATCTACAGCAGAAGGGAGAGCATCCATGCTGAGCTCTTCGATATACCCGCTCAGCATGCCTAGACTCATCACAGCACCCTTTGAAGACGGGCGCCTCAAGAAAGGGCCTGCCGGTACAAGGACGCGCGACTCAAAGGGGACCGGAGCCGGAACAATAGCTGCAAAACAAAACAGGGTTAAACGGTGGTTCAAGAGATATTTAAGGGTTAAAAAGGAGGGGTGTTTGCTATACCAGCAGCAACGGACGGCAGAGCCGGGAGGGCCGGTAGCGCGGCAAGTCTGGCATCCCCTCCTTCGATTTGTGACACTGCAATAAAGAAAGGGAAAAGTCAAAAATCATTCAATTACTAGGAAAAGGGGATGAACGAAGATATTATATTGAACGTACACTCACCATCGCCACTAGAGGGAGAAGTAAGCTCGGATGGTAAAGAGAAGTGTGGGAGCAACACTTGATATAAATGATCAAAGAGCACTCCTGAAAAGACGCGGTGGTATGGCATTAGTCCATGAACTATACGTTTAAAAGATTAACTTGTGAGTCGCAGGCCCATACCTTCCAACATCCGCGACGGCATGAGAGAAGACGGGGAAGTGACCACCGCCAAAGCAGTAGTTGACGGTGCTCCCTCAAGCAATGGAGCGTCGGCACTGGCCGCACCTGCAAAGACAAGCTTGTTAGAAGAGATTGCAAGATATATATAAAAAAAGGGGGGAAACGATAGTAACCCGAAACTTACCCGATGAACTGCCAGCCGAGACGGAGGCAATTCCTTCCTCCACGGACATCAGGCCACCACCCGTAGCCTCGTCACCTGACTCGATGGGAGCCGTTGTTGTGCTCGCAATCCCGGGAGACGGCAAGGAACCATACGCGGGGAGGGCTATGATTGGAGTGTTGCCAGATTCCAGAGAAGGAGCGGATGGCTCGTCCTCAGGAATCGTGGCCACCTCACCCACTACTCCTTCGGGTCCTACGGTCACAGTTATCTCATCCATCGGCACCGTGACATCTCCAGCCTCAAGCGCCTCGATTTCTACTGCCTCCGGCTCGACAATCATCTCATATGCCGCCATTTCAGATGCGGCATCGATGACCTTCTCGGCAGCGAATTCTTCAACTTCTGTTTCAGGCGCCGTGGCCCCGATGACGTTGCTCACTGTCAGCTCAGGCTCGGCAGGCGCCGCTTCCTCCGCTCCCCGGGGTTCGACGGTCTCCGCCTCCCCCTCAGTCGGACTTGGCCCTGCAAAGAGGAGTGCGTATGAGTCAACGATTTGATAATTCTTACAACAAAGTTCTGAAAGAAAGGTTACCTGAAGAGGATTTATCGTTTGCATCCCGGACCGTGCGCGCCACCTGCCTATGAGCAGTAGATAGGACGGCAGGGGCCTCTTCAGAAGAAGTGTCGGCACGAGGAATAGTGCTAGGGCCCGCTCCCGCGGCCAGAGCAGCTCTGCGCGCCTTTGCTTCGCGTCTTAACCGCTTCCGCTCCTCTCGAGCCGCTGAGACAGAGGCCACCAGAGCCTCCTTAAGTGAGGCTTCTTCGCCCGTATATAGGGATGCCTCTAGATTCTTCAAGGCATCCCTCGTCGCTCTATCAAGCTGAGGCTCTTGTGGCAACTGTAGCGAAGCCGGGACTTCGATGACGGGCTTGGGAAGGATCCTCGCGTCGACTAATACAACCCCTGCAAAGAAACAAAAGAAGGTCAGGTTGACTATCATAAAAAGACAACAAACTTTCCTTATAGAAGAGAAAGCGATAAAACATACCAACGCTTGCTAGGGTGCGCTTCTCCTCCTCCTCTTGGAAGGTTTTCAGGGAGGCAGCGATAGCCTCTTCAGTAGAAGCACCTGTTAAAAATGGAGCAAATGTCAGTTAAATACAATGATACAAAGTGCAATGAAATAATAAATAACGCGTCTGATGATTACCGGACTCAGCGAGTTTGCTCAACATCGCTTCAAGCCTCGCCGATCGCTCCGAAGCTGCA
Source organism: Agapanthus africanus (assembly GCA_030015575.1). Taxonomy (NCBI): domain Eukaryota; kingdom Viridiplantae; phylum Streptophyta; class Magnoliopsida; order Asparagales; family Amaryllidaceae; genus Agapanthus; species Agapanthus africanus. The sequence continues at coordinate 110,106,479 of JASDDO010000014.1, forward strand.
ATGGCGGCAGCTAGATTGGTGTCCTCAGGGTCCACCACAAAACCCTCATTGCTACCGTACTCGCATATGGCCCCGGCAGGATGAGCCGCGGGCTCTAAGTTAAGGATTGCGTCGAGGGATAAGGTGGACTTCTTCTTCTTCTGTCCGCCAGCTTTGGATCCACTCGGAACAGCTTTGCGCTTGCCAGTTTTGGCAGTCACTTTCGGGCGGCGAGTCCCGATGTCCGCTCCTGCACCCGACTCCGGCGATGCCGCTTTAACCGTCTTTGTCGGAGCACGGGGCGCCGTTGGTGCATCCACCGTAGTAGACAGTGGCAATCCACGCGGAGGGGCCAACACGCGTGGTCGATCAGCTCCGGCATCTTTCGTCGGAGGGATAACCCGAACCCTGGGCTGCAAGGGAGCCTTGCGATCGCCGCCAGGAGGCGCAGCCCTACGATCGACCAGTAGGCGTTTCTCCATCAAGATGATTGGGCCCATCGCGTGCGCGTACCAGGCCACATATGAATTGAGTATCTTAGGGGTACAGCTGGGCTCACTGATAAAAAAGTAGGAGCCTGTATTGAGCTGGATGAAGTGATGCATCGCATTCCGTACCCCCTCTGGGCCGACTGCAGGTGTTCCCAAGAAGGTTTCCAACGGGATCCCTTGGTTGTAACTCGATTGCCGGGCAAATCGATACGGGTTATACCTCATAAAGAGGGCCGTTTCATTTTGCCTAAATACCAAGTAGCCCGGCCGAATGGAGTAAAGGTGGAGGATTTCCCGAGCCTTCAACACAGAAACACCGCCCTTAAAGTCATCACGCAGCGGCACTACCGACTTAGTGGTCTCAGAACCCATGGTGATGACCTTGTCCACAAAAGAGGTCTTCGCTCCGACTAGATGCGAACGCAGAAGCAATCCCCTAGACTCCCGCGGAGGTGCAAACACAATGGAAGCCCCGACCAATCGCATGATTCTTGGAAGTTTGAATCTCTCAAAGAACGGAGGAGTTTTATGGGCACCAAACACTCCTCGAACATGCAGCTCCATCCAAGAAGTGAAGTAGTGCATTGGGAAGTTAGCAGGCTGTACCCCAGGCTCATTAGCGTCCGCCGCTACGCTAAGTCCATGGTAGAGATAAGCCAACCCGGCGATCCCTACTGATAACTGCAAACCGGCCACCATTCGATGCGCCGGGTAGAAGACAGAGGACCGCATAAGGCGTGGGTGCATGGGAAGCGCGAAGCTGCATAGCCACAGACCCAAGAACCCTATGAAAAAGGTCTCCTCATCCATGCCAGGAACGGCGATCTCTGAGAAAGGGACGCTAGCAGTGCCGGGGAGGTAAAAACCCCGCTGATCAATTTCCGATGAAGGTCGGCGGTCCAGGCCGAAACCAAAGGGGTCAGTAAGCTGGGCGAATTTCTCACCCTGCTCTAATAAAAACTCCGGGCGAATAAAACGAGCAATGAAGTCCGCGAAACTAACGCCTCGGTCGCCCAATTCCAAATGGAGCTCCTCGTAAATCTCCAATACCTTCACCAGGCCCGGATGCTGATGCTGAATGGCATTTTCCGGAGTTAAGTCGAATACCATCTGCTTGGTGGCAAAGACGTACTCGTCAGGAGGAAGCAGCTCTTCGTAGTGCTCCCCCCTCGCCGGTAAACCTGAAAGCTCAACAAATTCCTCTAGAGAAATGGAGACTTCCCTATCCGCTGTCAGGAAAGTATGTGTGGGGATATTCCATTGTTCAATGAAGGCCTTTATCCACCACGTTGGAGGAGTGGGATACTCGAAAAGCGAGACGTAGACGGCGGAGTATAAACCAATCTTCGTCAGGTGAGCTCTTTTCGCCGCTAAAATGTACCGGGCCCATGGCAGGTATCCAGCAAGCGGTCGCGGATTCAATCCAATGTTGTAAGCCTGTCCCCAAGGGCGTGCTTCACCCTGACAGATTCGCCTTCCCAAGATATCTATGGCCGGCGGCGGCTGCACCGGAATAGCACCGATTGCAGGCTGGAGGAGGTCGTCAGAATTCCAATTTTTAACCTCCACGGCATACTCCACCGGGGGTTTGTCCGCATAGGGGATCGTAACTATAGGTTCGGAGGGCGAGGTGGAACTAAAACTGCGACGACCCTGGATAATTTGGCTATACCACCTTCCCCACAGATGAAGCTTTTTGCATTCAGGATCGTGATCTTTAATAAGAGCAAACGCCACCCGATCCACTGGCGCATGGGGGAACCCTCCTTCCGAGCGAACGAAGGGAAAAGACAAGTCGTCAGACATCTTTTCTGTATAAAAATATATATATCATTAGTGGCCTGACGCTTAACATTTAAAAAAAATATATAATAAAAAAAATAATAGTAATAAATAAAAATCTTGCTCCACACTGTGATGCAGTGGGTAGGGGACCAAAGGGGGACCCACAAAATCAAGATGACGGCGCATCATTTGATAAGACAATCCCACCATTGGATGAGACTGTCAGTCAACAAAAAGACCCCCAAGAGAATATCCTCATTGGGGGAATCCCTAGAGACAAGGAGAAAATCTCCTCCTTTTAGAGCAAAGCCCTGCCACAGAGTGACATTTGTCAAACTCCTGTCTCAAAGGAATAAAACTTCTTAAAAAAGAGCCTAGCTCTGTAGTAGTAATAAAAAATTTATAACTCGTAAGAATTAAAATTTTGGGATCTTAAAGATCCATGGAAACTTTTAAAAAAGTTTTCTAGTTGATCTATGAGCAAGGCTCTGTTCATGGGTTAAAACCCAGGAACAAAGTCTCTGTAAATTTTTGAGAGCAAGGCTCTGTGGATGAAACCCCAAAGGGGTTTCCTTTAGATCAAAGATCTATAAGAGCAAGGCTCTGTTAATTAAATTTAATTTAAATTAATTTAATTTTACCTAGAATGGTTCTAAGATTAGAACTTGGAAGTTCTTAGGGAAATCACAAGAGCAAGGCTCTGGAAGTTCTCAAGCAAGAGCAAGGCTCTGAAATTCAAATTCTTGAAAATGGTAAAGAATTACCAAGGACCAAGGATCCTATTTATAGGCGCCTGCGCCTGTTCACTTGACCCTTCGATCCGACGGTCAGGATCTTGCCACCGCTGCACTCACGCGCGCGCCACGTGAGCGCAACGGTGGGGGGGCATCTGTTTCCCCCAATAAGAGCAAGGCTCTACTTGAATTTTGAAAATTCAAATTTCGAAGCAACGCTTCGGTTCTCGTGCGCAGCGCGCAATTTGCCACATGGCGGAAGTTGATTCGGCAGCGTAACGCCCAAGGCAGTGCGTCTAATCAGAGCAAGGCTCTTTAAAAAACATAAGTAAGACTTAACTGCGCAAGCGCACGGATGCGCGACACGTGTCTGCGCAGTTGCGCAATCGCAACTGCGCAAGCGCACGACAGCGCGACACGTGTCACGCGCTGGTGAGTTGCGCAGCAACAGAATGAAAATTTGATGAAATCTTTTCTGTTCTTTCCAAAACCAGAAGATTTTCTTCTGCCTTTGGATCAAAGATCCAATGGTGGGAAAATTCCCAAAATCATTCAGGAAAGATTTTGTTAACAAATCCAACAAATTTGTGAGCACTATAAATAAGACCCCAGGCCTCATTCAAAAGGCATCATCAATCAAAAAGGAAGAATCAACTTCTGGCATAAAAAAAAGAGAAAGAACTCTGGAAGATTAATCAAGAACAAAAAAAAGAGAAAAAGGTAAAAACTTCTTTTGGAAGAAGAGAAAAATCTCTGAAGAACAAAAGATAAAAAAAAATGAAGGAATAATAAATAGTGCCTTGCACTTGATATGAACCCTTGGTTCTGTAAAATCAGGGAAAACAAGAAGAACTTGTTTTCCTTTGATCCAAATTTAGATCAAAAGTGCTATGCACTTTTGTTCTTAAATCTGGAAAATTCTTGAGTTTCTGCATAAATGCAACTCACTATTTAAAAGGGCCTGGCCCAAATCAAATGGCAGAATAATAAAGGGGCAGAGCCCTGTTCTATATAAATGCAATTCATTATTTAAAAGGACCTGGCCCAAATCAAATTGCAAAAGGGCAAAGCCCTGTTTTGGAAAATTCTTGAGTTTCTGCAACTCATTATTTAAAAGGGCCTGGCCCAAATCATATTGCAAAACAATAAAGGAGCAGAGCTCTGTTCGGATAGATTCCGTTAGTCAGGCAGAGCCTAAAATAAATAAAAAAATTGGACTTAACCCAATCCTGGCTGTAAGTCCTTAAATTAAATTGATTGAGCAAAATGGCTCTCCCAAACCAATTCACGACCGGTTCGAGGGTACATCTCCGAACTCCTTTGATATCTCTCGTTGTAATTCCTCAACGACGTCAAAGAGGTGACGGGTCCCAACGACCACACATTAATATCGGACCGAAACGTCCCTAAACTAAAATCGGACCGAAACGTCCCTAAACTAATATCGGACCACCACGTCCCTAAACTGGCGATGGACCACTACGTCCCTAAACTGGAATATGGACCACTACGTCCTTAAACTAGCAACGGACCGAAACGTCCCTAAACTAATAATGGACCACCACGTCCCTAAAACTGGCAATGGACCGCCACGTCCTTAAACTGGCACAATAGAGCCCAAATGCTCTCTTGTCGGATCTAAACGGTCCCGTTTAAGTTGACCTTAGCCCCAGCTACGGCTAATGTGTCCTTAGATCTTTAAATAAACAATAAAACCCCAAATCAACTTTGGTTCAAGGGTACATCTCTGAACTCCTCAGACGCCTGTCGTTGTAATCCATCAACGACGTCAGAGAGGTGACGAGTCCCGACGGCCAGATAATTAAATCAATCACTATGTTAAGTTGATCTTAGTCTAGAACATGACTAATGTATCCTTAACGAAGGTTTAAGTTGATCTTAGCCGCAATGCGACTAATGCATCCTTAAACTAAAAACACCAAACCCAAATCTAAGTAAATACGGATTTGGACTAATCCACGTCCTACGGGCGACGGCATTACTCAGTCTCCGTATACAATCCACGGGCAACCGCAAACAAAACAAACACACACGACACGAAGTGAAATTCTGGAGAAGAAGAAAGTTGTTACCGCGATGCGGTAGCGTAATTAACTGCAGGGGCTTGCGCCTGCAGGGAAGAGCGTCCCCACAATCAAAAACCCCTCACCCTGAGGGGGAATCTGACGAAGTCTGCTACATCGGCCGCATCCGTCTAAACCTCCGATACACGGGGCCATAAATCAACTTGGCATCTTCGGAGAGATAGACGGATAAAACCAAATAGCATCTGCCCCGAACCTCAGGCACAGACCTAACGTCCAGGCCGCCGTTCGGAGGGGAACAGGGTCTTCAACTGTCTCGATGCGTACGCTATAACCTTCCCATGCTGCATCAAAACACATCCCAATCCTTTCCCAGATGTGTCGCTGTGAATCACCAATCCTCCGGAACTATCGGGCACGGTCAGAATAGGAGCGGTTATCAATTTCTGCTTCAATGCCTCAAAAGCTGATGCACACCCATCCGTCCATACGAAAGGTACCTCCTTGCACGTAAGCTTAGTCAATGGTTCTGCCAGACGAGCAAAGTTCTCCACAAACCGCCTGTAATACCCGACTAGTCCAAGAAAGCTTCTTATCTCTGCAACATTCTTCGGAATCGGCCAATCTCGAACTGTTGCAATCTTTTCGGGATCAACAGCGATTCCGTCGCCAGACACGACATGCCCCAAAAACTTTACTTCTTTCAGCCAAAACTCGCACTTGCTCATCTTTACATATAATTTTTCTTGTCTCAACGTCTGTAGTGCGATCTTCAAATGTTCTGCATGCTTTTCAATACTCTTCGAGTAAACCAGAATATCATCAATGAACACCACAATAAACTGGTCCAAGAATGGTGAAAAGATTCGGTTCATCAAGTCCATGAATATCGCCGGTGCATTCGTTACTCCGAAGGGCATCACTAAGCACCCGTAATGTCCATACCGAGTTCGGAACGCCGTCTTGCAAATATCTTCTGTTTTCACTCGGACCTGATCATATCCGGATCGCAAATCCAGCTTCGAGAATACCCTCGCGCCACTAAGCTGCTCAAATAATTTGCCAATGCGAGGGATCAGGTACTTGTTCTTAATAGTCACCCGGTTTAATTCTCGATAATCGATGCACATTCTCCTTGTGCCATCTTTCTTCTTGACTAGAAGAACTGGAGCTCCTCAAGGCGAGTTACTACTTCGAATCCAACCCTTCTCAAGTAATTCAGTAACCTGCTTCTTAACTTCTTCCAACTCCACTGGTGCCATTGGATGGTATGCTTTAGAGACTGGCGCTGCACCAGGAATAAGATCAATCGCGAACTCTACATCTCGCTTCAGCGGTAAACCTGATATGTCTTCAAACACGTTCATAAAATCTCGAACAACCGCTGGCTTTTCATCTTGAGCAACCTCCATCGACGAAAGAACATTAGCTGTCGGCCTAGCCCTAAACTCGACTGGCCCGACAGGATTGCTTCCCCCAGTAAAGACAAACTCTGGATGTCTGGGAATCTGGAAAATTACTTTCTTTGCCCTACAATCAATGTTAGCATGGAAAGTACCGAGAAAATCCATTCCCAAGACGACTTCATAGCTGCCTGTGTCAATTACCAAGAAATCTGCAAAAAGCTCCCGTCCGCAAACAACAACTGCACACTCCTTAGACTCTCTACTGGATATGATTTTCCCATTCCCAGTGTGTATGTCCCAAAAACTAGACAGGGTCGTGCAAGTGATCGAGTGTGTAGCAATGAACTTGGACGACATAAAGGGATGCACCAGAATCAAATAACGCTAATGCGGGAAAACCATGAACAAGTAGAATACCTGAAACAACTTCTCCTGAAGCGTTAGCTTCCTCAGCCGTCAGGGTAAAAGCTCGAGCCTGATTGGGTCCTTGAGTCAGCTGCTTCTGTCCCGGAAACGGTTTCTGCGGCGGCTTCTGAAGATCATCCTTTGTGCGAAGCTTCGACGGACAAGAGTTAATAGTATGATTCGCCGATCCACAAACCAAACAAAAGCCCTTGCCTCCTTCGACAGTCTCTTTGCACATGTCCGGGTAAGTGGCAGTAGTTACAAATCACGCTCTTTCTCTAATCAAGGACAGCAGGCCTCTTCATAGGTGTTACGCCACGACGGTTCACTGGAATACCTCTGTGTACACGTGCTCGGTTCGGTGCAAAATCCGGCTTCTGTACTGTAATTGCGGTCTGCTGTGAACTCCCAGTCCTCCTAGATAAACTCTACTGTTCTCGGGCCACCGTAAGTACCTGTGAGAAAGTGGTCAAACCCAGGGAGACAATCTGCCTCTGGATGTCCACATCCAAACTGCGCATAAACCTCCTTACCCTATCAGCATCGTTGGCAACTAAAGGTCCAGCGAACCTACTGAGCCGCGTCCACTCAGCTGCATATACATCTACAGGTGCACCATTCTGCCTTAGACTGATGAACTTCTCTTCCATTTCCTCCCGTGCAGTCCGCGGGAAGAACTTCTCCAGGAAACTCTTTGAAAAATCCGCCCACTTAATCGGCTTGGGCATGCGGGTCTCTTCCACAAGCCACCATTCACGGGCGTAATCCACCAACTGGATGCGTACCACATCCACTCTCTTATCTTCGGGGATTTGTGCCGCAATGAGTAAATTCTCCGTGTCAACCAGCCACTACTCCGCTGGCAAGGGCTCCTCCAAACCAGTAAAGACAGACGGACCCAGTCTTCTGAAATCCGCTACGGTTCCCACACGATCCACTGGTCAGCCCGCAACATTGTTCACGGACTGCTGAACGGTCCGTAAACCTTCCTGTAAGGAGTCAACTTGCTGCTGGTTCAGCTCGGTCTGCCGTCTTTGGTTCTCCAACATCCTACGTATTACCCCAAGTATAGCGGCTTCGTCAACACGCCTTTGGTACGTCTTCAGGTTCTTGTCTGCTATATTCCTGAAATCAAAACACCCAAGGATTAGCATGATAACAGATTCAAAATGTAGATCAAGGTTAGAACTCCGAGTTACTTAAATAGAGTACCGCATTGTAACTATGCCGCGGTATCATAGCTATAATTACATAACTCCACCCAAGTCGCCTAAGTTCTAGAGATAACAAGGAACCAGGTTTCGAGTCGATATGCAAAGGAGGTTTGCATTATCGTAAAAGCATAATCAGGAGGAGGTTAGATTCAAGAATGGTAAGACGGTAAGATGGCAGGACATGTTTCTTAATCACGAGTATTCTGATTCATGTATTGGGTCCAATACCCAACTGCAAAAGAATCAAACCCGATTAACCTATGTCTCTGATACCAAAAGAACCATGTCATGCCCCGCTTCACAGAGTACGCTAAGGTAAGCACGTGACATAGACAACCATGCTACCTGTGGATAGGAATTATCCTTCTACAGTCACATTACGGCTGTAGAGATATCAAGAACAATAATAAAACTATCTAGCACATGTCCATAAGCCAAAATAAAATGAGTCAAGAATAAATAATGTGGAACCAAAAGATCCAATACAAGAATAACTGGAATGTATGTCCCATAATGCGGGCTCACATCAGGAATAAAGTACTGAAAAGTAAAAGAACTAACTACTAAGAGTCCTCACTGCTCAGCCTGCTGACTGAAATACTCATGCTCGCATTGCAGCAAAGGTACGGAATCTGGGCCATGCAAAACCCAGACGTCAGCGCGTCATAATCTCAAGCAATAATATATAAACAGGGTAGCAAAACATGCAAATATAATCATAAATGGTAAAGCCGGTGTAACAGCAATATAAATCAGGGCAGTGAAATGTAGTGTGCAGTGAGTAATCTAAAACTGGTCTAATGTGTTAACTGCTCTCAAGTATTTGAAATCAATTTGATGAATTATCGATGTAACTCAATAGTATCCCGTACGTACCCAGGATCACGGTGAAGATTCTCGGGCTGAAACCGAGACATGCCGCTAGGCACTAAAGGAAAAGGGTAATGATGAATGATGTCTGCAGCAGCATCCCAAGGCTGGCCTAGCCTCTAAAAAAGTAGTGGATAACGATGGATGATGTCAGCAGCATCATCCCAAGGCTGGCCTAGCCTCTAAAACTGATCGGTAAAGATAGCGAACTGTCGAGTTACAAGTCCGGTTTCATCATTGATTTCCCCATACCCCCAAGTTATATGTGTTCAAGTCATGTATTAAGTAATCTAGAGCTAGTGCCAACACAGGATCAGGCAGGTACAGGTTTGTCTGGATAGACAACAGGAACGGTCCGTAAGGACGACAGGTCAGGTTTGTTGGCATTAGACACAAGATCGGGTAACAGATAAGCCATGGTACATCAGATCAAGTCAAGTAATGTATATAGGTGTCATGTCATGTCAAGAGTCGCACGGTACCATGTCGTGTCAAGTAATAGGTGTAATGATTAATGTGAAAAAGTGTGTAGTAGTTAACCGCAATCAATAACGGTATCGCGTGTAGCTAGACCGAGATGAGTACGGGTCGTCCTCAGGAAAACGTTAAATCTTTTACTCTTACTTTAGATGTGTTGAAAAAGAGAGGAGGGATAAAGAATTTTGTGGAAAGGTTTCTAGATCTACGTTTAAGCAAGAATGCAAAGTATATAGATCTAGATTATTTTAGAGATGTAGTTAATATAATAATAGGGCTTGTAGGGTTCGTTAGAATTTAGTAGTTATGGACGATTAATTAAAAGTTACCCTTTTTATCCTTTAATAGATTTAAAACTAGAACGACGGTGATGCGTGTAGATTAGGGTTTCTGGAGGGAAAAGGAATCCCACTCTTAACCATTATCTCGACACGGAACTCCGTTCATATCTAGCCTTTACCAAAACAATCATTAATCTAATCTCTAATCGCGGTCGGAACTAACAAAGAATTGTTAGCGTGCCTGATTAGGATGTTAATAATTCTTTTGATAAAGTTCATAAACTTTATAGGACTTAAAAAGGGTTTAGTTATTCTCATCATCCATTAGCTTACCCTAATCCTACGAACCCTAACAAGCGGAGAATTACTCGCGCATGTTGGGAGAAAAAGAGATGGAAAGAAATTGTATAATTAAACTACGAAGAAATAGAATAAGAAGAAGAAAGATACCTTTATTAATCAACAATATTCATTACACTTGAATCCTTAGAAAATGATTACAATTTCTAGTTGCTTCTCGATCTCTTCTAAGGAGGTAGATGAACAGTTGATGATCAGCCTGGATGCATGAGCCGTCTGGGACTTCGTGATCTCGTCGGCTTGATCCTTTTTCCAAGAGGCTCTCGGTGCCTTTTTATAGTCTAAAGCCACAATCTTTTGCTTGAAAACTTGGTAAAATATAGCATAGATTCATCGTCCAAAATTTAGGCAAGTGATCCCTCTATCTTGCCGCGGATCCGCGGCCCAAGGGGAGGTAAGGCCGCGGATCCGCGGCCGTTTAATCTCCTCCCTTCATCAAAACTTTGGGGCTCTGTCCTTATGACATTTGGCGATCCTTGGAACCTTTGTATCATGGAAATCTTCTCGTGGTTGCTGCCAGACTTGGTCTCTAAGTTTTGATTCTTAATTAGGCAAGTCTTCTTCAACAAATTGATCTCCTTGATTCTAGTCTTTGAAAAATTCTGCACACTTGGAAAATTTCTGCACAACAATCTCAAATAATATTTAGTAGACTTAGTTCTACTAGGATTGGGTCAATGAATTTATTTGCATACATTTTCCTACCAAATACTAATTATAATATATTAACACATGGAAAATAGTATTTTTACACATAAACCCTCATATGTATGATATATTATAATAAAGTCCTTTTTTAATATGAAAATGGTAGGAAAAATGTAATACAAATGTGCAGTTTTATTAACTGAACAAATACCCCCAAACTTATCTTTGATCATCCCGAGCAAACTAGTTTATTCAATAGGAGAACAAGAAAGGAGAAAACTAAGCACATTTTCGTAGGCAAACACGATTGCACTGAGCACGTGCAACAAACCGTTAAACCTCTAGGTGTTCCTAGTAGGAGGAGTGCTGTCTCCTGAGGGTTTTCAGCGGATTACACCCACAAAATCCTATAATAAAAGAGAGATGGCGAAATTTACATATAAAGATAAGAACCATAAAAGAAAGACTTTGAAAATAAGAGTTTCCAACTACACTAGCTTTTCAGTTATCATGAGCCCTATCTTAATAGTCATGAAAAGATGTTAGAAATCACATCATCCCTCAATAAAATATCGTCTTTATTCTTCATTCCTACCTTTCGTCCAAACATTGATCATATACCCCTACGTGTGTGTATAGAACATTCCTACACTCGGAGAATTCAATTCAAGCTATCATACTCTTGTCCATCTACCTTAGTACCATTTAACTTGATGAATACTTAGGGTTGTTCACACCTTTTCATGCGACCGTTAATACTTCTTGAGGTACTAACCGACCGATTACTCATGTGCTTGCTGATTAGGTGATAATATTTTCCTCGTTTTGCACCACCTAAGGCTTAGCAGTGACTCCCAGACCAGTTGGCCTTAGGGCACTAGGTGAAGAGGCACCATCGCTATATTTTTTTTATTGCTGCCTTGGCGATAACAAAACCAGTGTTCATTTTTTTCTTTTCACCATTTTTATATTTTCTTCATTTTTTTTTTCATTTCCTTCATACTTTGGCTTTTAGACAAGAGCATTTCAAAGTATCCTCTACTATCCCGAGTTTCAAGACGTGTGTAAGTGCATATAGTAGGGTATCAACATTCAAATATTTAGCTTCTAGAATAGAAACTATTTTTCAAACTTATTTTTATCCTCAGATTAGTGACTTCCTTTATCTTACTAACCCTTGGGACAACGGCTCATAACTACTTATTACCAGTTCGTTTAAGAAAACTTCTAATTTTCTTGGTTTTCTTAAACTATTCCTATCTTTTGGATGTAATTTTTCACTTTTTACTCTTTTGTTATAAAAGAAAATTTTTAAAATTTTTGAAATTGTTGTGCTTATGCAAAATATGATGCAAATTGATGTGTAAATAAGCACAAACCTCCTCCAAATCTGTTTACAGCAGTGTCCTCACTAATGTCATCCGTTAAGCTCAAAAACCTGTAAACTTGGGAGGAAATTATTAATGGGGCCAAGAATATATGAAAGTGAAAATTCTCCCCCAAACTTATTTTTTTTTTTGGCTCACAATTTTGTAAAAAATCATTTTCTTTCAAGAGCCAAAATATACCACCCCCCCAAACTTGAGTTAAACAATTTTAATCTTTTAAAATCACACGAGGGGGTCAAGGTTAGTGGTCAATGCCAAGCTTTGCAAAGACCGAAGGTCAACACCAACCATTCAAAAAATTTATCGATGAAGCACCGAGGTTGGTGGAAGAACATGTCACCTTTCGACGTGAAGAAGTGGGGAGGTGATAACAGGTGTAATGGAAAAGGATTGCGTCTCAATTTGGAGAGACAACATAGTGATAGTAATGATGGATTACTCGCATTATCATGATTATCCAAAAGAAGGGGTGGAGGTCCAATTTCTTCATCTTGGAGTTGATTCATCTCAACACCCTTGTCTTGTAAAAATGCGAGTTCATCAGCGAAAATTTCCTCAAAGCTTTCATCGATACCCCGAAAAATAATGTCATCAGAAAAAATGGGGTGATCGTCAGACTCTATAAAAAGTTTCTTATCAGCGTTAGATGTTGACCCGGACAACTCGGTGGAAGAGTCCGTGTCAAGCAACAACATATGAAAAGAGTCAGAATTATGAGGTTGATCAAATTCGCTGCTGTCGACATCCATTAATTCGACAGAACACACATGAGCATAGGGTTCGGAGGGTTCACTTCCCAACTTGTAAATGTTAAGCTCAATTGACTTCTTTCCAAAGGATAGGGTCATAGAGCCGTTTCTACAATTGATTACTGCGTTGGAAGTGGCCAAAAAGGGCCGACCGAGTATCACCAGAATTTGATTGTATGGGTTTGCTACAGGTTGTGTATCTAAAACAATAAAGTCTACGGGAAATATGAATTCCCCGACTTTAATTAACACATCCTCTAGTTCGCCCCGAGGTTTGGTGATCAATCGGTCTGCCATCTGGAGAGTACAATAGGCTGGTTTAACTCTCCAATCCCTAATTGCTCATAAACAGAATACGGAAGCAAGTTAACACTGCACCTAGATCGAGTAGAGCACGATTGATATTTTTACCCCCAATAGAAATTGAAATTGTAGGACTTCCGGGGTCCTTTCGTTTCTTAGGTAGTTGTTGTGTAAAAGCTGTGCTTACATTACTCGCAAGGAAAACTTTTTTAGGTACTTGAACTTTTCTCTTCCTAGTGCACAAGTCCTTTAGGATTTTCGCATATGACGGAACTTGTTGAATAGCATCTAGGAGAGGAATGTTTATGTTAACTTGCTTAAAAATTTCCACAATCTTCTCCATTTGTGGACTTGGTCTGTTGCCCCTTAACCTGTTTGGATAAGGTGCTTTATCAATAAGGGTTTGGTCCAACATTGGAGAGGATTGTGGGGACGGATTCGATCCCAAAACTGGAGTGGGAATCGACTTAGATAGATTTGGCGAAATGTTCGAGCCTTGGGGAAAACGGAGAATAGGCTCGGGTGAAGGTGGGAGACTAGACGAATTAGGGGAAGAAGAAGAAGCTGGGGTATCATTGGTGTCACTATCATCACACTGCTCACCCACTCGGTTATTCAGCACTTTTCCCGATCTCAACGTGGTAACACCACTCACATTATAACTTTGTGAGTGGCCAGGATTAGGTATGGGTTGAGATGGGAGTTTCCCTTTCTCTCTCGCACTCATTGCGGCGTTTAACTGTGCGATTTGGTTTTCTAATGATTTAATACTCTCACCATGGGAGGCGGAGTTTTTCGTTATGGTATCAATAGAAGACCTCATCTCAGCCGAAATTTTCATGGATTGTTTCATGAACATATCTAAAGTTTGTGCAAGTGAGTTGTCAGTACCGGCCACTTGTGGTGTAGAAATGTTGGCCGGATTTTGGAAATTCTGTGACTGAAAGGGGGGCTGATTCTGTGGTTGTAGTTGCTGTGGAGGAGGTCTTTGATAATTGCTTTGTCGGTTTTGATTCCAAGCAAAATTAGGATGATTCCTCCATCCTTGATTGTACGAGGAAGAATAAGGGTCGTTTCTAGGTCACTGCTGAAAAGCAGCATTAGCTTGAAAATATGCATTCATAGGACATTCTTCCGTTAAGTGTGAAGGATCCGAACAGCAACCACAGACGGTTTTGGGAAGCGTAACCTGATTTAGGGAGACTGATGAGAATCTATTCTCAATAGCGTCGAGTTTCTTCTGCATCGCTGCCATTGCGGCTTTCACTGCGATGGAAACATCGAGCTGGTGAATACCTCCTTTAGTTGAAGGTGGTCTTACGCTTTCCCACTGCAACGTGTGTTCAGCGAGGTCTTCCAGATATTTCCAAGCTTCACCGTCATCTTTAGACATGAAATTGTATTGACACATTGTTTCAAGCATCTGCTTTGTCGCTGGATTAATGCCCTCATATATAATCCGACATAAATCCCATCTTTGTATTCCGTGATGGGGGCATTGGACAAGCAGATCTTTGAAACGTTCAAAGCACTTCCAAAATGGTTCATTGGGAAGCTGGGTGAACTGGTTGATCTCGCTTCTAACACGGGCAGTCTTATGGTTTGGGTAAAACTTCTTAAAAAATGCTATGACGAATTCATCCCAATTAGTGATAGAGTGTGCGGCAGTATTATAAAGCCATTTTTCTGCCAAGTCGCACAGTGTGAATGGGAGAAGACGTAAGCGCATAGCATCTAAAGTCAATTGTAAAGTACCCATCATTGCGCATACGTTTTCGAATTTGGTGATGAAAACGTACGCGTCTTCCGACTCAAGCCTGTGAAATTTGGGCAGCAGATTGATGTAGTAGGGTTTAATTTCGAAATTATCCCCGTTAGGTGGTGGAAGAGATAGACAAGTGGGAAGAGGACCACGGATAGGATAGCATCTCTCTTGGAGAGAGATGCGCGGTGGATTCTACGCACCTACGGGCGGTGGCAGCGTGGTGTTATATTCTGATGGAGTGCCATCCATCTCGGTCGTGGTGTGTGATGGTGGGGGAAAAGAAGATGAAGAAGTACCGACTTCGGCGTCGATAGCAGGAACGCGGACAAGACGGGCACTAGGATCCCGTGTCCAGCCGAGCATGCACTAAGCGGGTTAAGTGCAAGTGGCAGCGTGTGTGTGATTTAAAATTGGCTTGTTTTGAAAAATGTGGGACTCAAGACAACTCACCCTAAGATACACAAGCAACCCTAGAACTAAGGTCACCTAGGTCCAGTCTCTAGATCGCTCCTAGACTTCCAAAGGACAAGCCGCAGGATAAATCCTCTACCGCCTCCGTACTACCCTTGTAGCCGGGTAAGCGCCAGGTAAGTGGGAAGGAACCACAGTAGTGGGCCTAATTAAAAACCACTAGCCTTTGACACACTTGCCTAGGCACTACAAAAGTAATGCGAATAAACGATAGATTACCCACGACCTTCCTCTGTTCTTATTGAGAGCGACAGTCCTTAGAGTCTGGTCTAGATATTTTTTAAATTAATGAAGGGTTGATCTAAATGCTCGGTTTGTGATTTGTGGGGCTTAGGAAGGGTGATGAAATCCCCACCTAATCTTGATTTGGTCTTTGCCCCTTAAAGTCCGTATTAAAATATGCAAAACAAAACCAATCACAAAACTTTTGCAAAAAGATTTTTTGAGCGGCGCTATTTTGCAAAGAATCCTGCAGAAAATAGATTTTATTGGACTTGAGAGGAGAGAGAAGGAGTTAAGAAAGATACCAGAGAGTTTTGTAGCCCTAACCCTTCTATCCTGCCGCGATTCTACCGCAAAAAGCCCCTTTGAGCCGCGGTTCCACTGCGTTGTGGAGAGAACAGTTGATGAAAATTTTTCTGTGGCCTCCTTTGCTCCTCTGGATCTCTAAAAATGTCTCTGTTTCCTGTTTTCCTTAATTCTGTGACTCCAGATCTCCTTGCAAAATTCACGCACAAATCGTTAAATATGCAATTTGCAGTTTTGTGTTAATAATGATATAAATCGTCTAAGAATTCAACACAAATAGTGAAAATAAAAAATTACGCACGTATCCCCGACAACGGCGCCATTTGATTGATGTGAAAAAGTGTGTAGTAGTTAACCGCAATCAATAACGGTGTCGCGTGTAGCTAGACCGAGATGAGTACGGATCGTCCTCAGGGAAACGTTAAATCTTTTACTCTTACTTTAGATGTGTTGAAAAAGAGAGGAGGGATAAAGAATTTTGTGGAAAGGTTTCTAGATCTACGTTTAAGCAAGAATGCAAAATATATAGATCTAGATTATTTTAGAGATGTTAATATAATAATAGGGCTTGTAGGGTTCGTTAGAATTTAGTAGTTATGGACGATTAATTAAAAGTTACCCTTTTTATCCTTTAATAGATTTAAAACTAGAACGACGGTGATGCGTGTAGATTAGGGTTTCTGGAGGGAAAAGGAATCCCACTCTTAACCCTTATCTCGACACGGAACTCCGTTCATATCTAGCCTTTACCAAAACAATCATTAATCTAATCTCTAATCGCGGTCGGAACTAACAAAGAATTGTTAGCGTGTCCGATTAGGATGTTAATGATTCTTTTGATAAAGTTCATAAACTTTATAGGACTTAAAAAGGGTTTAGTTATTTTCATCATCCATTAGCCTACCCTAATCCTACGAACCCTAACAAGCGAAGAATTACTCGCGCATGTTGGGAGAAAAAGAGATGGAAAGAAATTGTATAATTAAACTACGAAGAAATAGAATATGAAGAAGAAAGCTACCTTTATTAATCAACAATATTCATTACATTTGAATCCTTAGAAAATGATTACAATTTCTAGTTGCTTCTCGATCTCTTCTAAGGAGGTAGATTAACAGTTGATGATCAGCCTGGATACGTGAACCGTCTGGGACTTCGTGATCTCGTCGGCTTGATCCTTTTTCCAAGAGGCTCTCGGTGCCCTTTTATAGTCCAAAGCCACAATCTTTTGCTTGAAAACTTGGTAAAATATAGCAGAGATTCATCGTCCAAAATTTAGGCAAGTGATCCCTCTATCTTGCCGCGGATCCGCGGCCCAAGAGGAGGTAAGGCCGCGGATCCGCGGCCGTTTAATCTCCTCCCTTCATCAAAACTTTGGGGCTCTGTCCTTATGACATTTGGCGATCCTTGTAACCTTTGTATCATGGAAATCTTCTCGTGGTTGCTGCCAGACTTGGTCTCTAAGTTTTGATTCTTAATTAGGCAAGTCTTCTTCAACAAATTGATCTCCTTGATTCTAGTCTTTGAAAAATTCTGCACACTTGGAAAATTTCTGCACAACAATCTCAAATAATATTCAGTAGACTTAGTTCTACTAGGATTGGGTCAATGAATTTATTTGCATACATTTTCCTACCAAATGCTAATTATAATATATTAACACATGGAAAATAGTATTTTTACACATAAACCCTCATATGTATGATATATTATAATAAAGTCCTTTTTTAATATGAAAATGGTAGGAAAAATGTAATACAAATGTGCAGTTTTATTAACTGAACATGTAACAAGTCATGTCAGGGTGTACAAGATATCATGTGGGTGCTCATAATCAAACTAGCATAAGCATGGGTCTACAAAACAAGCATGGGTACTAAAAGAACAATAAAGTGGAACATGTAATATGATATGCGAATAGGTACAGATTAAACTATATGGATGTACGGTTAACGATTAGAGCTAGGGTTATGGTTCCAACATTAAGTATCATACACTTAAATGAAGATGGGATATTAAAATCTCGTTAGTATGGGTTAAATGATCTGGGATGCAATTATAACTAAAACAGGTTAAAGATGCACACGGGTGTCTAATAGGGTAAAACTATAGAAAGGGTACCATAGACTATGTAAATAGTTATTATGTGATTTAAGATACAGATGTGGTTACTAGGTATAGTAAACTAAAATGCAACGGGTATGTTTCAAGTTCTGAATCTAAAAGATCTAAACGGAACATCAAAGTGTTAACTAGGAACACGTGACTTTAGATTCGATCCATAGGCTTAATATGAAATTAAATAAATAAGTACAGGAATATTATGAATAGCATGTAGCAAGTTTCACTTTCCTCGACGGATCGCGATACGGTACACGGAACGTCACGCGTCGGCGGAAAAGTCGCGACGCGCGCACGGTACACGGAAAGAGTCCAAACAACGCACGATGGGATCACACGGGTCAGATATCCTCGCTGGGTCATCGGGATCGTCGCCGGCACGGTCGGATTCCGGCAACCAAGATCAACAGTGAATAACTCAAGAAAGAAAAATGCATGGAAATGAAAAGAGAAAGAAATGAAAGAGAATAGAGAAGATTGAGGAGAGAGGCTTACTCGCTGGATTGCAGAGGGGTGACGGCGTCGACTGTGATGATCGGCGAAGCTTCGGCGAGGGTGCAGGTGCTCGGGTGATGGGTTAGGGTTGCACTAAGGTTTGGTTTCAGAGGTTGGGGTTTAGATGCAGGGTTCTGGCGCTCGGGAAAGGGCAGAGGAAAGGAAGGAGGTGACGACGAGATGAGGGAGTCGGCGGCGACGAGGTGGCGGTGCTGGGTTAATGGCTGCAGTGGGTTTTCTGGGTTTGGAGAGGAAAGAGAGGAAGGAGATGAGGTCGGGGAAGAAGATGATGATGAGGGTTGAGAAGCGAGGTCGAGGGAGGAGGAGGTAGCGGAGTAGGGTTAGGGTTTCTTGTGGGTTCTCGTAGCGAGGGGGTGTAGGTTTAAATAAGAACAAAGAGAAAAGAAAAGAAGAGAAGAAAGAAAAGGAGAAGGGAGGTGACGGGATCCGTCGGGCGGTGACCCGACTCGAGAAGCGAACAGTGTTCGCGAGAAGTGAGAGAGAGAGCGCGAGAGGAGAGAGAAAGAGAAGAGAGAGAGAGAGAGCTGCGGAGGAGCAGAGAGAAAGAGAAAGGGAAAGATTTGGGGAAAGAGAGAGAGAGACGTGGGTCCTGGTGAATTAAAGGGAAAGTTTCTGATTGGTTGTGGGAAAATATAAGAGAAAGATAGAAGAGAGAGAGGCTCGGTGGTGGGGGCCAGTAGTAAAAGAAGGCTGAGATTGGTTGGGTAGAAGTTTTAAAAGGATTTTTATTGTTAAGAATAATTTCTTTTGGTTAGCTGTATAATAAATCTTTCAGCTTAGAAAATATATATTAACGAATTAAAAAAATTTAAAATACTAGAATTTGGCGGGATACAAAATAATTCAGAAATGCGTCTGGGTCGGGTCCAAAATTTTGGATTTGAAATATGAAAATTATTTGTAAGTTCCAAAAATTAAAATGAAGGATTATGTAACAGAAATGCATACCCCCAAGAACGGACGCACGTACGTGCGCGTAGCCATCCAAACACGTCCGTTTGACTGAACGGGACGAGAACACGATGCAAGGACGCTACCACATGGTTAGGGGTATTAAGCAGGCCATGTCATGTATTTTTGAATTATTTTACGTGACTTAAGTTGTTATATGCAAAATATGTGATGCTAGGTATTTTATAACTATGAACAACAAGCTCAAGCAAGCGGGTCGAACGTAAAGTAAACTACCATTCGCATCCAAACACGGTAACTGAAATAAACACCACAAACAACACATACAGCAACTGAAATTGGTATAACTGAACTCGGTTATTACATTACAGTCGTCGTTGATCGATAATATTAAAGCAGCGCAGCCACAGGACCAAAGATTGCAGAAGTTTCGAGAATAAGTTGAAGCTTGACTTCGAACGGACTTGTTGATTCATGAAGATGGTTCGTTGCGATATGGTAGCCGTTTGTGTGTGCCGAAAGGAGACATTCGCGAAGAAGTTATGAAGGAAGCACACGGTTCCGCTTATTTCGTACATCTAGGAGGCACGAAGATGTACCGTGATCTACGACAGAATTTCTGGTGGGAAGGTATGAAAAGGGAGATTACTCGCTTTGTAGCGAAGTGCTTAGTGTGTCAGCAAGTCAGGGATGAACATCAACGGGTAGCTGGTTTATTGCAACCACTTCCGATTCCTTAATGGAAGTGGGAACATATAACCATGGATTTCGTGACAGCTTTACCGCTGAGTCCAAAGGGCAACAATGCAGTTTGGGTGATTGTTGATCGATTGACCAAGGCAGCTCACTTCATACCGTTTCGAGTTGGTCAGTCAATGGAAGCGTTAGCAGAACGGTACATGCAAGAGATTGTGAGATTGCATGGAGTACCTGTGAGCATCGTTTCCGATCGTGATACCCGATTCTTATCGCACTTCTAGAGGAGTTTACAGGAAAAGTTTGGGGACGCGATTGAAATTTAGCACTGCTTATCATCCTCAGACAGATGGCCAGTCGGAGAGAACGATCCAAACTCTTGAAGACATGTTGAGAGCTTGCATGTTAGACTTCAAGGGTTCGTGGGAGGATCATCTACACTTGGTGGAGTTCTCGTACAACAACAGTTTTCAGGCGACTATTCAGATGAATCCATTCGAAGCGTTGTATGGTCGGAAGTGTCGTTCACCTGTTTGTTGGGACGATATTGGAGAACGAAGATTGTTGGGACTGTATTTGATCGTGCAAATAGTTGAGAAGGTTAATACTATCCGGAATCATATAAAGGCAGCACAAGATCGGCAGAAGAGTTGGGCCGATATATCGAGAAGACCTCTAGAGATCGCTGCTGGTGATTTGGTATTCTTAAAGATATCATCGACTAGAGGAGTGATTCGTTTTGGGAGTCGAGACAAGCTTAGTCCTCGATTCGTGGGGCCTTTCGAGATTATGGAGTATGTTGGAAAAGTGGCTTATCGATTGGTTTTACCACAATCTTTGGCGAATGTTCATGACATGTTTCATGTATTTCAACTCCGTAAGTATGTTTGAGATGAAACACACGTGCTGGATCATTCGGAGCTGGCTGTAAGAGAGGATTGACCTTTGAGGAACGATCGATATCGATTGTTGATCGAAGAGTAAGGTCCTTAAGAACAAGGTTATCCCTCTCGTACTTGTTTCTTGGGGGAATCGCTCGCACGGAAAATCGACTTGGGAACGAGAAGACGAGATTCGACAGAAGTTTCCAGATCTCTTCTTGTAGATTCTTGATTGTTTATCTTTTCTTGTTTTGGGGAATTTCGAGGACGAAATTTTTTTGTAGTTGGGTATAATGTAACACCCTAGTTCATTTATACCAGTTCTAGTCAAGTATTTCTTTATTTATGGTAGTTTCTTGGTTTACTGTGTTTTGGGTGCAATAGTATTTTGACATCTGTATTTGCATCCGACCCTACCCACATGCTTGAAACCTGTCTTGATTCATGTTTATGATTTATCCTGATTTGATACGTGGACTCGTGCACTTTCATTTGCATACTAGCATTTTACCTGGCATCTGCATTTTTATATAATATTTAAATCACATAAAATAGTTTAAAAATATATTGCATGGCCTGCATGTACCCCTGACCCTGTGGTAGCATCCACGCATCTTGTTCTCGTCCCGTTCAGTGAAACAGACTTGTTTGGATGGCTACGTGCACGTACGTGCATCCATTCTTGGGGTATGCATTTTCGTTACCGGGATATCCAATTTTAATTTTGGTCGACATGTATATTTTTCGTATTTTAAAACTGAATTTTAGACCCGACCCGGGCATGTTTTGGACTATATTTGTATTTACCAGAATATTAAATTTTATTTATATAATATTAATTTTATAAACTGATACAAATTAAAATTTAGTTAACTAATAAAAGATTTTTTAAATTTAAATCTAAACTAATTTCCTAACAAACTAACAATCTCTCTCTCTCTCGTGACTCTCTCTCCTCTGCATATATATATTTATATATATTTTATTTATTTATTTATTTATTTCCTTATTTAATACACAGCCTCTTCTTCTTACTTCTTCTTTTTCTTTTTTCTTTCTTTTTCTTGATCTTATTTCTTGATTCCGGTGATCACCGCCAGAGCCGTGCTCTTCGCTGACGATCCGAGTGATCCAGTGAACGTACCTTGCCTGTGTGATCACCCTCTTGTCTTGCCTGGACCCGTCCCGCGTGCCGCGTGTGCGTTGCGACGATTTACCGACGTCGGGCGTGCCGTGCGTATCCGTCGCGTGATTCGATCGAGGCAAGTTAATCTTGCTACATGGTATACTACAATATATTGCACACATGTTAATAATAACATTACTTAATGTTTAGTTATGCATCCCACATTACCATTTTACAGTTTTACTGTTTTCGGATATCCGTATGCATCCATATCGTTATTTACATATCTAGTCGCATGCTAATTCATCTTGCTACATGCTAGGTATATCATTGTGCATCCATATGAGTAAAATGTTACCCGTTTATCATATTATACATCCATACTAAAGTTTTACTGTTTTCGGATACCCGTTTGCATCCATATCATTTAAAATATATATAACTGTATTTATAGATCATATTAATTCATATTATTATTGTAGTAACACCCCATGATTAATAATGTGCATCCCACTTAGTCTTGGAACTGTAAATGTAACCCTAATCGATGTTTGTGCATCCATACCATTAATTATATATCTATTTGCATTCCATGTCACGTTATTTCATATTACTGCTACATTAACACCCCATGCTAGAAAATGTGCATCCTACATAGTAATGGAGCTATAGTTGCAATCCTTAATAGTTATTCTTGCATCCATGTTTATTTGTGTATCTATACTATTAATTCTGCATAATTAGTTGCACCCCATATTACATTAACTCATATTATTAATACATTAGTACCCCATGCTTGATATTGTGCATTCTACTTAGTCATGATGTAACCCCTGATAGATATTTGTGTATCCATGCTTTTATCGTACAGCCTTACTTTTACCCTGATTCCATACTTGCTACATCTTACTGTTGGGCACCCATTTGTTACACTGTGTACTACTTAACATGACCTGATACACCACTACTTGACATGACTTGATACATGTACACTACCTGACATGACTTGATACATCACTACTTGACATGACTTGATACATGTATACTACCTGACATGACCTGATATATCACTACTTAACATGTTACCTGATCCCGTTTCTAATGCCGAAAATCCTGACATGTTGTCCCGATGGACATATCCTGTTGTTTGTATAAACAAACCTGTTCCTGCTTGATCCTGTGTTGGCATTAGCTTCAGATTTATCAATACCTGACTTGAACACATAACTTGGGGGTATGGGGAAATCAAGAATGCAACCGAACGTAACTCAAAGGGCTATCATATTGTTTGCCGTTTTCCGGGCGTTACGGAATACCTATTGTTTGCCGTTTTTCCGGGCGTTACGGAATAGCTATTGTTTGACGTTTTTCCGGACGTTACGGAATAATCACCGATGGGTTACGATGAGGATTACATTAATTGATTTCGAAGACTTTAGAATAGATAACCCAGTAGCACAGTTTAGATTACTCACCGCACGTCACATGTGCTTATACCCTTCACCGTTTCTTATTCGTGTTACTGTTATACTTTTATTACTGTTCATACTCGTGCTCGCATGACTTGTTACCCCCTGATTATATTATTATTGATATTATGATGCACTGACGTCTAGGTTTTGCATGGCCCAGATCCTCTACCTTTGTCACAGGCTGATCAGGAGTATTTCCGCCGTCAGGGCGAGCAGTGAGGATCCTGTTAGAATCCAATTAGTTTAGTTATTTCTGTACCTTCCAGATTGTTATTGTTATTTGGATTTACTGCTTCCGCATATTATTTCTTGACTCGTTTATTCTGGCTCTTGGACATGTACTAGATAGTTTATTTTATTTCTACTGTTCTTGATATCTCTAGCCAGCCGTAATGTGACTGTGGAGGGATGTTTCCTAGCCACAGGTAGTATGGTTGGCTCTGCCACGTGCCGATCTTAGCGCACTCTGGGAAGCGGGGCGTGACACCCCTGCTCATCGGCGTCCGCAGGAGGGTATTCGGCCCGGAGCTCTTCGTCGGTGAACTTCGGCACCCGGGCCTTAACGGCGTCGAGGGCCTTGTGCCAGATGCGGGTGGTGGCCACGGCCAAGTCATCATAGAACTCCTTCGACTTCTTATAGCCCTCCACCGCCTTCGCCGCTCTCAGGTCGGCCGACTTCGCCGCTCTCAGCCGCCGCCCCCAGCTCCTTCCAGAAGGTCTTCACCGTCCTTTTCCGGTTGCCGACGAGCACCTGAGCGTCCTTAAGCTTGGCCTCGGCAGCCATGGCAGCCTCGTGGTACCGGACAACCTCCCGTTCCCCGACCTCCATCTCGCGCTCCAGGGCGGCAGCCCTCGCCATCACCGCCTCCAGCCCCCGCTCGGAGCTCTCTTCCAGCGAGGCAAGCTGGCCCGCAGCCTTCATCGTCGGGGCTACCACCTCGGCCTCCATGCGCAAGGCAAGGGCAACGTGCTGGAGAACCTGAAAAATTGGAAAGAGATCAGAAAGGCGAAGGAGGCACTGAATCTCGCAAAAAAACGAAACACTTACCTGCACGGACTCCTGGGCGATGGACGCCATCTGGGCCCTGAAGGTCCCCCCGGGGACCCTACCTCCCACTGATTTCTCTATTTCATGCAGCAGGCTATCCACGACGGATAGCCCTGAGGACACCACGAACTGGAGGCCCCCCTCCTCCACCATGATTGGCGAGGGTGGGCCCCGGGAAGACCTCCGGGAACCCCTCTTGAGCAGCTCCGATGGAGAGCCGATCTCCTCCTCCGAGATCGGGTCCTCCAGAATCCGAGCCCGCTTCTGGCCCGACGCTCTGCTAGGCCCTGGGGCGGGATCCGCCCCCGAACACTCACGGGACGTGACCATCGGAGGAGAAGGGGTCGGGGCGGGCTTCGAACGGGAAGAGCTGGCGCCTCCAGCCTTCGTGACCTTCCTCGGCTGGCGCATGGAGGCTCGGAGCTCGTCCATATCCATGGGTCCTGCACAAAACCAAATGCAAAGAAGTCAGCGACACAAGCAATATAAAAGCCAAAAAGCAAGCCTAACTTACCGACGAACTCAACGGGGCTAAGCCCAGCCCAACTCAAGACCCTCTCAGATAGCAGCACGTCGAATCAGGGAATGGGCTCCCACGACGCCACTCTCACCACGGCAGGGTCATTGGACTAGTTCCCCGGCAAGCATTTTTCCCTCGACCACTTGGTAGGCACGGGCCAGTCCTCGCCCTCGGGAGGGGAAACGAAGAAGAACTTCTTCTTCCAGTCATGAATGGAAGAAGGCAGGGACACAACCCCTGTCCCGGCGGCGCCCTCTGTCACTTTCTAAAAGATAGGTAGACCCACCTCGGGTCGCCCGCTCGACCACCAGACGAGGGAAGAATCAAGGAGGGAGAGGCTGAAGGGAACCACCTGTAACTTCAAGCGGATCAAGAACCCGAGGAAAATCCTCCATGAGTTCGGCACTAACTGACCAGGGGCTAACCCAAAGAAGTTCAGCGCTTCGACGACCTCAGGAGAGAAGGGCAGGCGCATTCCACCCCAAAAAGCTTCCAAGTACAGGGCGATCTCCCTACCCCGTACTTGGTCTGCCCTCTCTCCCTCCTTGGCCAGACGAAGCGTATAACCTGAGGGGATGTGGAAGCGAGCCCGAGCATTGACGAGCTCGTCCTCATGCCTCACCCAACACGACGCGCTAAGAGCAGCGTCTACCGCCTCCTCCCTGGGGGCTGCCCCCCGCCGCGCGATCCCGGGAAGAGGATCCGACCCCTGCTCCCCGGGAAGACTCAGGCTCAACTAAAGGGTCCCTAGAACCTACTCTTATGACATCTACGGATTCCACGAATGAAGACATCTAACCTGAAGAAGAGAGATCCTCGGGAAATGAAAGCAGAAGAAAAAAGACGAGCGCCGAGCAACAAGGGCTCATAGCGAGGAAATATAAAGGAGTAGGGACCCTGGAGTGGGCCCCACCCCTATTTGTTTCCGCAATCGCCCTCATCCAAGGGCGCCCTTCATCTCCCGCTAAAATGCCTCCTCGCGTCCAACAGCTCCGATTGCTCCACTTGTCGTTCCCACACTGGACCGCACCCCATCAGACGCCGCAGGTCTGCACATGTCGCGTCGGCCAACCGACGCTTGACATGTGGACTGTCGCTTCAGTGGCAGGATGCACGAACCGGCGCACCTTCCTTAAATACAGAGATCTCGTCCTGATTCGCTGGCAGAAAAGATAGCTAACAGCCCGGAGATGTGTCCCGACGAAACCTTAGGAGGGAGCTCACCCCGAGCGGCCCGACAGTCCACTCCTGGCCCAACCTGCTAGCTAGTCGGGACAAGAGTGGGGGGCTAATGATGATGCTCAATATTGGCGATCTCCAAGATCAGGACACGTGGCAGATGACGTGTCCCAGAACTTAGAAGAAAGGGCCCACAGGGGCCGACCAGTCCACCCCCATACCCGACCTGCAAGCACAAGCTCGCTCTCCTCAGAGCCCCCTGAAAATTGGCCTCCTCGGCCTCTTAGCTCACCCCGAGCTGCCATAGGACCAAGACTCCTCGGCCCTCTCGCTCGTCCCCGAGCTCCCCTGCCGAGGCCATCTTCCTCGGTCCTCCGACCGACCAACTCCACCACTCACAGGCGTAACCGCCGCTCCGCAAATCTCGCCATGCGCAGATTCTCTGCCAGCAACATCCTACGTTCTACGCCATCACTATCCCTATTAACGGGCGATCCGCTCCACACAGGCGTGGCGTCTGGAGGGTAACGGCCGGCGAGATTCTCGCGCCTGCTGCTGCGTGCTGCCGCCACTATATAAACCCCCATCACAGAGGGATCAAGTAAGCCATTTTTTACTTCACTTAGCCGTTACTCTGCTCAGATCTTGTGCTAACTTGATCGTCGGAGGGTTCTCGGTGGTATCAAACCACCCCGTGACTTCTTTACAGGTACTCAGCGCTAAACTCCTCAAAATCACCAATCTCCTCAAAACCCATTGAGACCCACACGCAACAGGAGATCACCTCCAAAATCCACCGGGAGATCGACGGAAGACAACATCTGACATAGACCCAAGACAGCATATATGCATTGCTGATGATATTGTTCTAGTAAATGAGACGAAAGCAGGGGTTAATGCCAAATTGGAATTATGAAGGCAAACATTGGAATCTCGGGGATTCAGATTGAGCAGGTCCAAGACAGCATATATGCATTGCAAATTTAGTAAACAGAGAAGTCAAAACCAAATTGGTATAACATTGGAACGGCAAGAGATATCACCGAGCGACCAGTTTAGATATCTAGGTTCCATCATCCAAAAGAATGGGGAGATCGATAGTGATGTTAATCAAAAGATCCAAACTGGTTGGTTGAAATGGAGGAGTGCAACAGGGATTTTGTGTGATCGTAACTTTCCGTTAAAATTGAAAGGGAAGTTTTATCGGAGTGCTATTCGGCCTGCCTTATTATATGGTACAAAATGCCGGGCTCCTAAAAAGTATCATACACAGAAGATGCACGTAGTGGAGATGCGCATGCTTCGTTGGATGTGCGGTAACACTAGAAAAGATAAGGTGCGAAATAAGGATATTCGTGCAAAAGTTGGTGTAGCACCTGTGGAGGAGAAGATACGGGAAAACCGGCTAAGATGGTTTGGTCATGTGCGACGCAGACCTATGGAAGCACCGGTTCGACAAGTAGATACTCTCGATATGGGCAATGGCAAAAGGGCAAAAGGGAGACCGAAGAAAACATGGATAGAGGTGATACGAAACGATACGGTTGCCAAAGGACTTAATGAAAGTATATTGTTCGATAGGAGTGAGTGGAGGCGGAGGATTCATGTACTGGACCCGGCATGATTCTCATGTTGGTTCATGTAGCCTACCCCATATGCTTGGGATAAAAGGCTCAGTTGTTGTTGTTGTATTCTTTTTCCAGACTATTTTTATTTGATTGATCATGATAACATAATAAGACGGTAAACGCATCTATTCTAAAATATTGATATATATCTACATTAACCGAGATATGTTTTGCTTAATTTTATTCTCTACAATACAAATTATATATAAACGTGTATCACACATGCAATACACTAGTATAAATAAACTCAAAACATTACTTCATTATTTGCCAGCCTTATATTTTTGAGAGATAAAGGTTACACTTCACTTTATCAACTGTTCATATTGCATGATGTGGAATTAGTCATTTTTTCTGCAAACGAAACCACCTCATTGATCTTTTGGTGGAAACTTTATTCAATATCCAGCAAAATGTTTAATATCTCAGCTGTGTATACCAAACTATTGATACTAGAACGATTCATACAAAATGACTACCTTCTCTATGCTAATGATATCATCACATGATTTCCACTCTCCACTTTCGATTTGAATTTAAAAGAAAAATATAAGTTCTAAAAATGTTGTATGAGGATCATAAAATTATTTCTTTCTGAAAAAATGGGGGAAAACATTTCCTTCCAATTAGAAACACGCTCACTTGCTCGTCTGCCCAAGAAAAGAAGAGTAATTGGCAAACATGAAATTTATTTTTGATTATATTATACATTGTTGTACATATTATGCGGCTGAAGCCCAAAAAACAGTTACAGATTTTCGCGACAATAATTTAAAGAGTCTACAATCTCGATCTCCGGATGAATTTCATAGGATTAAAAGGCCCATGGCATCGCCCAGAAGCAAAGCTCTGCCTCCCGTTCAAAGACATGCCCGGTTTTATATCCCACTCTTCAATGTTTTTAGGAACACAAACATTGAAAAGGATTCGACTAAGTACCCCATGAGGATTTATTCTTGGAAGATTAAATGAATCCTTCTTCTTCTGTTCATCACCTGAAGAATCTGATTCTCTTGTTTCATTGAAATCCATCGAGCTCGGTAGGAAGAGATCTTCGCTTAGCGCAATTGATAGGCGATCATTTGAGCTTGTTGATGCTTTTTGAAGACTTCTAACTGAGTTGGATACTGATACTGCGTTGGAATCGTCGATTGGTGTAGTTTCTCTATTAAGTTGCCTTCGTTGTGAATAGATAACAATTGCCTTGGTAAAGAACTCGGTTACAGCAGCCTTGTATTCTTCTTTGTGGTGCTTGTAATGAGCTGCAAATGGAATCATGTTACTCAAAAAGCTATAAATTGATTCTATAGAATGATGACGATTCATCGTGATTGAGTACATGAGGGGTTCAACAAGGACTTAGTTTGTAGCACTGCTACTCATATTGTTATTATCCACGATGTTCACAATTTGCTTTCAAATATTTTCCATTTGTTGGGGATATGGGTCATCACTGGAACCATGGCCTAAATGGTTTTAACTTGTCACTATACAACGCCATAATGTAGGAAGCACACCTGGTTATGAATAAACAAATTCATTGTCTGCAGCTTAGCCATAAGCCTCTACTTCTAACAGATAATTTGGCAGCACTGCATATTTCTATTGTGATGACCATATGGCTTTAGGACCTCCCTTGTCAGAAGCTCCCAGGTTAATGCAGTAAATTTGAATCATCTTGGATGGTATAGATATTCATTAAATTCCTTAAATATCATAAAGTAGGAAATATAAATAAATTACGGCATCGTCTTCATACTGAACACTAGTTGAAAAATATGAAGTCGTATCTACTATTCCACTTGATATTGCAAGATAATATCTCCGGTGTTCTTGTTTTTATGTCCATTCGTGTTCTTTCACGACATGAAGGAGAGTTAATTATAGATGGACCAGGAGGTGGAAATTCCCACCCCATCAGGCTACCAGGCAACCAAAGCTGCACCCAACACAAGGTTACTAGGTTCTAGCAGCCTCTAAATGTGTATGGGTGATTATCAATCAACCCACTAAACCAACCAAAACATATTAATGACAGAACCCTTAAGCAGGATTTGCCCATGCCAACCCATTTAAGAAGTTGACATGTCCCATGTTCTTACTATTTCAGAGTGAGAAGGCAGCTAAGTTTATCGAGGCCAACTCAGTTGGCCCACATCTATTACCGCTTGTTCAACCATAAATATTCTCATCAGGAATAAGGAACTGCTTGAGAGGGCAATGCTTATGTGACAAAATTTCTTTTAATGATCTACGTAATGTGATGAACTGATGTGTCAAGGGGTATATTGAAGGTAACAGCCAAGACCCATGGTGCATCTTGAAATGCGGCATGCATAAAAGTTGAACAGCCAATAGTTAATGGGTATATTGCACTAAAATCCCCCAAGCTTAACCAACTTTACACTTCCATACTCTATTGTTTCTTTTGTTGCACTTGATACCTCAAACTTCTAACCGTTTGCACTCAGCTTTCTGCCTTTCCGGTGTCAGTTACCTTTAGTGATTTAAATACCTTTTATTAAAATTCATCAAAATATGATGACGAATATTTCAATTTAAGAAATTTGGAACCTTTTTTTGACAATTATACCCTTACATAGGAATAAAATATGACATAAATCTTTCATTTTCTTCATTCTCATTGTATTGAAACTCCAACCAATTGATTCCCTTACCCACAGAAAAAAAAACCCTCCAAACTCATTCACCTTCATTTTTAAAAATCCCAAGGTTTCTTCATTTTAATGTAAACTCTTTATGTTTATTGAATCAAGAATAAATTACTTATTCCCATGCTAAAAAAAAACCACTCAAGATCCATTCATCTCCTACTAAAAAAAATTGAATGTCATCTTCATTGTCAAAATTTCCTCTCAAGACCCGTTCATCTTCATTCTTAAGAAATCCCAACCTTCTCCATTCTCAAAACTTAAAACCTTTTTCTCCATTGCTGAAACTTTTTTTCTTATGATCCATTCATCACCATGGTAAAATTCACTTTTCTTAGGATTAGGAGATTACAAATTTTGAGTATCTTTTCTTTTACCTTTTGATTTCACCTTGAAAGAGGAGCTTTAGAAAATGGAAAATGAAAATTATAGAACTAGGACTGAAGATAATGCAGGAAGAAATTAAATTAAAGATATTTCGGTCATATTTAATGGCATCTATCAGAAGTCGTAAATTAAAGTATAAGCGACAAAACTTGAAGGTATATATGTGTGCCATCCATATATAGAAACATGTGGTTATTGTTTCATAATGAGATGAGTATTGTACAAATTTAAGATTTGAGGGACGCTATGGGGATTTTACATGTTATGTGTGTCATCCATACTTATTTTTTACTGAAATAGAAGTTGGTAAAGGTATCTCCCCCAACAACACATGACCCTTCTCTTTACAACAACAATAATAATAAATAAGGGAACAAGCGTTAATTAACGAGATGTGATTTTAATGAACTTTCATCTATCTTTGCTCTGATGTAGTTATGCAATTACAAAGTTGCTAACAATGGACAAGTTATCTACATTTGATGATGCTCAATATTGGCGGTCTCCAAGATCAGGACACGTGGCAGATGACGTGTTCCACAACTCAAAAGAAAGGGCCACAGGGGCCGACCAGGCCACCCCTGTACCCGACCTGCAAGCACAAGCTGGCTCACCTCAGAGCCCCCTGAAATTTGGCCTCTTCGGCCTCTCAGCTCACCCCGAGCTGCCTCAGGACCAAAACTCCTCGGCCCTCTTGCTCGTTCCCGAGCCCCCCAGCCGAGGCCATCTTCCTCGGTCCTCCGACCGACCAATTCCACCACTCACAGGCGTAACCGCCGCTCCGCAAATCTCGCCACGGTCAGATTCTATGCCAGCAACATCCCACGTTCCACGCCATCACGATCCCCATTAATAGGTGATCCGCTCTTTACGCGGGCGTGACGTCGGGAGCGTAACTGCCGACGAGATTCTCGCGCCTGCTGCTGCATGCTGCCGCCACTATATAAACCCCCATCACAAAGGGTTCAAGTAAGCCATTTTTATTCCACTTAGCCGTTACTCTGCTCGGATCTCTTACTAACCTGATCGTCGGAGGGTCTTCGGTGGTACCAAACCACCCCGGGACTTCTTTGCAGGTACTCGGCGTTAAACTCCTTAAATCACCAATCTCCTCAAAACCCATTGAGACCCGCACGCAACATGAGATCACCTTCCAAATCCACCAGGTGATCGACAGAAGACAACATCTGAGGGAGACCCGAAAAGGACCTCCATCAGTTGGCGCCATCTGTGAGA
The DNA here is from genome assembly GCA_030015575.1 of Agapanthus africanus. Lineage (NCBI taxonomy): Eukaryota > Viridiplantae > Streptophyta > Magnoliopsida > Asparagales > Amaryllidaceae > Agapanthus > Agapanthus africanus. Next base: position 110,138,772 of record JASDDO010000014.1, read on the forward strand.
AACGCAAACTCCACAAAAACAAAATTGGCCTTCCGATCTCCATCCACATGGCAAGCAATCACCCTGAAGATCCAGGTACCAGCCGCCACCTCCTCCTCAACGTAGGCACGGGTGAACCTCAACCGAATGCCATCGACTCCTCCGCCGGCCACCGCCTCGCGGACTCCGGCAGTCGCAGGCCCTTCGATCCTTCCCATTCAACCTCGAAGTCCCACGTCAAAGAGCCACGTCTCAAGCCTTGTCGCCCCCCTGTCCCTACCGAGGCGGTGGCGGTCAGCTCGCCTGCTTCCAGGCACGACCGGCATCCCCTCCCTCGACGGGGTCGCGCCCACGAAGCCCGCCAAGGCAGCTCGGTGACCACCCTACCTCGGGGCCCAGGGGACCTCGCCGGAAAGAACCGAGGCCCATCAAGAACTATGGTCATGACGACAGGGGGCCAGTCGAGCTCCTGCGAGACTCGGCGCCCCGCGCTGGCAACAAACGTCAACAGCCGCCCGAGCAAAAAGGCCAGGGGCCACGAGCCTATCACCTTTAGCGATGGAGACCTCCACGGCATATCCATACCCCACAACGACCCTCTGGTGATCACGGCCCGAATCCACCGGTACGAGGTCCACCGGATACTTGTCGACTCGGGCAACTCGGCAAACATCCTCTTCCACGACTGCTTTTTGCGTATGGGGCTCACCCCAGCAGACTTGAAACCGACCTCCCACGTACTTTCAGGGTTCACCAACCACTCCATCCCGGCGCAAAGGATGGTCACCCTGCAGTTCAACGTCGGGGAGCCCGGCCGCACACGTACGTTGCCTGTGGACTTCATCGTAGCAAAGGTCCCATCGGCCTACAACGTCCTCCTCGGCAGCCCGACGCTGAACTCCCTCCAGGCCCAAATAACGACCTACCACCTGGCAATGAAGTTCCCTCTCGATCAGGGCAAGATAGCTCGGGTCTATGGGAACCAGTCGAAGGTATGCCTTACCGAAACATCTTCGTCCAAGCAGCCGGCCGACGACGCTGAGGTAAATAACAACATCGAGAGTTTTCTGGACATCCGAGACGAGCGGAAAGAAGTCCGGGGGACACCGGTCGAACCACTGACCGGGTGCCCCTAACAGAAGGGGACGAGGAAAAAACCGTCCAGGTCGGATCACTCCTGACAGAGACTCAGCGAGATGACCTGGTCAGATTCCTTAGAAGTAACTCCGACGTCTTCGCCTGGGCGCCTGCTGACATGCCTGGGATTGACCCCAAAATCATCTCCAACAAGCTCGGGGTTGATCCTGCGGCCCGACCCATTAGACAGAAGAAGCGAGGCTTCGCCCCGGTCAAACAGAAGACTATCGAAGAGGAGGTTGATCGACTTCTCGCCGCCAACTTCATCAGGAATGTACCCTATTCGGAGTGGCTGGCGAACGTAGTTCTGGTCAAGAAGTCAAGCGGGAAGTGGCGCATGTGCATCGACTTCACCGACCTCAATAAGGCCTGCCCCAAGGACAACTATCCACTCCCTCGGATAGATCAGCTCGTCGACAGCTCGGCCGGCCATGGGCTGTTGAGCTTCATGGATGCTTTCTCCGGTTACAACCGGATCCATATGAATCCGGAAGATGAAGATCTCACCGCGTTCATAACGGACCGGGGGGTAAATTGCTACAAGGTGATGCCCTTCGGCCTCAAGAACGCCGGGGCCACGTACCAACGGTTGGTCAATCGCATGTTCAAGCCACAGATCGGCAGGAATATGGAGGTCTACGTTGACGATATGCTAGTCAAATCCGTCTCGTCGGCCGACCATGCCAGGGATCTGGGCGAGGCCTTCGAAGTGCTCTGCAAGTTCAAGATGAAGCTAAACCCCACCAAATGCGCATTCGGAGTCACCGGGGGAAAGTTCCTTGGTTTCATGGTCACTCACTGTGGAATCGAAGCTAACCCCGAGAAAATCGACGCTATCCTCAACATGGCTGCGCCCAAGACCAACGTCGAGATCATGCGGCTCACGGGACGAGTCGCCGCTCTGAGCCGTTTCATGTACAGGTCAGGGGAGAAATGCCTCTCGTTCTTTAAGGCTCTGAGGAAGATCCCGAGATTCGAGTGGTCGGAGGAGTGCCAAGCCGCCTTCGACCAATTGAAGAAGCACCTCGCAACGCCACCGCTGCTCATCCGACCAGTTGAAGGAGACGAGCTGTCGCTGTATCTGGCAGTATCCGACCAAGCAGCAGGCTCGGTGCTCGTCTGGGAGGTCAGTGGAGCGCAGAAGCCGGTGTACTATGTGAGCCACGTATTTAAGGACGTAGAAACGAGATATCCAGCCATAGAGAAGATTGTCTTGGCTCTCGTGGTGGCCTCGAGGAAGCTGCAGCACTACTTCCAAGCACACACCATCATCGTCCTCACCGAGCGCCCGTTGGGGGTTATCCTTGCATCACCAGTCCTCGGGCCGCTTAGAAAAGTGGAGGTGGGAACTATCTCAGTTTGACATAAAATATCGTCCGAGGCAGGCCATCAAAGCGCAGGCCCTGGCCGATTTCATCGTCGAATGCACCATCCCTAGCAAGAAATCGGAGTCCACGCCGCCCCTCGCAACTCAGTATCCCATCGCGGTGAGGCCCGGCTCGGTTCCTAAGTGGGTCATCTACGTTGACAGGTCTTCAACCGAGGAAGGCTGTGGTGCTGGGCTCATTATCCGGGGTCCGAACGAAGCGGAAATGGAGTACTCTCTGAAGCTCGGCTTCAAAGCCTCGAACAACGCGGCAGAGTACGAGGCCCTCCTGGCCGGACTGCCCATGGCCGCCGGGCTGGGACTGAAGATAATTCGAATCCGCAGCGACTCGATCCTTGTCGTCGGTCAAGTGACCGGCCACTTTGAAGCTCAGGAGCCTCTGATGATGAGGTACCTGGGCGAGATGAGGAAACTTCGGAGAAACTTTGACGAAGTCTAAGTAGAACAAATACCCAGGCAGCTGAATGCTTAAGCCGACGCCCTGAGCAACCTGGCCTCGTCATACTCGGCCAACAATAAGCAGTCTATCCTCTTCGAAACTTTGCCTCAGCCCAGAGTGGAAGACGAAGCGACAACACTCCACGTATATGCGGCGCAGGAAGGCGACCAAGACTGGAGGAAGCCCCTTATGGAATTCCTGAAGAAGAGTACGCTCCCAGGAGATCGGGGAGCCACCCGTCGTCTCCGGGCCAAAGCCCGCCACTTCATCTGGAGCAATGGGAACCTCTACAAAAAGTCCTTCACTCAGCCCCTGCTCCGGTGCATTGACCCCCACGAAGCCGACTACGTTCTTCGTGAAATCCATGAGGGGGTTGGCGGTGCACACCAAGAGGCGCGAACCTTGATCCAAAAGGCGTTGCTCCAGGGGTACTATTAGCCCACTATTCATGAGAACGCCCAGAAGCTAGTCAGGAGATGCAAAAGTTGCCAGCTCCACGGCAGCATCCCTCGCCTCCCCGCTACCGAGCTGACCGCCCTAACATCCCTATGGCCGTTCGTCCAGTGGGGATTGGACATGATCGGCCAGTTCCCTACCGGTACAGGCGGGCACAAATACGTCCTCGTCGCAGTAGACTACTTCACCAAGTGGATCGAGGCCGTTCCCATCAGGAAACTGGACGCCGCTACGACCATCAAGTTCCTGCAAAACAATCTGATACTCCGGTTCGGCATCCCGAAATGTATTATCACCGACCACGGGACGAACTTCGAGAACGAGAAAGTGAAGGACTTTTGCAAAGAATACCATATCCTCATGAAGTTCGCTGCGGTCGTGCATCCCCAATGTAACGGGCAGGCCGAAGTCGCTAACCGAGATGTCCTCCGAGGTCTCCGGACCCGCCTAGAAAGGCGACAAGGCAGTTGGGTCGAAGAGCTGCCCCGGATCTTATGGGCCCTGCGCATGTCAAAAAAGACCCCCACCGGGAAAACCCCCTTCAGCCTCTGCTACGGGACTGAGGCAATGGTCCCAGCGGAGATCGGGCTACCCAGTCATCGGGTCGAGCACTTCAATGATGACGCGAACACCTCGGCGCTACGGACCAACCTGGACATCTTGTTGGAGAAGAGAGACCGGGCTCAGATCAGGGTTGCCGCTTACTAACAACAAACGGCCCGATACTACAACGATCGGGTCAAGCACCTCTCCTTCCAGACCGGGGATCTGGTCCTACGGCGAAATGAGTTCGTTGATCAAGGCAGGCTTCATAAGTTCTTCCCGAAGTGGGACGGTCCCTTCCTCGTCTCTGAGGCGCTCCCCGACGGAGCCTACCGCCTACAAGACGCGGACGGACGCAAGCTCTCGCGGCCTTACAACGCCGAGAAGCTCAAGCTATACCAATGAGGACGAGGCCAACAAGTGTGTACCCTTCCTTTCGCAAAGATGATGTAAATGTTTTCTAAAAATCCTGTCCATTCGAATAAAGAAACGTAAGAACATCTCGAATAGAGTTCTGTCTTTGCGAGCCAAAGCCCTCACCAAGAGGCAACCGCGCAGCTTCACTGCCCGGTTATCCTTAGTGGGCTTCCTACAGCCCCTCCAACGCTAAGGATCAAAGTCCTCCGTAGAGGCAGCCGAGCGGCTACCCTGCTCGACTATCCCTGGCCGGTAGCTTCCCTACTCGCAACACCAGGGATCGTAGCCCTCGCCAAGAGGCAGCCGTGCAGCTTCACTGCCCGAATATCCTTAGCAAGCCTCCTACGGCCCCTCCAACGCTAAGGGTCCAAGCCCTCCTTAGAGGCAGCTCAGCAGCTACTCTGCTCGGCTATCCCAGGCTGATAGCTTCCTACCACGACCGACAGGGATCAAAAGCCCTCCCAAAGGCAGTCGAGCCCGAGGTTCCCTCGTTCGGCTATCCTTCAGGACAAAAGCCCTCGCCAAGAGGCACCGGGCGGTAACCCCGCCCGGCCAAGGGTCCTTGGTAGGCTTCTTACAGCCCCTCCCGCGCTAAGGACCAAAGTCCTCCCAGAGGCAGTCGAGTCCTTGCTTGGCTATCCCCGGCTGGTAGCTTCCTACCACAACCGACAGGGATCAAAGTTCTCGCCAAGAGGCACTGGGCAGTAACCATGCTCGGTTTCCGTCCTGAAGGATCAAAGCCCTCGCAAGAGGCAACCGAGCGGCTGCCCTGCTCGGTCAACTCCGGCTGGTAGCTCCCTATCCATGACGCCAGGGATCAAAGCCTTCGCAAGAGGCATCCGAGTGGCTACCCCGCTCGGTCATCTCAGCTTGGTAGTTGCCTACCCACGAAGCCAGAGATCAAAAGCCCTCGCCAATAGGCAACCGCACAGCTTCACTGCCCGGTCATCCTTAGTGGGCTTCTTGCAGCCCCTCCAACGGTAAGGATCAAAGCCCTCGCAAGAGGCAACCGAGCGGCTGCCCTGCTCGGTCAACTCCGGCTGGTAGCTCCCTATCCATGACGCCAGGGATCGAAGCCCTCGCAAGAAGCATCCGAGCGGCTATCCCGCTCGGTCGTCCCAGGCTAGTAGTTGCCTACCCACGACACCAAAGATCAAAGCCCTCGCCAAGAGGCAACCGCGCAGCTTCACTGTCCGGTCATCCTTAGTGGGCTTCTTACAGCCCTTCCAACGCTAAGGATCCAAAGTCCTCCCAGAGGTAGTCGAGCCCGGCCCTCGCTCGACCGTCCCCAACTAGTGGTCGTTGCTCGCAGCACCAGAAATCAGAAGCCCTCGCGCCAAGGGGCAACCGAGCAACTTCCCATCCATCCTCAGCACAAATACGGCGGACAACCCTCTGCCCATCACATGCAGGGGATCCGAGGCACCAACAAGGGACATCAGGTCTATCCAAGTCTCGAGCGATCCCCCATCGACTTCGGAGCCATGAAGATGCCTCCTTCTCAGCAGCGCTTGGCACGTCTGGCAAGTGACCGAAATCAACTCGACGAACGATCGCTGGACAGATAGCCGATCTGATATGAAAGCCCAACAGTGCAAGCAGAGGTATTTTACGAGCATTCTTCACAAACAGAAGATAAAGTGCAAACCGATGAAACCAAAGAAAAAAGTTTTATTACCAAAGGCAAAATCTTTACAAAAGGTACTTTGGGCTCCCCAGACTTACAAACTGCCCGGAGGCTTACAAAAAAGGGCCTAAGTCGCAAACCCCCCTTTGCGCCTCGCTCATCGCGGCCTGCCGGAGGCTTCACCACCGGAGGTTTTGCCACCAGGGGTGCGCCTCGCCTCCCTCATCGCTGTCTGCCGGAGGCCTTGCCGCCGGAAGTGGGACCCGAGCATGGAGCTTGTCATCGGCGAACTCGGGAAGCTACTCCTTCACAGCATCCAGAGCCTTATTCCACGCGACGGCGGAATACTCGCCAAGCTCGACGTAATACTGCTCAGACACCTTGTAATCGGCCACAGCTTTCCTAGCCCGAGCCTTGGCAGTCTCGACCACCAAAAGCGCCGCTTCGGCATCTCCCCTACTGGCGTCTCTCTCCTTCTCCATGGCCGCGAGACGATCAGCCAGATCCGCCAGCTTCCTTTCGGCAACTCGGTGGGATGCACTCAGGCGACGGTAGGCGCCCCGATTCGCTGAATTGGCGAGCTCTGCAGCCTCTGCACGGGCTGCCAGGACATCGGCCCTCGCCCTCTCCAGACGCAGGTCACGCCGCAGGGCCTCGACCTCCGATGGAAACGTTTCTATTGGCCTTGGCGCGTGGAACGCCCTCTCGGCCTCCGTACGGATAGTGAGGGCGCGGTGTTGAAGGACCTGATGGGAAGTGGATGAGAAACTCAGGGGCGCTCGAGCCAAAGAAAGGAAGGTCAAAAACAACGCGTGGAGAAGTTTGTATCTGGACCGCCCCTTGAGCTATGGCCTCCATTTGGACCCTCAGGGTGCCGTGCGGAAGCCTTCCCCCGGCCGACTCTTCCATCTCGGCGAGCAGGCCGGCAACTATGGAAAGCCTAGATGGAGCCATGAAGACGGCATCACCCCCCTGCACGGGAATCCCCTCAGGAACCATCGACGGCGGCGCACGAGAGATTGTCATTTTCCTTTTAAGGGGGACCCCATCCTCGCCCTCCCCTCTGTCTCTTGTCTGAGGCTCGGATGACCGTGGACGTCTCTGACCGCCACCGGAACAATCACCGGGAGCCGCCAACGAAGCGGACGGCCCTATCGCCGACGGAACATTCGGCGCAGGGCATAAGCCGGCCAGGGGCACGGCCGCGCCGCTGGCCTCCCTCTGGAACGAGAAACCCAAAAGGTGGGAACGAACCATGTATCCAAAAGAAGAAGAGCGCCGAGCTGCCAAAACTTAGAAGAAAGGAAATATGAAAGAGGAGCGGGCCCCGCCTTTACTTCTCCCCGCGAACGACCTCATCCAACGGCGCCCTTCATCTCCCGCCAAAAACACCTCCTCGCGTCCAATGGCTCCGATCGCTCCACTTGTCGTTCCCACACTGGACCGCACCCCATCAGGCGTCGCAGGTTTGCACACATCGCGTCGACCAACCGACGCTTGACACGTGGACCGTCGCTTCAGTGACAGGATGCGCGAACCGGTGCATCTTCCTTAAATGCAGAGATCTCGTCCTGATTCGCTGGCAGAAAAAATAGCTGACAGCCCAAGGACTCGTCTCGACGAAACCTTAGGAGGGAGCTCTTCCCGAGGGGCCCGGCAGTCCACTCCTAACCCGACCCGCTAGCTGGTCGGGACAAGAGTGGGGGGCTAATGATGATGCTCAATATTGGCGGTCTCCAAGATCAGGACACGTGGCAGATGACGTGTCCCAGAACTCCGAAGAAAGGGCCACAGGGGCCGACCAGGTCACCCATGTACCCGACCTGCAAGCACAAGCTGGCTCACCTCAGAGCCCCCTGAAATTTGGCCTCTTCGGCCTCTCAGCTCACCCCGAGCTGCCTCAGGACCAAGACTCCTCGGCCCTCCCGCTCGTTCTCGAGCCCCCCCAGCCGAGGCCATCCTCCTCGGTCCTCCGACCGACCAATTCCACCACTCACAGGCGTAACCGCCGCTCCGCAAATCTCGCCACGCGCAGATTCTCCGTCAGCAACATCCCACGTTCCACGCCATCACGATCCCCATTAATGGGCGATCCGCTCTTTACGCGGGCGTGACGTCGAGAGCGTAACTGCCGGCGAGATTCTCGCGCCTTCTGCTGCGTGCTGCCGCCACTATATAAACCTCCATCACAGAGGGGTCGACTAAGCCATTTTTATTCCACTTAGCCGTTACTCTGCTCGGATCTCGTACTAACTTGATCGTCGGAGGGTCCTCGGTGGTACCAAACCACCCCGGGACTTCTTTGCAGGTACTCGGCATTAAACTTCTCAAATCACCAATCTCCTCAAAATCCATTGAGACCCGCACGCAACATGAGATCACCTTCCAAATCAACCGGGTGATCGACGGAAGACAACATCTGAGGGAGACCCGAAAAGGCCCTCCATCAACATTTTATCTAGATATTGATGTGTTTCATTATATATTATTATATGAAATATATATGTAATATATTTTATGCTTCAAGTGATGTAGTGTTGTACATTGGAGATATTTGGGTCAATGGAATTGAAATTTATATATAATGTTAAAACTATCAGTGCATTGTATGTGATCAAAATCTAGTATGATGCGCTGCTATAGAATCATGTTTGAAGAGTCAATATATACTTCTATACCGATATGCTGGTCGGCATTGACTGGTATATTGCTACCCAACAAATACTTGTGTAGCACAACTATCTATATACCGGTGTACTTTGATCAATATACCGCTACTTGACGAGTACTTGTATAGCACTACCGTCAGGATACTGGTTTCATTTACACAATACTCTGACCTCACTTGAAGCCTCTCATGTTGAAACCACAATTATCTTAGCAGATGTGACACAAGCGCAAAAAGATAGTAGTTCTATGCCGCTAAGGATTGGGTTCAGCCGGTATTACTTTAGCAACTAATTATGACTCTGCCCTTATTCGCTCTTTGTATAGCCTATTGCTGTGTGTGTGCAGGCTCAAGCTCCAATGCTTTGGTTCTTGAACAGGAAGGATTAGATGGTCCATGAGACACTCTAATATGATCTATATGTATATCAATGGATAAGTAGTATAAGTATTACAATAAAAATTGCAAACTCTTGTCAAAGATTACTAGGCTTAGTTTGTGAAAGTGAACTTGTATGACCAGATACGATATGGGACAAAGCACTATGGTATGGGGCTAAGTAATATTGAATGAAGAATCCCACATGATTAATGTTGAAAAGACATTGTCAAAATGGCAGTAATTCATCATCTACTACATTCTCATTGTACGAAAAGCCCGATCTATACATTACCATACTCTAAACAGAACTCTCTAACTCATTCTTCATTCTTCAAAAATCCAAAGTTTTCTCCATTTTCCAAAAATATAAATAATAATAATAATAAAATTTTATCGCATCTTATATAAATTACATATCCCCAAGCTTTTAAAAAAACTCTCTTACGCGTCATTCATTCTATTTTTGAAGTTTTAAAAAAAATTTATATTGTCAAAATTCCTAACCCGCTTTCTCTCATGACTCATTCATCTTCATTCTTAAGATATCCCAAGCTTCTCTATTATCGAAAACCTATAACTTTTTCACGGTTCTCAAAATATCTAACCGATCCTCATGCTTAATTTTTCTTCTCAAGTATCCATGTGTCGCTATTTTAAAAATTCTCACTGTTTTCCATAGGATTAGGAGGTTACGAAAGTAGAAATAGTTTTTTTAACTTTCTGATTTGACCTTGAAAGAGAGTTTCACAAAATGAGGAAAGATGATCAAATTATGGCAGAAGATAATGCTAGAAGAAGTTGAATTAAAGGTAATTTCACCATATTTAATGGCAATTTCCAAAAGGTATCAACTTACAAGCGCAAAAACTTAAAATATTTATGTGCCAACCATACCACACAAACATGTGGTCATTGTTTCCTATTGTATGGTATAGCTATAAGATTCGAGGTCACCTCGGGATTTTATATTATAAATACAAGGTGATTGTATTATGCATTTCTTTAATAGGTTTAAAATAAAAGTTGGTAACGATATTTTGTCTATGTGGTTTCGAAGTGGGCCAGGATCTCCCCCTAGCAAAACATGACCCTTCTCTTTACAACAACAATAATGATAGGTAAGGAGAGTAGCTTATATTATGGTGATGTGATTTTAAGGTGCTTATATCTATCTTAGCTCTTTCAGGTTTCTGTGTATGAAAAGTGAAATGAAAATGAAATGAAGAGGATGAAGATGTGATGCATCTATAACTTCATTCTTAAGAGAACAACTTCTTATCGGCATAAAGATGAATAAATCTGACTCGTCGTGTTTTGAGTTATCCAAATGTGATTAGCTGTCTTTCACTCTTTTGTATCGGATATGTGAACTAACAAAATCATAGTGGATTTGAGAAATTTGGAATTTGCAGGTTCAAGGGTTTTGGGATTTTGGAGAAGTGATAGAAATGAATCAAAGGGTCATGTTTTTGACTTATCCACATGTGATTTGCTGTCTTGTTTCAGAACTGTGAACTTCGTGAAAACATAGTGGATTTAAGGGATTTGGGATTTGCAGGTTTCAGTATTTTAGGCTTCTGGAGAAGTAATGCAAATGAGCCAAGGGGTGATCTATGAACCACTATGACCTTCCTAATCTATAATGAGAACTTATCATCAAAACATAACACTAACAGAACTGTGATTTTGCATCCCAACTTCTTCAGTGTGTCATTGGGAATGTCTTAACCCAAGGTTACCAAAAACATGAAACTTCATGGTATGTGGATCTAGTCATTACGTTTTTGGATATGTATACAACAACACTGTCATTCGAATTGACTATAGAATCCGATGACCTTACAAAAACTACCCTCACAAGGATAGTTCCTCAACAATCTGGGATTAAAAAAAACAACCATACTGCTTTATAAATAGAAAAAAATGAGGAGATCAAGAGTACGGAGAATTTGAGGACATCTTCATTGTCTACCGTAAAAGCAAGGAAATAATAGCAGGTTTGGAATTTAATGTTTCAAATTGATTTTACCAAGGATGTCGATAATGTGAACGTCCTTTTTCAGATTGTTATGCTGACACGGGAAAACTATAACTGAGATCCTTTTTATCTGGCATTAATTTGGAGAGAACTGGACTGGAACAGCTTCAAAAGGAAATTTCTATTAAAATGATTTCTAGTTGATTCCACTCTCACAACACCCTCAGATCCAAAGTGGCGCTATAGAGGAGACAGAAATAATATATAAACAAAGTCGACATTATAACCCACATCCACAAGCACCTCACATCCTTATTTAGATGCACGACCCAAACATGAGTTCCCTTTGTCTTGGAGAGGTAACCTCAGTGGTCTTTCAAGTGGATTTCAAAGTTCTAATTCATAATATAAAAAAATTATTCATGGGTTTTGTAATATCTAACTTTGGAATAGGAAGATGCTTTATGGTTTATAGTACTAGCAACATTTCTAGCAAAGGTTTTCCGTTTTAATTTTAGCCAAATGCAATGTGCATGTGGCCTTCTAGCTATTACCATGAAATGCCTAAGTAACTTGAAGTTACGCAAAGTCAAATACACACCTACATGAGGGGAAGCATTCCATTTAATGAGTTTGACATCACCGCCAAGCTCCTGAAGGCGTTGAGCAAAACTACAAACAATCTGGTATGGAGCAAGGTTGTCTTCTTCTGAACAAAGTATGAGAAATGGGCCCATGGTCTGCATTTATGATCTTTCTTATAAGCTTAAAAGAGAAATTTTACTTAATGTTTAATTTGAAGTAGAGGAATTAAACTGCTTATGAAATTGTATCCTTACAACTGAGGAGTATAGAGTCTGCCAATATTCAGCATGCTGTACTTCAAATCTGTTCAAGAAGAGGGAGTCTAGGCCAGATGCTAGGGACCTTGCCATCCATGACATTACTCTAGGTGGATGAGACATTTTCAGGACAGAGGGATGGAGGATAAATCGAGTGCCCAAATCACTAGTGAAGTCCACAGGACCTGAATCATACACTTGCCCACATATACAGTCTCTTACCAGTTGATACTCATCCTGCAGAAAAGAATTAGGAAAATGAATAACCAAAAAACAACAACTGTAATGAAACTTGATGTCGTAAGACTTCTAACAGAAAAGTATAATGTACTTTGGGAAAATAACACAAGTTGCTGGCAATGGTATGTTACATTGCATTGACAAGCTTGAACCAGATGCTGACTGTATACTCTTATAATATAGAATCCAAGAGACAAAATTATGACTGAGAAGTAATAGTGATTATGTATGCATATATGTCAGTTAACTTCATAAAAAAACTCTTCAACAGAAAAAGAAAACCTCAGAAACTGCATTATAAGAATATGGGCATTACCTTATGAAGTTGTCCTTCACATTTTCCCTCAACCAACTGGAAAGTGGAAACAAATATGGAACAGATTAGTTTTCCAGCAACATACAAATAGAAGCCAATTTCCTCTAGCCATCCACCAAAACGTCAAACTAAAATAACAAATAAAAAAAGAAAATAAGACGAAGACATGGTATGCTTCTCAGAATAACATACCTGAAGAACCTTATACAAGCAACCTTTTGATCCTCCAGAAAAAGATGTCAGAACAATAGGCAATGGCCTGATGTTTACCTCCTATTTGTCAGACAATAGAAAAGGGAAGACGTTAATATTCATGTTGCACATACACATATGGTGAGACAATATACTATAGTGAAGTGGTAAAGCATCAACATACCAACTACTGAGTAATATATTATAGTGTGACTATATTGATGGCTTTCTAATATGTGCTATCCACTCTAAGAACATTGACTAATATAAAGTCATCTCTATGGATTAATTTATTTTTCTTTGGACTAAAACCTTATTTAAAATTCGGTTTTTCCAAAGTGGCAAAGCTTCTTGCTTTTGAGCAAGAAGCCTGGAGGTCCAAAAAAGATTGAACAGTCCTAGCAACTTCCAGCTGGTAACTGAGAACCAGTGTTCTAAGAGGCAGAGAAATTAATCCATTAAGCAGACTACCAGCAACCAACTGCGTTACGCGGATGGTTGACACCTATAGTCCAATGACGGTGCTCGAATATAACAGACAACACAGGATTTTCATTAGTTACATATACCATATTGCAAACTCAAAACAGGTTATCTTAACAGAGACAAGTACAACCAAGTAGATGCAACTCTAAAAAAATACTGACCTTCAATAGCTCACTTAGAACAGAAGAAGCCAGCGATGTTGCATTCTCAGGGAAAAATCTGCAGAATTTGCACGTTTCAGTTAATGAGTTCTGAACAAATAAGAAAATGAACACAAAATAACTATGATAAGCTCGAGATCATTATCTATAAAATCTGAATTCTGACCATCCAATTTCATATCCAAGATCTAGTAGGTCATAAGGGGATTTAAGCTGATGATTGTGGTCCATAACATGATCATTCTTAGTCGTCATCCTCAAATTAAGACATAAAGATGTTTTAGCATTATAGTGTAAGATGTCTGTGGTAAAACAGGTCTTGCAACCAGTTGTATTTGTAAACCAACCTGCTGAGAGAGGAAGGCACTACCAGAACTTTCTACCTCTAAAATGTTTTGAGATGCTTACCAAACTAGTGTTATGGCTTGTAATCTTTCCCCTAAGAGTTTACAGTAACAAAGAAGCCAAAAATGAAAATATACAAGGAGTTGGTTCATGCCAAATTGCCAACGATTTAGAGATATGGCATATATAGCAAGGATCTGCATATGTGAAATATCTAGCTTGGAAAGCATCATACCTATAAAAAGAAAGTAGGTACAAATGGCAAAAGTTCGACTTTTGTTGGAACAAACAATTGTTATTTCAGATATTATTCTGTCCTTGAAAGTGCATATTCAACAATATCATATTGCATCCTCAAGTAACAGGTGATAACCATCAAACACAATGGTTAATCAAACAATGGATAATGCAAATTATAGGATGGCACAGATGCAAACAATAGAACATAGAAATATTATTGGCGAGAAGTGAGAAAGGGTAGATCAATAAACAATGTTTAGGTGATTGGTTCACTCTATGAGGTTACAGTCATTAGTGAATATGATCGGAACAGAAGAGGTTCCACAATAACAAAGCGAATAGAAAAATCAATATTCGAACAATGTCCATCAAGACTTCCCACAAAGACCATATCAATGAGAAATCTCAAATATGAAATTCTGGAGCAGCAAGCATAGGTACAAGGCATTGCAAGAAACTGGTGAATAGGGTCTAACCAGTCCTAATATGAGAAGGAACCTAGTATTCTATCCGAAGATTCAGAAAACTCCTCAAAATTTTGCTTCAAATGAACCGGACATAGAATTTGACCAATCTGCTTATGATGAATTCAGCCGGCCGCCAAAAAAACATGAGAAAACAAGTACTTTCTGTTTGATTTGTATAAGAAAATTTAGTAGTCTTATAAGATTCACAACCGCTTTTCTAAAAGACAAACTGCTTATGTTGGATATGTATGTCCGAACGGCCTTCATTGTATAGGATGCTAGAGATATGTATGTACCGGACAATCTTGGTCAATATGATAGTACGCTATTTAGTTTGTCTTTATCTTAACATGTGATGTGTTTTACTTAGTATTTCATATCTTGTATACATGTTGATAAAGCCCTTAGGATGTTGGCTTGACTACCAAGACAATGATGCTGATCATACTAGTGGGGCTTGTATAGTCCGCAAGCATATCTTTTAACAGTTCCTAATCGAGAGAGTATCGAGACAGGCCATCGATATTCCAGAGTAGACTAATGTGTACGTTTCTTGACCCTGTATGGGGACGATGGTTGATCCCATAATTATTGGTGTTTGACATCAAAAAGTGTACACAAGTGCTCTACACCGAATAGGACTCGCCGAGAATTCCTAAATGGTAACATACATATCGTCAGATAGCAGTTCTCTGGTGACACTTGTACAGGTTAGTCTGTAAACTCGAGATCGTCATAATATCTTGTGTGGTTCCCCCAGTGATTTGATTTCTTCCCTACCACAGCTCATCAGAGTCGTGCAAACAGGTGGATTTTGGGTACAGTCCGGGGTCATATGGAGGCAGTGAGCGATAGGAGGGGTTTCGTCTCTTCCGGTATTGGGAGTTGATGTTGCGCTATACTCGATTGGCTATAACAGCAAGTCCCTGATCAGGGCTGATGAGATTTACTGGTAAGTGTTATCAGTAGTTTCTCGAAAAGTTATAGACCACATATCGGCATGACTTATCAAGTTATTGGGGTTTGACGATTCCACCTCCAGACTTGATATGCAACATATCAGACGAAGAGACCGGACTGTACGGCAAGTGTTACTTATAGGCTCATTAGGGGTTCAGATGAGTTCGCTCGTCGGCCTTCTTTTCGACATGTACCTGGGTAGCCGCTATGTACAGCTAGTGCTGCTGACGGACTTGTGGTTAAACCCACTATCAGCGTACTGTCGAGTCTTTAGAGTCCCACACAGAGGGTTTCTCTGGTTCAGACAAAACGATGTAGAGGTCCTATGGTCTTACGGCAGGATTTCGATCATATACGTATACTGGCTACAGGGATGATGTTCGGACGGATAATACGGGTTGGCTTTGGTTTAAGCCGGATGCTAGTATTATATTATTGGATTATTGTTATCTCATTGTATTCGTATTTTTCATAATACGAATACGGGTATGTATATACGGTGAGGGGCATTGTAACACCCTAGTTCAGTTATACCAATTCCAGTTTCCGTATTTTCTTATTTGTGGTATTTTCTTGATTTATCGTGTTTTGTGTACGAATGGTATTTTACATATTATATTGCATTCGACCCAACCCGCTTGCTTGAAACTTGTTTGATTCATATTTATGAATTATCTTGACTAGTTGCGTAGACTGGTACACATTCATGAATACTGTATACTGGCATTTTATCTGGTATTGCGTCTTTTACAATATAACATTTTAAGTCACATAAAATATTTTAAAAAATACCTTGCATGGCCTGCTTGATACCCCTAACCCTGTGGTAGCATCCGTGCATCTTGTTCCTGTCCCGTTCGGTGAAACAGACTTGTTTGGATGGCTACGCGCATGTACGTGCATCCGTTCTTGGGGGTATGCATTTTCGTTACATGAGCATTCATTTTGAATTTTGGTCATCGCATGTATTTTTCGTATTTTAAAACTGAATTTTAGTCCCGACCCGGATGTATTTTGGACTATTTTTGTATCCCGCCAAAATTTCAAATTTATTAGTATAATAATTATTTAAAACAGTTACATTTAAAATTTAGGTAACTATTTATATTTTATAATCTAAAATCCTAACCACTAAAAAACAACATTCTCTCTCCTCTCGATCTCGCAACCCTCTATCTCTCCTCTCTGTCTCTCTCCTCTCTCTCTCATTCTCTCTCTCTTTCTCTCTCCCAGAAGTCTCTCTCTCTGCCTATATTTCTCTCTATTTATATATATATTCTTTATTTTCACCCTATACAACTTCACAGCCACGTCTCTTCTCTCTCCCCTTCTCTTCTTTATTTCCTTTCGCCTCACCTCCGCGCATCAGCCATGCCTTCGCCGTCGCCCATCATCGCTGGCCATCCTCGTCACCTCATCCTCACCTCCTCTCCATTTCGTTCTTCTTCCTCCTCCGCCATCTTCCTCCTTCCCGAGCACCTCCCGCAACCCCTGCACACCTAGAACCCATCACCTCGCCCTCGTCGGAACTCGTCACCGTCGCCAGCCTCACTGGCACCCTCGCTCCTCAATCCTCTCCATCACCTCTCTCCTCTCCCCTCTCCTCCTCCCTGCACTCCTCGATCACCTTCTTTCCCCGAGCCTGCACACAGGTGATCCCTGCCTCCATCTCGTCGGCCTCATCGCCGACCATTCTCGTCGGCCTCCCCTCTCGACCACCTCCTCACCTCTCTATCCCCTCACCCGACGAATTCCCTGCAAACCCTTGCACCCACCTTCTCTGAATCCATCACCTGCACCTCCTACCTCGCCGGAGACCTCCTCGACGACCATACCCTGTCGTCGTCGTCATGTTTCCTGCCTTGCCTCACCTCTCTTCTAAACCCAGTACACCAAACCCTAGTTCCCTCTTCTTCTTTTCTCTTTCTTGATCTTTTTCCGGTGATCGCCGGAGACCCGTTGCCGACGTCACCCCATCACCTAAACCTCCTCTGACCCAGAGCACCACACCCTAGAGACTACCTTCTCCTTTCTTCTTCTTCCTTTCTTTTCTTCTCTTTACTTTTCGATTTCTTGTTTTCTGATCACCGCCGGAGCCGGGCTCGACGCCGACGATCCAGACGACCCAGACGACGTACCTTACCTGTGTGATCACCCTCTTGCCTAGCCTGGACCCGTCCCGCGTGCTACGTATGCGTTGCGACGATTTACCAACGTCGGACGTTCCGTGCGTGTCCGTCGTGTG
The DNA here is from genome assembly GCA_030015575.1 of Agapanthus africanus. Lineage (NCBI taxonomy): Eukaryota > Viridiplantae > Streptophyta > Magnoliopsida > Asparagales > Amaryllidaceae > Agapanthus > Agapanthus africanus. Next base: position 110,156,278 of record JASDDO010000014.1, read on the forward strand.
ATCCGATCGAGGCAAGTTATCTTGCTACATGCTACATTACTTTATATATATCTATTTTAATAAACATAATACTGATATTTCGAATTATGCACCCCATATTTACTTTTACAGTTTTTCAACATCCGTCTGCATCCGTACGTGTTACTTTACATCTAACGCATGCAAACTTATCTTGTTACATACTATACTACAATATACTGCATCTAATGGAATATTTACATCTCATATTGCTTAGTTGTACATCCCACATTACCATTATACAGTTTTACTGTTTTCGGATACCCGTTTACATCCATCTCATTTAAAATATATATAACTGCATCTATAGATCACATTAATACATAATACTGTGATATTAACACCCCATATTTAATAAAGTGCATCCTAATTAGTATTAGAACTATAAATGAAAGCCTAATCGATAATTGTACATCCATTGATTTTATACCTACCATGTTACATTATTTCATTGTATTGTTATATTTGATTTCGTGCATTCATACTTACTACAATTGATTATGATTACCCATTTGTTACCTGTGCACTACCAGACTTGACCTGATACCCTATTTAACATGACTTGATACATGTGCACTACCTAACATGACCTGATATATTACTACTGGACTTATTACCCGATCTTGTTACTAATGCCAACAATCTTGACATGTTGTCCCTACGGACATATCCTGTGTGTATTTAGACAAACCAGTACCTACTTGATCCTGTATTGGCATTAGCTCCCGATTTATCAATATCTGACTTACACACATAACCTTGGGGGTATGGGGAAATCAAGATTGTAACTGAACATAACTCAAAGGGCTATTACATCTTGTACCGTGGTCTCGTGGGATATGAACGGGACATAGACTCATAGTCTATTATATCTTGTACCGTGGTCCCGTGGGGAATGAACGGGGTATAGACCGATGGGTTACGATGAAGATTACATTAATTGATTTCAAATAATTTTAGAGTAGTAACCCTATAGCACAGTTTAGACTACTCACTGCACCTCACCTATAATATATATCCTGTTCACTGATCTTTATTCATGTTATTATTTATTTCCTGATAACTTGTTACTGCTTATACTTCATGCCTGCATATTTTATTACATCCTGCTTGCTTAAAATTATTGATATTATGACGCACTGACGTCTGGGTTTTGCATGGCCCAGATCCATTATCCTTGTCGCAGACTGTTCAGAGTATTTTGATCAACAAGCCGAGCAGTGAGGACCTGTTTATAGTTTAGCTAGTTTCTTTCAGTATTATTTTATTCCTGAAGTGAGCCCGTATTTAGGACGTACATTCCAGATTATTATTGTTTATTGGATCTATTGCTTCCGCATATTATTTTTTTGACTCGTTTATTCTGGCGTATGGACATGTACTAGATAGTTTATTTTATTTCTACCGTTCTTGATATCTCTAGACAGCCGTAATGTGACTGTGGAGGGATGTTTACCAGCCACAGGTAGCATGGTTGGCTCTGTCACATGCCGATCTTAGCGCACTCTAGGAAGCAGGGCGTGACAGGATTTGTTTGGTATCAGAACCATAGGATTTAGGTTAATCGGGTTTGATTCTTTTGTAGTTGGGTATTGGACCCAATACACGAATCGGAAAATCCGTAATTAGGAACATGTCCTGCCACATTGTTATCGTAATTCTTGAATCATATCTTTCTCTTGACCCCTGTCCTGACGATATGCAAACAACTTTGCATCTCGAGTTGAAATTCTTTTGGTTCCCTATTGTTTCTTCCGTCCTATTCCTTTGATTCTGATACTAGGATTTTGGCGACTTGAACGGAGTTATGTGATTGTAACTATGAACTGCAGCATGGTTACAATGCGGTACTCTATTTAAGTAACTTGGAGTTCTGGTCTTGATTCATTTCCTTGTTCCATGGTCGTTTTATTACTTGGTTCTCTCAGCTTCATTGCTTACCAGTTCATGTTTTGCAGATTTCTTGATGATCGATACCGGCAGTTATGAAGTTGTCTTGGAAATGGACTTTCTCGGCACTTTCCACGCTCACATTGATTGTAGGGCAAAGAAAGTGATTTTCTAGATTCCCGGACATCCGGAGTTTGTTTTTGCTGGAAGTAGCAGTTTTGTCGGGCCAGTCGAGTTTAGGGCTAGGCCGACAAACAGTGTTCTTTTGTCGATGGAAGTTGATAAGGAAAAAGCGCCAGCTGTAGTTCGAGAGTTCATGGACGTGTTCAAGGACATCTCGGGTTTACCGCCAAACGAGATGTGGAGTTCGCAATTGATAATGTTCCTGGTGCAGCGCCAATCTCAAAGGCGTACTATCCGATGGTACCAGTGGAGTTGGAAGAAATCAAGAAGCAGGTTACCAAATTGCTTGAGAAGGGTTGGATTCGCAGCAGCAATTCACCTTTGGGAGCTCCAGTTCTTCTAGTTAAGAAAAAAGATGGCACAAGGAGGATGTGCATCGATTATCGAGAATTGAACCGGATGACTATTAAGAACAAGTACCCGATTCCTCGCATTGGCGAATTATTCGAGCAACTCAGTAGCACGAGGGTATTCTCGAAGCCGGATTTGCGATCCGGATATCATCAAGTTCGAGTTAAATCAGAAGATATTTGCAAGACTGCGTTCCGAACTCGATATGGACATTACGAGTATTTAGTGATGCCATTCGGAATCACGAATGCACCGACGATATTTATGACTTGATGAACCGAATCTTTTCACCGTTCTTGGACCAGTTTATTGTGGTGTTTATCGATAATATTCTGGTCTATTCGAGAAGTCTAGAAGAGCATGCAGAACACTTGAAGATCGCACTGCAGACATTGAGGCAAGAAAGATTATATGCAAAAATGAGCAAGTGTGAGTTTTGACTTGAAAAAGTAAAGTTTTTGGGCACGTCGTATCCGGAGATGGAATCACCGTTGATCTCGAGAAGATTGCAGCAGTTCAACATTGGCCGATTCCGAAGAACGTGGCAGCGATCAGAAGTTTTCTTGGACTTGCCGGATATTACAGAAGGTTCGTGGAGAATTTTGCTCGATTGGCTGAGCCTTTGACCAAGCTTACACGGAAGGAGATACCGTTCGTATGGACGGATAGATGTGCGTCAGCTTTTGAGGCGTTGAAGCAAAGACTGATAACCGCTTCTATTTTGACCGTGCCAGACGGTTCCGGAGAATTGGTGATACACAGCGACGCATCTGGAAAAGATGTGGGATGTGTTTTGATGCAGCATAGGAAGGTTATAGCCTACGCATCGAGGCAGTTGAAGACCCATGAGAAGAATTGCCCAACTCATGATTTGGAGCTAGCAGCTGTAATTTTCGCTTTGAATATTTGGAGACACTACTTATTGGGCGAAAGGGTCGAAATATTCACCGATCACAAAAGCCTAAAGTATGTGTTCACACAGAAAGAGGTTAACATGAGGCAGCGTAGATGGTTGAAGCTGATGGCTGACTACGATCTTGATCTTAAGTACCATCTGGGAAAAGTTAATGTAGTGCCGGATGCGCTTAGTCGGTTACCAGCAATTCGGATGTTGACTGCACAGAAGGAATTTATCGAAAATTTTCGGAGATTCGAGTTGGAGATCGTGCTACCGCATTCTTCGGGACAGTTGATGCAGCTGCAAGTACAATCGTCGTTGATCGATAACAGCCACAGGACCCAAGATTGCAAAAGTTTCGAGAACAAGTTGAAGCTGGACTTTGAACGGACTTGTTGATTCATGAAGATAGTTCGTTGCGATATGGTAGCCGTTTGTGTGTGCCGAAAGGAGACATTCGCGAAGAAGTTATGAAGGAGGCGCACAGTTCCGCTTATTCCGTACATCCAGAAGGCACGAAGATATACGTGATCTACGACAGCATTTCTGGTGGGAAGGCATGAAAAGGGAGATTGCTCGCTTTGTAGCGAAGTGCTTGGTGTGTCAGCAAGTTAAGGCTGAACATCAAAAGGTTGCTGGTTTATTGCAACCACTTATGATTCCTCAATGGAAGTGGGAACATATAACCATAGATTTCGTGACAGCTTTACCGCGGAGTCCAAAGGGCAACAATGCAGTTTGGGTGATTGTTGATCGATTGACCAAGACAACTCATTTCATACCATTTCGAGTTAGTCAATCAACGGAAGCGTTAGCAGAACGGTACATGCAGGAGATTATGAGATCGCATGGTGTACCTGTAAGTATCGTGTCCGACCGTGACACCCGATTCTTATCGCACTTCTGGAGGAGTTTACAGGAAAGTTTGGGGACGCGATTGAAGTTTAGCACAGTTTATCATCCTCAAACAAATGGCCAGTCGGAGAAAATGCTTGCTATTCTCAATCGGCAAAGACATCGATTTACGTCCAAACTCTTGAAGACATGTTGAGAGCTTGCATGTTAGACTTCAAGGGTTCATGGGAGGATCATCTACACTTGGTGGAGTTTTCTTACAATAACAGTTTTCAGGCGACTATTCAAATGGCTCCATTCGAAGCGTTGTATGGTCGCAAGTGTCGTTCACCCGTTTGTTGGGACGATATTGGAGAACGAAGATTGTTGGGACCGTATTTGATCGTGCGAACCGTGGAGAAAGTTAGTACTATCCGGAATCATATGAAGGCGGCACAAGATCGGCAGAAGAGTTGGGCCGATACATCGAGAAAACCTCTAGAGTTCGCTATTGGTGATCTTGTGGTCTTGAAGATATCACCGACTAGAGGAGTGATTCGTTTTGGGAGTCGGTGCAAGTTTAGTCCTCGATTCGTAGGGCCTTTCGAGATTATGGAGCGTGTTGGAGAAGTGGCTTATCGATTGGCTTTACCACAATCTTTGGCGAATGTTCATGACGTGTTTCATATATCTCAACTCCATAAATATGTTCGAGATGAAACACGCGTGCTGGATCATTCGGAACTGACTGTAAGAGAGGATTTGACGTTTGAGGAACGACCAATGTCGATTGTTGATCGAAGAGAAAACGTCCTTACGAACAAGGTTATCCCTCTCGTACTTGTTTCTTGGGGGAATCGCTCGCACGAAGAATCGACTTGAGAATGAGAAAATGAAATCCGACAGAAGTTTCCATACTTATTCTTGTAGTTTCCTGAGTGTTTATCTTTCTTTGTTTTTGGAATTTCGAGGACGAAATTCTTTTTGTAGTTGGGTATAATGTAATACCCTAGTTCATTTATACCAATTCCAGTTTCCGTTTTTTCTTATTTATGGTATTTTCTTGATTTATCGTGTTTTTGGTACGAATGGTATTTTACGTTTTACATTGCATTCGACCCAACCCGCTTGCTTGAAACTTGTTTGATTTATATTTATGAATTATCTTGACTTGTTGTATAGACTGATACACATTCATGAATACTGCATACTGGCATTTTATCTGGCATTGCGTCTTTTACAATATAACATTTTAAGTCACATAAAATATTTTAAAAAATACCTTGCATGGCCTGCTTGATACCCCTAACCCTGTGGTAGCATCCGCGCATCTTGTTCCTGTCCCGTTCAGTGAAAAGGACTTATTTGGGCTACGCGCACGTATGTGCATCCGTTCTTGGGGTATGCATTTTCGTTACACGAGCATTCATTTTGAATTTTGGTCATCGCATATATTTTTCGTATTTTAAAACTGAATTTTAGACCCGACCCGGATGTGTTTTGGACTATTTTTGTATCCCGCCAAAATTTCAAATTTATTAGTATGATAATTATTTAAAACAGTTACATTTAAAATTTAGTTAACTATTTATATTTTATAATCTAAAATCCTAACCACTAAAAAACAACTCTCTCTCCTCTCGATCTCACAACCCTCTATCTCTCCTCTCGATCTCTCTCCTCTCTCTCTCATTCTCTCTCTCTCTCTCTCCCAGAAGTCTCTCTCTCCCTGCCTATATTTGTCTCTCTCTCTATTTATATATATATTCTTTATTTTCACCCCATACAACTTCACAGCCACGTCTCTTCTCTCTCCCCTTCTCTTCTTTATTTCCTTTCGCCTCACCTCCGCGCATCAGCCCTGCCTTCACCGTCGCCTATCATCGCTGGCCATCCTCGTCACGTCATCCTCACCTCCTCTCCATTTCCTTCTTCTCCTCCGCCATCTTCCTCCTTCCCGAGCACCTCCCGCAACCCCTGCACACCTAGAACCCATCACCTCGCCCTCGTCGGAACTCGTCGCTCGCCAGCCTCACTGGCACCCTCGCTCCTCAATCCTCTCCATCACCTCTCTCCTCTCCCCTCTCCTCCTCCCTGCACTCTTCGACCACCTTTTTTCCCCGAGCCTGCACACACCCTCCTCGCCGGTGATCCCTGCCTCCATCTCGTCGGCCTCACCGCCGACCATTCTCGTCGGCGTCCCCTCTCGACCACCTCCTCACCTCTCTATCCCCTCACCTGACGAATTCCCTGCAAACCCTTGCACCCACCTTTTCCGAATCCATCACCTGCACCTCCTACCTCGCCGGAGACCTCCTCGGCTACCGTACCCCATCGTCGTCGTCATGGTCCCTGCCTCGCCTCACCTCCCTTCTAAACCCAGTACACCAAACCCTAGTTCCCTTTTCTTCTTCTTCTTCTTCTTTTCTTTTTCTTTCTCTTTCTTGATCTTTTTCCGGTGATCGCCAGAGACCCGTTGCCGACGTCACCCCATCACCTAGGCCTCCTTTGACCCAGAGCACCACACCCTAGAGACCACTTTCTCCTTCTTCTCCTTTCTTCTTCTTCCTTTCTTTTCTTCTCTTTACTTCTTGATTTCTTGTTTTCCAATCACCGCCGGAGCCGGGCTTGACGCCGACGATCCAGACGACCCAGACGACGTACCTTACCCGCGTGATCACCCTCTTGCCTAGTCAGGACCCGTCCTGCGTGCCGCGTATGCGTTACGACGATTTACCAACGTCGGACGTGCCGTGCGTATCCGTCGTGTGATCCGATCGAGGCAAGTTATCTTGCTACATGCTACATTATATATATCTGTAATATCCAGCCCCTTTTGTACCAAAAATCTGTAAAATATTACTTTAGAATTCTAGGTATTCTTAATTATAATTGAATTCATTTTATTTATAATTATATTTCTTCTAAACCGCATATTTCTTTTATTACAACCCAAAACCTAATTCCCTGATCCTAATTTAATCTGCGGCCCAAGATTCTAAGTCCAGGCCACAAAACTCTTTAATTTTCACCAAGCCCAACTTTCCCCAGCCCGTTTCTATTTTTTCACTAATTAGATTATTTTTCCTTTTCCCAGGCCCAACTCCCCGGCCCGTCTCTTTTTTCCTCCTCAAACATTCTCTCACCAGCCCGGGCCACTCCCACTCCCCTTTAATTCTTTTTATACTTTTAGCCCAGCTCTTCAGCCCAGCAGTCCCCGGCCCACTTCCTATATTTTCCATTGATTTTTTTCTTTTAAATTTTTGGCCCGTTCCCCAAACAGCCCACACACAAAATTATTAATAAATTCCTAACCTATTTTTCCCAGCCCAATACTTGGCCTGCTCCTGTTACTCTTCCCAACGGCTAGCCCCGCTTCTCCCGCGCGCGTTTCCTCCGCCGCGCTCCTCGCCTCCGCCGTCGCCCACGCCAGCTCTCGAGCGTTACCCGTGACGCTCGCCTCGTCTCCATTCCTCTCACCCCTCACTCCCATCGCCTTTCCCTCAACCCTCAATCTTGCAACTTCTTTCGCTCTTCTCTCCTTCACCCACGTCCCCGAGTTTCCCCACGTCGGCCACGTCTCCGTGCTCGCCACCACCGCCGGCATCACCCCCTCTTCTCGCCCCTCCCTCGCTCTCCCTTCTCCCTCATCAGAGCCCCGACTCACTCCCTCAACCCAAGATCCCCGACCGCACCCCTCACTTCCCTGCACAACCCATCACCACAACCGAGCTCCTCTAACCATCACAACGCCGACGAACCCCCACCTGCACCGACTACCTCATCACCTCCTTCGGCCGTCAGCGCCTCCAGCCACCATACGAGAACCCATCTCCTTCTTCCCAAACTCTTCACCACCGAGCCTCACCCTCGCAGCCGACCTCGTCATCGTCGTCGACGCCTCTACAACTCTCTCTCTCTCTCACTGCATCTCTCCCCCTCACTCGATCCCTCTCTTTCACTCTCTATCTCTCTGTCTCTCACCCCCTCAGTCTTTACCTCACCCTCTCTCTCTCCCTCTCTCAGTTCTCACTCTCTCTCACTCACTGCATCTCTCTCCCTCTCTCTGTAACCCTCTCTCTCACTCACTCACTCACTCTCTCTCTTTCTCTGTAACATCTCTCTCTCAACTCCTCCTCACAAGAACCCTAGACCAGACCTAATCCAACATTCACGGGCCGAGCCCCGGCATTCCGTCGAGCACCTACAGAGATCGTCGTTGCCGCTGCCGTGCATCACCATAACGTCTCCAGGCAAGTATTTTACTTGCTTACATGCTATTTACCTAAGTTACGATCTTTAATTACATATATCATAAAGTTGCAAGTTTAGATCAAATATGTGCCGTAACTGTTCGATGCGTGTTCTCATAGGAAATTATCATTTAACTTGACGGAACTAAATATTATTGCTTGGCCCGTATGGCTGTGGACCTAATGTGTGAACTTCGTTGGATAAATTGATCGTTAATGACCAAAACGACTACCCCAAGTTTAATCGTAAAACTGTACTTTTATTGTACCTGAAAACCGTTAAATTCACCATAAATTATATACACACTAGAATGGTGCGTTCGAGGGCTCAAATCGAAGCCGATTCGACGAACTTTAACCCTATACTGGTTTCCTGGTATTCCTGTACTTAAATTGTGATGATTAGTGGATCGGAATGCGACTCTGGACTGCAGTCCAGAGCGACTCCAATTGTTGGTTGCTGTTCCGTAATGGGTACCACTTGGTTTCCTTAACTCGTAGGTTGCGGAACTCCGCTGTTTATTGTAGGTGAACCTATTAGCTAGACAACACAAGTGGTTTCTTTCTGTTTCGTTATTATTTGTTATTTGATCTGCAATTTAAAAGATCGGGACGCATAACAGTCCCAACAGATTCAGAACTGACATATTAGAGTTAAATAGAGTATATCTCCTGACGTACAGACGCGATTGAAGATCCGTCTGTTGCGTTGAAAACCTTACTAAAAACCCTAGATTTCATCTAACTGTAGCGTCGCTAAGATCTGATCCCAATTGGGATTAAAATGCGTTGCGAAATGGATTTCTGATTCTGAAACCGGATTTCCAACCGCGAGTGCTTAAAATGAAATGGTTATAATTAATGAACCTGGAAACCGATTGGCTTGAAACTAAATTCGATGGATAGATAACTGAACATACTAGTTTTTACCTGTTTATCGTTTCGCTAAACTATTCACGTACGTTTCATGATAAATCGTGCAAGTGATAGAATACTATTTTTATGACACCTTAATCATGCTTCATATACTGTTTACGTATCGTATCATACCCATATCATTGCAGTGATAAACTAGTGATATCGTGCATTTACCCAGTGTTAGATTTTAGTGATGATTGTAGCAAGTACGTCAGTGTTCGTGTATCCGTGAATAAGTGAAAGTGATACGTACTTATACACAATCAGTGGCCCTATTATTCTATTGTATTGTCGACGTCTGTGGGATGCGTGTACGTGTGACTATAAGTGGTATGGGACACTTATGGAAGCGCTTGCACGGGTGTCACAGATAAGGCATCCGACACTGCCATTTATCTTAGGTATTAGTCGGGACGTGCTTGATGGAGGTCCTGCCTCCAATTCTCGCGCAGACTTGTCACGGACCGATTAGTATTTAGGGTTATGGTTAGCGTTTGATGTAGACCACGGGGTGTGGGGTAGTTTAAGTGTGAGTTCAACGGAATCTCGGGAGTCCCATGCCGGCTTATATATTTAGGGAGATATATGGAGATTTACAGGGTATGTGATATTCACCGTGATATACTTGTTACATATTGGGCCCGTGGTCCCTTTCCCTTGGGTTCTACCCTTGGGTGAAGGACACTCGCGAGTGGTTGACTCTCACACTTGGACTGACGATAGGCTTAGTGACCTGTACAGTGAGACTTAGAGACTGATAAGGATACGGGCATTCATATACCTCATATACTGTGTTGACATACGCGACATATCGTTCTACTGCTTTACTGCTCTGCTGCATTGATTACTGCACATTCATATTCATGCTGTCATTGATTTACTGTTATTCATATCTATTACCACTGTCAGGACTGTCACTTGATTTTATATATATTATGTTGCTATTGTGTCGCTCTGACGACCTGAGTATGCATGCTCAGTGTGAGGAGAAGATTTAGCCTGGACCAGAACTAGGCGTGCATCACAGACTTCTTGACTTGTCATTCCGAGTTACATTTGTTTGTTCCACTTCAGGTCAGTCTTTACATTGTTTCTTTCAGTTACTGCATTTCTCATTACCTGTGCATCATTTACTGTTTACCATGAAAAACTAGAAGCCGAAGTGTGACTACGGCAGGACATTTCCTTGACCGTAGGAGCATGGCTGGCCTTGTCTACCCCTCGTATTCCGTATTTTGGGAAGCGGGGCATGACATGGTTTAGTTGGTATCAGAGCCGGGTTTTGCTTCGATTGGGATTGCAGTTTTCCGTGTAAAGTTTGGCAATCTAAGACATCCCTCGGTCTAGGTTGTAAACTTGTCATTCTTGATCCATATTCACATCGTGTGTTCAGCTATCCATTCGCTATGGTTTCGGGTGACTTGGTAAGATTACGTGGTTGCAATTGCACTACCGCATTCTGTTTAGGTGACTTAAAGTCATACAGTTGATTCTCCACTTGTAATAAATTCATCACCTCTGATATTCTTGAATCTTTATCCTATCCATATCATATTTTGATTCATTTAGCGTGTGACTTATATCATTCTCGAAATTGTTGTTTCAGGATCATGTCTTCCAACAACTCTTCATCTATCTCCACTCCCCAGAATCAGATTGTTGAGATCCTTAGCGTACTGCAAGGTTTAAAGGAAGCCCAGAAGCGAACAAACGATTTATTAGCTGAAGGGCTGAGAAGACAGGTGAATCAGACCCCAGCGGGAGTCTCCTATCATAAAGGGATTTCCGTTAGACGAGAAAAGGAGAAGAAGATGAAGCGTCAATTTGTTTCCCCGCGACAGAAGCAGCAGAAGACCCCATGCTGTGGATACTGTAAGAGGCCAGGACATCTTCAGAGGGATTGTCGCCGCGCCCAAGGGAAATGTTTGATATGCGGGTCCAACAAACATCTCATCAACGGTTGTCCAGAAAGAAAAGAACTACAAGGAGGAAACTCGTCCACACTCCCCACTTCTGCCAAATAAGGATTATCGCGTAGTTCGAACTTCGACGATAAGACGGATCTAACGCAGGATTCAACTCACGCGACGAGAATGCAACGTTATAGCAGTCGAGAATGGGTTTTTTCATGTTATCTACTTTCAGTAATAATATTGTCATCTTTTTATGAATATTTCTTTCCGTTTGAAATCTTGTATCCGCTGAACTTTTGATTGAATGCAATGAAAATTTGAATCGTAATATATATATCATTCTCTTGCTTTCTATTTATCTAATTCTATTCATTATCACAGCATTTTAATCCTGATCTTTCAGTTCCTGCAACCGCATATTTTCCTATACTTCGTACCCTGAGCTTTTTTCTTGATGTATTCCACTGTCTAATCATGACTTTTCTTTTCAGACCATGGCCCACCCTGGAGCAGCGCCGCATCTGGATGAGGATGCACAATCTTGCATTTCCTTAGACCACACGCTGTTGAGTTCTGACGATGAGATCAACGATCCCCAGGTCAATTTCGGAAACGACGATTCGGAGAACGAAGGAGTAGCCGCCCCAGAGTTTAACGTGATAGCTGATTCCGACGAAGAAGAAGGAGATCCTGAAGAGAACCCTATAGAGGAAGACCCGATAGAGGAAGATCCCGATGAAGACCCGATAGAAGGAAATCCAGTTGAGGAAAATCCCGTGGAAGAAAATCCAGAAGGAGAGTATCACATGGAATCGGACCTCAAGGAAGAAACTCTATCCGAGGAAGAAGGACCCGATGGACAAGAGCCTGCTGTGGAAGAACTCCCAATGGCGGCCCCCGCGAAGCGATATGGAAATGGACGCCCCTACCTGAATGCGCGAGCCTACCGCTACCCACTGAATCTCCACAACCGCGACTGACGGAATTTCTTTTGATGTTGTCTTTCTGGCCAAATAAAATGTGTATAGTTTAGGGCCACTTTTCGCCTTTGGGAATGCCTTGTTTCAAATTTTCTTGAATGAAATAAATCTTCTGAATTCGTAAACCTTTTGATTATTGGTTCGCTTGATACTTGTTTATTGCCCATATCCATTTATTTTCTGCTGAGATTCCTGACTGTCCACCCATACTCATTGTATTGTTTTCACCCTCGTTCGATTAGAAAGTACCACACCCTGATCCTTGGAATGAGCCACCCTTCATCCCTCGTCTGTGCCCCGTCTGAGATCCTTCTGGGAGGAGAACATTTCTTGTGAAACTTCCGAGTTCACTAAAACTTCAAATTTTGATTCGTGTGGTGTACCGACTGTTGTTGTCCCCCATACTTTTTCTCTGGTATTCCTTTGTTGCTCATCCTTACTTCCTGTGCAGACCCGATCACGGTCTCCTTGATTTTCAACCTAAAGCCGACACCCACCGACCTTCTGAATGAGCCACACTTCCTTGTAATCATGTACCCTGGCTAGCCCTATACCTCTTTGTGTTTTTCTAATACCCTATATATATAAATAGGGACCTTATTATTCGAAATATGATTTTTCAGTAGTTTGCATTTATCGAAGAGTACGTGTTATTGACTAATTAATTTTATGTACTGTAAGCACACTACTATTATCTTCGGTTTTCAGTAGCGCACCCTTACACCGCGCAGATTTTGTTCCATGTTTCTTAGTTTCACTATACAAGTTTTCTAAACCATTTTAAACCTATTTTATCGATACGTTACCCAAAAATTTTATAACCTACCGACTGATCTTTCACTACTTTATTGTCAATGCTTTATTTTCGGGTTTTGTGCATATGATTACGATGATAGATGGTTGAGCCTTATACTTATTTTTCTGTTTGCTTTTGATAGACTTAGATGTGCACCTATAAGGGTTTCGACTTTTATCAAACACATTTTGATTATTATTGTTCGTTATTGATGCCTATATTCTCGTATACATGTAGTTGCCATCATAGTTATTCTTGCCTTATACCCATTTAGATTTGCCTTTCCGTATGTTGTTCTTACGTATATATTTATATATATTTTTAAATTTCTTCGTCCATGTATTCCTAGTAAATCTTTACGTATTAGTTGCAATATAATGGCTTTCGCTTATGTTGTATAACTTATTTTTTTTAAAATTTCGAGAACGAAATTTTTGTAGGACGAAATTTTTGTAAGGGTGGTATGATGTAATACCCAGCCCCTTTTGTACCAAAAATCTGTAAAATATTACTTTAGAATTCTAGGTATTCTTAATTATAATTGAATTCATTTTATTTATAATTATATTTCTTCTAAACCGCATATTTCTTTTATTACAACCCAAAACCTAATTCCCTGATCCTAATTTAATCTGCGGCCCAAGATTCTAAGTCCAGCCCGCAAAACTCTTTAATTTTCACCAAGCCCAACTTTCCCCAGCCCGTTTCTATTTTTTCACTAATTAGATTATTTTTCCTTTTCCCAGGCCCAACTCCCCGGCCCGTCTCTTTTTTCCTCCTCAAACATTCTCTCACCAGCCCAGGCCACTCCCACTCCCCTTTAATTCTTTTTATACTTTTAGCCCAGCTATTCAGCCCAGCAGTCCCCGGCCCACTTCCTATATTTTCCATTTATTTTTTTCTTTTAAATTTTTGGCCCGTTCCCCAAACAGCCCACACACAAAATTATTAATAAATTCCTAACCTATTTTTCCCAGCCCAATACTTGGCCTGCTCCTGTTCCTCTTCCCAACGGCTAGCCCCGCTTCTCCCGCGCGCGTTTCCTCCGCCGCGCTCCTCGCCTCCGCCGTCGCCCACGCCAGCTCTCGAGCGTTACCCGTGACGCTCGCCTCGTCTCCATTCCTCACCCCTCACTCCCATCGCCTTTCCCTCAACCCTCAATCTTGCAACTTCTTCCGCTCTTCTCTCCTTCACCCACGTCCCCGAGTTTCCCCACGTCGGCCACGTCTCCGTGCTCGCCACCACCGCCGGCATCACCCCCTCTTCTCGCCCCTCCCTCGCTCTCCCTTCTCCCTCATCAGAGCCCCGACTCACTCCCTCAACCCAAGATCCCCGACCGCACCCCTCACTTCCCTGCACAACCCATCACCACAACCGAGCTCCTCTAACCATCACAACGCCGACGAACCCCCACCTGCACCGACTATCTCATCACCTCCTTCGGCCGTCAGCGCCTCCAGCCACCATACAAGAACCCATCTCTTTCTTCCCAAACTCTTCACCACCGAGCCTCACCCTCGCAGCCGACCTCGTCATCGTCGTCGACGCCTCTACAACTCTCTCTCTCTCTCTCACTGCATCTCTCCCCCTCACTCGATCCCTCTCTTTCACTCTCTATCTCTCTGTCTCTCACCCCCTCAGTCTTTACCTCACCCTCTCTCTCTCCCTCTCTCAGTTCTCACTCTCTCTCACTCACTGCATCTCTCTCCCTCTCTCTGTAACCCTCTCTCTCACTCACTCACTCACTCTCTCTCTTTCTCTGTAACATCTCTCTCTCAACTCCTCCTCACAAGAACCCTAGACCAGACCTAATCCAACATTCACGGGTCGAGCCCCGGCATTCCGTCGAGCACCTACAGAGATCGTCGTTGCCGCTGCCGTGCATCACCATAACGTCTCCAGGCAAGTATTTTACTTGCTTACATGCTATTTACCTAAGTTACGATCTTTAATTACATATATCATAAAGTTGCAAGTTTAGATCAAATATGTGCCGTAACTGTTCGATGCGTGTTCTCATAGGAAATTATCATTTAACTTGACGGAACTAAATATTATTGCTTGGCCCGTATGGCTGTGGACCTAATGTGTGAACTTCGTTGGATAAATTGATCGTTAATGACCAAAACGACTACCCCAAGTTTAATCGTAAAACTGTACTTTTATTGTACCTGAAAACCGTTAAATTCACCATAAATTATATACACACTAGAATGGTGCGTTCGAGGGCTCAAATCGAAGCCGATTCGACGAACTTTAACCCTATACTGGTTTCCTGGTATTCCTGTACTTAAATTGTGATGATTAGTGGATCGGAATGCGACTCTGGACTGCAGTCCAGAGCGACTCCAATTGTTGGTTGCTGTTCCGTAATGGGTACCACTTGGTTTCCTTAACTCGTAGGTTGCGGAACTCCGCTGTTTATTGTAGGTGAACCTATTAGCTAGACAACACAAGTGGT
The DNA here is from genome assembly GCA_030015575.1 of Agapanthus africanus. Classification (NCBI taxonomy): domain Eukaryota; kingdom Viridiplantae; phylum Streptophyta; class Magnoliopsida; order Asparagales; family Amaryllidaceae; genus Agapanthus; species Agapanthus africanus. The sequence goes on from JASDDO010000014.1 coordinate 110,171,773, forward strand.
TTCTTTCTGTTTCGTTATTATTTGTTATTTGATCTGCAATTTAAAAGATCGGGACGCATAACAGTCCCAACAGATTCAGAACTGACATATTAGAGTTAAATAGAGTATATCTCCTGACGTACAGACGCGATTGAAGATCCGTCTGTTGCGTTGAAAACCTTACTAAAAACCCTAGATTTCATCTAACTGTAGCGTCGCTAAGATCTGATCCCAATTGGGATTAAAATGCGTTGCGAAATGGATTTCTGATTCTGAAACCGGATTTCCAACCGCGAGCGCTTAAAATGAAATGGTTATAATTAATGAACCTGGAAACCGATTGGCTTGAAACTAAATTCGATGGATAGATAACTGAACATACTAGTTTTTACCTGTTTATCGTTTCGCTAAACTATTCACGTACGTTTCATGATAAATCGTGCAAGTGATAGAATACTATTTTTATGACACCTTAATCATGCTTCATATACTGTTTACGTATCGTATCATACCCATATCATTGCAGTGATAAACTAGTGATATCGTGCATTTACCCAGTGTTAGATTTTAGTGATGATTGTGGCAAGTACGTCAGTGTTCGTGTATCCGTGAATAAGTGAAAGTGATACGTACTTGTACACAATCAGTGACCCTATTATTCTATTGCATTGTCGACGTCTGTGGGATGCGTGTACGTGTGACTATAAGTGGTATGGGACACTTATGGAAGCGCTTACACGGGTGTCACAGATAAGGCATCCGACACTGCCATTTATCTTAGGTATTAGTCGGGACGTGCTTGATGGAGGTCCTGCCTCCAATTCTCGCGCAGACTTGTCACGGACCGATTAGTATTTAGGGTTATGGTTAGCGTTTGATGTAGACCACGGGATGTGGGGTAGTTTAAGTGTGAGTTCAACGGAATCTCGGAAGTCCCATGCCGGCTTATATATTTAGGGAGATATATGGAGATTTACAGGGTATGTGATATTCACCGTGATATACTTGTTACATGTTGGGCCCGTGGTCCCTTGCCCTTGGGTTCTACCCTTGGGTGGAGGACACTCGCGAGTGGTTGACTCTCACACTTGGACTGACGATAGGCTTAGTGACCTGTACAGTGAGACTTAGAGACTGATAGGGATACGGGCATTCATATACCTCATATACTGTGTTGACATACGCGACATATCGTTCTACTGCTTTACTGCTCTGCTGCATTGATTACTGCACATTCATATTCATGCTGTCATTGATTTACTGTTATTCATATCTATTACCACTGTTAGGACTGTCATTTGATTTTATATATATTATGTTGCTATTGTGTCGCTCTGACGACCTGAGTATGCATGCTCAGTGTGAGGAGAAGATTTAGCCTGGACCAGAACTAGGCGTGCATCACAGACTTCTTGACTTGTCATTCCGAGTTACATTTGTTTGTTCCACTTCAGGTCAGTCTTTACATTGTTTCTTTCAGTTACTGCATTTCTCATTAGCTGTGCATCATTTACTGTTTACCATGAAAAACTAGAAGCCGCAGTGTGACTACGGCAGGACATTTCCTTGACCGTAGGAGCATGGCTGGCCTTGTCTACCTCTCGTATTCCGTATTTTGGGAAGCGGGGCGTGACAATATCTATTTTAATAAACATAATACTGGTATTTCGAATTATGCACCCCATATTTACTTTTACAGTTTTTCAACATCCGTCTGCATCCGTACGTGTTACTTTACATCTAGCGCATGCAAACTTATCTTGTTACATACTATACTACAATATACTGCATCCAATGGAATATTTACATCTCATATTGCTTAGTTGTACATCCCACATTACCATTGCACAGTTTTACTGTTTTCAGATACCCGTTTGCATCCATCTCATTTAAAATATATATAACTACATGTATAGATCACATTAATTCATAATACTGTGATATTAACACCTCACATTTAATAAAGTGCATCCTAATTAGTATTAGAACTATAAATGAAACCCTAATCGATAATTGTGCATCCATTGATTTTATACCTACCATGTCACATTATTTCATTGTATTGTTATATTTGATTTCGTGCATTCATACTTACTACAATTGATTATGATTACCCATTTGTTACCTGTGCACTACCTGACTTGACCTGATACCCTGTTTGACATGACTTGATACATGTGCACTACCTAACATGACCTGATATATTACTACTGGGCTTATTACTTGATCTTGTTACTAATGCCAACAATCTTGACATGTTGTCCCTACGGACATATCCTGTGTGTATTTAGACAAACCAGTACGTACTTGATCCTGTGTTGGCATTAGCTCCCGATTTATCAATACCTGAGTTACACACATAACCTTGGGGGTATGGGGAAATCAAGATTGTAACTGAACGTAACTCAAAGGGCTATTACATCCTGTACCGTGGTTCCGTATGGTATGAACGGGACATAGACTCACAGTCTATTATATCTTGTACCGTGGTCCCGTGGGGAATGAACGGGGTATAGACCGATGGGTTACGATGAAGATTAAATTAATTGATTTCAAATAACTTTAGAGTAGTAACCCTATAGTACAGTTTAGACTACTCACTGCACCTCATCTATAATATATATCCTGTTCACTGATCTTTATTCATGTTACTATTTATTTCCTGATAAATTATTACTGCTTATACTTCATGCCTGCATATTTCATTACATCCTGCTTGCTTAAAATTATTGATATTATGACACACTGACGTCTGGGTTTTGCATGGCCCAAATCCATTATCCTTGTCGCAGGCTGTTCAGGAGTATTTTGATCAACAGGCCGAGCAGTGAGGACCTATTTATAGTTTAGCTAGTTTCTTTCAGTATTATTTTATTCCTGATGTGAACCCGTATTTGGGACGTACATTCCAGATTATTATTGTTTATTGGATCTATTGTTTCCGCATATTATTTCTTGACTCGTTTATTCTGGCGTATAGACATGTACTAGATAGTTTATTTTATTTCTACTGTTCTTGATATCTCTAGACAGCCGTAATGTGACTGTGGAGGGATATTTCCTAGCCACAGGTAGCATGGTTGGCTCTGTCACGTGCCGATCTTAGCGCACTCTGGGAAGCGGGGCGTGACAGGCATTTTTGTAATTGTACAAGACATGTTTTTAGAAGGAGACACCTCATTAATGGATTTTTCGATTTATGCAAATTAGATTAATGAGGTAGAATTTGGAGATATTTGAGACTGGGTGAAAGCATGGCTAAATATATATTTTATTCATTTGGCTTCACTATTGAAGCATGGTTGATTATTTTTGTGAAAAATAATCCATGCTTGAATTATTGAAGCCTTAGCCATTCATTCATTCAACATACACTTAGCTCATTTTTCATCTTCTCATTCTCTCCAAGTTTTCTCCTCCTTCTACCTCTAACCCTAACCATTACATGAGTAGTGAACCATAGGGATAATGAGATAAAATTATCCATTCATCATTCTATACATCCTCTAAGTAGTCTATTCTAGCAAACTAGACTTCTTAGTTACCTCATAGTTGAGGTTGTAGCTTGATCCATAGGCTCTCGGATGGATCATCTTTGACATAGAGAAGACCGGAGACCGAGTTCTTTTCGAGCTACTAAGGAGCCAAGAAGAGGAGCAAAGAAGGACAAAGAAGACCCGAAGGACCGGTTCAAGGAGATATAACATCTCTCACGGTAGTTAAATCTCCTAGACTGTTATGCTAGTTAGGGTTTAAGATAAGATCCGGATTTTTAAGTCGATGTTGCTTGCTTCAAAATTGTTGTTTGCTAATTCCGCCTCCTCACAAACCATATGGTGGTGTGCAACATCTACTTACAACTTAATGGTTAGAATAAACACGCATGCATACATGCATTGTGTAAGGTTATAGATTTGGGATAGATCTTGAACAAAATGGCACTTTAGTTATTGTTATTTCAAAAGCGTGTATAACCCCTTCTAGATTTTTATTTGATACTCCCATGACTTTTTTACATTTTTCTTGGTATTGGAAATCTAGGAGTGATATACATGTTTCTGGAATAATGGTAGGTAGTTAAGTGTCATAAAGTAAAACTTTGGATATTAAAGTACCAGATTTTCAACTTAAGGTATTTAAGTGCTATATTGGCAAAGCATTGGGTATTATACTGCCATTTAGCCAAATATATATTGCTGCATTATTGATGCATATATTATTCACAAATTATCAGTTTTGTCCATTCTATGCCAACTCCTATCATTCTCATCCTCATCATGTCTCAAGTTCTATATGACAAGTTTCATGATCTTAGTTCTTGATCTTTTACCCGTTCAAATACTTCTCTTCAACTTCCAAATGCAAATGTCTAGTACCAAAAATGTATGTTGAATGGTAAAGCACTTTCCTTGTACACCCTCTTGGTCTTTGCTCTTGATAAGAAAAAGATTTATAAACCTTCTTATTTATCGACTTATTAATTGATATTTAATTGGTCTGGCTAATTTCAAATTCTTCATGATATATTTTCACTATTTTCCATGCCAGGGATGAACTTGCTTTCTGCCAGTCACCTTGCCGGTAACCGTTTTCCTGTAATCTTTTCTTCTTCTGAGTGTCTTATCTAAACTAGGAAATTTTACTTGACGATATTTATGCCTGTGGGAAGGCAGTCTATCCAATTTCACAACTATTATCAGAATTTCTGATGCATAAAGATTGAGGAAAGGAATTTTCCAATCACGGACTCGGGCCCACTGGCACATGATGCATCCTCTTCCCAAAGCAAGTACCTTTTGTTATAAAGGCCATATGACATTGACTGATCTAGGACTAGATTTGTCACCTCATTTAACTTCGTTCACCGACTATCATCCCCAACATATCTTCATGCATTGCACCTGAGTCTCTTCTAAGTAAGCCGAGGTAATTACAAAGATACTACAAGAGGTATTTTTTATTCTGGGGGGAAAAACAGTATTGTGAACATATTAATCAATATCCTGCCCTTTTACATGATCATGTAAATCAATACTCGCATAATTAGAGTTCTTAATAGAATCAGAATTTTCTAAAGCTAAACAACGAGTTATTAATAGAATCACAATTTAATTACTAATAACAAGTAGACTAATAGAGAAATTCCACAGAATCTTTATTTCATACTACTTCCCCCTTTTCCAAAAACACAGCTTTAAATATATTTAGCTCTACAAACAAAAATATAATAATCAAACGAGAAAGAATTCAAACTCACAGAGTTAGGAAATCGACTTGGCAAACGAGAGAATTCCATCCAAGGGATCCATAGAGATCGATGTAGGGCTTCAAATTCCTCTTCTCGCTCGATAACCAAGCGAATATCACCACAATCCCATTACCAACTCCTCTCTCCTTCCTCTCCCAATAGAATCGCCCCCCATTCCCCCACATCTCCTCGAATTCCACGGAGCTAAGGTTTTGTTTTGGCGATCGAAACCCTGGTTTCTTTTTACCGTTGGAGGGAAAAAATGAATTTTTGGTGAGATAAATTAATAGATTGAGAGAGAGAGAGAGAGAGAGGCTCGTCTTCGCTGATGCTCAGCTCCACAGCTTTTATGTAGTGGATTGGGTGCAGAGCTAACGTGCGCTTGCGGAGAGAGGCGTAGGATAAGGGTCGATTGGGGATAAACTTTGGGAATAAATTAGCCGTTGACGTAATAAATTAGATATTTTTATGCTGTGCATTAAGGCGCACTTTAAGGCCCTGTTTGGGAATGGAGTTAGTTTTCTAAACCCTGATTTATAAAGTTAGAAATACTCAACTCTAATAGGACAATTTTTTGGCATCAGTGATTTTCTAAAAAATTAATTAGCAGAATGGCGTTGGAAAAAAGTATTGGCAATATGGTGTTAGTGGGATTATTAAACCGTATTGATAGAAATTAACCAAAACCGTACTTTTGAAATGCAGTTTCATCTAAACCTTCTCACCTGCAACCCCTCCGGACCTCCCCATCCTCCACGTCCTTCGCCATCTTGGCTTCACCGGCCCCCTCCCCCTCCATCCCCAGACTAATCTTCCCTCCACTGATCGAACCGCCATCTCGAGATCTTCTCAACCTCCGCCATCACCTTCATCGACATCTGCCTCTGACCTCGCCACCATGATCAGCTACTACTCTCATCATCTCCGGTCTCGAGCAACACACTCTCGATCTCATCTCCTCGAGATCTTCTCCTTCATCGCCGACAACACCACCATCATGATCAAAATTAGGGTTTTCTTTTTTGTGGAGAAATTGGTTGCAGCTGAAAGAAACAACGAGGTGTCGAAGATGGAGCAGAAGAAATGACAGCGATGGAGGAAAGAGATGAGAACGAAGGGTGATGAATAGAGATGAGAACGAGGCGTCGAAGATGGAGTAGAAGAAATGACAGCGATGAATAGAGATGAGAATGAGGGGCGATGAATAGAGTTGTAAACCACACTTCTAAAGTGTGGTTTTCGAATGCGGTCATTCCATTGTAAACCGTGTCTGTAAAGTGTGGTTTTAACTAAAATTTGCTTAACTGCGCTAATGAGACCACCGACGCCATATTGCGAAATGTTTTCAGCCGAACACCATTTTGCTAATTATTTTTTTAAAAAACTTCAATTCCCAAAAATTGTCTAGTTTTAACATCCTAAATTTGTCCCGTTTAGGTCTCGTTTTGGAGTTAAGATAACCACAGTTGTCTCATCTTTGAAAGTAAAAAAAAACTGCAGTTATCTAAACTCCAATCTAATCAAAGTTTAGACGACTCCATTTTTTTGGAGTTTGAGTTTTGCAATCAACAGTTTGTGTCTTTCTATCTCTCCACTTAAAATAAACCATGGTTATCTAAACTCCATTCTCGAACCGGGCATAAAAGTTGTCGAGTGTTGAGTCCATGTGGATAAGTTGCACAAAAACACTTGCATCCTTTAAATGATTTATTAGCACAAAAAGAGTTCGAAACTCTGAACCATCGAAACCAGTCAAATCATATAAATCATTCAATGGCATTAAGAGTTATACATGATAAACTATTGGAGAATTTATGTCATTACTGTTCTATATATAACCTGCACCAAAACCTTTTTTCCAAAGCGGCAGACCCTTGTGGGAATATTAGAAGGTAGGAACCAAGAAAAAACATTGAAAAACCTACCTTTTAAAATATTGAAAACGAGTACAAATATTTGAAGCAGAAGGTGATGCACTTTCAATAATTTATGTTTGCTTTTGAAAACAGACTTAATGCACTTTAATTTCTTGCAAAGTCAATATTAGTTTAGATTACAGCAGAAGTAAATTATTTATAATTAAATGATAGCTAGTTGGAAAATAAAGGTAAAAATGCAAAATAATAAATTATGAAAATTATCTTCCTAGTGCATATGTACGTTCTTTAACAACTGTACTCTAGAAAATAGTCTATTTCCACAGTAAGAAAATTAGGTTTGATAAACAATAGATGTCATCGTCTAACTGCAAATAGTTTATTAAATAGTTTATTAAGGAAAAAAAATCTATGTTGCTACAAATATAATATAATATAGAAACCAACATGCACAGTAGTTTTCTAGAAATATGGACCTGTAACAAATCTCATTGCCCGATCACTTTCAAGTCACTGTCCAAGATACAGAAGTATGAACCAACTATTTAATTAAATAACTTAAATTCTAACCAACTATATAGAGACAGGGTCTTGATCATAGTGTTGATGGGTTGGATTAAATTAAACACTTGCAGCGTCAAGACAGTTTGATGTTTGAAGAAATAGGAAGCAAGCAGATGAGTCATCAAGATTCTTGATGGAGCTCTGGATCTCTTTGAGATGTTATCTTCCGACGATCTGCCGACAGTGTTAGCGAACGACTGAGGTTGGGTTTGAGGATTGTCTCCCGAGGCATGTGAATCTCAATGGGTTTGGTTTGGTGTGAAGCCGAACTAACTGCAAAGAAGTCCCGGGGTGGTTGTACCACCGTGGACCCTCCGACGATCAAGTTAGTCGAGGTATTTGGGCAGAGTAGCGGCCTATTGGATAAGAATCGTCTTACCTGGGTCGTCTGAGAGAAGGGTTTATATAGGGGGCGCGTAGAGCGAGTCGGTGCAAGATCTCCGACGTCAGTTACGCCCGTACATTACGCCCACGTTAATGGTGGGATCTGCACATTAATGGGGGAACGAGCCTGCGTGGGACGTGGGATGTGGGGCGACGGATATCTCGCCTTGGCCAGATACGCGGAGACGCTGCGGAAGCACTAAGATCTCGCGTTCTTGTTTGTCCGGGAGAGCTGGGGAGGCTTAGCTCGGCGTGAGGCTCGGAGACAAACCGAGAGGCCGAGGAAGTTTAGCTTTGCAATAGCTCGGAGACGAGCAAAGGAGAATGGGCGCCAGTTCGGCGGCTGGGTCGCTCTTGGGTACGAGGTGAGGTGAAAGCTCGGGGACAAGCTGAGGAAGGTCATCAATGCTCCACACTGATTTTACCTTGGTATCCCTCCAGGAGTCTAGTGAGCTGTCGCGGGTGACACGCCATTCGCCACGTGTCGTGATCTGAGAAAATACCACTTTTGAGCATCATCATTTGCCCCCCGCTCTCGTTCCGACATATTTATGGGTCGGGTCGAAAGTGGACTACGACTACACAAAGAATCTTCTGCTCGGTTTGGCACCGAGAATCATGATGTCGATTGCCCAGGAACGAATGGAGGCATCATTTCGTCTGTTAGGGCCGGCTATCGACCAAACTCAAGCTCTCCTATTTTTTTACTTGAGCCATGTTAGGAGCTTGCCTTCTTCGGGTGCATGCACCGGGCAGAGGCTTGCCGGCTGGTTCAATGTGAAGCTCAGGGATCCACTGTTGAGACCGAGCAAGAAGATGTCTGGCGGCTTTGTGACGAGGGCTTTGATCCATCACTTTGTAGGACAGGAAGCTGTCTGGAGTGGATGGACCAAGCAGGAGAATGCCCGGTCGCCTCGTGATGAGGGCTTTTGATCCACATTGTTGTGGGGCAAGAAGTTGCCTGGTAGGATGAACCGAGCGTAAGAGTGCCCGGTCGCCTCATGATGAGGGCTTCGATCCTTAGTGTCGTGGGGCAGGAAGCTGCCCACCAGGATGAATCGAGCAAGAGGATGCCCAGTCGCCCCGTGATGGGCTTTTGATCATTGGCGTCGTGGGGCAGGAAGATGGCCGCCAGGATGAACCGAGCATGAGGATGCCCGGTCGCCTCGTGATGAGGACTTTCGATCCTTGGCATCGTGGGGCAGGAAGCTGCCCGCCAGGATGAACCAAGCATGAGGGTGCCCGGTCGGCTCGTGGTGAAGAATTTCGATCCTTGGCGTCGTGGGGAAGGAAGCAGCCTGCCAGGATGAACCCGGCAGAGTAACTGCGCGGCGGTCTCAAGATGAGGGCTTCAATCCGCAGCGTTGTGGGGTAAGAGGTTACCAGCTGCGGATGGACCAGGCAGAGTAGCTGAGCGGTGGCCTCAAGATGAGGGCTTCGATCCCTGGCGTAGATGGATAGGAATCTACTCGCCAGGGATTGACCGGGCAGGGAAACAGCTCGGTGGCCTCGTGATGAGGGCTTTCGATCCTTGGCGTCGTGGGGCAGGAAGCTGCTCGCTGGGATGAACCGAGCATGAGGATGCCCGATCGCCTCGTGATGAGGGCTTTCGATCCTTGGCATCGTGGGGTAGGAAGTTGCCCGCCGGGATGAACCGAGCATGAGGATGCCCGGTCGCCTCGTGATAAGGGCTTTCGATCCTTGGCGTCATGGGGCAGGAAGCTGCCCGCCAGGATGAACCGAACATGAGGGTGCCCGGTCGCCCGTGATGAGGGCTTTCGATCCTTGGCGTCGAGGGGCAGGAAGCTGTCCGCCAGGATGAACCGGGCAGAGTAGCTGCACGGTGGCCTCGAGATGAGGGCTTCGATCCCTGGCGTAGATGGGTAGGAATCTACCCGCCAGGGATTGACCGGGCAGGGGAAGCTGCTCAGTGGCCTCGTGAGGAGGGCTTTGATACACAGCGTTGTGGGGTAGGAAGCTACCAGCTGCGGATGGACCGGGCATAGTAGCTATGCGGTGGCCTCGAGATGAGGGCTTTGATCCGCAACGTTGTGGGATAGGAAGCTGCCAGCTGCAGATAGACCGGGCAGAGTAGCTGCGCGGTGGCCTCGAGATGAGGGTTTCGATCCCTGGATGGGTAAGAATCTACCTGCCAGGGATTGACCGGGCAGGAAGCTGCTCGGTGGCCTCATGAGAAGGGCTTTCGAACCTTGGCGTCATGGGGCAGGAAGCTGCCCACCGGGATGAACCGACCATAAGGATGCCCGGTCGCCTCGTGATGAGGGCTTTCGATCCTTGGCGTCGTGGGGCAGGAAGCTGCCCGCCTGGATGAACCGAGCATGAGGATGCCCGGTCGCCTCGTGATGAAGGCTTTGGATCCTTGGCGTCGTGGGGCAGGAAGCTGCCTACCAGGATGAACCGAGCACCCGGTCGCCTCGTGATGAGGGCTTTCGATCCTTGGCGTCGAGGGGCAGGAAGCTGCCCGCTAGGATAAAACGAGCATGAGGATGCCCAGTCACCTCGTGATGAGGGCTTTCGATCCTTGGCGTCGTGAGGAAGGAAGCTGCCCGCCAGGATGAACCGAGCATGAGGGTGCCCGATCGCCTCGTGATGAGGGCTTTCGATCCTTGGCGTCGAGGGGCAGGAAGCTGCCCGCCAGGATGAACTGGGCAAAGTAGCTGCATGGTAGCCTCGAGATGAGGGCTTCCATCCCTGGCATAGATGGGTAGGAATCTACCCGTCAGGGATTGACCAGGCAGGGAAGCTGCTCGGTGGCCTCTTGAGGAGGGCTTTGATCCGCAGTGTTGTGGGGTAGGAAGCTACCAGCTATGGATGGACCGAGCAGAGTAGCTACGCGGTGGCCTCGAGATGAGGGCTTCGATCCCCAGCGTTGTTGGGTAGGAAGCTACCAGCTGCAGATGGACCGGGCAGAGTAGCTGCGCGGTGGCCTCGAGATGAGGGATTCGATCTCTAGCGTAGATGGGTAAGAATCTACCTGCCGGGGATTGACCGGGCAGGAAAGCTGCTCGGTGGCCTCGTGAGGAAGGCTTTCGATCCTTGGCGTTGTGGGGCAGGAAGCTGCCCGTCGGGATGAACCGAGCATGAGGATGCCCGGTCGCCTCGTGATGAGGGCTTTCGATCCTTGGCATCATGGGATAGGAAGCTGCCCGCCAGGATGAACCGAGCATGAGGGTGCCCGGTCGCCTCGTGATGAGGGCTTTCGATCCTTAGCGTCGTGGGGCAGGAAGATCCCCTCCAGGATAAACCGAGCATAAGGGTGCCCGGTCGTCTCGTGATGAGGGCTTTCGATCCTTGGCGTCGAGGGGCAGGAAGCTACCCGCCAGGATGAATTGAGTATGAGGGTTCCCGGCCGCCTCATGATGAGGGCTTTTAATCCTTGGCGTCGATGGGCAGGAAGCTGCCCGCCAGGATGAACCGGGCAGAGTAGCTGCGCGGTGGCCTCGAGATGAAGGCTTTGATCCCTCGAGATGGATAGGAATCTACCCGCCAGGGATTGACCGGGCAGGGAAGCTACTCGGTGGCCTCGTGAGGAGGGCTTCGATCCGCTGCGTTGTGGGGTAGGAAGCTACCAGCTGCGGATGGACCGGGAAGAGTAGCTGCGCGGTGGCCTCGAGATGAGGGCTTCAATCCGCAGCGTTGTAGGGTAGGAAATTACTAGCTGCGGATGGACCGGGCAGAGTAGTTGCGCGGTGGCCTCAAGATGAAGGCTTCGATCCTTGGCGTAGATGGGTAGGAATCTACCCACCAGGGATTGACCGTGCAGGGAAGCTGCTCGGTGGCCTCATGAGGAGGGCTTCGATCCGCAGCGTTGTGGGGTAGGAAGCTACAGGCTGCGGATGGACCGGGCAGAGTAGCTGCGCGATGGCCTCGAGATGTGGGCTTCGATCCGCAGCGTTGTAAGGTAGGAAGCTATCGGCTTCAGATGGACCGGGCAGAGTAGCTGCGCAATGGCCTCGAGATGAGGGCTTCGATCCACAGCATTGTGGGGTAGGAAGCTACCAGCCGCGGATGGACCGGGCAGAGTAGCTGCGCGGAGGCCTCAAGATAAGGGCTTCGATCCACGACGTTGTGGGATAGGAAGCTACCAGCTGCGGATGGACCGGGCAGAGTAGCTGCACGGTGGCCTCGAGATGAGGGCTTGGATCTCTGGAGTAGATGGGTAGGAATCTACCCGCCAGGGATTGACCGAGCAAAGAAGCTGCTCGGTGGCCTCGTGAGGAGGGCTTCGATCCGCAGCGTTGCGGGATAGGAAGCTACCGGCTGCGAATAGACCGGACAGAGTAGCTTCACGGTGGCCTCGAGATGAGGGCTTCAATCCACAGCATTGTGGCGTAGGAAGCTACCAGCTGCGGATGGACTGGGAAGAGTAGCTGCGCGGTGGCCTCGAGATGAGGGCTTCGATCCCTGTTGTAGATGGGTATGAATCTACCCGCCAGGGATTGACCGGGCAGGGAAGCTGCTCGGTAGTCTCGTGAGGAGGGCTTCGATCCCTGGTGTAGATGGGTAGGAATCTACCCTCCAGGAATTGACCGAGCAGGGAAGCTGCTCGGTGGCCTCATGAAGAGGGCTTCGACCCGTACCGTTGTGGGGTAGGAAGCAACCTGCTGCGAATGGACCGGGCAGAGTAGCTTCGCGGTGGCCTCAAGATGAGGGTTTCGATCCGCGGCGTTGTGGGGTAAAAGCCTACCAGCTGCGGATGGACCGGACAGAGTAGCTGCGCGGTGGCCTCAAGATGAGGGCTTCAATCCCTGGCGTAGATGGGTAGGAATCTATCCTCCACGGATTGACCGGGCAGGGAAGCTGGTCGGTGGCCTCGTAAGGAGGGCTTCGATCCGCAGTGTTGTGGGGTAAGAAGCTACCAGCTGCGGATGGACCGGGCAGAGTAGCTGCACGGTGGCCTCGAGATGAAGGCTTCGATCTACAGCATTGTGAGGTAGGAAGCTATCAGCTTTGGATAGACCGAGAAAAGTAGCTGCGCAATGGCCTCGAGATTAGGGGTTCGATCTGCAGCGTTGTGGGGTAGGAAGCTACCAGCCGCGGATGGACCGGACAGAGTAGCTGCGCGGGGGCCTCGAGATGAGGGCTTCGATCCGCAGCGTTGTGGGATAGGAAACTACCAGCTGCGGATGGACCGGCCAGAGTAGCTGCGCGGTGGCGTCGAGATAAGGGCTTCGATCCTTGGCGTAGATGGGTAAGAATCTACCCGCAGGGATTGACCGAGCAGGGAAGCTACTCGGTGGCCTCGTGAGGAGGGCTTCGATCTGCAGCATTGCGAGATAGGAAGCTACTAGCTGTGAATGGACCGGGCAGAGTAGCTGCACGGTGGCCTCGAGATGAGGGCTTCGATCCCTGGCGTAGATGGGTAGGAATCTACACGCCAGGGATTGACCGGGCAGGGAAGCTGCTTGGTGGCCTCGTGAGGAGGGCTTCAATCCGCAGCGTTGTGGGGTAGGAAGCTACCAGCTGCGGATGGACTGAGCAGAGTAGCTGCGCGGTGGTCTCGAGATGAGGGCTTCGATCCGCAGCTGTTCTCCGCAGAAAATGGGAGACGGAACCGCGTAGGTCGTCTTGCCTGAATTTGTGGGCAGATGCTATTGGTTTTAACCATTGTAGGGTGTTTTTCGTCACCCTATTGAGATGGGAATATGCGCGCGCTGGTCAGGCGCAGTACAGATTCCCCCTGCCTAGGGTAGACAGGGGTTTATTGATTGTGGGGATCCGAATCTCCGGCAGCCGCGGACTAAGCTGCCGTTAATTACCCCTCGCATTTGGAGCGAGAGAACCTACGATTGACGAGTTAAACTGGTCATGCGAACTCAATGTGCAGTGTTGTGTTTTGAAGGGGTTTTGGATATATCAGGGGCCCCGCAGAGTTTTTATGGGGGTCCCGCTACCCAGATAGCGGGCTGGGGGTCAAAGGGGCTAGCAGCCTCCTTGCGGGGTGAGGGGCAGCGCTCCGTTAGAATGTTTTTCTAACGGGGGACAGTGTTGTAGAGTATGTGTGTGTGTATATGTATATATACATACATATATATGTATATATACATACATACATACATATATATATAAAGGGAAAGGGCATCCAAAGGTTGCATGGGAGAAAGCGCCAGCGCCTCACATGCGCGGCGCTCGGGCGCTGGCGCTATCGCCATGGGCGCCAGCGCTTTAGATGCCAGGACGCTAGCACTTTGGGCGCTAGCGCCGCACGTGCCAGGCATGTGGGCGCTAGGGCGCGAGCGCCTCACGTACTAGGCACGTGGGCGCTCGGGTGCCAACGCTTTGGGCCCTAGCACCTCACATGCCTAAGCACGTGGGCGCTCGGGCGCTCGCGCTTTGGGCGCTAGCGCAACACGTGCCAGGCACGCGGGCGCTAGCGCCACGCGTGCCAGGCAAGCGGGCGCTAGCGCCACGCGTGCCAGGCAAGTGGGCGCTCGAGCGCTAGCGCCTTGGGAGCTCGCGCTTTGGGCGGCAAAAGGGACTTGGTCTCTGCACTGGGAGTTGTACTCCCAGAAAGAAATACTTATTTTTTTTTTTGTGTGTGTGTATATATATATATATATATATATATATATATGAGGAGTTAAACTCCTAAGATATTTTTGAAGCTGATGAAGGGGCTTCTCCCCTTGAGCCCTGGATCTTCCCCAAAGTGGGGTCTTTGGAGATGGGTCTCCTTCTTCCTCCTCTGTTGGTTGGCTCTTGGATAATAAGAAGGGTGAGATTTTAAAAATCTCTTCTTTTTAAGATCTGATGGAAGATCCAAATTCTCCTTTGTGGATTTTGTGGTGAAAAACTATTTAGTTTTGGAAAAGTAAGAGTAAAACTCTTGATTTAATTCAAAAGAAAGAAGAAGGTTTTAGAACCTTGAGGAAGGAGAAGATCACAGATCTTGATTCTTTTTGGGAGAGAGAAAAAAGTTGTTCAGATATTTTCATTATCTTTGCCTTTATAGGCTATACACTTTACATATAGCCTCTTGGGCTTTACAAAAATGGCATTTTGCCCATCCCATGCCTCATGTGCTATTTCTTTTTTACACATAAGCCATGGGCTTTACAAAAATTTGGCTTTATGCCCATTTTTCGTACATTAATTCAAAAAAATAAAAAAAGGAAATACACCAAAATTATTTATTACAAAATTTTTATTTCGGCATGGCGGAAGGCCGGACGCTTCGTGTTCGGGCTCGACTTGGGCATTGGCCCACTTGACCTGGGCTTGGGCCTACTTGGCTTGGGATTGACTTTGATTTTGACTTGGTCAACCGGGATGTAAATTTTGACCCCAACAAAGTGCCCCCCATCAATAAATGCACACATCATATGTGGGTCGTGTGCATGAAATTGATGGATCTTCTTTCACGTGGAGGCGACTTAATTTGGTTCCCGCTTTTTGGGAAGCTGGCACTGCCCTTTTTATGACATGGATGGTCGATGCTTGACGTGTCTCCAAGATGGAGTGTCTGGTTGACTTGATTCTAAGGCGGAGCATAATTCCGACGAGGAGGTCGTTGCTGCCCTTTTAGCGACGTGGACGGTCGGTGCTACCCTTTTAGCGACGTAGACGGTCGATGCTGCCCTTTTAGCGACGTGGACGGTCGGTTCTGCCCTTTTTGCGACTTGGACGGTCGGTGCTACCATTTTAGCGACGTGGAAAGTCGATACTGCCCTTTTAGCGACTTGGACGGTCGGTGCTTCCCCTTTAGCGACTTGGACGGTCGGTGCTGCACTTTTAGCGACTTGGACGGTCAGTGCTGCCTTTTTAGAGACTTGGACGGTCGATGCTGCCCTTTTAGCGACTTGGACGGTCGAATTTTCTGATTTGACTTGCTCCGTTTTCTGCGGTGTCGGGATTTGACTTGTTTCCGAGGTGGAGCATGATTCCGCTAGGGAGGTTGTTGGTTGTCTTACTGACTTGATATGATTTGGGTTGACATCAGCATCGCTATACTGGAATATGGTACCAGAAGCGAATCATCATCTGCCATGACAGGGTTTGGGGATTTTGGTTTTGGTTTAGCATCAGCATCGCTTCATTGGAATATGGTACCAGGAGCGAATCATCATTTTCCATGAGGAGATTTCTATCGTTCCCAGTTTAATGACTTTAGGGGTCATCTGTTCCCAGTTTAACGACTTAGAGGTCATCTATTCCCAGTTTAAAGACTTAGGGGCCTATTGGATTGCAGTTTGGAATTTTGGTCTTAGGGTAGGCATCAGCGTTGCTAACACTGA
Source organism: Agapanthus africanus (assembly GCA_030015575.1). NCBI lineage: Eukaryota > Viridiplantae > Streptophyta > Magnoliopsida > Asparagales > Amaryllidaceae > Agapanthus > Agapanthus africanus. The sequence goes on from JASDDO010000014.1 coordinate 110,188,080, forward strand.
AGCACATGTGCCAGGAGCAATTCATCATTTACCCCGGAAGGACTTAGGATTTGGTTTTTGGGTCGGCATCAGCACCGCTAACACTGAAGAAATGCCAGGAGCGACTCATCATTTGCCGTTGGGAAAACTTGGGATTTGGGTTTTTGGTCGGCATCAACACCGCTAACACTGAAGCGAAATGCCAGGAGCGACTCATCATTTGTCGTTGCCCGTTGGGGAGCGATGGCTCAGGAGACAGGTTTAAATCCCTATCACCTAAGGCTTTTCAATTTTATGAGTCGTAAGGGTCTCATAAAAGCATTTTCTCCCTACAAGTCGAGAGGATCTCACAGGTGTATGTTCTCCTTAGGAATCATGAGGATCCCTAAATGTGTTGCTCCTTTGTGGGTCGTAAGGATCTCACGCAGGGATTTTCTCTTCATAAGGTCGAGAGGACTTTGCGAGTGTATTTTATCTCTTTTCACGAGTTTACGCCCTTTCGGGTTTTTACAAACTCGCCGGCAGTCCTGCTTTTTTTACTCACGGAGCCCTTCCGGGTTTTCATCCGTGCCCGTTTTGCTTGTGGACATACCCTTTTTTTTAGACTTTAAAAGTAGTCTCGCCGGTAGGACTTGGGAGAGATATGGGTCGTTTACGCCCGTGGATTGTACACGGTTTTACAGGATGTATGATTTACACCGTAGGGCTGGTGTGCTCAATTCGCCTACGACTTGGAGCATTCACGCGTAGTATTTCTTGAGATATCGGCCATTGATGGGAGACATGGGCTTTTCTCCCTCGGCATTTATCAGTTGGTAGGATCCTCCGTCAAACACTTTCTCGATGACGTATAGTCCTTCCCAGTTTGGCTCGAATTTTCACTTGGCATGTCGATTGGGGATGATCGGTCTTTTGAGGACCAACACCAATTCACCTTTCTTGAAAGCCCGGAGACGGGTCATCTTGTCATAGGCCCGTGACATTTGGGCTCGGTACAGCTCCAGATTTTGTTGTGCTGCAAGCCTCTTTTCTTCGAGGGCGTTGAGCTCTTCAAGCCGAAAGAGCATGTTTTCCTCCTCCGTCAACTCGTGCTGAACGACCATTCTTAAGCTTGAAACTTCGACTTCGAGGGGGAGGACCGCCTCCACTCCGAAGAGTAATGAGTATGGAGTGGACTGGGTTGGAGTACGGTGCGTGGTACGATATGCCCACAACGCCTCGTGAAGCTTGAGATTCCAGTCTCTCTTGTTGGCTGAAGCATTTTTCCTCAGGAGCTTACATAGAGTCTTATTGAAGGCTTCAGCTAGCCCATTGGCTCTTGGATTATAGATGGAGGAATATCTCCAGTCTATCTTGTGTTGAGTAGCGAACCTTGAGACTTTGAAGCTCTTAAAAGAAGGCCCGTTGTCAGAAATGATTCTTTTTGGTGTACCGAAGCGGTATAAAATATTATGCTGGAAGAACGTAAGAATATTTTCTGTCTTGACTTCTTTTAGCGGGACAGCTTCAGCCTATCTGGAGAAATAGTCAGTTGCGGCCAATATGAACCGGTGGCCTCTGGATGACGGAGGATCAATTGGGCCAACTATGTCGGTGCCCCAGACTTCGAAGGGCCACGACGCCACCGTAGGATGCAACGGATTGGGATGCTTGTGAATGAAATCACCGTGAATTTAGCAGATATGACATTTCTTTGCATGCTCTCCGCAATCCCGTATCATGGTGGGCCACTAATACCCAAGCCGTTTAATTTGAAGTCGCATCTTGGGGCCAGATTGGTGAGCACCGAAAACGCCTGAGTGAACTTCTTTCATAACTTTTTGGGCTTCGGCCGATGACAGGCACCTGAGCCAGAGTTGGTCAGATGACCTGCGGTATAGTGTGTCATTTACAAAAACGTATCGGAGAGCTCTCTTCTTCAGCTGAATCCTTGCAGATTTCCCTTCGGGCAGCTTGTCGTATCGGAGGTAATCTATGAAGGGTTCTCTCCAATCGGGCTCGTCTTGGATGATCGAAGCTTCTTCGGCAGGACTGCTCTTCTGTTCCGCGCTTTCCTCTTCTCGTAGAGAGACTGGGGGTAGAATTTGCCGGCTCCTGACTGTGATCAGAATTTCGTCCATGTCAGGATCAGCCAGCTCCTTGGCTAAGCGAGCGAATACGTCAACATTTCCATTCAACGCCCTAGGAACTCTCATTAGCTCAATATGGGTGAACTGTTTCATAAGATCCACCACCCGGCTTCTGTACCGAGCTAACTCGGGTTTGTATATCTTATAGTTGCCGCTTACTTGGTTGACGACAAGCTGGGAGTCACCGTAAACCCGTAGCCGAAGGATTTCCATTTCTATGGCGAGCTCCAGACCAGCTATTAGAGCTTCATATTCAGTCTCGTTGTTTGTGCGAGGCTCGGTGAGAGCAAAAGAACGCCGTAGGGTTCCCATCGATGGCGTGATGAACACCAATCCTGTCCCTGCTTTTATCTCCAGGGCGCTTGATTTACTGGAGGTCTTTATTGATGAGGCTCCATCGAAGTAGAGTTCCCAACATGGCTCGCTATCCTCGAGGTGCAATATTTGTTCATCAGGTAATTTACAATTTAGCGGCGACCCTTCTAGTATAGGATGAGCAGCGAAGAAATCGGTGAGGGTTTGCCCTTTTATTGCTTTCTGAGGAGTATAAACTATGTCAAACTCAAGCAGCATGACAGCCCATCTTGCCATTCTGCCGGCTAGGCTTGCCTTAGTCATTAAGTGTTTGGGCGGGTCGACCTTGGAGATCAGCAAAACTCGATGAGTGAGCAGATAGTGCCTCAGCTTCTTTACAGCGAATATCAGAGACAGGCATTGCTTTTTGATCGGGGAATGGTTGTGTTCCACCCCGACTAAAGTTCGACTGAGGTAGTATAGGGCATTCTCTTTTCCTTCCTCGTTATTCTGGGCAAGGAGCGCACCGAGTGACTCATCTAGCGCGGCAGTGTAGAGAATCAGCGGTTTATTTGGAACAGGAGTGGCCAGCACTGGAGAGTGCAACAAGTACTGTTTAATACTTTCGAACGCTTCTTGACATTCGGCATCCCAAAAAAAAGAGCTCCTTTCTTCATGAGCTTTGAGAAGGGCCTACATCTCCCCAATAAATTTGAGATAAACCTCCGTATATACGCAAGTTTTCCCTAAAAGGATCTTAGCTGCTTCAGATTCTTCGGAGGGGGCATCTCTATGATGGCCTTTATCTTGGATGGGTCAACTTCAATCCCTTGATGTCGGACTATGAAGCCCAGGAATTTTCCCGATGACACGCCAAAAGCGCACTTCAGAGGATTCATTTTCAGATCGTACCCTCTCAGTCTAGTGAGAACGGTCCTAAGATCTTGGATGTGATCGGCCTTGGCTTTAGGCTTGACGACCAGATCATCAACATAACATTCGACGACCTTATGAATTAGGTCATCAAAGATATTGGTCATTGCCCTTTGATATGTAGCACCTGCGTTCTTCAGTCCGAACGGCATCACTTTGTAGCAGTATATTCCGATCGGGGTTCGAAATGCTGTGTGCTTCTCATCCTCAGGCGACATCTTGATCTGATTATACCCAGACGAGCCATCCATAAAGGTGAACAGCTCGTAATTTGAGGTGTTATCGACCATCATTTCCATGACCGGTAGCGGGAAGTCGTCTTTAGGACATACCTTGTTGAGGTCCATGAAATCGACACAAACACGGATCTGCCCATTTTTCTTCTTCACTGGGACTATGCATATGATCCAGTCCGCATATTTCTCTTCCCTGATGAAGCCGGCATCGATGAGCTTCTTGGTTTTCTCGATGAACTTTTCTTCTAGTTCCCTTCTCATTCTTCGAGGAGCTTGTTTGACTGGCTTAGCATCAGGAGATATAGCCAGCTTATGCACGGCCACTTCAGGGGAAAGGCCAGGCATTTCTTTATAGGTCCACGCGAAGTAGTCGACGAACTCATGCAGTAGGGCGATTATCTGCTCTTTCCTTTCCTCTGACAAGAGTGAGCTGATGTAGGTCGGCCTTGGATCATCAGGCGTTCCTAAGTCAATCTCGGTTAGCTCATCAAAGGTTGCTTGTTCACCGTCTTCGACATCTTGAGGAGCTTCTTGTGGCTCGGCTAGCTCGTCATCATCATTTGATCTTTTGCTGGCTTCACCAACATGGATCATGTAGCATGCCTTGGAATCAGGCTGGATGAAACCTATGCCCCGTCTATCTGGAATTTGTCCATCGATGAATGATCGAACCTGGGGCAGATGCCATAGCCCTTCATAAAACTTTGCTTCGGACTCCGTTTGATATAACTGGCATCTGCACCTTTTGAAATATTCCCGCATCTCGGGTGCATAGTATCTGGGATTGAGGACGGCTCTTATGCCTCTCTCATAGGGAAGACAAGCGACAGACAAATCGTCTGGGTGTACAACGGGGTTTGACCCATAAAACAGGATGCCCTTCTGTCCGCTTTTCCTTCCGGGAACGTAGAAAGTTTTCAGCTGGTCCACGGTAGAGACTGACAATGCATCGAGCTCTTTGCACATCCGTTCCGGCACCCTTGTGATGGCCAGGGACCCTTCTGCAATTTCGAAGGTCTCTCATAGTTTCGCTTGCTGCATGGGGGGTCCAATCTGCACAGCTGTTGCACGGAAGGTCCTCTTCCTCCGACTCTTCAGTGTCGCTGCCAAGATGAGGGCGGACTTTGCTGCTATATGGGCTTTCAGTATCGGATTCGTCTGTATCGCTACCAAAACGAGGGCGAGTTTTACGGAAGGACGGACTTCCAGCGTCGGACTCATCAGTGTCGCTTCCAAAACGCGGGCGCACTTGGTCGTTTTTGCTTTTGAAAGTGACAGTCGACTCAGATTTGCTTTTGAGTCTTAGAGCCACTCTATCCTCAGTCAGTTGTGGCTTAGCATTTTGGTGGTTCATGAAGTACCGAGAATCTTCATATCGGATTTCATGCACATCGAACGGCTGGATGTCTCCATCAATGGGTCTTTCTTCGCCATTTTTAGTATACTTCATGCATTGATGGAGAGTTGACGGAATGATGCCGTAATCGTGGAGCCACGGCCGTCCTAAGAGAATTTTATAAGACGTGTCAGCGTCGATCACGTATATCTTAGCTTCAGTTTGCAGATCCCCAAATTTGATTGGCAAAGTTATAGACCCTAGAACTTGCTGGCAGTTTTGATTGAAGCCTTGAATGACAATCCTTTCCCTTGACAGGTGTCGGACGTCCATTGACAAACTCTTCAGAGTCCGCAAGTTCATGATGTTCACTGAGGATCCCGGATCAATCAATATGCGATTAATCCGACCTCCATCGCTGTACCGGGTCACGTAAAGTGGTCGATTATGCTCAGCCATTCCCAGTAGTAAGTCTTCATCCTTAAATGTGATTGCGGCGGCATGTAAAGCGTACTGGGCTTCTTTCATATTAATTTCTGCAAAACGAGCCTGATACCGCTCGGGTTTTGTAGAGCGTGAATGAGAACATCTCTAAGCTCCTTAGATAGGACCAAGGCATCGTAGATGCTCAGGAGAGACAGAAGCTTCCGGAGATGAGCCAAGACATTATAGTCCACCGAGGAAGGACTGGAGTCTTCATTAGCCGGTTCTCTGCCATCTTCCTCATTAGCCACATGTTTTTCCTTTCCTTTTAGGGCGTTGCCCTGATTTGACGGTAGAGCCCTGCCGCTTCTGAGCCGGATTTGGTTGGCCCTTGTGGCGAGCTCCTCGTCCTCTTTGGGAAAATAGAGCTCCTCCTCAGAGGCACTGCCAAGATGGATGGCGTAGCAGGTCACTATAGGGATCTCTTCATTGGAGTCTTCCTCCAACTCCTCCAGAATTTCAGTCGCTTCTTTAGGGAGGAACTTCTTCAATTGAATCAGAGTTCTTTCCTTCTGTTCATAGTCTTCTAGTGAGTCGATATATTTTTGAATGGTCGATCTCCCTGCAGACTCTTTTTCGCGCCGAGCTGCACTTTTCTTCTTCTTGAGCTTTTTGGATTTTGAGCCTGATGGAGCTGCATTGACAGCTGGAATGGTAAGCTTCTTCTGCCCTTCACATTCCGTCCTAGGCTCTTTCCGAAGTAGCTTCATCATCTTCTTCGTCTTATTAGATATGCGTGTACTCCACGGAGGCTGCGGTGAGTCAGTTTCATCTCTCAGGGAAGCGGGTTCAGCAGTCTGCGCCCAGAAGGCTTCAGCTTCTATCTGTATAATGTTAGAGGTTGCAACTTGATTGTTTACCAACACACTCTTGGACAGCTCGATCTCTCCAGCCTTGTACTGCTTCTCGACCCAGTCTTTGAAGATATAGCAATCCTCGATCGCATGGCTCACTAGTCGGTGGTACGGGCAATACAGGGGATTGTCGGTCATTTTTGCTTCTTGAGGTCTTTTCGACTCTAGCAATTGTAGACCGTTGTTCAAGGCATCTTTAAATATCTTTCGGACCTTGTCCCTCCTGAAAGAGTAAACCTTGCTCTTTTTCTCCTCTAGGGAAGGCCCTTCTCCTCCTAGCACTGGCTTTCGAGACCGGTTGGTTTTGGATTCGCCCGCCCTTCGCTTTTCTTCATTGTCGGATGCATTGAAGGCATTGGTACTGCTGTGATTCCCGTTTCTACGGTTGTCGTCCCGCTTGCTTTTCCAAGTCTTGTCTCTCTGAGAGTCCGGGATAGACTCTTGCTTCGAGCGTTCCAGCATTTGGACTTTCTTGGTTAGCTCTTGAAACGTCTTGAGGCCTGATGTACACAAGAATGAGACCATCCAATTGCTGAGGTTCCCAATGAGAAGGCTAACGGACTGGTCCTGCTCCGGCGGCAGTTCGCACTTGACTGTGAGATTACGCCATCGGGCGATAAAGTTGGTGTTGCTTTCATTCTTCCTCGGCTTGGTCCTCACAAGGTCAGCAATGGAGATTTTATCACTGACACTCATGAACCTTTGCCGAAACAGAGACTCCATTTGGGCAAAAGTAATAACGGACCCATCTGGTATACTCGCGTACCAATCGAAAGAGACACCGGTCAGGTTGTTGACAAACTGATGAAGAAGGAGCGCATCATTGTCCTCTGTATTTCCGCACGATGCTTTAAAGTGGGCGACGTGCTGATTTGCATTTCCCGTCCCGTCAAATCTTCCGAATGTAGGAATGACGTAGCCGCTCGGAAACTTGATCAGATCGTACTGTGCGGGATATGGCCGCCCACTACTACCAATTTCTTTCTGAGCTTCAGTTTCGTCCACCAATGTTTTAACCTTGCTGGTGACCAAATTCATTATCCGGTCTTGTGTTAGCGGGATAGTGTTATCTGGGGCCAAGGCGTCCCCAGAAGCGGAATGTGGCCGGCTTTCGTGGGGCTCGACCAATTTTAGACCCAAAGGGATAGGCATCGGCCGCTTCGGATTGTCATCATCCGGCTCATGAGTAGCGACTTGTGCTTGATTGGGAAGCGCTCGAGCAATTTGAGCCGTAAGCTGCATCACAACGTTCGTTAGGTCGTCAATTTTCGAATAGAGCTTGGTCATCTCTTTATCCTTGCTCCTGAGCTATTTTCGAAGCTCTTGAAGCAGCTCTTGCTCCGCGGTCCTGGGGTGGAAAGTCGGCTCTTCCTCGCTGTCCGAGCTTGACTCTACATAGACTGAGGGGTCTTTCTGCCTATTAGCCTCGTCAAGAGGGTTTTCATCATCCAGCGAAGGCGGCTGTTCTTAGGAAGCGGCAACCACATTCAAGCCAGATTGGGCTTGGGATGTGGTGGCCCCATCCTTGGTTTTGCTGCGAAGGTTTTTGCTGGGGCGCCCGCCCGCTATATAGACCGTATGGATAATATATCCAGCCTTTTTTTATTATTGGCGGCTGATTTCACGGATCGCTGTCTTGACCCCCCCTGTTTCGGTAACAGGCAGTCGGTTGAAGGCGGCTGGCCTGGCCGGATTCTTGAATGGTGCTGACGCTTCCTTTTTGGTTTTGCCTCACTGTTTTCGCGCGGCACAGAGCGCCTGATAGACTCTTGAAGAGACAGTGTCATACTTTTTCTGTTGGGGCCGGGACATGTCTTTTCGTAGCAACGTTCGGACCGCTGTCTTCTTGATTCTGGCGGTCATAGCATTCTTCTGAACCCACTTCAGAGGTTCAAAGGAATTGCTGATTTTTACGGCCGACTCAGCCGTCGTCGTAGAGTAACCCTGCTCTTGGAACCTCACAAGATTCCACATGGCCGAAGTCCTGGCCCTCTTGTTGGCTCGATACCTGAGCCGCTTCTGCCTTAACTTTTCTGTTTTAAGCACTTGGCAGATTTCGGCTCTTCGGGAAGACGCCGTAGACCGAGTGATAGAGAGGCCAGAGTAGACGCCCGATCATGCATTTGTTGGAGTCATCGCCTGAGCTCGTCCGCAACGTTTGATGTTCCCCTTTGTACAGAAAGTCTTGCCCCCAGCTGGAGCACCAGAGAGTCGTTCAGACACCGTCTTAAGTTTCGGTTGTGGTGCCTTAGCGATCACAACATTTGGCCTCTTGCCTTTGAGACCGGCTTGGCCACCTGTTTTGCCGGGATTTCTGCCAGATGAGCGCTTCCGGCAGGGTAGATGATGACGGAACCAAACTGGCGGGGCAGTTCCTCCCACTGTCGACTAAGGCTTGCGGGAAGAACCACACAAGTATTGATCTTGACCGCGTACGGAATCGAGGTCGCATTAGAAGCTGGATCCATCTTAGGAGACATTGTCGTTGAAAGTTGATTGCTGCACGGAAAAAAAAACATTATTTCAGTACAAACATCGGCATATATGTTAAATGAGTTCGCATGAACACTTGACCCGAGATATGGGAGGAGAGAAATGTCCCACCGGACGTGCCAGAATCTGTAGGGTGTTTTTCGTTACCCCATTGAGATGGGAATACGCGCGCGCTGGTCAGGCGCAGTACAGATTCCCCCTACCTAGAGTAGGCAGGGGTTTATTGATTGTGGGGATCCGAATCTCCGGCAGCCGCGGACTAAGCTGCCGTTAATTACCCCTCGCATTTGGACCGAGAGAACCTCCGATTGACGGGTTAAACTGGTCATGCAAACTCAATGTGCAGTGTTGTGTTTTGAAGGGGTTTTGGATATATCGGGGGCCCCGCAGAGTTTTTACGGGGGTCCCGGATAGCGGTCTGGGGGTCAAGGGGGCTATCATCCCTCTTACGGGGTGCGGGGCAGCGCCCCGTTAGAAATTTTTTCTAACGGGAGACAGTCTTGTAGAGTATGTGTGTGTGTGTATGTATGTATGTATATATAAAAGGAAAGGGCATCCAAAGGATGCGTGGGAGAAAGCGCCAGCGCCTCACGTGCGCGGCACACGGGCGCTTGGGCGCGCGCGCTATCGCCATGGGCGCTAGCGCTTTGGACGCCAGGGCGCTGGCGCTTTGGGCGCGAGCGCCTCACATGCCAGGCACGTGTGCGCTCGCTGGCGCTTTGGGCGCGAGTGCCTCACGTGCCAGACATGTGGGCGCTCGGGCGCTCGCGCTTTGGCCGCTAGCGCAACACGTGCCAGGCACACGGGCGCTAGCGCAACACGTGTCAGGTACGCGGGCGCTCGAGCGCGAGTGCCTTGGGAGCTCGCGCTTTGGGCGGCAAAAGGGACTTGGTCTCTGCACTGGGAGTTGTACTCCCAGAAAGAAATACTTATTATTTTGTATATATATATATGAGGAGTTAAACTCCTAAGATATTTTTGGAGCTGATGAAGGGGCTTCTCCCCTTGAGCTCTGAATCTTCCCCAAAGTGGGGTCTTTGGAGATGGGTCTCCTTCTTCCTCCTCTGTTGGTCGGCTCTTGGATAACAAGAGGGGTGGGATTTTAAAAATCTCTTCTTTTTAAGATCTGATGGAAGATCCAAGCTCTACTTTATGGGTTTTGTGGTGAAAAACTATTTAGTTTTGGAAAAAGAAAAGTAAAACTCTTAATTTAATTCAAAAGAAAGAAGAAGGTTTTAGAATCTTGAGAAAGGAGAAAATCACAGATCTTGATTCTTTTTGGGAGAGAGAAAAAAGTTGTTCAGATATTTTCATTATCTTTGCCTTTATAGGCTATACACTTTACATATAGCCCCTTGGGCTTTACAAAAATGGCATTTTGCCCATCCCATGTCTCATGTGCTATTTCTTTTTTGCACATAAGCCACGGGCTTTACAAAAATTTTGCTTTATGCCCATTTTTCTTACATTTATTCAAAAAAATAAAAAAAGGAAATACACCAAAATTATTTATTACAAATATTTTATTTCGGCATGGCGGAAGGCCAGACGCTTTGTGTTCGGGCTCGACTCGGGCATTGGCCCACTTGACCTGGGCTTGGGCCCACTTGGCTTGGGGTTGACTTTGATTTTGACTTGGTCAACCGGGGTGTAAATTTTGACCCCAACAACCGTCCACCTCTCCGAAAATGCCAAGTTGATTTAGGGCACCATGTATCGAAAGTTTAGACGGATGCGGCCGATGCAGCAGATTTCGTCAGATTCCCCCTCATTGTGAGGGGTTTTTTGATTTTGAGGACGCTCTTCCCTGCAGGTGCAAGCCCTTGCAGTTAATTACGCTACCGCATCGCGGTAACCACTTTCTTCTTCTCCAGATGGTCACTTCGTGTCATGTATGTTTGTTTTATTTTTGGTTGCCCGTGGATTGTATACGGAGATTAATTTGTGTTGTCGTCCGTAGGGTTTGGATTAGTCCAAATCCGTATTTTCTTAGATTTGGGTTTGGTTTGGGTTTAAGGATCGTTATTCTCATTGAGATTAAGATCAACTTAAACGTTTGTTGAGGATGCGTTAGTCTAATTTTAGAATAAGATCTACTCAACAAGATTTTAGGATTATTTAGATCCAACGAAAGAGTATTTGGACTCTATCGTTTTAGTTTAGAGACATTGTGGTCCATTGGGTTTAAGGACATCATAGTCTGTAAAGTTTAAGGACATCATAGTCCATGAGTTTAAGGACCTCACAGTCCGGTTTAAAGACATCATAGTCTATGAGTTTAAAGACCTCACAGTCCATAAAATTTAAGGACGTCATAGTCCATGAGTTTAAGGACCTCATAGTCCATGGGGTTTTGGTTTAACCAGTTTGGGGATACGCCAAAGGTTATCGGTTATTGGGACCCTCCATCTCTCTGAAGACGTTGAAAGATTATAACGACATGTATCAGAGGTATGAAGAGATGTACCCTTGAACCAATGTCCTGACTGGAGGGATGGGGTGGTAGCTCATTAGCTGTCTTCGGGGCTGAGATCGGTTTTGGAGATCCTGAGCATGAGGGGCTCAATTGATGGTCCTTGGGAAATTTGGTCTGAGTCTGGCTAATATTAGCCTTTCATAGTGTTCAATACTAATATATATTCAGCGTTCACATGCTCCCACGTGAGGTGTTCAAAATAGTGTTAAACACTAAAATTCAGAGGCGCTCATGTGGGGTCACGTGAGGCGCTTGAAGTAGTATTAAACTTCAAGAATTTGAGGCGCTCTTTCTTTCGGTTTATTCCCTTGTTCTTTTCTGAGCGCTGAGCGCTATTGGGTCACGTGAGATCACGTGAGGCGCCCAAAAATGGATACTGCCTTTGATTTTTTCCCTTTTTGCTAAGCACCACTTGGGGGTCACGTGGGGTCACGTGAGGCGCTCCAAAAATAGGGTTTATTCCCTTTTCTCTTTTATAAGTGCTGAGCACTTCTCAGGGGTCACGTGGGGTCACGTGAGGTGCTCCAAAAATAAGCTTTATTCCCTTTTCTCTTTTATAAGTGCTGAGCACTTCTCAGGGGTCACGTGGGGTCACGTGAGGCGCTCAAAAAATAGGGTTTATTCCCTTTTCTCTTTTATAAGTGTTGAGCACTTCTTAGGGGTCATGTGAGGCGCTCCAAAAATAGGGTTTATTCCCTTTTCTCTTTTATTAGTGATGAGCACTTCTTAGGGGTCACATGGCTAGATCTCAGTCTTTCCTTTTTCGTTCCTCAAAGGTGCTCACATGGGAACACGTGAGTTTTTATTGTGTAGCGTTGAACGCTAATGAATCACCAGGCCGTTCTTCTATGGTTCTGGGGAATCAAGTTCTCCTTTTGTTCTTTAAAAGGATTAAATTCTTTTTAAAGGGTTAAACCCTAGTTTCAGAGAAATTAAATTCCCACATGTTTTGTAGGAGTTAAACTCTTTTGGATTCAGTTCTTTCCTCTAGGTTTTGAATCTGCATGATAGAATCTCCCCGATGAGAATTAAATTCTCAACTTATGGGGAGATCTGCTTCTGCAGATCTTAATCAGAGGAAGAACTAAGTTTTTTGAGAAGAGTTAAACTCTTGGTTTGAGAATTAAATTCTCTTTTTGTGGGAGCTTTTGGGATGGGTTCCCCTTCTTTAGAGAATTAAATTCTTTCTCTATTTTTCTTTCCCTCTCCCTCTGTCTCTCCTCTTTTTCCTCCTCCCCTTGCTCCTATTTATATGAGAAGAAAAAGAATCAATTTGTTAAGAGAATCCCTCATTGAGAAATCGTGATTGATTTCATGATCTTTTAGATCAATCGGTGAATTTTATTCACCGTTGGATTTTTAATCCAAAGGCCCTCTGTTTAACAAAGAAGATCTCTTGTTTGTTTAACAAGATTATGAATATCTTGTTAGTTTTGACAAGATTAGAATTTTATTCTATCATATCTTTTTAGTTTAACAAGATCAGAAATATATTTTCTTAATATAGAATTTAATTCTATCATATAGATATCTCGTTAGTTTAATAAGATTAGAATTTTATTCTAACATAGAATTCTGATCATATGAATATCTTGTTAATTTAACAAGATTAGGAAAATATTTTCCTATGATAGAACTTTATTATACCAGATGATCACCGTTGGATTTTTGATCCAAAGGTCCTTTGTTTAACAAAGAAGATCTTCTTAGTTTGAGAAAGATCAGGAAAATATTTCCCAAAATAGAATTTAATTCTAGAATTTGATAGGAGCATTTTAAATTGGGGCGCTCACATGCTTTGCATGTGAGAGGCAAGAGAACTCATGTGTTTAACACGTGACCTCTGCTATGGGTTTTAGCCTGTTTATGTTCAGCGCTCATATGCTTTGCATATGAGTGCTCATGTGTTTTACACATGAGGCCTGTTTGGCCATTGGTGATTTATGTTCAGTGCTCATATGCTTTGCATATGAGTGCTCACGTGTTTTACGCGTGATGCCTGTTTTTTGAGGATTCTCCCCTTTTTTGTAAGGGAACAAGTAGCTCTTGGCCGAAAATTTTGGCGGGAACAAATACCCCCCACTACTTTGCCCACGTAAGCATGTACGTGGGTGAAGTAGTGCAGAGTTACGCATGGCAATAGAATTGAGGGCTTAAGGGACAAGTTTAGATTCCTTGTTAGCCTAAGACTTTTGTCGAGACGAGTCGAGAAGTTCTCGCAGGAACATTATTTTCCCTACTTGTTGAAACGAATCGAGAAGTTCTCGTAAGGACACTAATTTTCTCACGAGTCGTGACGAATCGAGAAGTTCTCGCAAGGACTCTAATTTCCTTATGAATCGAGACGAATAGATAATTTCTCGCAAAGACACTAATTTCTTTACGAGTCGAAACGAATCGAGAAGCGATGGCTTAGGAAACAGGTTCAAATCTGCCGCCTAAGACTTTTCAATTTTATGAGCCGTGCTGGTCTCATAAAAGACTTTTCTCCTTACGAGTCGAGAGGATCCCGTAGGTGTATTTTCTCCTTAGGAGTCGCAAGCACTCCTAAGTGTGTTTTCTCTTGAGAGTGTAAGGATCCCACAAGAGAATTTTTCCCGCTTTCAAGTCGAAAGGACTTGTACGTGGTCGTTTCCCTTCTTGTCGATGTTCAACTTTGGAGAGTGTGGCCCATAGATAGTCCATCTTGATCTCTTTCTAGGGCAGTGATGGCTTAGGAGACATGGTTAGGATCTGCCACCTAAGACTTTTCAACTTTATGAGCCATGGGGGTCTCATAAAGACTTTTCTCTCTACGAGTCGAGAGGATCCCGTAGGTGTATTTTCTCCTTAAGAATCGTGAGGATTCCTAAGTGCGTTTTCTCTTGAGAGTCGTAAGGATCTCACAAGAGAATTTTTCCGCTTACAAGTCGAAAGAAATTGTAAGTGGTTGTTTCCCTCCTTGTCGATATTCGATCTCGGAGAGTGTAGCCCATACATAGTCCATCTTGACCTCTTTGCAGGGCAGTGATGGCTTAGGAGACGGGGTTAGGATCTGCCACCTAAGACTTTTCAACTTTATAAGCTATGAGGGTCTCATAAAGACTTTTCTCCCTACGAGTCGAGAGGATCCCGTAGGTGTATTTTCTCCCTAGGAGTCGTGAGGACTCCGAAGTGTGTGTTTTTTCTTGAGAGTCGTAAGAATCTCACAAGAGAATTTTACCGCTTACAAGTCGAGAGGACTTGTAGGTGGTTTTTTCTCTCCTTGTCGAGATTCGAATTTGGAGAGTGTGGCCCGTGAATAGTATGCAATAGGCCATCTTGGACCGACTTGCAAGGCCCCAGTGCTTAGGAAACGGGTCCTTATCCCTATTGCCTGAGGCTTTTCCCTACGAGTCGAGACGAATCGAAAAGTTCTCACAAGGACACTAATTTCCTCACGAGTCGAGACGAATCGAGAAGTTCTCGCAAGGGTTTCCTAACATCACAGTTAACTCCTGCTAATAGAAGTCTGTTAGGTTCTGTGGTACTAGGGTTTTTTTTACCCGTCGTACCGCCGCGTTGGCCGGTGTATTCCTCGATACGCAATCTTGCTGTTCGATTACCCTCGCGACTGTCGTGTCTCTGATCCCTTCAGGGGCTGGATAAGACGTCTTCAAGTAATCTTCTAGGTGATATTACCGTTGAAAGAGCAAGCGTTAGGGATATTCCATGTCGCTTTTTACTTGAGGTTAGGCTCAGTTTGGGAGCCCCGATGAGTCATGACCACTCCACGCTGGAGTGGGATGATCTCCGATAGTCTTTCAGGTCTCATTGCCATCAAGACCCTGAAGCTAGGGATCTTCCTTTGCTTCGTTTGTTGACATTGTGTCTGCAATATTGCGACGAATGTCGAGTTTGTCTCTGGGTTGTCTGTGAACCGTCGAGATTTGGAACTAGGGGACTTGCCGTGGCTCCATTTTGCTGACGTCGTATATTCCTGCAGAGACACTGATTTCTTTACGGGTCGACGCAAATCTAGATGCTCTCGTTAAGGACGTGATTTCCCTGAATCGAGGTTTTTTACCAAGAACACTGATTTCCTCGGAGTTGAAATGAATCGAGAGATTCCTGCAAAGACACTGATTTTCTTGTGGGTCGACGCGAATCGAGATGCTCTCGTCAAGGACGCTGATTTCCCTGAATTGAGGTTTTTGCCAAGGACACTTGATTGAATGAATTTCTTGGATGTGTATGTTTGAGAAAAATTGTAAAGAGAAATCACAACCAAAAATTATTTGACCGCAATCAACTACGGTGTCAGATGTAGATTGTAAGTCAGTACGGATCGTCCACAGGGACAGTGTAATTGTTCGTCTTTCAAATTAAATGAGTTGAAAATTTAAAGAAAAGAAAACAACCAATTCAAGATTTGTATTTGAAGTTCAAGAATTAGAAAATCTAGATCTAATAACAAGAAAAAAGATAGAATCAAGAATTGAGAGTTTGTTGATTTTTCCAATCAAATATCAAGAATCGAAATGAGGCTCGTAGGAATCGATCGGATCTATAGATGTGATGCAATCTCACGATGACGTATTCTCATCCTTCGATGGATTGATACTAGATCGATGATGATCGACGAGAATTGGGGATTTCTAGTGAAACTAGGGTTTCATCATTTATCCCTTATTCTTTCGTTGATATCATTCACATTCTAGCCTCTAGTAAATTCAAGAAACGATCATAGATCCCTAATTTCGAGCGATCACAATCAAGAAAGCATCGCTACGAAACTAGGTCATCGATTCTTGAACTAGCTAGGGTTTACAAAACTCGTAGGATTCAAGAATCGTTTAAAGATTTGTTACATCATCATTCTATTGATCGTCTCGACTCCTTAACGAGCGGAGTTTTACTCAAACATCATCACAAGAACTACAATCATAAATTGAGATCGAATCATGATGCAAGAATTTAAAGAAAGCAAGATTAAAATTTCACCTTTTATTTATATCAACAATTTCATTACATTCGCTCAAGAACTACAAGAGGAAGAACTCGATCGTCGATTTGGCTTCGCTCGGCTCCGTGAGTCGCGGATCGGCTTGGATCACTTGCTCGGTTGGAGATCGGCTCCGCTCCTAAAACGTTGAAGGGCTTCTCGCTTGATTTGGTACTCGGGATCTTGACTTTGGATTGGAATTAGGGTTAGGGTTTCGCACAAGTCTTGTCACTAGACTTGTGGAAGTAGATGAAGAATTGAAGAAGACTAAAGATTATTGAAGATTAGCTAACTAAAAGATTGAACAACCTCAACCCTTAGATCTAGGCTCTTATTTATAGATCTCAAAATCCTAGATCTAGGAATTTAAATTTGAATTTCCCTCCAAAAGTTTGTTAGCAAGATTTGAATTTCTCTCCAAAAGTTTGTTGAGGAGAAGCTTCTAGATGTGATTAGTTAGGAGGGAGTTTCTAGAAATAGTTTGTTAGGAGCTTAATTAAGATTAGCCTTGCTTAATGATCTTTGCTGATCTGGCAGTAGCTTCGAGGTCCTTCTGGAATTTGAGGCATCTTAAATGAATGTGGGCCCTGAGAGAGGAGTTATGCACCAAAATTGGGATGATGATGTGGCGAAAGAGCCGCGGTTCCGCGGCATAAGCCGGCTCCCGCCGCGGTTCCGCGGCGCTTTTGAGGCCTTATGGCTTGTAACTTCTTCTGGTGCTTTGGGATGACAATTGGGCCTTGTTTTGATATGTTGAATTGTGTAATTCCTTTTTTATTGCTACCAGATCTCAGATTTTTGAGTTGGCGTAATGTTTGATCAGCAAAATGACAATTATGGCTTTTCTTCCGGATTTTCCTGCACAATTTCTCAAGACAAGTGTTGCGCAATATTGGGATGATGCGATGCCATAAAATACAGTCAATTTCTCTAGAAATGCCGGTTTTAAGGTCTAACACATGTAATCTGATATTTTACGACTGTTTTGTTAATATGTGAAATATGAATGCCGAACACTTCTATATGAATGCAAATGATAGGGAAATTGCCGGCTAAAAGATGCAATATTTTCGACTGATCAAATTCCCCCAAACTTATTTTCGATCGTCTCGAGCGAATTGTTTTATTAAAAAGAGAAGGAGAAAATAAAGAAAGAGAAAAACTAACTAGCACACTTTCGTAGGCAACACGATTGCACTGAGCACGTGCAACAAGCCTTTAAATCTCTAGGTGTCCCTAGTAGGAGGAGTGTTGTCTCCTGAGGGTTTTCAGCGGATTGCACCCACAAAATCCAATAATAAAAGGAAGATCATGAATATTACATTTAAAGACAAGAATTGTAAAAGAAAAGCCTTGAAAATTAGGGTTTCCAACTAAGATAGCTTTTCGGTTGTCATGAGCCCTATCTTAATGGTCATGAAAAGATGTCAGAAATCACGTCCTACCTGAATAAAACATCGTATTATTCTTCATTCCTATCTTTCTTCCAAACATCGATCATATAACCCTGCGTGTGTGTAAAGGACATCCCTACACCCGGAGAATTCAATTCAAGCTATCATACTCTTGCCCATCAGCCTCAGTACTTTTTAATTAATGAATATTTAGATGAGATTGCTCACACACTTTCATGCGACCGTTAATATTTCTTGAGGTACTAACCGACCGATTACTCATGTGCTTGCTTATTTGGTGTATTTTCCTCGTCTTGCACCACCTAAGGCTTAGCAGTGACTCCCAGACCAGTTGGCCTTAGGGCACTAGGTGAAGAGGCACCCTCGCTATATTTTTTTATTGCTGCCTTGGCGATAACAAAACCAGTGTTCATTTTTCTAGCCACTTTATATTTTCTTCATTTTTTTATTTCCTTCATACTTTTTGGCTTTAAGACAAAAGCATTTCAAGGTATCCTCTACTATCCCAGGCTTCAAGACGTGTGTAAGTGCGAATAGCAGGGTATCAACGTTCAAAATGTTTGGCTTCCAGAATAGAAACTATTTTTCAGACTTATTTTTATCCTCAGATTAGTGACTTCCTTCATCTTACTAACCATTGGGACAACGGCTCATAACTACTTATTACTAGTTCGTATAAGAAAACTTCTAATTTTCTTAGTTTTCTTAAATTTTTCTAATTTCATGGATGTAATTTTTCACTATCTAAACTTTTATTATCTTATTTATGTACAAAAAATATTTTTATTTTATGAAAATTTTTAAATTTTTATAGGTTTTAGAAAATGTTTTATGCTTATGCAAAGTATGATGCAAATGATGCGAAAATAAGCACAAACCTCCTCCAAACTTGTTTTCAACAGTGTCCTCACTGTTGTCATCTGCTAAATCTCGAAAAACCTGTAAGCTTGGGAGGAATTTATTAGTGGGGGCAAAATATTTAAGTGAAGAACCTCCCCCAAACTTATTTGTGGCTCAAAATTTTGTAAAAATTTTCTTTTCAAGAGCCCGATGAAATGCCCCTCCCCCAAACTTGAGTTATGCAATGTTAATCTTTTTAAAATCACATGAGGGGGTCAAAAATCATTGGTCGATGCCAAGCTTTGCAAAGACCGAACGTTAACACCAACCATTCAAATTTTTTATCAATGCAGTGCCCTGGTTGGTGGAAGAAGAAGTGGGGAAAGGTTAAGTGGTGGAATAGAATGTGTGTGCGTCTCATTTTGGAGAGACGATGCAGTGAATGTGATGGATTGCTCGCATTCTTTTTACAGTTCAGAAGAAGGGGTGGAGGTTCAATTTCATTGATTGGGACATGATTCATCTCAACACCCGTGCTTTTCAGAAATGCGAGTTCATCAGCGAAGATCTCCTCAAAAGTTCCATTCATACCCCGATGAACAATGTCATCACAAAGTGCGGGGTGATCTTCAGACTCTAAGAACAGTTCATAATCGGTGTTAATTGTTGACCCGGACATCTCGGTGGAAGAGTCCGTATGTGTATGATACATAGTTGGGTCAAACAATAACGTATGAAAAGAGTCAAGATCAATATCAGGAGGATCATCAAATTCGCTGCTGTCGACATCCATTAAGTCGACAGAATAGACCTGAGCAGTAGGTTCGGAGGGTACACTTCCCAACTTATAAATGTTCAGCTCTATTGACCTATTCCCGAAGGATAGGGTCATAGAACCATTACGACAGTTAATAATAGCATTGGAAGTGGCCAAAAAGGGGCGACCTAAAATCACCGGAATTTGATTCCGTGGGTTCGCTACAGGCTGTGTATCAATTACAATAAAATCTACCGGGAATATAAATTCTCCGATTTTTATTAACACATCCTCCAGTTCACCCCTAGATTTGGTGATTGATCGGTCAGCCATTTGGAGAGTGCAATGAGTTGGCTTCAACTCTCCGATACCTAGTTGCTCATAAACCGAGTATGGAAGCAAGTTAACACTAGCGCCAAGGTCTAATAGAGCACGGTTAATGTGTTTTTCCCCAATAGAAATGGAAATAGTAGGATATCCAGGATCCTTACGTTTCCTCGGTAATTGTTGGGGGAAAGCCGTGTCTATTGTTTTTTCCATGAAAATCTTCTTGGGCACTTGAGTCTTCCTCTTCCTAGTGCACAAGTTCTTAAGAGTTTTCGCATAGGACGGAACTTGTTGGATGGCATCTAGGAGAGGGATGTTGGTGTTAACTTGCTTTAAAATGTTCATAATCTTCTCCATATGTGGACTCGATGTGTTAGCCCTTAACCGATTAGGATAAGGTGCTTTAGCAATGAGCGCTGGGTCCATCATAGGAGAAGGAAGTGTGTGTGGAACCGATCCCAAAATAGAAGTGGGGATCGTCCGTGGAGGAGTAGAAGAAATGGGCTGAAGTGGCGAGCCTTTTGGGAAACGAAGAATAGGCTCAGAAGAAGGTGGTGGGGTAGAAGAACTGGGGTTAGAATTAGAAGTAGAAGTGTGTGTATAAGGAAAGGTCTCAGCCGGGGTATCATTGATTGATTTATCAGTATCATCAAACTCTTCCCCAACGTGATGGTCAAGCACTCTTCCGGATCTCAACTTAAGTGCATCCACATGATGTGAATAGCCAGGATTGGGTAAAGCTTGAGCTGGAAGTTTCCCTTTCTCTCTTGCACTTATTTCGGCTTTTAGTTGTGCAATTTGTGCTTCCATCGATTTGATATTCTCATTTTGAGAGATAATGATCTTCATCACATTCTCGATAGAAGATTGCAAACTTTCCGTCCCTTGGATGGATTGTTTCATGAAAGTGTCCAAGGTTTGTGCTAGTGCAGAGGTATGATCAGTACCGGTCAATTGCAAAAGACTAGATGGTGCAAAAGTGTTGGCCGGATTTTGGAAGTTTTGTGATTGAAAGGGGTGCTGACTCAATTGAAGTGGTGGTTGCTGTTGTGGTGGAGGGACCCTTTAGAATTGATTTTGGGTTGGAACCGTGTTTTGAGATTGGGATTGGTTGCAAGCAAAATTCGGGTAATTCCTCCAACCCTGATTAGATGTGAAAGAAAATAGGTCATTTCTAGGTCCTTGTTGGTAAGCAGAACTGATATACTCGTGACCTTGAAACGGAGAATTTATTGGACATTCATCCGTGAGGTGTGATGGATCAGAACAACAACCACATACAGTTTTGGAGAGTGACATTTGATTTAGGGTGGCAGCTAAAAATTTGTTTTCCATAGTCTCGAGTTTCTTGTGTATAGCTGCAATGTCAGCTCTAACTCCTATGGAAATATCATTGCCATCCCTAGACGATTGACTCACACCCTCCCACTGTAAAGATTTTTCTGCGAAATCTTCTAGGAATTTCCAGGCTTCCCCATCATCTTTGGTCATGAAGTTGCCTTGACAAATGGATTCAAGGGTCTGTCTTGTGTTAGGATTAATGCCCTCGAAAATGATTCGGCACAATTCCCATCTCGGGATGCCGTGATGTGGACATTGGACTAACAGATCCTTGAAGCGTTCAAGACATTTTGAAAATGTTTCATTTGGAAGCTGGGTGAATTGATAGATTTCGCTACGGACTCGAGCTGTCTTTTGATGTGGGTAAAATTTCTTAAGGAATGCTTTGACGAATTCTTCCCAATTTGAAATGGAATGTGCGGTAGTGTTATATAGCCACTTCTCGGCTAAATCGCACAAGGTAAATGGGAGAAGATGAAGACGTAAAGCATTCACAGAAAGCTGTGAAGTACCCATCATTGCGCATACATTTTCAAATTTCATGATAAACACGTATGCGTCCTCAGACTCGAGACCGTGAAATTTTGGTAGAAGGTTGATGTATTGGGGTTTTATTTGAAAATTTTCCCCGTTGGCTGGTGGAATGGAAAGACAGGTGGAAAGTGGGCCTCGTATAGGATAGCATCTCTCTTGGAGAGAGATGCGGGGTGGATTCTGCGCACCAACAGACGGCGGCAGAGTAATGGAAAAGAAGTTCGATGGAGACTGATCCATCGATGTAGGTGTGGTGGTGGGTAAAGAAAAGGTAAATGTAGAAATACTGACTTTTGGGTCGATCGGAGGGACGCGGACTAAACAGGCACTAGAACCCCGTTGTCCAGCCTATCTTGCACTAAAAATGGTTAGTACAAGTGGCAGCTTGAATTTATAATTAGGGGAAAGAATGAATGTGATTGGTGTTTGTTTTGAAAAAGATACGGATTTTTGAAAAAATGATGCGAGCACAACAAATGCAACAAGCAATACCCTAATTCTATGGTCGCCTAGGTCAAAACTCTAGACCGCTCCTAACTGCCAAAAGACAAGTCGCAGGATCAATCCTCCACTGCCTCTTTGTCTCCCTATGGCCAGGTAAGTGCCAGGTAAGTGGGAAGGTACTCCACTATGTAAGTAGTGGGCCTAATTAATAACCACTAGCCTTCGACACACTTGCCTTAGACACCATAAAAGAAACGCGGATAAGCAATGAATTACCCACGGCCTTCTTCTGTCCTAAGTGAGCGCGACGGTCTTTAGAGTCATCTCTAGATCTTTTTTAATTAATGAGGGTAAATGCGAATGCAAATTTTGCAATTTTTGGGGCTTAGGAAGGGTAATGAACTCCCCACCTAATCTGGATTTGGCCGTGCCCCTTAATATCCGTATTAATTATGCAAACAAACACAAAAATAAAAAACACGCACAATTTATTTTTCTTTTTGCGGCGCTGCGATTTATTTGCAAAGAAACCTGCACAAAATGTTAATTGGAGTAGATGAGGAAGTAGATAAGAAAGTCAAGAGAGTTACCAAAAATTTTTGAACAGCGATTCCACTGTAGCACCGCAGTTCCGCCGCGGAAGTCGCCTAATGCCGCGGTTCCGCGTTGGAAATATCAGATCACTGCACGAAATTTTGAGTCTCTGTTTCTGATCACCTTCTAAGCTCTCTGGAATGATCAGAAATTTTTTTCCACAGCTCCAATGATTCCAGATTTTCTCGCAACAAATCACAATAACACGTTTAAGGTTTGTGCGAATTTAGATCTAAAAATATAGATGGAATAAAATTTTTAACTCAAATTTCAAAATACGAACAATTAGCGCACTATCCCCGGTAACAGCGCCATTTGATTGAATGAATTTCTTGGATGTGTATGTTTGAGAAAAATTATAAAGAGAAATCACAACCAAAAATTATTTGACCGCAATCAACTACGGTGTCGGATGTAGATTGTAAGTGAGTGCGGATCGTCCACAGGGACAGTGTAATCGTTCGTCTTTCAAATTAAATGAGTTGAAACTTTATAGAAAAGAAAACAACCAATTCAAGATTTGTATTTGAAGTTCAAGAATTAGAAAATCTAGATCTAATAACAAGAAAAAAGATAGAATCAAGAATTGAGAGTTTGTTGATTTTTCCAATCAAATATCAAGAATCGAAATGAGGCTCGTAGGAATCGATCGGATCTATAGATGTGATGCAATCTCACGATGACGTATTCTCATCCTTCGATGGATTGATACTAGATCGATGATGATCGACGAGAATTGGGGATTTCTAGTGAAACTAGGGTTTCATCATTTATCCCTTATTCTTTCGTTGATATCATTCACATTCTAGCCTCTAGTAAATTCAAGAAACGATCGTAGATCCCTAATTTCGAGCGATCACAATCAAGAAAGCATCGCTATGAAACTAGGTCATCGATTCTTGAACTAGCTAGGGTTTACAAAACTCGTAGGACTCAAGAATCGTTTAAAAATTTGTTACATCATCATTCTATTGATCGTCTCGACTCCTTAACGAGCGGAGTTTTACTCAAACATCATCACAAGAACTACAATCACAAATTGAGATCGAATCATGTTTAAAAAAAGCAAGATTAAAGAATTTCACCTTTTATTTATATCAACAATTTCATTACATTCGCTCAAGAACTACAAGAGGAAGAACTCGATCGTCGATTTGGCTTCGCTCGGCTCCGTGAGTCGCGGATCGGCTTAGATCACTTGCTCGGTTGGAGATCGGCTCCTCTCCTAAAAGGTTGAAGGGCTTCTCGCTTGATTTGGTACTCGGGATCTTGACTTTGGATTGGAATTAGGATTAGGGTTTCGCACAAGTCTTGTCACTAGACTTGTGGAAGTAGATGAAGAATTGAAGAAGACTAAAGATTATTGAAGATTAGCTAACTAAAAGATTGAACAACCTCAACCCTTAGATCTAGGCTCCTATTTATAGATCTCAAAACCCTAGATCTAGAAATTTAAATTTGAATTTCCCTCCAAAGTTTGTTAGCAAGATTTGAATTTCCCTCCAAAAGTTTGTTTAGGAGAAGCTTCTAGATGTGATTAGTTAGGAGGGAGCTTCTAGAAATAGTTTGTTAGGAGCTTAATTAAGATTAGCCTTGCTTAATGATCTTTGCTGATCTGGCAGCAGCTTCGAGGTCCTTCTGGAATTTGAGGCATCTTAAATGAATGTGAGCCCTGAGAGAGGATTTATGCACCAAAAATGGGATGATGATGTGGCGAAAGCGCCGCGGTTCCGCGGCGTTTTTGAGGCCTTATGGCTTGTAACTTCTTCTGGTGCTTTGGGATGACAATTGGGCCTTGTTTTGATATGTTGAATTGTGTAATTCCTTTTGTATTGCTACCAGATCTCAGATCTTTGAGTTGGCGTAATGTTTGATCAGCAAAATGACAATTATGGCTTTTCTTCCGGATTTTCCTGCACAATTTCTCAAGACAAGTGTTGCGCAATATTGGGATGATGCGATGCCATAAAATACAGTCAATTTACCTAGAAATGCCGGTTTTAAGGTCTAACACATGTAATCTGATATTTTACGACTGTTTTGTTAATATGTGAAATATGAATGCCGAACACTTCTATATGAATGCAAATGATAGGGAAATTGCCGGTTAAAAGATGCAATATTTTCGACTGATCAACATTGATTTCCTCAGAGTTGAGACGAATTGAGAAATTCCTACAAAGACACTGATTTCCTTGCGGGTCAACATGAATCGAGATGCTCTTGTCAAGGAAGCTGATTTCCCTGAATCGAGGTTTTTGCCAAGGACACTGATTTCCTCGGAGTTAAGACGAATCGAGAGATTCCTGCAAAGACACCGAGTTCCTTGCGGGTCGACGCGAATCGAGATGCTCTCGTCAAGGACGCTGATTTCCTTGAATCGAGGTTTTTGCCAAGGACACTGATTTCCTCGGAGTTGAGACGAATCGAGAGATTCCTGCAAAGACACCGAGTTCCTTGCGGGTCGACGCGAATCGAGATGCTCTCGTCAAGGACGCTGATTTCCCTGAATCGAGGTTTTTGCCAAGGACACTGATTTCCTCGGAGTTGAGATGAATCGAGAGATTCCTGCAAAGACACCGAGTTCCTTGCGGGTCGACGCGAATCGAGATGCTCTCGTCAAGGACGCTGATTTCCCTGAATCGAGGTTTTTGCCAAGGACACTGATTTCCTCGGAGTTGAGAGGAAAGACATTGATTTCCTGCAAAGACATTGATTTCCTTGCGGGTCGAAACGAATCAAGGGGTTCTCGCCAAGGACGCTGATTTTCCTGAATCGAGAGGTTTAGCCAAGGACACTAATTTCCCTGGTGTCGAGATGAATCGAGAGATTCCTGAAAAGACACTGATTTCCTTGCGGGTCGAAACGAATCGAGGGGTTCTCGCCAAGGAAGCTGATTTCCCTGAATCGAGAGCTTTAGCCAAGGACACTGATATCTCTGGTGTCGAGACGAATCGAGAGATTCCTACAAAGACACTGATTTCCTTACGGGTCGACGCGAATCGAGGGATTCTCGCCAAGGACGCTGATTTCCCTGAATCGAGAGGTTTAGCCAAGGACATCGATTTCCCTGGTGTCGAGACGAATCGAGAGATTTCTGCAAAGACACTGATTTCCTTACAGGTCGAAACGAATCGAGGGGTTCTCGCCAAGGACGCTGATTTCCCTGAATCGAGAGGTTTAGCCAAGGACACTGATTTCCCTGGTATCGAGATGAATCGAGAGATTCCTGCAAAGACACTGATTTCCTTGCGAGTTAACGCGAATCGAAAGGTTCTCGCCAAGGATGTCGATTTCCCTGAATCGAGAGGTTTTGCCAAGGACACTGATTTCCCTAGGGTTGGTTGACTTGTTTCCGAGACAGAGTCATTGGATGTCGTATTTCCGAGAAGGGGTCATTTGATGACGTGTTTCCGCGACGGGGACATTTGCTGACGTGTATCCGAGATGGGGTCATTTGATAACGTGTTTCCGAGACGGGGTCATTGGATGACGCTAGGTTGTCTGTGAACCGTAGAGTCTTGGAACTGGGGACTTTGCCGTGGCTTCGATTGGTGATGTCGCGTCCGAATCCTGTTGGAATGAGGAGGAACGCCGTTGTTGTTCTCTATGCTGTAGACGTGGCCGTCGAGATTTGGAACTAGGGACTTTGCCTTAGCTCCGATTGGTTGCGACCCTGAGGTCGGTTGTTGACGTTACGTTTGCATCCTGCTGGAGTTGAGAAGGAACGCCGTTGTTGGTCTTCTGGGATGCAGATGTTGCTGTCAGGATCTGACTTTTTCCTTTGACAGAGTTTGTTGGGACACGTGGTTTCCTTTCGTTTATGCCCATGGATTGTATACAGGGGTCAGTATAGACTTACCTGCAGGGTAAAAATTTCATTTCATATATATTTTTGTTTTCTTTCCACGATGCTCTATCGTTTCAGCTTTTTGTATTAAGAAAGTCGCGATTGCCCAATCATTTCGGCTATTTTTCGCGGTGCCCAATCATTTCGGCTGTTTTTTCTTTTTACTCGCTGCTTTTTATTGCGAGTTGCCTAATCATTTCGGCTATTTTTGTATGCATATATTTTACTTGTTGATTTTGTTGTAAGTTGCCCCATCATTTCGGCTATTTTACATGCATTTTTTTAGTACGGAACTCAAGATCTGATACCAATATTAGCATCAGCATCGCTGCGACTGAAATATTGTCATGAGCGAATCATCATTTGCCGTGAAAGTGCTTGGAACTTGATACCGATGTAGGCATCAGCATCGCTACAACTGGGACATTGCCAGTAGTGAATCATCATTTGCATTTGTCGATTTAAATAAAGATGGCTTAGCACACAGGGTTAGAATCCTGTCGACTAAGGTTTTTGACTTCATGAGACGTAAGGGTCTTGTCACGCCCCGCTTCCCAGTGTACGGCGAAGTGGACGCGACGAGGCCCGCTACGTATATACTCAGAAGTATATACGCTAAGCGTAACTAAGCAATATAAAGTAAATCACAAGAGACGAATAATATAAAAATAACAACAACTTTTATTAATAACATTCTTTTTACAATGCAGGAAAAGAAAATACAACTGGAATGAAAAGTAATGCCTAAACAGTGGCATAACAGGAAATGGAATAAACTGGAAAGAACAAGGTACAATTATCTAGAGCTCTGGGTCTGCCTGGAATTGCTCCAAATCTTCACCGGTGGGCTCAATCTCAGCTTGGTCCAACGCACCTGACGACATTCAAAGAAGAAAGAGATAGAATGTCGTCAGCGAACAGGTCGCTCGGTAAGTCCCAAGGAATAGAAGAATGAGAATGACAGAGTAACAGTATTTTCTAAAGTATTATATTGTTTAATATTATGGAACATTGTGTAACGCTGTTGTTTGTAGCTTGGTACAGAAGGATGCCAGTGTATACGAGGGGGATCTCTATATGCTAGAGATCAGGGCAAAAGGAAAGTACAAGGAACCGTTATGCCATGGTACAACAGCAACAGGATTCAGGTTAGGTGTCTTAATCTGACCACCTCGTACCACCTTTAACACCTTCCGTACCAATCTACCCCTTAAACCCCGTAGTGTTTTAACAGTATTGTACTGTTGGATTATGTAAGTTGGATGACTGACCAAAACCATGATATCAGTAAACATGTTGCAACTGTGTAATCAGGTAAATGGAATATCAGGATAATGGATGAATATCCATGGTTTGATTCAGTCAAAAGAATATATTGTTAACTGGGTTCATGGATTCATGTATTCAAAGTGTGTTGGAATATAAAAGAATATAGATTGACTTGAATCATATTCGAGTCAGGAATAGTCAGACTCTAACCCGAGTCAGACTACAAGAAGATGATTTGAAGTTCAATATTAGCTAGGGGCCTTATAGTAATTTATAAAACTTGAGCGGGTTTTATGTAAAAATACTTTTGTATAGTTTTCAAAATACACCTCAAGTATTTAATAATCGTCTTTATTGTTATAATGAATGTGAATTTTATTTGTGTTATTCTAGTGAATATATCCTAATAAAGTTATTAATTGTTTTATCTGAAATTCATGGTATTTTAGTGTAACTTTTAATCTTGTAATTTTTAGAAAAACTGTGGAAACTTATATTATGATAAAATAGATGTTTAAATGATAATTATATATATATTAACACATGAATAATTTTATATAAATATTTTATTTAGAAAAATCTCATTTTCCCTAAATGTCGTATTCTAAACCTTTCGAGACCGAATGTTCCTTGCGGAGGTCTGAATCTCGCACTACTAGCCTGCGGGTGCACGATGAACCGTACTATCCCTAACAGGTTCCCCAAAAGTGGGTTGTAGCGGCGCTTTGCTTAGGTTTATAAATACTTTTCATTTGGGAAAACGGTTTTATAAATATGGGGTATTTATTTGCAAAAGAGTACAGTTTTCCGTATTTTAGTTATTAGGGTTTTCTAAACCAACTAGCCTATTTCTAAGGTCTAAACGATGAGTCATTAGAAGCCTCAAATCGCCTCTTCACCGTCAATTGCGGCCAGATAAGTGCCAGGTAAGTGGGAAGGAACCACAGTCGTGGGCCTAATTAAAAACCACTAGCCTTAGACACACTTACCTAGGCACCACAAGATAGTTTAGATAAACGATCGATGTTCATGACCAATCGTGTTTTCATTTTATTAAAAGATTTTATCTAGAAAAGTTTACAACTTAAAGCTTTAAATAAAAATTATAAAGATTATGGTATTTTAGTGAAAAGTCCTGTAATTTCGTATTCTGTATTTTGATATCTATCAATTAGGGTTTTATTGAGTGTGTGTAGGGGTAGGTCATTACCCCGTGACTTATTTTAAGTTTTGGTGAAGTTTAAAGGTAAAACATGACAAGTTAAAGTTGAAGGTATTAAAGTGCAAGAATACGGTATTTAAAAACGTTATCATTTTATGTGTGAAATTTCATTCAAATTGGGTTCTACAAGTTTAGTGATCAAGATAAACCTATTTAGGAGTGAGGGAATTAATTGAACTAAGAAAAATGAACTTCATGGTATTTTTATGAAAGGAGTACGGTTTTACAGAGAATTTATCATTTCATGTGAAAAAGTTTGATTAAATTGGTTTATGGGTGATTAATAGTCAACAAGCATATAGGTAGATAATATGTATTAGGTGACAAGTGGAAATTTAGAGAAAAACCGAATCGGAAATCGGTTTGTCCGATTTCCGTCGGGTTCCAAAAAGTCGTATTTTTATCTTAAAGAAAAGAGAGATAGAAGAAGGTGGGACTTACGGTTTGGACAAGGTAAGGAAGCTAAGGGATGTGGTGGTTGTCGATTCGTCGAAAACGTCGCGAAGGTTCTGATCCGGTCGCCGGAATCCGTCGTCGATTTCGGCAGCGCTTCGCTTCTCGCTCTTCGTACCGAGTTCTCGAGAATTTGAGAGAGTGGACTTAGAGTTGTGAGGGAAAAAGGTAGAGGATAGGGGTCTTTATATAGGGCTAGGCTAGGGTAAGGGTTTGGATTAAAAAATATTTTAAAAATATATAAAAAAACATTAAAAATTCATTAAAAATCATTAAACCTAGGAGTAAAAGGGATTTATTGGCCAAATCAAAACCGATCCAGGTATAATAAGTGTGCAAGAGGGTTGACCAACTCAAGAACCAACATTTCTCAGTTGGTGACTCGGCCGTCTGGCCAAGTCCGGCCGGCGGCGCCGGACCGAGTCGGCCGAGTCGCCGGCCGTCGGCGCCGAGTCGGGCCGAGTCAAGGGTCCAATGGCTGGGGTTTTTCCTGAGGAACAACTTGGTATTTTTATTTTTTGTTGTCCAGTACATATTTTGGAAGTTATGGCCTTTCTACCGTTGACTTCCAAAAAAAATTAAAACAAAATAAATACAAAAATAATGTGGGGCATGGGATTTGAACTCCGGTAGCTTGATTCAGCAATGCAAGGTATTACCAATGAGCTACAAGCTCCTTCTTGTAATTATTGAGAAAAGTAGATACTTAAAATGATATCAGCAGTATTAAATGTCAAAGTACACTTTAAATTTTAAAACAATTTAATGTACGCTAAAAATGAAATTCTTTAAACACAAAATAATTAAATATATATATCTTATGCTCAGAGTAAAATACTTCTTTGTGGATTTTTGAAAATGTTTGAAAAATTTTGTATAGGAAAAAAGTGTATCGAAAAATTAGGGTTGTTACATTCTACCCTCCTTATAAAAATTTCGTCCTCGAAATTTGTAAAAGGAAAGTGTAACAAATCTAAGAAAAGTTCGATGCTGGTGTACTGACAGTATGTGAAAAATAACAAGGTAGTGCAAGGGTTTTAAAAACGTGAAGAATGTGTGAAGGAACGAAAGGATGCGAAGGTTTTGGTAAAATTTTAAAAGAGGTGAGGGCATTTTGGATTAGGACAGATTCAAGGTATATGATTCAAAGAAATGATGAGATTCAAGGAACACGATTGTAAAGAATGTTTTAGTTGCTGTTTCTTGTGTTATATTGCTTAGGTTGTTCACGCAGACCAGAACTGCATGACAAGAATTCATACAGCTCTGACCTGCATGGGCCACCAATAAAACCTGTCACGTCCCGCTTCCCAGTGTACGGCGAAGTGGGCGCGATGAGGCCCGCTACGTATATACTCAGAAGTATATACGCTAAGCGTAACTAAGCAATATAAAGTAAATCACAAGAGACAAATAATATAAAAATAACAGCAACTTTTATTAATAACATTCTTTTTACAATGCAGGAAAAGAAAATACAACCGGAATGAAAAGTAATGCCTAAACAGTGGCATAACAGGAAATGGAATAAACTGGAAAGAACAAGGTACAATTATCTAGAGCTCTGGGTCTGCCTGGAACTGCTCCAAATCTTCACCGGTGGGCTCAATCTCAGCTTGGTCCAACGCACCTGATGACATTCAAAGAAGAAAGAGATAGAATGTCGTCAGCGAACAGGTCGCTCGGTAAGTCCCAAGGAATAGAAGAATGAGAATGACAGAGTAACAGTATTTTCTAAAGTATTATATTGTTTAATATTATGGAACATTGTGTAACGCTGTTGTTTGTAGCTTGGTACAGAAGGATGCCAGTGTATACGAGGGGGATCTCTATATGCTAGAGATCAGGGCAAAAGGAAAGTACAAGGAACCGTTATGCCACGGTACAACAGCAACAGGATTCGGGTTAGGTGTCTTAATCTGACCACCTCGTGCCACCTTTAACACCTTCCGTACCAATCTACCCCTTAAACCCCGTAGTGTTTTAACAGTATTGTACTGTTGGATTATGTAAGTTGGATGACTGATCAAAACCATGATATCAGTAAACATGTTGCAACTGTGTAATCAGGTAAATGGAATATCAGGATAATGGATGAATATCCATGGTTTGATTCAGTCAAAAGAATATATTGTTAACTGGGTTCATGGATTCATGTATTCAAAGTGTGTTGGAATATAAAAGAATATAGATTGACTTGAATCATATTCGAGTCAGGAATAGTCAGACTCTAACCCGAGTCAGACTACAAGAAGATGATTTGAAGTTCAATATTAGCTAGGGGCCTTATAGTAATTTGTAAAACTTGAGGGGGTTTTATGTAAAAATACTTTTGTATAGTTTTCAAAATACACCTCAAGTATTTAATAATCGTCTTTATTGTTATAATGAATGTGAATTTTATTTGTGTTATTCTAGTGAATATATCCTAATAAAAGTATTAATTGTTTTATCTGAAATTCATGGTATTTTAGTGTAACTTTTAATATTGTAACTTTTAGAAAAATTGTGAAAACTTATATTATGATAAAATAGATGTTTAAATGATAATTATATATATATTAACATATGAAAAATTTTATATAAATATTTTATTTAGAAAAATCTCATTTTCCTTAAATGTCGTATTCTAAACCTTTCGAGACCGAATGCTCCTTGCGGAGGTCTGAATCTCGCACTACTAGCCTGCGGGTGCACGATGAACCGTACTATCCCTAACAGGTTCCCCAAAAGTGGGTTGTAGCGGCGCTTTGCTTAGGTTTATAAATACTTTTCATTTAGGAAAACGGTTTTATAAATATGGGGTATTTATTTGCAAAAGAGTACAGTTTTCCGTATTTTAGTTATTAGGGTTTCCTAAACCAACTAGCCTATTTCTAAGGTCTAAACAATGAGTCATTAGAAGCCTCAAATCGCCTCTTCACCGTCAATTGCGGCCAGGTAAGTGCCAGGTAAGTGGGAAGGAACCACAGTCGTGGGCCTAATTAAAAACCACTAGCCTTAGACACACTTGCCTAGGCACCACAAGACAGTTTAGATAAACGATCGATGTCCATGACCAATCGTGTTTTCATTTTATTAAAATATTTTATCTAGAAAAGTTTACAACTTAAAGCTTTAAATAAAAGTTATAAAGATTATGGTATTTTAGTGAAAAGTCCTGTAATTTCGTATTCTGTATTTTGATATCTATCAATTAGGGTTATATTGAGTGTGTGTAGGGGTAGGTCATTACCCCGTGACTTATTTTAAATTTTGGTGAAGTTTAAAGGTAAAACATGACAAGTTAAAGTTGAAGGTATTAAAGTGCAAGAATACGGTATTTAAAAACGTTATCATTTTATGTGTGAAATTTCATTCAAATTGGGTTATACAAGTTTAGTGATCAAGATAAACCTATTTAGGAGTGAGGGAATTAATTGAACTAAGAAAAATGAACTTCATGGTATTTTTATGAAAGGAGTACGGTTTTACAGAGAATTTATCATTTCATGTGAAAAAGTTTGATTAAATTGGTTTATGGGTGATTAATAGTCAACAAGCATATGGGTAGATAATATGTATTAGGTGACAAGTGGAAATTTAGAGAAAAACCGAATCGGAAATCGGTTTGTCCGATTTCCGTCGGGTTCCAAAAAGTCGTATTTTATCTTAAAGAAAAGAGAGATAGAAGAAGGTGGGACTTACGGTTTGGACAAGCTAAGGAAGCTAAGGGATGTGGTGGTTGTCGATTCGTCGAAAACGTCGCGAAGGTTCTGATCCGGTCGCCGGAATCCGTCGTCGATTTCGGCAGCGCTTCGCTTCTCGCTCTTCGTACCGAGTTCTCGAGAATTTGAGAGAGTGGACTTAGAGTTGTGAGGAGAAAAGGTAGAGGATAGGGGTCTTTATATAGGGCTAGGCTAGGGTTAGGGTTTGGATTAAAAAATATTTTAAAAAAATATAAAAAACATTAAAAATTCATTAAAAATCATTAAATCTAGGAGTAAAAGGGATTTATTGGCCAAATCAAAATCGATCTAGGTATAATAAGTGTGCAAGAGGGTTGACCAAGTCAAGAGCCAACTTTTCTCAGTTGGTGACTCGGCCGTCCGGCCAAGTCCGGCCGGCGGCGCCGGACCGAGTCGACCGAGTCGCCGGTCGGCGGCGCCGAGTCGGGCCGAGTCAAGGGTCCAATGGCCGGGTGTTTTCCGGAGGAACAACTTGGTATTTTTACATTTTGTTGTCCAGTACATATTTTGGGAGTTATGGCCTTTTTACCGTTGACTTCCAAAAAAAATTAAAACAAAATAAATACAAAAATAATGTGGGGCATGGGATTTGAACTCCGGTGGCTTGGTTCAGCAATGCAAGGTATTACCAATGAGCTACAAGCTCCTTCTTGTAATTATTGAGAAAAGTAGATACTTAAAATGATATCAGCAATATTAAATGTCAAAGTACACTTTAAATTTTAAAACAATTTAATGTACGCTAAAAATGAAATTCTTTAAACACAAAATAATTAAATATATATATCTTGTGCTCAGAGTAAAATACTTCTTTGTGGATTTTTGAAAAAAATGTTTGAAAAATTTTGTATAGGAAAAAAGTTTATCGAAAAATTAGGGTTGTTACAGGTCTTATAATGGTGTTTCTCCCTACGAGTCGTGAGGATCTTGTAGGTGCATTTTCTCCTTAGGAATCGTGAGGATTCCCAAGTGTGTGTCTCTTATAAGTCGTAAGGATCTTACAAGAGTGTTTTCTTCTTATAAGCCGAGAGGACTTACAAGTGTTTGTTCATCAAATGAGGGCATTCCTTGTCGTTGATGGGACTCGGAAAGGAAATGATTATTTGCGCTAGTGGATTGTATACAAGAGTCAGTATTAAACCGCTTGTAGGGCAGTCTGGGAAAGGTGATGGCTTAAGAACAGGTTCAGATCCCTGTAGCTTAAGGCTTTTGAATCTTATGAGCCGTGAGGGTCTCATAAGAGGGTTCTCCTTACGAGTCGTGAGGATCTCGTAAGTGTAATTTCTCCTTAGGATTCGTGGGGATCCTTAAGTGTGTTGCTCTTTTCTGAGTCGTAAGGATCTCACGTAGATAGTTTTCTCCTTACAAGGTCGAGAGGACCTTGCAAGTGTCCTTTAACGAGATTGCGTCATTTCGGGTTTTCACAAACTCGCCGGCAGCCCTGCTGTTTTTACTCACGGAGCCCTTTCGGGTTTCATCCGTGCCCATTTTGCTTGTGGACATACCTTTTTTTTTACGAGTCTGCGCTCTTTTGGGTTTTCACAAACTCGCCGGTAGCCCTTCTGTTTTTACTCATGGAGCCCTTTCGTGTTTTCATCCATGCCCATTTTGCTTATGGACGTACCGTTTTTTTTTTGTTTTTTTTAAATTTTTTAAATTTTTTTTACGAGTCAGCCCAAGAATGCTGCGGATTTGTAGTAGTTTAAAAACATTTCGGTCAGTTGTTCGTAGGTCCGAGATTTTTTTCGGGCAACGTACGATTACGCAGCTGGCTGTTCTCGTAAATCTTCGCATCTTTTGTGTTGGAGGTGGATTTCTTAAAGAGAGGGCTGAGGGCTATTTCTTCGTCAGAGTCGCTTCCAAAGGTGATAACTTGCGATCCCTTGGTGTCAACCATGTAAGAGTTGCTAGCAGTTCTTTTGCGCTCATCTGTCGTGCTTCTCTGTTCCCGACGAGCCTTGCGCTTCACTCGCTGAACGTGTTGTCGGTGGGCAACATACCCCTGCCACCAGTTTTTAAAGGCCATGCACTCTTCGGTAGGGTGTGCAATCCTCTGATGGTATAAGCAGAAATTAGGATGTACGTCCGCTTCATCAAGATGTATACCGCCAGAAGAATTTTCTCTGAAAGAGGGCAACTTCATTCCCATTGACAGGGCCCTAGCGAATCATTTCCTTAGTTTAAACTTGCTTTTGCTGGCGATAGGGATGCTTCGATCCGGTTGGGGTATTCTATAGCTTCCCGTTACCGGAGCTTCTTCAAATTGACGCCGACGCTTGGCCCTTTCGTACATGGCCGTTTCCCGCTCTCTGTCAGCTTTGCTTTTCTGAAGACCTTCGTTTAGCAGCATGTCAATCAACTCATCGGACCGTTCCAAGGATTTGGTGCCGATTCTGCCCCCAGCTTCTCTGCATCAGGAGTTCTTTATCATCTATTGACAAGTGAGAGATCATGTGACAACCTGCCACATAATCTTCGGGTTCTTCTGACGCGTCGTTTCCCTCGTCATTGTCATTGCCTCTGTTCTCAAGGATATGGTTGAGAAATTCCTGGAGTGTGACTGGGGTCCGCGCCTTCTGGCTGTATTCCTCCAGCGCGTCAATATGCTTTTGCAGATCCGTGCGCTTGTCATCAAACTGCGCGGGCTTTTTGGTCTTCTTCTTTTTCTTCGAAGACTTTGACGGCTGGGCCTGGGTGTTTTGCCCATCGCTATTAACTCCTAATGTTGGGCGTGGTTTCAGCATCCCCTCAATGATCTCGGGCTCCAGCGGGCTCTTCCACCTGATCGCCGGACATGTTTGAAGGTCCTTCAGTATTCTTTTAGTCTTAGCTGAAAGGGCCACCTCCAATGGGGCTTCCTCTCTAAGTGAGCATGATGCCCCCGGCGTGTCCATCTTTTCCAGAGCATGTGGTTGTGGCGGGTTCACCTTCCAGTTTTCAGACAACGCGAATTTGCCTTGCTGGTATTGGTCTTGAACCCAGTTTTTGAAGACGTGGCAATCTTCGATTAAATGGCCCAATGTTTGGTGGTAGGGGCAATAATTGGAACTGTTAACGTCACCGGGCTGCAGTAGGCGTTTCGGCTCCAGCAGGGTAATGAGCCCGTTGCGCACCGCCAGTTCAAACAGTCTCCTTGTTTTATCCCGAGGGAATGAGTAAGGATGGCTCAAATTCTCATCGAGGGATCGCCGCTTGTTGCTTTGGCGAACAATCGGTCTCGGGCTACTCGGTTGTTGTTGAACGTTGGCGACGAAGGTTGCTTTCCCTTTGCCCTTTTCATTTCGAAATTCCGTCTTTGAAGAGGAAGGCCTATGACCCATCTGGTTCATTTGGGCCAGCTTGTCAATTAAGGCCTGGAAGGTGGTCGGCTTGAAGAACATCATGAATTGAGATATGGTCGACTGAGGGTCAAGGGTCTACATGAATATGCCCACGGCAGGAGCTTCTTCTATGCGTTGTTCGCATCTCGACCATAAGTTCCGCCACCGGATTTCATACTGCACCCATGCCTCTCCCGGTTTCACTCTGGCGTTAATTAGTGCGGTGATCGGGGTGCGCTCGCTAGCGCCTGCGAATCTATGTGTAAATAGTAGCTCCATTTCTGCAAATGTCTTAACGCGGTCGTTCGGGAGTTCAGAGTACCATTCGAACGCCATCTCCGACAAGCTGCCAACGAATTGGCGAAGCAGCAGTTTGTTATCACCCCCAGTATTACCGCATAGGGCTCTGAATTGAGCAACGTGCTGGTGTGGATTCCCCATCCCCTTATATACATGGAATTTAGGGATCGTATATCCCAGCGGGTACTTTATTTGGTCGTACCAACCTGGATAGGGTCATCCAGTCTTAACAATTTGGCCGGCCGCTTCGATCGCCTGATGAGCTCGTATCTGTTGAGCGATATAGTCATCCAGGGCGGCTTTGGAGATGGTCTTCTCTTTGGCTGCTGATAGAGCCAGAAGAGGGTTCGATGTCTCCCCTCTGTCGTCTTCAAGGATAATCGAGGGGTCTTCAGCTGGAGGATCTGGCTGTATCATCATCCCGACCATATCTTGGAATAAAAAACGTCATTTGTTTTATATTGGCCGCTTGTTCCGTGGCCTCTTTGTCTTTCCTATCGAGCATTCTTCGGAGGAATTCGGCATCAATTTCCTGTTCTTGACGCTGCTCCGATGATATTTCCGGGCTTTCTTTTGGCCCAGTGAGTGCGGGCATTTTCGTTAGCATCTCTTGGATCTTTTGCCGTTGTTGCTCCTGAGCCTTTGTTACTGATCGGGTGAGCGGTCAGTGGCCCATAGAAGCACGGCTTTCCTCTTTTCCGGAAACCATATAAACAGTGTGCACCACCATGCCCCCAGACTTAGGGCGTTTAGGTTCAGCACCCTTTAGATTCGTCGAAGCCGCGGGAATATTCTCCAGCCTTCTCCTTTTGTGGGCGGTCGAAGTTGAGGGGGCCTTTGCAGTGGGCACCCAAGTAGACGACACCTTATGTTGTACGACAGGGTGGTCCTTCTCTTGCCGAACTTTCATCTTCTTCGGTCGGCGGGAGTAGTCTTGGTTGATCACTGAGTCTTGGATCTGTCGCCAGACCTTGTGAATTTTAGAGGACAGCCGCTGAGAGGGCTGCTCCAGTATTGTCTTTGCAGCATTCTCCACAGGTGGAGGAGATCTTTTCAGCACGGCCATCGGAGAGTTCTTGTAGACTTCCTGAGTGGTTCAAAGCTGTTCCCAGTTGGAACAGCAGCGTCGACTTCCACCGTCGGAGCCGGCGGGGTAAATCCAGATGGGGAATTGCCCCCAGTTTTCCTCACTCGGCGCCAGTGGCGACGTTGAGCATG
This sequence comes from Agapanthus africanus, assembly GCA_030015575.1. Classification (NCBI taxonomy): domain Eukaryota; kingdom Viridiplantae; phylum Streptophyta; class Magnoliopsida; order Asparagales; family Amaryllidaceae; genus Agapanthus; species Agapanthus africanus. The sequence continues at coordinate 110,225,868 of JASDDO010000014.1, forward strand.
CCTTGCAGACGGTATTGATTCAGCTATGGGGGTGGCTCCCTCATGCCCCCTGTCCTGGTGAAGGGTTGCCGTTGGTGCCAGCCTATTGAAAACTGATGTCCGTTGAGTGGGGATGGCAAACCTGTCGAAGGCAGACTTTCGAGCAGGGGAAGCAGCCTTGGTGACTTCTCCTGAAGCGGGAGTTGGTGTAGGGTGTTTTTCGTCACCCCATTGAGATGAGAATACGCGCGCGCTGTTCAGGCGTACTACAAATTCCCTCTGCCTAGGGTAAGCGGGGGTTTATTGATTATGGGGATCCGAATCTCCGGCAGCCGCGGACTAAACTGCTGTTAATTACCCCTCGCTTTTGGAGCGAGGGAACCTCCGATTAACGGGTTAAACTGGTCATGCAAACTCAATGTGCAGTGTTGTGTTTTGAAGAGGTTTTTGGATATATCGGGAGGGCCCGCAGAGTTTTTACGGGGGTCCTGCTACCCGGATAGCGGGCTGGGGGTCAAGGGGGCTAGCAGCCCCCTAACGGGGTGCGGTGCGGTGCCCCGTTAGAAATTTTTTCTAACGGGGGAGGTATTTTTAGTGTGTGTGTGTGTGTGTGTATAAAGGGAAAGGGCATCCAAAGGATGCGTGGGAAAAAGCACCGGCGCTTTGGACGCTAGCGCTTTGAGCGCAAGGGCGCTAGCACTTTGGGCGCGTGCCAGGCACGTGGGCGCTCGGGCGCTAGCGCTTTGGGCGCCAGAACGCTAGCGCCCCACGTGCCAGGCACGTGGGTGCTCGGGCGCTAGCGCTTTGAGCGTAAGAGCGTTAGCGTTTTGAGAGCCAGCGCCCCACGTACTAGGCATGTGGGTGCTCGGGCTCTAGCGCTTTTGGCGCTAGCGTTTTGAGCCCAAGAGCGCTAGCGCCCCACGTGCCAGGCACGTGGGCGCTCGGGCGCCAGCACTTTGAGCGCAAGGGCGCTAGCGCCCCACGTGCCGGCACGTGGGCGCTCGGACGCCAGCGCTTTGAGCGCTCGGGCGCTAGCGCTTTGGGTGCTAGCGCCTCACGTGTCAGGCACGTGGGCGCTCGGGAGGCAAAAAGGACTTGGTCCTGCAATAGGAGTTGTACTCCCAGAAAGGATCACTTATTATTTTGTATGTATGTGTGTGTGTGTGTGTGTGTGTGTGTGAGAAGTTAAACTTCTAGAATATTTTGAAGCTGATGAAGAGGGTTCTCCCCTTGAGCCCTGGATCTTTCCCAAAGTGGGGTTTCTGGAGATGGGTCTCATTCTTCTTCCTGTCGTTTGATCGGATCTTGGAAAAAGGGGGGAGACTTACAAATCTCCCTTTTTTGAGATCTAATGGCAGATCCAAGTTCCCCTTTGTGGGTTTTGTGGTGAAAAACTATTTAGTTTTGGAAAAGGAAGAGTAAAACTCTTGATTTAATTCAAAAGAAATAAGAAGGTTTTAGAATCTTGAGGAAGGAGAAAGAGGCACATGCCCCAATTTTTGGAGAATGAAAAGTGTATTAGATATTTTCAACATGTTGCCTTATATAGGCTTACATATTTACATATAGCCCTTTGGGCTTTACAAAATGGCATTTTGCCCATATCATGGCTCATGTGCCATTTCTTTTTTGCACATAAGCCATGGGCTTTACAAAAATTTGGCTTTATGCCCACTCATGCATAAAAGAATTACATAAAAATTATTTATTACATGGTTTTTATTTCGGCATGGGGGAGGCTGGCCGCGGGCTCGACTTAGGCATGTGCCTGCCTTACCTGGGCTTAGGCCCACCTGGCTTGGGGTTGATCTTGATTTTGACTTGGTTAACCAGGGTGCAAATTTTGACCCCAACAAAGTGCCCCCCATCAATAAATGCACACCGTACATTTGAGTTGTGTGCATGAAATTGATGGATCTTGAAGCTGGATTTCGAGGTGGAACATCATTCCGGAGGCAGAGCATCCCTCGGGGAGCATGATTCCCGGGGATCGGAGCATCTTTCCGATTGCGGAGCATAATTCCAGAGTTGGAGTATCATTCCGAAGAGTCGGAGTATCATTCCGAAGAGTCGGAGCATAATTCCGAGGGTTGGAGCATAATTCCGGGGGTTGGAGCATAATTCCGAGGGTTGGAGCATAATTCCGGGATCGGAGCATAATTCCGAGGGTTGGAGCATAATTCCGGGATCGGAGCATAATTCCTGGATCGGAGCATCATTCCGAAGAGTTGGAGCATAATTCCGAGTATCGGAGCATAATTCTAACGAGCGGAGCATAATTCCGGGGATCGGAGCATAATTCCGGGGATCGGAACATAATTCCGATGAGCGGAGTATGGTTCCAAAGGGTCGGAGCATAATTCCAACGAGCAGTAGACATTCTGACCGAAGTATAATTTCGATGCAGAGGTTGATTCCCAGGCGAAGCATAATTCCAACAGGAAAGGCAAATACTCCGAGGCGAAGCATGATTTCGACACGGGGTATATTCTAAGACGGAGCATGATTCCGGTGCAGAGCTTGTTGGCCAACTTGATTCCGGGACGAAGCATAATTTCGACAGGGAAGACAGGTACACCGAGGCGAAGCATGATTTTGGCACGGGGTGCACATTCCGAGATGAAGCATGATTCCGACACAGAGCTTATTGGTTGACTTGATTTCGAGGCGGAGCATAATTCCGACGAGGAGGTCGTTGGTTGATTCCGAGCCGAAGCATAATTCCGACAGGGAAAGCAGATACACCGAGGCGAAGCTTAATTTCGACGCGGGGTACACTCTGTGACGAAGTATGACTCCGACACAGAGCTGGTTGGTTGATTCCGAGCCGAGGCATAATTTCGACAGGGAAGGCAGATACACCGAGGCGAAGCTTGATTTCGACGCGGGTTACACTCTGAGACGAAGCATGATTTCGGCACAGAGCTTGTTGGTCAACTTGATTCCGAGGTGGAGCTTAATTCCGACGAGAAGGTCGCTGGTTGATTCCGAGCCGAAGCATAATTCCGACAAGGAAGGTGGATACTCCGAGGCGAAGCATAATTTCGACACGGGGTACACTCTGAGACGAAGCATGATTCCGATGCAAAGATTGTTGATTTAATTTGATTTAGGTTGACATCAGCATCGCTACACTGGAATATGGTACCAGAAGCGAATCATCATCTATTATGAGAGGATTTGGGGATTTGGTTTTTGGGTCAGCATCTGCATTGCTGCACTGGAGTAATGCCAGGAGCAACTCATCATTTGCCCCGGAAGGATTTGGAAATTGGTGGCTTAGGAGACAGGTTTAGATCCCTGTCACCAAAGGCTTTTCAATTTTATGGGCCGTAAGGGTCCCATAAAAGAATTTTCTCCCTATGAGTCGAAAGGATCTCGTAGGTGTATTTTCTCCTTATGAGTCACAGGGACTCCTAAGTGTGTTGCTCCTTTGTGAGTCGTAAGGATCTCACGCGGGAAATTTCTCCTCACAAAGTCGAGAGGACTTTGTGAGTGCATTTCATCTCTTTTTCACGAGTTTGCGCTCTTTCGGGTTTTCACAAACTCGGCGGCAGTCCTGCTATTTTTACTTACGGAGCCCTTTCGGGTTTTCATCCGTGCCCATTTTGCTTGTGGACATACCATTTTTAAATTTTTTTTTTTTGAATCTTCACCGCCGATGGGACTTTGAATGTGGTCTCGCCGGTAGGACTTGGGAGAGATTGGAATCGTTTTACACCCATGGATTGTATACGGTTTTGCAGGATGTATGATCCAGACCGTAAGGCCAGAAAAATTTCGGGACTTTGTTGGTGTCTGCATCGCTGCACTGGAATATGGTACCAGGAGCGACTCATCATTCGCCGTTGGGATATGGGAGTTGGAATTTGGTTGGCGTATGCATCGCTGCACAGGAATATGGTACCAGGAGCGACTCATCATTCTCCACTTGGGGATTGGGGAGCGATGGCTTAGGAAACAGGTTTAGATCCCTATCACCGAAGGCTTTTCAATTTTATGGGCCGTAAGGGTCCCATAAAAGCATTTTCTCCCTACGAGTCGTAAGGATCCCGTAGGTGCATTTTCTCCTTAGGAGTCATGAGGATCCCCAAGTGTGTTTTTCCTTTGTGAGTCGTAAGGATCCCACGAAGGTTTGTTCTCCTCATATATCCTGAGGACGCATGAGTGGGTCTTCCCAATGGAGCATAATTCCGAGGGCGGAGACCAGCCGCGTAACTGGTGATTACGGTGGGGCATGGGCATGGTGAGAATTATTTGAGCCCGTGGATTGTATACGGCAGTCAATTTGGGGACTAACCGTAGGGCCGGAGAATTTTGGGAAATTGAATTTTGGTTGGCGTCTGCATCGCTGCACTGGAATATGGTACCAGGAGCGACTCATCATTCGCCATTTTTTTTTGTTTTTTTGTTTTGTTTTTGTTTTTGTTTTTGTTGTTTTTTTTACCGCGATTGCTCTATCATTTCAGTTTTTCTTATCGCGAAGATCGCGATTGCCCTATCATTTCGGCTTTTATTCGCGGTTGCCCCATCATTTCGGCTTTATTTTCATCTTTATTTTACTCGCTGATTTTTGTTGCAAGTTGCCCATCATTTCGGCTTTTCTTTATTTTTCTTTTATTTACACATTTTTTGTTTATATGTATATATATATATATATATATATATTTATTTTTTTTTTTTTACATTCCCAGTTTAACAACTTAGCGGTCGACTGTTCCCAGTTTAATGACGTGGTGGTCGACTGTTCCCAGTTTAATGACATGGTGGTCGATTGTTTTCAGAGAAAGGCAGATGTCTGAGAGAATCAGTTTCACGAAGAACTTCGGTCTCCGTTTGTATGAAATTGGCGATCACAGCTGGACTGTTTGTTAACACGCCTTTAGACAGTTCTATCTCTTCTGCCTTGTATTGCTTTTTGACCCAATCTTTGAAGACGAAACAGTCCTCAATGGCATGACCTATAACTCTGTGATAGGGGCAGTATTTGGGGTCGTCGGTCATATTCGCTTCCTGCGGTCTTTTTGACTCTGGCAGTTGTAGACCGTTCCTCAGGGCGTCTTTGAATATTTTACGGATTTTGTCCCTTCTGAAGGAATAGACCTTATCCAGCTTCTCTTTCAGTGGATATTCTCCTCCCTCTCCGAATACTGGCTTCCGAGGCTGGTTGGCATTAGGCCCGCTCATCGCTCGCTTATTTCGGTTAGCCGAAGTGTTGAAAGATTCAGAATCGTCGGGATTTCCGCCTTTGCGATTATCGTCCTTTCGGTTTCTCCAGGACCTATTGTTATTTTGGGAATCCGAGGAGGACTTCTGCTTTGAGCGTTTCAACATTTGAACTTTTCTGATCAGCTCTTGGAATGTTTTGAGTCCCGCGGTGCATAGAAATGGGGCCATCCAATTGTTGATTTTTCCGACAAGGAGACTGACAGATTGGTCCTGCTCTATCGGTGGTTCACATTTGACGGAGAGATTGCGCCATCAGGTTATAAAATCCGTGCTGCTTTCGTTGTTCTTTGGCTTGGTCCTTACGAGCTCGGCAATGGTGATCTTATCGCTGATGCTCATGAACCTCTGCCAAAACAGAGACTCCATTTAGACGAAAGTTGTGATGGAGCCATCCGGTATGCTCGCGTACCAGTCGAAAGCAACGTCGGCCAAGCTATTAACGAACTGGCGGAGGAGAAGCGCATCATTGCCCCCAGTATTCCCGCATGAGGCTTTAAAGTGGGCGATGTGCTGATTCGCATTTCCCGTCCTATCGAATCTTCCGAATTTAGGGATGACATAGCCGCTAGGAAATTCTACCAGATCATACTGAGCAGGATATGGTCTCCCACTACTGCTGATATCTTTTTGCGCTTCGGCTTTGGTTACCAATGTTTTAACTTTGTTGGCAACCAAATCCATGATTTGATCTTCAGTTAGCGGGCTACTGTCATCAGTAGCCAAGACATTTCCCAAGATAGGATGCGACTGACTTTCATGCGGTCCGCCCACCTTTGGATTTGAGGGATGGGGCGTCGGCTGTCTTGGGACACCGTTTCCCGGTTCATGAGCAGAGCCCTACGCTTGATTGGGCGGCTGAGAGGCAAGTCGGGCCGTGAGCTGCAAGACGACATTCGTCAAGTCGTCAATTTTGGAGTAAAGTTTGGCCATCTCCTTATCTTTACTTCTGAGCTATTTTCGGAGCTCTTGGAGAAGTTGCTGCTCTGCGTTCTTGGGACGGAAGATTGGCTCATCTTCGCTTTCCAAGCCCGACTCCTCATGGATCGAAGGGTCTTTCTGCCTATCATCCTCATCGAGAGTGTTTTCATCACCCAGCGGAGGCAGCTGTTCTTGGGAAGCGGCAACTATATTCAAGCCAGATTGGATTTGAGATGTGGTGGCCCCGTCCTTTCTCTTGCTGCGCATGCCCACCATGTAGACAGTGTGGACCACATATCCAGTCATTTCCTCATCTTTGGCGAGGTGACCCTGTTCTTCGAACCTCATGAGGTTCAGCCTAGCAGGAGCCCTAGCCCTTTTGTTGGCTCTATATCTGAGCCTTTTTTTCCTTAGCTTCTCAATTTTAAAGGCTTGGCGGGCATCCATTTCCTGGGAAGCCACCGTGAGTCGATTAGCGGGGAGCTTAGAAAAGACACCCGATCGAGCAGTTGTCGAGGGCACCGCTGGAGCTTGCTCGAGACTCCTCGTTGCTTTGTTCGTGTTGATGGCTTTGCCCCCAGCCGGGGCCAAGGAAAGTCGCTCAAACACCGACTTGCGTTTGAGTTGGGGCGCCTTCGAGACCACCACATTTGGCATCTTGCCTTTCGAGACCGGTTTGTCTGTCACCGGGGCTTGAGGAGCTGGGATGGCGTTAGCTGGCACGAACAAAATAGAGCCAAATAGTAGCGGCGGCTCTTCCCATTATCGCCCGAGACTGTCCGGGAAGACTGTCCTAGCGTCCATCTTCATCGTATAGGAGATGGGAGCTGTGTCGAGAGCTGAGCTTGTCTTTGGAGACATTTTTGCTGCGTCCGGAGATTGTAATTTGAAATTTACAGACAGTCGATATGTATATTGATTGAGTTCGCATGGATATTTAACCCGAAATATGGGAGGAGAGATAGGTCCCACCGGGCGTGCCAGAATCTGTAGGGTGTTTTTTGTCACCCCATTGAGATGGGAATACACGCGCACTGGTCAGGCGTACTACAGATTCCCCCTGCCTAGGGTATGCCTGGGTTTATTGATTGTGGGGATCCGAATCTCCGGCAGCCGCGGACTAAGCTGCCGTTAATTACCCCTCGCTTTTGGAGCGAGGGAACCTCCGATTAACGGATTAAACTGGTCATGCGAACTCAATATACAGTGTTGTGTTTTGAAGGGTTTTTTGGATATATCGGGGGGCCCTGCAGAGTTTTTACGGGGGTCCCGCTATCCGGATAGCGGGCTGGGGGTCAAAGAGGCTAGCAGCCCCCTTGCGGGGTGCGGGGCAGCACCCCGTTAGAAATTTTTTCTAACGGGGAAGGTATTTTTAGTGTGGAGTATGTGTGTATGTGTATATGTATATATATATACACATATATATAAATAAAAAGGAAAAGGGCATCCAAAAGATGCGTGGGAAAAAGCGCCAGTGTTTTGGACGCTAGCGCTTTGAGCGTAAGGGCGCTAGCGCCCCACATGCCAGGCACGTGGGCGCTCGGACGCTAGCGCTTTGAGCGCTAGCACCCCACGTGCCAGGCACGTAGGCGCTCGGGCGCTAGCGCTTTGGGCACTAGCGCTCTGAGCGCAAGAGCGTTAGCGCTTTGAGCGCTAGCGCCCCACGTGCCAGGCACGTGGGCGCTCGGACGCTAGCGTTTTGGGCTCTAACGCTCTGAGCGCAAGAGCGCTAGCGCTTTGAGCGCTAGCCCCCCACGTGCCAGGCACGTGGGTGTTCGGACGCTAGCGCTTTGGACGCTCGGGCGCTAGCGCTTTGAGCGCAAGGGTGCTAGCGCTTTGGGCGCTCGGGAGGCAAAAGAGACTTGGTCCTTGCAATGGGAGTTGTACTCCCAGAAAGGAGCACTTATTATTTTTTATGTATGTGTGTGTGTGTATATATATATATGAGGAGTTAAACTCCTAGGATATTTTGAAGCTGATGAAGGGGTTCTCCCCTTGAGCCTTGGATTTTCCCCAAAGTGGGGTTTCTGGAGACGGGTCTTCTTCTTCTTCCTGTCGTTTGGCCGGATCTTGGAAAAAGAGGGGAGACTTAAAAATCTCCCATTTTTGAGATCTAATGGCAGATCCAAGTTCCCCTTTGTGGGTTTTGTGGTGAAAAACTATTTAGTTTTGGAAAAGGAAGAGTAAAACTCTTGATTTAATTCAAAAGAAAGAAAAAGATTTTAGAACCTTGAGGAAGGAGAAAGAGGCGCATGCCCTAATTTTTGGGGAATGAAAAGTGTATTAGATATTTTCAGTGTTGCTTTATATAGACTTACATATTTACATATAGTCCCTTAGGCTTTACAAAATGGCATTTTGCACATCCCATAGCTCATGTGCCATTTCTTTTTTGCACATAAGCCATGAGCTTTACAAAAATTTGGCTTTATGCCCACTCATGCATAAAAAAATTACATAAAAATTATTTATTACATGGTTTTTTATTTCGGCATGGGGGAAGCTGGCCGTGGGCTCGACTTGGGCATGGGCCCACTTGACTTGGGCTTGGGCCCACCTGGTTTGGGGTTGATCTTAACTTTGACTTGGTCAATCGGGGTGCAAATTTTGACCCGAACAGTTGGAGCGGACAGTCTAGCGAAGACTGATCCCTTGGCAGGAGAAGCCTCTCTGATGATTTCGTTCACTGGAGCAGGGATGGCTATCCGTTTCGGGATAACCCCTTCAGGTATTGCAGCCTTTTTTACGGGCCCATTGGAGTTTTGGCCCAATCTGTTAAAGACTGAGGCGTTGGATTTGGGCGACCCGTTGAGAGAGGCCATGGTAGTCGTAAGTCGATCAAAGACCGACTTCTTCGGAGTTTTTTGCGACGGTAGTGGGGTGTTGAAGCTCATGGGTGGGAGCATGGTCCCAAAGAACAGCCCAATGGTGATTTGCGTCACCTGTTCCACTGGCATCGTGAAACGGAGGCCGCTTGAGGCCCATAAGTCACTCCTCCAGCAAGGACAGAGTAGGAGTTGTTGCAGTTTGTGCAGTTGAAAGTCATTGATCTCTGCACGGGAGCAAGACACCAAATCTAAGTATCTCGAATCCAGGGGCAACCATATTAAACCGCGATTCGTTCGTGAACACGACACACGAAGTGTGGAGTGGAAAGAGGAAAAGGGTCCCACCGGGCGTGCCAGAATCTGTTCTCTGCCGAAAACGGGAGACGGAACCGCGTAGGTCGTCTTTCCTGAATTTGGGGGCAGATGCTATTTGGTTTTAATTGTCCACCTCTCCGAAGATGCCAAGTTGATTTATGGCACCATGTATCGAAGGTTTAGACGGATGCGGCCGATGTAGCAGACTTCGTCAGATTCCCCCTCATTGTGAGGGTTTTTTTTATTGTGGGGACACTCTTCCCTGCAGGCGCAAGCCCATGTAGTTAATTACGCTACCGCATCGTGGTAACCACTTTCTCCTTCTCCAGATGGTCACTTCGTGTCATGTATGTTTGTTTTATTTTTGGTTGCCCGTGCATTGTATACGGAGACTAATTTGTGTTGTCGCCCGTAGGGTGTGGATTAGTCCAAATCCGTATTTCCTTAGATTTGGGTTTGGTTTGGGTTTAAGGATCGTTATTCTCATTGAGATTAAGATCAACTTAAACGTTTGTTAAGGATACGTTAGTCTAATTTTAGACTAAGATCTACTCAACAAGATTTTGGGATCATTTAGATCCAACGAAAGAGTATTTAGACTCTATCGTTTTAGTTTAGAGACATTGCGGTCCATTGGGTTTAAGGACATCATAGTCCGTAAAGTTTAAGGACATCATAGTCCATGAGTTTAAGGACCTCATAGTTCGGTTTAAAGACATCATAGTCTATGAGTTTAAAGACCTCACAGTCCATAAAGTTTAAGGACATCATAGTCCATGAGTTTAAGGACCTCATAGTCCATGGGGTTTTGGTTTAACCGGTTTGGGGATACGCCAAAGGTTATCGGTTATTGGGACCCTCCATCTTTCTGAAGACGTTGAAGAATTACAACGACATGTATCAGAGGTATGAAGAGGTGTACCCTTAAACCAATGTCCCGACTGGAGGGATGGGGTGGTAGCTCATTAGCTGTTTTCGGGGCTGAGATCGGTTTTGGAGATCCTGAGCATGACGGGCTCAAGATGGTCCTTGGGAAATTTGGTCTGAGTCGGGCTAATATTAGCCTTTCATAGTGTTCAACACTAATATATATTCAACGTTCACGTGCTCCCACGTGAGGTGTTCAAAATAGTGTTAAACACTAAAATTCAGAGACGCTCACGTAAGGCGCTTGAAGTAGTATTAAACTTCAAGAATTTGAGATGCTCTTTCTTTGGGTTTATTCCTTTGTTCTTTTCTGAACGCTGAGTGCTATTGGGTCACGTGAGATCACGTGAGGCGCCCAAAACTGGAAAATTCCTTTGATTTATTCCCTTTTTGCTAAGCACCACTTGGGGGTCACGTGGCGTCATGTGAGACGCTTCAAAAATAGGGTTTATTCCCTTTTCTCTTTTATAAGTGCTGAGCACTTCTTAGGGGTCATGAGGGGTCACGTGAGGCGCTCTAAAAATATGGTTTATTCCTTTTTCTCTTTTATAAGTGCTGAGCAGTTCTCAGGGGTCACGTGGGGTCATGTGAGGCGCTCCAAAAATAGGGTTTATTCCCTTTTCTCTTTTATAAGTGCTGAGCACTTCTCAGGGGTCACGTGGGGTCACGTGAGGCGCTCCAAAAATAGGGTTTATTCCCTTTTCTCTTTTATAAGTGCTGAGCACTTATTAGGGGTCACGTGGGGTCACGTGAGACGCTCTAAAAATAGGGTTTATTCTCTTTTCTCTTTTATAAGTGCTAAGCACTTCTTAGGGGTCACGTGGGGTCACGTGAGGCGCTCCAAAAATAGGGTTTATTCCCTTTTCTCTTTTATAAGTGATGAGCACTTCTCAGGGGTCACGTGGCTAGATCTCAGTCTTTCCTTTTTCGTTCCTCAAAGGTGCTCACATGGGAACACGTGAGTTTTTATTGTGTAGCGTTGAACACTAATGAATCACCAGGCTGTTCTTCTATGGTTCTGGGGAATCAAGTTCTCCTTTTGTTCTTTAAAAGGATTAAATTCTTTTTAAGGGTAAACCCTAGTTTCAGAGGAATTAAATCCCCACATGTTTTGTAAGAGTTAAACTTTTTTGTATTCAGTTCTTTCCCTTAGATTTTGAATATGCATGACAGAATCTCCCCGATAAGAATTAAATTCTCAACTTGTGGGGAGATCTGCTTCTACAGATATTAACCAGAGGAAGAACTAAGTTCTTTGAGAAGAGTTAAACTCTTGGTTTGAGAATTAAATTCTCTTTTTGTGGGAGCTTTTGGATGGGTTCCCCTTCTTTAGAGAATTAATCTCTCTCTATTTTTCTTCCTCTCTCCCCCTCCTTTTTTCTCTCCTCCCCTTGCTCTTATTTATATGAGAAGAAAAAGAATCAATTTGTTAAGGGAATCTCTCATTCAGAGATCATGATTGATTTCATGATCTTTTAGATCAATCGGTGAATTTTATTCACCATTGGATTTTTAATCCAAAGGCCCTCTGTTTAACAGAGAAGATCTCTTGTTTGTTTAACAAGATTATGAATATCTTGTTATTTTCGACAAGATTAGAATTTTATTCTATCATATCTTTTTAGTTTAACAAGATCAGAAATATATTTTCTTAATATAGAATTTAATTCTATCATATAGATATCTCGTTAGTTTAATAAGATTATAATTTTATTCTAACATAGAATTCTGATCATATGAATATCTTGTTAATTTAACAATATTAGGAAAATATTTTCCTATGATAGAACTTTATTATACCAGATGATCACCGTTGGATTTTTGATCCAAAGGTCCTTTGTTTAACAGAGAAGATTTTTTTAGTTTGAGAAAGATCAGGAAAATATTTTCCAAAATAGAATTTAATTCTAGAATTTGATAAGAGCATTTTAAATTGGGGCGCTCACATGCTTTGCATGGCAAGAGAACTCATGTGTTTAACAGGTGACCCCTGCTGTGGGTTTTAGCCTGTTTATGTTCAGCGCTCATATGCTTTGCATATGAGCGCTCACGTGTTTTCCTCTTTGGCCATTGGTGATTTATGTTCAGCGCTCATATGCTTTGCATATGAGCGCTCACGTGTTTTACACGTGATGCCTGTTTTTTGAGGATTCTCCCTCTTTTTTGTAAGGGAACAAGTAGCTCTTGGCCGAATATTTTGGCGGGAACAGCAGCGTTGTGGGGTAGGAAGCTACCAGCTGCGGATGGACCGGGCAGAGTAGCTGCGCGGTGGCCTTGAGATGAGAGCTTCGATCCGCAGCATTGTGGGGTAGGAAGCTGCCAGCCGCGGATGGACCGAAGGCATTCTTCGGTCAGGGATCAGCATGTGTCATTATTGCTCGGACTCAGGCCAGTCGGTGATGACCATGATCTGTCTGATCGTTAGCTCTGCGTCATTAATTTGATCGGCTTGCCTCCGATCTGTTTAATGTTTGTCCTGTAGGTACTTTGCCAGGTGACCCGAGCGAATTAACTCCTCGATGTAGTCATGGAGTTGTTTGCAGTTCTCGGTCGGATGCCCTTGCGTCCTATGGAAGGCGCAGTAAGGGCCGCGGAGACACTTTTCCGACCTTAGGGTGATTGGCGGGAGCTTAAAGAAACTCTCGCTCTTTGCTTCCTCTAATAGCTCGGCTTGGGAGATATTCAGAGGACTGTACTCCTGAAACCTCGGGGAGTAAGGTATTGGACAGTCGACCCACTTCTTCTCTTCTCTGCCCCTCTTCTTTTGGTCGGCCCGGGGTAGGTTTGAGTTAACCTCGGACTCGAGTTGGATTTTCCGCTCGGTCCACGCTTTTACCTTGGCCATGGTCTTAGGATGCTCCAATGCAAAAGAACGGAGCCACTCTTTATAAGACCCGACCTCAGCGTGGTGATGACAGTCCCATCGCGGTGCTCGGGGACCTCGAGGAGGGCGTTGTAGAAACGAGTGACATATCCCTTAAAGGATTCCCTGTCCCCACTCTTTATTGTGAAGAGATAATCGACTGTCCTCTTCTGTCTTCTGTTTCCGACGAAGTGGCCGAGGAACTGGATGACCAGCTCATCAAAGGTAGAGATGGAGCGTGGTGCCAGCCCCTGGAACCAGCCCCGACCAGCCCGGATCAGAGTGGTAAGAAAAGCGCGGCATTGAGCTGCGTCCTAGTTGTCCTGGAAGCTCATGCCCGCTGTGAACGCATCCAAATGATCCTTTGGGTCGGACTTCCCGTCAAAGAGAGCCACCTTGGGCAGCTTGTTCTTGGAGGAAACTCGTTCGCCCAGCAATTACTCGGTGAAGGACTTTGTGAGAGAGTCCGCGGAATATCTAGCCTTTTCGCCGGATGGAGGGCCGTATCGTCGTATGCCTTTGAGCTTCTTTTCGAGGGCTTCGAGGGGTTGTGATGCCCCAATAATTTGGCACAGTCGGAGTGGTGGTCATTTCCGCCCCTAGACTGCGCGGTAGTGCAGCTTCGATTCCGCTCTATCAAAATTTCTCAGATCCTCGGGCGATGTCCTCTTGGAGTAGCCTTGACGCGGGTTGTGTGTGTGGTCCCGGCGAGGGAGAGGGCGTCGGTCGTGCTTGGAAGCAGGCGAACCGACCGACACCTTCTCGGGTAGCGCAGGAGCACGATGGGCGTCGCGGTGATGGTCTCTTTCCCGAGACCGCGGCGTAGAGCCGTGAGGGACCCAGCGGGTCATGGAATTAGTCACTGCGTGGGGGCCGCGGTTGCCGGAGTCGGCACGCTGGTGTTCAGTGGCTTTGAGGGAAGCAATGTTATTCACTTTTCTGCCGACGCCGTGATCCCTGGGAGGGGGAACCGCGATCGGTGATCAGGGCCCGCTGTCTGGACGTGGACGATGGCGTCCACCATCAACGTGAGTCTGTCGATTCGAGCCGATAAGGCGTTCAGGAGGTTTGGAGGGGGAGTAGAACCGTCCACACCTCGGTTATGGGGAAGGCAGCGGCCCGTACTGGGATCGTTGTGGTCGTCGCTCGCCATTGGATCGAGGGCGAAAGATCAACTTTTGTTGGTGGAACAAAATAAGTCTTTCGTTCCCACAGACGGCGCCAACTGATGGAGTTCTGGATCTCCTTCAGATGTTTTCTTTCGACGATCTGCCGACAGCGTTGGGGAACGGCTGAGGTTGGGTTTGAGAATTGTCTCTTGAGGCGTGTGGATCTCAATGGGTTTGGTTTGGTGTGAAGCCGAGCTACCTGCAAAAAAGTCCCGGGATGGTTGTACCACCGTGGACCTTCCGATGATCAAGTTAGTCGAGGTATTTGGGCAGAGTAGCGGCCTATTGGATAAAAATCGCCTTACCTGAGTCGTCTGAAAGAGGGGTTTATATAGGGGTCGCATGGAGCGAGCCGGTGCGAGATCTCCGCCGTTAGTTATGCCCGTACATTACGCCTGCGTTAATGGCGGGATCCGCTCATTAATGGGAGAACGAGCCTGCGCGGGACGCGGGACGCGGGGCGGTAGATATCTCGCCTTGGCGAGATATGCGGAGCCGTTGCGAAAGCGCTAAGGCCTTGCGTTCTCGTTTGTTCGAGAGAGCTGGGAAGGCTTAGCTCGGCGTGAGGCTCGGAGACGAACCGGGAGGCCGAGGAAGTTCAGCTCTGCAATAGCTCGGAAACGAGCAAAGGAGAATGGGCGCAAGTTCGACGGTTGGGTCGCATTTGGGTATGAGGCGGGGTGCAAGCTCGGGGACAAGCTGAGGAAGGTCATCAATGCTCCACACTGATTTTACCTCGGTATCCCTCCAGGAGTCTAATGAGCTGTTGCGGGTGACGCATCATTCGCCACGTGTCGTGATATGAGGAAATACCACTTCTGAGCATCATCAATTCTTAACTATTATATATATATATATAAAATAAAATTTTCATTTATGGAAGTTCCATTTCAAACTAACTAGAGATTAGTTCACTTGAAAAGATCGATGTTGCATGTTAGCTCTACAACAAAAGCTTTGATGTACTAGAACATTATAATTTTAGAAATAACACTATATGCATGACTCTAAATATGCTATTAAATATGACATATGAGCATAGCATAATTATATGGTTGTAATTATGAAACCATATAGTAGTTTTGAGTGGTTATGGAACCATTAGGTTGTTATAATAACTACCCATAACTCTCTTGATGGAAGGACTTATATATAGAGAGTCCTTGCCTATACAATGATGATGAGAAAAAGAGATCAAGACTTGTGAAAGAATAGTTTGTGTTTCTCCCATCAAAAGGAAGCCCTAAGGAACTGGAGTAGGCAAGAAAGATCAATAAAATCCAGATATTATTGTTATCCTCCCACACATGGTATATGCGTAAGATGATCAAGTTGTTTAGCATACCGTATAGATTAGATAATCATTAATTCTTATATATCTATTTTGAAACCCTATATATAAAAAATGAAATCATTCTTCATGTAGCCCAAAAATGTAGCCCAAAATGGATGGCGTCGTCTATATATCCTAAGAAAAAAAATTGAAGGTTGTTTGCTTAAACCATTTGAACTCGAAATATGTTATCAAGAATGCCATCAATACCGCCAAAACACTTTTACTTTTCTAAACACAAATCATATCAATATTAGTTATTGTATCAGATTATATTAATATCATAAAAAGTAATAGCACACGTGCATATATACCCTCCCAGCTCAATGAATAAAATAGAAGTAGAGACAGATAAATATCTGATTTTTTCTGACAATGATAAGTTTTTGACTAAAGTCTATGTTCTAAACAAAAACATTAATTCTCAAAACTACCCACGATATGTTTATGCAAAGAGCACTACCAGGTTACACTTGCATCATTCAGTAGCTTAGAAAATCATACATATATCAAGATCAGATCATATTATGGTACTCAAATTACTATAGCAAATTAAACTGCTGCAAATAAAGATAAATAATTTGCTTGGGCTATAATTTCCACTAATTACCTGTGTAATTAACAAACTGTGAATAAATATTACATAAAGTAACAGGACCCCCAAACCAAAAAACACTTGGTCAAATTTTCCTTTTACTGAGTGGCAGGACCAAAAAAGCCAAAAAAGGGATAAAGACGTTTTACTTAATTTATATCTTTATACTTTCTTCCATCTTTTTACAGCAGAACCCACTCGTATCTTCCTCCCATCGGCACATCCTTCTCAACATCATAGTTATACCTGCAAAAAAAGAAATAATTAAGTAAATTTAACTACTTCAGGGATAAATTGAACCACTCAGAAATTATATATCCCGTATATACCCCGCGGGTGCAATTAATGCACCGGACAGACAGAAAAGAGAAAAAGATGGAGTTTACATGTCATTTGCAGACGACATGACTATTTCTTTCTCCCTCATGACTCACATATATGCATGGGACCGGCACACAATTTTTTTCCCCTCACTGCTTACTTGTCCATGAACCGATTCCTCTGCTCCCACTCTGCCTCCGCCAAAAACTCCTCCAGTTCTTCCTTCGACGGCATCTCAACCTTCAGTTCCCTTCAAGTTCCAAAAAATCGAAAACATCGTGGTATTTATTTGTAATCTATTAGACAAATTTAAACTACATATAAAAGACCCACCTCATGTCTCTGCAGGTCTTATCGGAGCTCCGGCGGGGAACCTGACCTGGATTCTTCGAGACGTCCTTCCTCGGACCCGGTGGAGTCACCGCGAGTACGCTCACCGCCTTGCTCTTCGTCATCGTACGTAGAAGAAGACAGCGACGAGGACCAAGGCGGTGAGAATTGGGGGTTATCTTATCTTATCTTATAACGGGAACATGAAAGCGGTGACGTTATGATCATGTGGCCGTTGGGCGCGCCACGTGGAATCCACTACCCCTTGAATGTGACCGGCTTGTTCCGGTGGATGGGCACGTAAAAGGTTGGTGGTAGCATGTGACCGGGTGTTGCCGGTGGGAGTATTGTTGTTAATTACGAGATTGCCATTGACTGTATTGATTCTTCATTGGGGCACGTGAGCCGTACGTTTCGTGGTGATCCAACCGTTGAAATTTTATGTCGGTTAATGATTTTCCAACTGTCATAACCGCAGGTGTAAATTCGCAAATTTTAGGATAAATTTTACTAGAACCGTCCATCTTTAACCCCATTGAATTTTTAAAATGCTATAAAATCGGTAATTTTCAGGAAAAAATTGAAAGGTGTTTTTATCAAAAAAAATCATATTCTATTTTTTTTAAGTTAATTCAATCTACCTGTAAAATATTTTGGGGTTATTCAGTTCATTGTGACTTGCACGAGGCAATCAAATTTACGATTTCATATAATATTGGTAGTTCGATACGGTTTTATAATATGTTTAAAGTTCAATGGGATTATTTCAAAAAGCCCAAAATATGAATGAGGTTTAGTAAAATTTACCCTAAAATATGAATGGGATTAAAAAGGCTTTAGCCTTCCTGATGGAGCTCCTTTTCGGGCCTCCGTCAGATGTTGTCTTCCATAGATCTCACGATGAACTTAGCTGATTATCCTTCGTTGCGTGTGGGTCTCAATGGGTTTTTGGAGGAAGAGGTGAGGTGAGAAAGCCGTTGCCGAGTACCTGCAAAGAAGTCCTGGGGTGGTTTGGTACCACCAAGGACTCTCCGACGCTCAAGTTAGTGATGAGATCTGAGCAGAGTAACGGCATCAAAGTGTAAAAATGGCTTACTTGACCCCTCTGTGATGGGGGTTTATATAGAGGTGGAGCACGCAGCAGCGAGCGCGGGAATCTCGCAGGCAGTTACGCTCCCGACGCCACGCCCGCCTAGAGAGCGGATTGCCCATTAATAGGGATCGTGATGACGTGGAACGTGGGACGTTGCTGGCGTAAAACCTGCGCATGGCGAGATTCGTGGAACGGCGGTTACGCCTGGGAGTAGGTCGGAGGGCCGAGGAAGACGTCCTCGGCGGGAGCTCGGGGACGAGCAAGGAGGCCGAGGAGTATTGGTCCTGTGGCAGCTCGGGGGCAAGCTGAGAGGCGGAGGAGGCCAATTTGCAGGGAGCCCCGAAGAGGGCTAGCTCGTGCTTGCAGGTCGGGCGTAGGGTGGCCTGGTCGACCCCCGTGGGCCCTTTCTTCTGAGTCTCGGGACACGTCATTTGCCACGTGTCATGATCTTGGGGATCGCCAACATTGAGCACTATCATTAGCCCCTCCACTCTTGTCCCGACCAGTAAGTGGTCGGGTCAGGAGTGGACTGCCGGGCCTCCCGAGGTGAGATCCCTTCTAGGGTTTCGTCGGGACGAGTCCTTGGGCCGTCGGTTGTCTTTTCCGCTAGCGAATCAAGGCGAGATCTTTGCATTTAAAGATGGTGCGCCGGTTCGTGCACTCTGCAGTCGAAGCGACGGTCCACATGTCGAGCGTCGATTAGCCGATGTGACGTGCGCAGGCCTGCGGCGTCTGACGGGACGCGGCCCAGCGCTGGGCTGCCACGTGGAACGATCGGAGCCGCTGGGCGCGAGGAGCCTTTTCGGCGGAAGACGATGGGCGTCGTTGGATGAGGCCATATGCGGCAATAAATATGGGTGGGGCCCACCCTAGGGCCCTTACTCTTTCATATTTTCCTCTCTCAAGCCTCAGCTGCTCGGCGCTCGTCTCCCCTCTTTCGTTTTCAACCTTTGAAGAATTTCATTTCTCAGGTTAGATGTCTTCCTCTGTAGAATCGGTAGACGTTGTAGGAGTAAATGCTAGGGCTCCTTTAGATGTGTCTGAGTCTCCTCGGGGAGCAGGGGCTGGGCCCTTTCCCCGGGGCCGTGAGGCGGGGGCCGCCTCCAGGGAGGAGGAGGCAAATGTGGCCCTCAGCACCTCGTGCTGGGTGAGGCATGAGGACGAGCTCGCCAACGCTCGGGCTCGCTTCCATATTCCCCCGCGCTACATGCTTCGTCTGGCCGAGGAGGGAGAGAGGCCAGACCAGGTACGGGGCAGAGAGATTGCCCTGTATTTGGAAGCTTTTTGGGGTGGGATGCGCCTGCCCTTCTCTCCCGTGGTCACCGCCGCTTTGAATTTCTTCGGTTTGGCCCCCGGCCAGTTAGTGCCGAACGCGTGGAGGATTCTCCTCGGGTTCTTGATCCGCCTGAGGCTGTAGGCAGTTCCTTTCAGTCTCTCCCTTCTTGATTCCTCCCTCGTTTTCAAGAGTCACCCTAGCAGTCGAGCTGGCGACCCGAGATGGGTTTATTTTACTTTTAGGAAGCGGTCGGTGGTCGCTGCTGGGACCGGGGTCGTGGCCTTGCCCTCCTCCATTCATGATTGGAAAAAGAATTTTTTCTTCGTTTCCTCTCCTGAGGGCGAGGACTGGCCGGTGCCCACCAGGTGGTCGAGGGAGAAATGTCTGCCGGGGAACCTATCCGATGACCCCGCCGCAGTGAGAGTGGTGTCATGGGAGCCAGTCCCTCGACATGACGTCTTGCTGCCCGAGAGGGTTTTGAGCTGGGCCGGGCTTAGCCCCGTCGAGTTCGTCGGTAAGTTAGGCTTGCCTTTTGGGTTTACATTTTACTCGTGTTGTTGATCTGTTGGGTGTTTGTTTCATGCAGGATCCATGGACTTCGGCGTTCTCCGAGATGCTATGCGCCAGCCAAGGCAGCCTACTAGGGCCGAGGGCGCCAGCTCTTTTCGGGCGCAGCCCGCTCCGGCCCCTACTGCCCCGGTGGCGGCTCCTCGAGGACGCTCGGCGGCGGATCCCGCCCTGGGCCCCAGCAAAGCATCGGGCCGAAAGCGGGCCCTGATTCTGGAGGACACGGCTTCGGATGAGGAGATTGGCTCTCCCTCAGAGCCGCTCAAGAGGAGTTCCCGGAGACCCTCCCGGTGCCGGTCCTCGCCGACCGTAGTGGAGGAAGGGGGGCTCCGGTTCACCGTGCCGTCGGGGCCGTCGGTCGCGGACAGCCTCCTGCATGAGATAGAGATCTCGGCCGGGGGTCGAGTTCCTGGAGGGACCCTCAGGGCCCAGCTGGCGTCGATCGCCCAGGAGTCCATGCAGGTAAGCCCCCAGTTCATCGTGGGATTTGGTGCCCTTTTCTTTTTCTGATCTTTTTATGTCTTCCCAGGTTCTCCAGTACGTGGCCCTCGCCCTTCGCATGGAGACCGAGGTGGTAGCCCCAGCGGTGGAGGCCGCGGACCAGCTCTCCGCGCTGCAAGAGAGCTCCAGGCGAGAGCAGGAGGCGATGTCGGCGAAGATCGCCGCCTTGGAGGGCGAGGTGGATGCCGGGAAGAGGGAGGTCGCCCGGCATCGCGAGGCCGCCGTGATCGCCGAGGGCAAGCTCGAGGACTCCCGGGTGCTTGCCGGCAACCTGAAGAGGACGGTGAAGGCCCTTCGAAAGGAGCTGGGGGCGGCGGCCGAGGCGTTTAAGTCGGCTGAATTGAGGGTCGTGGCGAGTTATAAGGGGTCGAAGGATTTTTATGGCGACCTGGCCGTGGCCACGACCCACATTTGGCACAACGCCCTCGATGCCGTTAAGTCTCAGATGCCGGGGTTCGACGACGCGGATCTCCGGGCCGAGTTCCCCCTCATGGGCGCCGACGAACAAGGGGAAGAAGTTCCCGGCGAGGAGGTGACCGAGGACCCAGCGCCCCCAGTGGTGGAGGTCGAGGACCTCGAGGTCGCGCCCGGCCCCGAGGTGTAGAGCCCCCGTTCTTCTATCTTCATTTTGTTTTTCTTTTGAATTTTGTAAGGCTGGGGAGCCCAAAAAATACCCTTTGTAAAAAAAACTTTTGTCTTTGGCAATAGTAATAAAGTTTTTCTTCAGCTCCATAGAATTGCGTTCTGCCGTCTGCTCGTGAAGAATGCTCGTGGAATATTTTTTGCCTGTGCCGTTATGCTTTTATGTCAGGTTGGCCATCTGTCTAGCGATCGTCTGTCAAGTTGTCTGCAATCACTTGCCGACGAGCACTTCTGAGGAGGTATCTCCCTAGGTCCCGGAGTCGAGGGAAGATCATTTAGACTTGGACAGACCTGACGCCTGTCACTTAGGTCTCGGGTCCTCTGCGGCCACAGAGCATCTCTGATCCCGAGCATTGGTTACCATCCGGGGGTGAATGGGCAGGGTAGATGCCCCATCACCTCTTGCAAAGGCTTTGTGCTTCCCGGCGCGGTGGTAAGGGAGTTGCCCACCAGGGGTGGCTGAGCAGGGAAGCTGCTCGGTTGCCTCTTGCGAGGGCTTGGGTCTTTAGCGTTCGAGGGGCTGTAAGAAGCCCACTAAGGATGTCCGGGCAGCGGAGCTGCGCGGCGGCCTCTGGGTGAGGGCTTTGACCTCTGGCGTCGCGGGTAGGGAGCTACCAGCCGGAGTTTTTACCGTGCAGGGTAGCTGCTCGGTTGCCTCTTATGAAGGCTCTGATCCTTCAGGATGGGGACCGAGCAGGGTTACTGCCCAGTGCCTCTTGGCGAGTATTTTGATCCCTGTCGGTTGTGGTAGGAAGCTACCAGCCGGGGATAGCCGAGCGAGGACCCGAATGCCTCTGGGAGGACTTTGGTCCTTAGCGCGGGAAGAGCTATAAGGCTGTAAGAAGCCTACCGAGGATCCTTGGCCGGACAGAGTTACTGCCCGGTGCCTCTTGGCGAGGGCTTTTGTCCTGAAAGATAGCCGAGCGAGGGAACCTCGAGCTCGACTGCCTCTTAGAGGGCTTTTTGATCCCCGGCGTTGCGGCAGGAAAGCTGCCCGCTGGGGATAGCCGAGCGAGGGAATCTCGGGCTCGACTGCCTCTGAGAGAGCTTTTTGATCCCCGGCGTTGTGGCAGGGAAGCTGCCCGCTGGGGATAGTCAAGCGAGAGAACCTCGGGCTCGACTGCCTCTGGGAGGGCTTTTTGACCTCTGGCGTTGTGGCAGGGAAGCTGCCCGCTGGGGACGACCGAGCAGGGTAGCTGCTAGGTTGAATCTTTGATGAGGTGTACCCGGCCGTCCTGCTGTAGGTGCGGGGAATGGGAACGATCGGGGCGACGGCGCTCGCAGCCAGTGCATTGAACGCGGGGGGAGGCAAAGCGCTAAGGGCGCGCCGCTTCGACTTCACCGGAGAAGGCTCGATGGCTGCCGCGTGGCGGCGACCCCCTGGGTGAAAGCGGGTGACTGTTGGGCTGCACAGTGGGCTATATAAGGCTGAAGGTGTACTGGTCCGTCATCCTTCATAAACAGGTCGCCGAGAATGCAGGACTTACCGTTTACCATTCCCGATATCGTCCATTTTGAAGACGTGTACCTTTACGACCCGTACTGCACCGAGGACACAGTGCAGCTGGTCTACGGGAGGATTGAGGACCATTTTGGCCGGCTGCTCCCCAGACTCTCCTCCCTGCTGCAGCTGCTGATGTACTCCATCTGGAGGGCATCGCCGGGGCTTTACAACCCCCTGTCTGAGCTGCTCTTTGATGAGTCCGTGGGCAAGCTGCGGTCTTTGAGGCATTTCGGCTTAATCTCTGTGAATCGGCTGGCCCGCTCAGAGGCGCTCGTCCGTGAATGCTACGAGCTGAGGCTCGGGGTCGATGCCCGTAGGGGGAACCGGGGACAGGGGCTGGAACATGCGATGTCACGCCCCGCTTCCCAGAGTACGCTTAGATGGGCACGTGACATAGCCAACCATGCTACCTGTGGATAGGAAAAATCCCTCCACAGTCATATTAAGGCTGTAGAGATATCAAGAACAGGAAAGTAAATAAACTATCTAGTACATGTACATGTGCCAGAATGAATGAGTCAAGAAAAATAATATGCGGAAGCAAAAAATACAATAAATGAAACACCTGGAAAGTAAAACTGCATACCAACATGATCTTCATCGCTCGGTCTAACAGCGGCAATACTCCTGATCAGTCTGCAACAAAGGTAGAGGATCTGGGCCATGCAAAACCCAGACGTCAGTGCGTCATAACATCAAGCAATAATATATAAGCATGGTAGAAAGACATCCAAGTATATCCATAAATGGTAAGCTGGTGTAACAGCAATATAAATCCGGGTAGTGAAAGGCAGTGTACAGTGAGTAATCTAAACTGGTCTATTGGGTTAACTACTCTCAAGTCTTTGAAATCAATTTGATGAATCATCGATGTAACTCAATAGTATCCCGTGCGTGCCCGGGACCACGGTCTAAGACTCTCGGGCTGAATTCGAGACGTGCCGCAAGGCACTAAAAGGGCAGCATATAAAGATGAGTGATGTCAGCATCATCACCCCGGGGTTGGCCTGGCCCGTAAGACTGATCAGAACAGGTATCGAACTGTCGAGTTACAAGTCTGATTTCATCATTGATTTCTCCATACCCCCAGGTTATGTGTATTCAAGTCAGGTATTAGATAATCTAGAGCTAATGCCAACACAGGATCAGGCAGGTACAGCTTTGTCTGGATAGACAACAGGAATGGTCTGTAAGGACAACAGGTCAGGTTTGTTGGCATTAGACACAAGATCAGGTAACAGGTAAGACCATGGTACATCAGGTCAAGCCAGGTAATTTATAAAGGTGTCATGTCATGTCAAGAGTTGCACGGTACCATGTCGTGTCAAGTAATGGGTGTAACAAGTCATGTCAGGTGTACAAGATATCATATGGGTGCTTATAATCAACTAGCATAAGCATGGGTAAACAAAATAAGCATGTGTACTAATAGAACAACAAACTGGAACATGTAATATGATATGCAAATAGGTATAGACTAAACTATATGGATGTCCAGTCATCAATTAGAGTCAGGGTTATAGTTCCAACATGAAGTATCATACCTTAAATGAACATAGAATATTAAAATCACACTATCATGTATTAAAAGACCGCTTGATGCAAGTATATGTAAAAGGGTTAAATGGATGCAATAATATGTATAAAACAGGTTAGATGGATGCAAACGGGTGTTGTACAATTATGAACTATAAAATGGTAATGTGGGATGTACAACTAAGCAATATGTGATATAAATGTTGATATGATAATATTAATATAGATAGCATATTCAAAGCGATTAATAACTATAAAAGTGGTATTGATTAACCATGCACAAGAAAGTTCCGTTCAGAAATTCAGCGTCACCCTGATTTGTAAAATAGCTTAAAAATAACAAACGTTCTCCAAAAGGAATGTGTCTTATACCAAAATAAAGATAATTCAATAAGGTTTTCATTTTTATAAGTATAAGTATCTCAGGTTGTCCCTACAAAAATCTATGGACATTCGAACTTGAAAGTTTGCTGCTGGAATTTTCCTGGACAGCAGTTTAGAGACATATTCATTTGCATTTTACGTTATTTAAACAATTTATTTTGCAAGTAAATATTTCATAGAGATATAGTATTCTGAGTTAGCTTCGTAACAAACTAAAGAAAGTATACTAATGATTTTTCTATGATTTATAATGAATTTTATAAGGTAAGGTGTACAGTAAATTTCAGATTTGTCGTATCCACTTTGCAACGACGTTTCATGCGTAAACTATAATATTTTCAAATGTATAACATTATAAAATGCAGATTATAAACTAATTAAAGATAATAATAAGAAATATTACGACGATATATATTTTAAATGATATGGATGCAGTATAATGTAAACTAGTATGTCACAAGATAAGTTTTCATGATCTAGATTTAAAATGATATAAACGGATGCAAACGGAACATCGAAACGTTATAAAATTAAATATGGGGTACTATATTTAAACTATAGGTATGGTATTTATTTAAATAGGTATAAAATGAATTATATAGCATGTAACAAGATTAACTTGCCTAGACGGAACAAGAACGGATGTGTACGGAACGTCCTTCGTCGGCGAAATGTCGCGACGCGCGCACGGTACACGAAACGGTTCCAAACAACGCACGAGGGTGATCACGCAAGTCAGGTACGTTCATTGGATCACTCGGATCATCAACGACGAGCACGACTCCGGCGGTGATCACCGGAATTAAGAAATAAGATCAAGAAAAAGAAAAAAGAAAGAAGAAGAAGAGGCTGTGTATTAAATAAGGAAAGAAAAAATAAATAAATAAAATATATATAAATATATATATGCAGAGGGGAGAGAGAGAGAAAGGGGTTGTTATTAAGGTTTAGATTTTAATTTAAAATGATTTTGTAAGTTATAAATATTTTAAACTGTTAAATTTTAATAAAGATATTAGATGAACTAAAATTGGATTTTCTGGTAAATACAAATTTAGTCCAAAATATGCCCGAGTCGGGTCTAAAATTCAGTTTTAAAATACGAAAAATATACATGTCGACCAAAATAAAAAATGAATGTCCGGATAACGAAAAATGCATACCCCCAAGAACGGATGCACGCACGTACGCGTAGCTATCCAAACAAATCCGTTTCACTGAACGGGACGAGAACAAGATGCGCGGATGCTACCACGGGGCTAGGGGTATCATGCAGGTCATTCTAGATATTTTTAAAATATTTTACTTGACTTTAAATGTTATATTAAAAAATGCAGATGCCAGATAAAATGCCAGTATGCAGTAAAAAATGAAAATGCACGAATCCATGTAACGGATCAGGATAAATCATAAACATGAATCAAGATAGATTTCAAGCAAGCGGGTCGGGTAAAATGCAAATACAAATGTCAAAATACTATTCGCACCCAAAACACAGTAAACCAAGAAACTACCATAAATAAGTAAATATTTGAACTGGAATTGGTATAAATGAACTAGGGTGTAAAATTATACCCAACTACAAAAAGAATTTCGTCCTCGAAATTCTCAAGACAAGAGAAGATAACAACCAAGAAACTACAAGAATAAGTATGGAAACCTCCGTCGAATTTCATCTTCACGTTCCCAAGTTGATTTTCCATGCGAGCGATTTTCCCAAAAAAACAAGTACGAAAGGGATAACCTTGTTCTTAAGGACCT
The DNA here is from genome assembly GCA_030015575.1 of Agapanthus africanus. NCBI lineage: Eukaryota > Viridiplantae > Streptophyta > Magnoliopsida > Asparagales > Amaryllidaceae > Agapanthus > Agapanthus africanus. The sequence continues at coordinate 110,251,939 of JASDDO010000014.1, forward strand.
TTTCTTTTCGATCAACAATCAACATCGGTCGCTCCTCAAAGGTCAAATCCTCTCTTACAGTCAGCTCCGAATGATCCAGCACGTGTGTTTCATCTCGAACATACTTCAGGAGTTGAGATACATGAAACACGTCATGAACATTCGCCAAAGATTGCGGTTAAGCCAATCCACTTCTCCAACACGCTCCAAAATCTCGAAAGGCCCTACGAATCGAGGACTAAGCTTGGCTCGACTCCCAAAACGAATCACTCCTCTCGTTGGTGATATCTTCAAGAATACCAGATCACCAACAGCGAACTCTAGAGCTCTTCTCGATGTATCGGCCCAACTCTTCTGCCGATCTTGTGCTGCCTTCATATGATTCCGGATAGTGTTAACCTTCTCAACTGTTTGCACGACCAAATCCGGTCCCAACAATCTTCGTTCTCCAACATCGTCCCAACAAACAGGTGAACGACACCTGCGACCATATAAAGCTTCGAATGGAGTCATCTGAATAGTCGCCTGAAAACTGTTATTGTAAGAAAACTCCACCAAATGTAGATGATCCTCTCATGAACCCTTGAAGTCTAACATGCAAGCTCTCAACATGTTTTCAAGAGTTTGGATCGTTCTCTCCGAATGGCCATCTGTCTGAGGATGATAAGTTGTGCTAAACTTCAATCGAGTCCCCAAACTTTCATGTAAGCTCCTCCAGAAGTGCGATAAGAATAGGGTGTCACGATCGGACACGATACTCACCGGTACTCCATGCAATCTTACAATCTCCTGCATGTACCGTTCTGCCAAACCTTCTGTTTATTGACCAACTCGAAATGGTATGAAATGAGCTGCTTTGGTCAAACGATCAACGGTCCCCAAACTGCATTGTTGCCCTTTGAACTCCGTGGTAAAGCCGTCACGAAATCCATGGTTATATGTTCTTACTTCTATTGAGGAATCGGAAATGGTTGCAATACACCAGCTGCCCTTTGATGTTCAGCCTTAACTTGCTGACACACCAAGCACTTCGCTACAAGCGGCCAATTTCCCGTTTCATGCCTTCCTACCAGAAATGCTGCCGTGGATCTCGGTACATCATCGTACCTTCTGGATGTACGGAATATGCTGAGCTGTGCGCCTCCTTCATAAGCTTTCCACAACTATCTCCCTTTGGCCCACACAAACGGCTACCAAACCGCAACGAACCATCTTCATGAAGCAGTAGTCTGTTTGAAGTCCAGCCTCAACCTGTTATCGAAACTTATGCAATCTTGGGTCCTGTAATTGCTCTGCTTTAATACTATCGATCAACGATGACTGTACTTGCAGCAACATCTATTGTCCTGAAAATTGCGGTAGCACGATCTCCAACCCGAAACTCCGAAAGTCTTCAACAAGTCCCTTCTGTGCAGTTATCATCTGAATTGCTGGTGACCGACTACGCGCATCCAGCACTACACTAACTTTCCCCTTGGATGGTTCTTGAGACCAAGATCGTAGTCAGCCATCAGTTTCAACCATCTTCGCTGTCTCACATTTAGCTCCTTCCAAGTGAACACGTACTTTAGGCTTTTATGGTCGGTGAATACTTCGACCCCTTTCACCCAATAAGTAGTGTCTCCAAAACTTCAAAGCAAAAGAATCACAGCTGCTAGCTCCAAGTCATGAGTTGGGTAATTCTTCTCATGAGTCTTCAACTGTCTTGATGCGTAGGCTATAACCTTCCCATGCTGCATCAAAACACATCCCAATCCTTTCCCAGATGCGTCACTGTGATCACCAATCCTCCGGAACTGTCTGGTACGGTCAAACAGGTGCGGTTATCAACCTCTGTTTCAACACCTCAAAAGCTGACGCACACTTATCCGTCCACACAAATGGTACTTCTTTGCGCGTAAGCTTGGTCAAAGGCTCTGCCAGACAAGCAAAGTTTTCCACGAACCTTCTGTAATACCCGGCAAGTCCAAGAAAGTTTCTTATCTCCACAACATTCTTCAGAATCGGCCAATCTCGAACTGCTGCAATCTTTTCGGGATCAACGGCGATTCCATCTTCAGACACGACATGCCCCAAAAACTTCACTTCATCCAGCAAAAACCCGCACTTGCTCATCTTTGCATACAATTTTTCTTGCCTCAAAGTTCGCAGTACGATCTTCAAGTGTTCGGCAAGCTCTTCAATACTCTTGGAGTAGACCAGAATATTATCAATGAACACCACTATAAACTGGTCCAAGAATGGCGAAAAGATTCGGTTCATCAAGTCCATAAATATCGCCGGTGCATTCGTTATTTCGAAGGGCATCACTAAATACTCGTAATGTCCATACCGAGTTCTGAACGCAGTCTTGCAAATATCTTCTGATTTAACTCGGACCTGATGATATCCGGATCGCAAATCCAGCTTCGAGAATACCCTCGCGCCACTATGTTGCTCGAACAATTCGCCAATGCGAGGGATCGGGTACTTATTCTCAATAGTCACCCGGTTTAATTCTCGATAATCGATGCACATTCTCCTTGTGCCATCTTTCTTCTTGACTAGAAGAATTGAGCTCCCCAAAGCGAGTTACTGTTGCGAATCCAACCCTTTTCAAGCAATCCAGTAACCTGCTTCTTTACTTTTCTAACTCCACTAGTGCCGTCGGATAGTACGCCTTTGAGATTGGCGCTGTACCAGGAATAAGATCAATCGCGAACTCCACATCTCGTTTTGCGGTAAACCCGAGATGTCTTCGAACACGTCCATGAATTCTCGAACTATAGTCGGCGCTTCTTTCTTATCAACTTCCATCGACGAAAGAACATTATTTGTCAGCCTAGCCCTAAACTCGACTGGCCCGACAGAACTACTTCCTCCAGCAAAACAAACTCCGGATGTCCGAAAATCTGGAAAATCACTTTCCTTTCGTTACAATCATTATGAGCGTGGAAAGTGCCGAGAAAATCCATTCCCAAGACAACAACAAATGAAGGGATGCACCAGAATTGAATAATTCTCATGCGGGGAAGACATGAACAAGTAAGATACCGAGATGATTTCATCCGAAGTCAAGATACTGAAGAGGATTAAGCACGGTAAACATGATTCAAGCTGGCGATAAAACAAGAACTGGTAAGCAATGAAACCGAGAGGAGCAAGGTAATATAACGATCATGGAACAAGGAAGTGAATCAAGACCAGAACTCCAAGTTACTTAAATAGAGTACCGCATTGTAACCATGCTGCAGTTCATAGTTACAATCATATAACTCCACTCAAGTCGCCCAAATCCTAGTATCAGAATCAAGAAACAGGGAGAACCAATAGAGAACCAAAAAGGTTTCAAGCCGAGATACAAAGTGGTTTGCATATCGTCAAGGCAAAGGATAAGAGAAAGATATGATCCAAGAATCACGATAATAAGGTGGCAGGACATGTTCCTAATCACGAGTATTCTGATTCGTGTATTGGGTCCAATACCCAACTACAAAAGAATCAAACCCGATTAACCTATATCCTATGGCTCTAATACCAAAAGAACCATGTCAAGCCCTGCTTCCCAGAGTACGCTTAGATGGGCACGTGACATAGTCAAACATGCTACCAGTGGATAGGAAAAATCACTCCACAGTCACATTACGGCTATAGAGATATCAAGAACAGGAAAGTAAATAAACTATCTAGTACATGTCCATATGCCAGAATGAATGAGTCAAAAAAAATAATATGCGGAAGCAAAAGATACAATAAATGAAACACCTGGAAAGTAAAACTGTATACCAACAGGATCTTCACCGCTCGGTCTAACAGCGGCAATACTCCTGATCAATCAGCAACAAAGGTAGAGAATCTGGGCCATGCAAAACCCAGACATCAGTGCGTCATAATATCAAGCAATAATATATAAGCATGGTAGAAAGACATGCAAGTATATCCATAAATGGTAAGCAGGTGTAACAGCAATATAAATCCGGGTAGTGAAAGGCAGTGTACAGTGAGTAATCTAAACTGGTCTATTGGGTTAACTACTCTCAAGTCTTTGAAATCAATTTGATAAATTATCGATGTAACTCAATAGTATCCCGTGCGTGCCCGGGACCACGGTCTAAGACTCTCGGGTTGAATCCGAGACGTGCCGCAAGGCACTAAAAGGGTAGCATGTAAAGATGAGTGATGTCAGCATCATCACCCCAGGGCTGGCCTAGCCCGTAAGACTGATCAGAACAGGTATCGAACTGTCGAGTTACAAGTCAGGTTTCATCATTGATTTCCCCATACCCCCAGGTTATGTGTATTCAAGTCAGGTATTAGATAATTTAGAGCTAATGCCAACACAGAATCAGGCAGGTACAGATTTGTCTGGATAGACAACAGGAACGGTTCGTAAGGACAGGTTTGTTGGCATTAGACACAAGATCAGGTAACAGGTAAGACCATGGTACATCAGGTCAAGCCAGGTAATGTATAAAGGTGCCATGTCATGTAATACCCGGTCCTTTTGATTACCAATATCTGTATTTCTATTTCACTTATAAAATTTATTTAGTTTACTTATAATTATTTATATATTCAAAAACCCCATTACCACCAAACCCAAATCTTTCCTTTTCTCCTATTTTCCCGCCCACACCTATTGTTTCCTCGATCCGCTTCCTCCGCCCACGCCCACGCCCACGTCACAGCGCGCGTTTTCCCTACGACCCGCTCCCCAACGTTTCGCTCCTCCTTCTCCCTCACACCCTCTCCCCACTCTCTCTGTTTCCCTCTCAATCTCTGTTCCCTCTCTCTCTCTCTGTTACACTCTCTCTCTCCCTCTATCCCTCATCTCGTTTCCCTCATTCCCCTGCCTTCCCGAGCTCAACCCTAAGCCGACCGCTCCATCGTTGCAAGCCTCCGACCACCTTCCTCCCCTCTCACCGCAGCTCCTTCTCTACCTCCACTCCATTTCACCCAAGCTCACACCACCACAAGCCTTCCCTCCTCCTCTCGCCGGCCGTCCTCGACCGTTGCCGCGACCACCTCCATCTTCGACCACCCCCGGTAACCCACACACACCCTTCACAACCCGAGCTCCCCTCTTCTTCCACTACACACCGAGACCTACATCAATCTCCCCCTCTTCACCGCCACTCCCCGGAGCCACCAACCGCCGTCGGCCGCGTCCACCATCGCCATCAACCCCACTGGAACTCACTACCGACCTCGTGCCGACGAGCTCACCATCTACAACCTCCATAGTTGCAAGTCCAAGCAGGGACCCTGCACCCGGGCTTGCTGCGCCGTCTGCTGCCCTCATCGCCGACGATCACCACCGTCTCGTCGTCGTCGTGTCACCGCTGAGCCACCTCCGGTCACCCCTCTCCTTCCCGACGACCACCATCGTCGACCGCAGCTTATCATCATCGTCGTCGTCGCCATCACTTCTCTACCTCTGTCTCTCTCTTCCTCACCCTCTCTCTCTCTCTCAAATTCTTTCTCCCTCTAACTCTCTACCTCTCTCTCTCTCTCTTTCTCACTCTCTCTCTGTTCTCTCCCTCTCTCTCTTTCTCACACTCTCTCTCTGTTCTCTCTGTCTCTATCTCCCTGTGCTCTCTCTCTCTCTAATCCCTTTTCTCTCTCTCTCTAAATCTCACTCCCCCTCTCTCTACAACGTCTCTCCTCTACTCCGGCCAACCAACGCCGCTCTTCGCTGCCCCCAGAAAAGACCCGAGCTCATCCTGAGCCGCTGCCGTCGACGTTGCCGTGCCGCGCGTGTGTCGTTGTCGTGCCGCGCGTGTGTCGTTGCCGCTGCCATGTGCCCCAAAACGTCTCCAGGCAAGTTCCCTACTTGCTACATGCTACTTTATGTTAATTACAAATTACAATCATATAGATTCCATGTTTTACTTTTCCGTTAAACTATACGGCGTAACTGTTCGATGCATGGTCCCTATGGAAATCCTCATCTGATTTGACGGAACTCAATTGCATGGTCTGGCCCGTAGGGTAGTGAACCTAGTGTGAAAATCTTACTGGAAAATACGAATGTTAGTGAAAATAATAAATATTCCTTTTCAGGTGATCTCAAACTGCCATGCCAACCAGTATGATGAATACATCGAATAGTTTGGGGGAGGCATAATGATTACCCCAAATATACCGATAAAACCAGAAATTTCTTGTACCTGAACACCGTTAAAATCACCATAAATTATATACATAATGGAATGATGCGTTCGAGGGCTCAAATCGAAGTCGACTCGAAGAACTATAACCCTATGCAAGGTTCTCATGGTTTCTGTACTTAAATTGTGACAATATTTGGTTCGGAGTGCGACTCTGGACTGCAGTCCATAGCGACTCTAGTGGTTGTTCACTGTCCCGTAATGGGTACCTCACTGTTTCCTTAACTCGTAGGCTACGGAACTCCGCAGTTTATTAAAGGTGAATATGTTATCTAGATAACACAAGTGGTTTCATTCTTTTTAGTCATCGTTTGCTATTTAATCTGTAATTTAAAAGATCGGGACGTATAACAGTCCCAACGGAATCAGAATTTACATACTAGCATTGAACAGTATATATCTCCTGACGTACAGACGCGATTGATGATCCGTCTATTGCGTTGAAAACCTTGTTGGAAACCCTAGATTTCATTCAACTGTAGCGTCGCTAAATTCTGATCTCAACTGGGATTAAAATACGTTGCGAAACGGACTTCCGATTCTGAAACCGGATTTCCAGCCGTGAACGCTTAAAATGAAATGGCCATAGCTAGTGATCCTGAAATCCGATTGTCATGAAACCAAATTCGCTGGATAGATAATCAAACATACTATTTATTTCCCCATTCATTGTTTCGATAAACTGTACCCGTATGATTTATGATAAATTATGCAAGTGGTAGATTACTGATTTATGACATCCTAATCATGCTTTACATACTGTTTACGTATCATATCATACATATGTCACTGCATTGATAACCTAGTGATAATGTGCATTACCCAGGGTTAGGTATTAGTGATGATTGTGGTAAGTACGTTAGTGTTCGTGCATAAGTGAATCAGTGAAAGTGACACGTACTTGTACACAATCAGTGAACCTTATTATTCTATTGCATTGTCGACGTCTGTGGGACGCGTGTACGTGTGACTATAAGTGGTATGGGACACTTATGGAAGCTCTTGCATGGGTGTCACAGATAAGCCACCAGACACTGCCAGTTATCTTGGGTATTAGGCGGGACGTGCTTGATGGAGATCCTGTCTCCAGTTCTCGCGCAGACTCGCCACAGACCGACTGGTATTTGAGGTTATGGTAAGCGTTTGATGAAGACCACGGGGTGTGGGGTAGTTTGAGTGTAACTTCAACAGAATCTCGGTAGTCCCATGCCGGCTTATATATATATATATATATATGGAGATATATGGAGATTTACAGGGTACATGATTATTACCGTGAGTTACATGTTGGGCCCGTGGTCCCTTGCCCTTGGGTTCTACCCTTGGGTGGAGGACACTCGCGAGTGGTTGACTCTCACACTTGGACTGACGATAGGCTTAGTGACCTGTATGGTGAGACTTAGAGACTGATAAGGATGATGGCATCGATATACATTTCTTACTGTGTTGACATACCTGGCATACTATATTACTGTTTTACTGTTCACCTGATCTATTAGATACTTCATTGGTTACTGCATGTTCATACCTATACCGTCTTGGTTTACCGTCATATGTTTCTATTATCACTGTTCGAGTTGTCACATGTATCTATATATTATATTGCTATTGTGTCGCTCTGACGACCTGAGTATGCATGCTCAGTGTGAGGAGTGGATCTAGACGGGGCCAGGACCAGACGTACATCATGGACATCTTGTTTAGCTATCCAGAGTTATACCCTTTTGTTTTCCATCAGGTCAGTCCTTTGTATTGTTTTGTTTCAGTTACTGCATTTCTCATTACCTGCGCATTATTTACTGATTACCATGTAAAGCTAGAAGCCGAAGTGTGACTACGGCAGTATATTTCCTTGACCGTAGGAGCATGGCTGGCCTTGTCAACCCCTCGTGTTCCGTATTTTGGGAAGCGGTGCGTGACATGGTTTAGTTGGTATCAGAGCCCAGGTTTTGCTTCGATTGGGATTGCAGTTTTCCGTGTATAGCTTGACAATCTAAGACATCACTCGGTCTAGGTTGTAAACTTATCATTCTTGATCTATATTCACATTGTGTGTTCCTCTATCCATTCGCTAGGGTTTCAGGTGACTTGGCAAAGTTACGTGGTTGTAATTGTGAACTACGTTACGGTTACACTACCATACTCTGTTTAAGTGACTTAGAGTCACACAGTTGATTTTCCACTTGCAATGAATTTCATCACATCTGATATTCTTGAATCTTTGTTTAATCCGTATTACATTTTGATTCTTATAGCTTGTGCCTTATATCATCCTCAAAATTATTGTTTCAGGATCATGACTTCCAACGACTCTTCCTCTATCTCCACACCACAGAATCAGACCGTTGAGATCCTGAGTATACTGCAAAGTCTGAAGGAAGCCCAGGAGCGAACAAACGACTTGTTAGCTGAAGGACTGAGAAGGCAGGTGAATCAGGCACCAGCGGGAGTCTCCAATCGTAAAGAGATCCCTGTTAGACGAGCAAAAGAGAAGAAGATAAAGCACCCATTTGGTCCCCCGAGACAAAAGCAACAGAGGACCCAATGTTGTGGGTATTGCAGGAGGCCAGGACATCTTCAGAGAGATTGTCGCCGCGCCCAAGAGAAATGTCTGATTTGCGGATCCAGCGAACATCTCATCGACGGTTGCCCAAAAAGGAAAGAGCTACAGGGAGGAGACTCATCCACACTTTCCATGTAACAACCCTAATTTTCTTATACACTTTTTCCTATACAATTTTTTTTCAAAATATTTTTAAAATCCACAAAGGGGTATTTTAGCCTGAGCACAAGATTTAGGTAATTATTTTTGTTTTTAATTACAAGCTACAAGAATGAAGTAACTCCATTTTTAGTGTACAAGAAATTACTTTAAATTTAATGTATACTAGGAGTATTTATTCTTGCTGCTATCAGTTTAAGTAATTAAAAACCACAATAATTACAAGAAGGAGCTTGTAGCTCATTGGTAATACCTTGCACTGCTGAACCAAGCCACCGGAGTTCAAATCCCATGCCCCACATTATTTTTGTATTTATTTTGTTTTAATTTTTTTTGGAAGTCAACGGTAAAAAGGCCATAACTCCCAAAATATGTACTGGACAACAAAAAGTAAATATACCAAATTGTACCCCTAGAAAATCCCCGGCCACTGGAACTCTAACTCGGCCCGACTCGGCGCCGCCGGCCGGCGAATCGGCCTACTCGGTCCAGCGCCGCCGGCCGGACTTAGCCGGACGGCCGAGTCACCAACTGAGAAAAGTTGGCTCTTGACTTGGTCAACCCTCTTGCACACTTATTATACCTGGATCGGTTTTAATTTGGCCAATAAATCCCTTTTACTCCTAGGTTTAATGATTTTTAATGATTTTTATATATATTTTTTAATTAAAACCCTAACCCTAACCTAGCCCTATATAAACACCCCTACCCTCTACCATTTCACCTCACAACTCTAAGTTCACTCTCTCAAATTCTCGAGAACTCGGTACAAAGAGCGAGAAGCGAAGCGCTGCCGAAACAGACGATGGATTCCGGCGATCGGACTAGAACGTTCGCGACGTTTTCGACGCATCGACAACCATCACTTCCTTAGCCTCCTTAGTTTGGCCAAACCCGTAAGTCCCATCGTTTCTATCTCTCTTTTCTTTAAGAAGAAAATACGACTTTTTGGAATCCGACGGAAATCGGAACAAACCGATTTCCGATTCGGTTTTCCTACAAAATTCCACTTGTCACATAATCCATAATATCTACCTATATTCATGATGACTATTAACCACATAGAAACCAATTTAAATAAAGTTTCTCACATGAAATGATAGCTTTCTTGTAAAACCGTATTCTTTTCAAAAAAATACCATAAAGTTTACTTTTCATGTTTTAATTAAATCCCTCATTCCTAAATATGTTTATCTTGATAAATAAACTTGTAGAAATCAATTAGAATGAGTTTTCACACATGAAATGATAACGTTTTCAAATACCGTATTCTTGCGCTTAAATACCTTCAAGTTTAATATATCATATTTAACCTCTAAAACTTCATTAAACCTTAAAATAAGTCATGAGGTAATGACATACCTCTACACACACACAAATATAACCCTAATTGATAAACGTTAAAACATAGAATACGAAAATACAGGACTTTTCACTAAAATACCATATTCTTTATAAACCTTTCTTGAAAGCTTTAAGTTGTACACAATTCTAAATAAAATCTTTTAAAATGAAAGCATGATATGTCATGGACATCGATCGTTTATCTAAATTGTCTTGTGGTGTCTAGGCAAGTGTGTCTAGGCTAGTGGTTTTTAATTAGGCCCACGGCTGTGGTTCCTTCCCACTTACCTGGCACACCTGGCCGCAATTGACGGTGAAGAGCCGATTTGAGGCTTCTAATGATTTATCGTTTAGACCTTAGAAATAGGCTAGTTGGCTTAGGAAACCCTAGAAACTAAAATACGGAAATTACACCCTTTTACAAATAAATACCTTATATTTATAAAACCGTTTTCCTGAATGAATAGTATTTATTAAACCTAAGCAAAGCGCCGCTACAACCCATCTTTGGGGAACTCGTTAGGGATAGTACGGTTCATCGTGCACCCGCGGGCTAGTAGTGCGAGATTCAGACCTCCGCAAGGAGCATTCGGTCTCGAAGGGTTTAAAATACGGCATTTAAGAAAAAATGTGATTTTGGAAAATAAAATATTTATTTAAAAATTATTCTTGTATTAAAATATATTTAATTATCATTTAGACACCTATTTTATTATAATATAAAGTTTCCATATTTTCCTAAAAAATTACAAGATTAAAAGTTACATTAAAATACCATGAGTTTCAAATAAATCAATTAATACTTTTATTAGGATATATTCACTAGAATAACACAAATAAAATTCACACTCATTATAACTATAAAGACGAATATTAAATACTTGAGGTGTATTTTGAAAACTATACAATAGTACTTTTTACATAAAACCCCCTCAAGTTTTATAAATTACAATAAAGCCCCTAACAATTATTGAACTTCCAATTACATTTCTTTTAGTCTGACTCGGGTTAGAGTCTGACTATTTCTGACTTGAAAATGATTCAAGTCAATCTATATTCTTATATTTCAACTCAAGATGAATACATGAATCCCAGAATCCAGTTAACAATCTACTTGACTGAACCGAACCATGGATATTCCTTTTACATGTTTCCCAGTATTCCATTTACATGACTCTACGGTTATAACCGTTTCCTGATATCATGGTTTCGGTCAGTCAGTCAGTCAATCATGCAATCAATACAATTTTACAAGATAACAATACAAACAAGATATCGCGGGATTTAAGGGGTAGATTGGTACGGAAGGTGTTAAAGATGGCACGAGATGGTAAGATTAAGACACCTAACCTGAATCTAATTGCCGTTGTTCCGGGTTGTATAACAGAGCCTTGTACTTCCATTTGCCCTGGTCTCTAGCATACTGAGACCCATTTCGTATACACTGGCATCCTTCTGTACCAAGTTGCAACAATATCGTTAACACCATACTACTATAATATGACAATACAATACAACATTAAAAGCCACTCTCTCTCTCTTATTCTCTGTCTATTTCTCCCTTATCTTTGGGACTTACCGAGCGACCTGTTCGCTGACGACATTCTATTTCTTTCTTCTTTGAATATCGTCAGGTGCGTTGGACCAAGCTGAGATCGAGCCCACCGGTGAAGATTTGGAGCAGTTCCACGAAGATCCCGAGCTCTAGATATTGTACCTTGTTCTTTCCAGTATTTTCATTTTCTGTTATGCCACTGTTTAGGCATCGCTTTTCATTTCAGTTGTATTTTCTTTTCATGCATTGTACAAAGAGTGTTATTAATAAAAGTTGTTGTTATTTCTACATCATTTGTCTCTTGTGATTTACTTTATATTGCTTAGTTACGCTTAGCATATGTACTTCTGAGTATATACGTAGCGGGTCTCATCGCGTCCACTTCGCCGTACACTGGGAAGCGGGGCGTGACAGGTTTTGTCGGTGGCCCATGCAGGTCAGAGCTGTATGAATCCTTGTCATGCAGTTCTGGTCTGCGTGAACAACCTAAGCAATATAATACAAGAACCAGCAACTAAAACATTCTTTACAATTCATGTTCTTTGAATCTTGCAAATCTCTGTTCCTTGAATCTTATCATTTCATGTATTTGAATCTGTCCTAATCCAAATTTTTCTTCAGGGCTATGGATTCCCCGAACAACACCAGCACCAACGTCAATAACACCCCTCCAGCACTACCTCTCACACCAGCTATTCCTGCACCACCCACTGAGCAAACGATGCTATTCGAGACGATCCGCAGCCTTCTCGAGGGACAACAACAACTTTTGAACCGTCCTGAGACCGATGCACCGGGAGTAAAGCAATTCAGGGCTTTGCACCCAAAGCAATTCTCTGGTAAAGGAAGCCCTCTTGAAGCGGAAGAATGGGCACAAAGTATCGAAGACGATCTGGCAGCAGCTCAAGTGCCAGACAACGCTTGGGTCCGTGTAGCAAAACTACAGCTCAAGGATAATGCTCGCAATTGGTGGAAGGCGGAAGAAACCTGTCTGGTACAGCCGATTGAATGGAAGACATTTCGCGAGAAGTTCGACGCGAAATATTTCCCTGTGACTGCCAGGTTCGCCATGGAGCAGCAGTTTATTCATCTACAGCAAGGATCAATGTGGGACAAATCGGTAGATGAATACGACGCTGAGTTCACCATGTTGAGCCGATTCGCGGCACACTTGATACCGACGGACGACATCAGAGCCCGTCGCTTTCAACAAGGTTTGGACACCGAGATTAAGGCTGCTCTAGCCACAGGAAAGTTCTTGACTCACGAGGAAGCTCTAGAAGCTGCCCGCAGTTATGAGGTAGTAATAAAAGAGAGGGGCAGACCTCAGTCTGCAGGAGTCAAGCGCCCTGCCAACCAGATGGCAGGTGGAGCCTCTTCCAGGCCATTGTTTGAACCCAGGAGGACTGAAGAAATTTGCTATTACTGCCATAGAAAGGGACATTTTTGGAAGGACTGTAGGCGCGCAAAAGACCTGTGTCTAATTTGTGGCGCATCCAATCACGGAATTGGGAACTGTCCTTACAACAGCAACTCATCTCACACATACACCAATCAACCGCAGCAGCCAACCATCCAGGCTCCTGCAACTCGTCATGCACCACCTGCTCCACCACCTGCACAGCCTACTCGCCAATTCCAACAGGCAATGAGAGACATGCCTAGAGGGCAGAGAAATAGGTCTCAAATGAAGAATGTGCCTCCAGCTAGAAGGAATATACCACGGCGACAGACCTTCACATTAGAAGCTGTAGAAGCCGAGACTGTAGGTCAAGGTAACACCGGTAAGCTTTTTTTTCACCATCGTATCACTTTTATTCGCCAAACTTTTTTTTGCACTGTTACACTTTCCTTTTATAAATTTCGAGGACGAAATTTTTATAAGGAGGGTAGAAAGTAAAAACCCTAATTTTCTTATACACTTTTTCCTATACAAATTTTTTTCAAAATATTTTTAAAATCCACAAAGGGGTATTTTAGCCTGAGCACAAGATTTAGGTAATTATTTTTGTTTTTAATTACAAGCTACAAGAATGAAGTAACTCCATTTTTAGTGTATAAGAAATTACTTTAAATTTAATGTATACTAGGAGTATTTATTCTTGCTGCTATCAGTTTAAGTAATTAAAAACCACAATAATTACAAGAAGGAGCTTGTAGCTCATTGGTAATACCTTGCACTGCTGAACCAAGCCATCGGAGTTCATCCCATGCCCCACATTATTTTTGTATTTATTTTGTTTTAATTTTTTTTGGAAGTCAACGGTAAAAAGGCCATAACTCCCAAAATATGTACTGGACAACAAAAAGTAAATATACCAAATTGTACCCCCAGAAAATCCCCGGCCACTGGAAGTCTGACTCGGCACGACTCGGCGCCGCCGGCCGGCGAATCGGCCGACTCGGTCCGGCGCCGCCGGCCGGACTTGGCCGGACGGCCGAGTCACCAACTGAGAAAAGTTGGCTCTTGACTTGGTCAACCCTCTTGCACACTTATTATACCTGGATCGGTTTTAATTTGGCCAATAAATCCCTTTTACTCCTAGGTTTAATGATTTTTAATGATTTTTATATATATTTTTTAATTAAAACCCTAACCCTAACCTAGCCCTATATAAACACCCCTACCCTCTACCATTTTACCTCACAACTCTAAGTTCACTCTCTCAAATTCTCGAGAACTCGGTACAAAGAGCGAGAAGCGAAGCGCTGCCGAAACCGACGACGGATTCCGGCGATCGGACTAGAACGTTCGCGACGTTTTCGACGCATCGACAACCATCACTTCCTTAGCCTCCTTAGTTTGGCCAAACCCGTAAGTCCCATCTTTTCTATCTCTCTTTTCTTTAAGAAGAAAATACGACTTTTTGGAATCCGACAGAAATCGGAACAAACCGATTTCCGATTCGGTTTTCGTACAAAATTCCACTTGTCACATAATCCATAATATCTACCTATATTCATGATGACTATTAACCACATAGAAACCAATTTAAATAAAGTTTCTCACATGAAATGATAGCTTTCTTGTAAAACCGTATTCTTTTCAAAAAAATACCATAAAGTTTACTTTTCATGTTTTAATTAAATCCCTCATTCCTAAATATGTTTATCTTGATAAATAAACTTGTAGAAATCAATTAGAATGAGTTTTCACACATGAAATGATAACGTTTTCAAATACCGTATTCTTGCGCTTAAATACCTTCAAGTTTAATATATCATATTTAACCTCTAAAACTTCATTAAACCTTAAAATAAGTCACGAGGTAATGACATACCTCTACACATACACAAATATAACCCTAATTAATAAACGTTAAAACATAGAATACGAAAATACAGGACTTTTCACTAAAATACCATATTCTTTATAAACCTTTCTTGAAAGCTTTAAGTTGTACACAATTCTAAATAAAATCTTTTAAAATGAAAGCACGATATGTCATGGACATCGATCGTTTATCTAAATTGTCTTGTGGTGTCTAGGCAAGTGTGTCTAGGCTAGTGGTTTTTAATTAGGCCCACGGCTGTGGTTCCTTCCCACTTACCTGGCACACCTGGCCGCAATTGACGGTGAAGAGCCGATTTGAGGCTTCTAATGATTTATCGTTTAGACCTTAGAAATAGGCTAGTTGTCTTAGGAAACCCTAGAAACTAAAATACGGAAATTACACCCTTTTACAAATAAATACCTTATATTTATAAAACCGTTTTCCTGAATGAATAGTATTTATTAAACCTAAGCAAAGCGCCGCTACAACCCACCTTTGGGGAACTCGTTAGGGATAGTACGGTTCATCGTGCACCCGCGGGCTAGTAGTGCGAGATTCAGACCTCCGCAAGGAGCATTCGGTCTCGAAGGGTTTAAAATACGGCATTTAAGAAAAAATGTGATTTTGGAAAATAAAATATTTATTTAAAAATTATTCTTGTATTAAAATATATTTAATTATCATTTAGACACCTATTTTATTATAATATAAAGTTTCCATATTTTCCTAAAAAATTACAAGATTAAAAGTTACATTAAAATACCATGAGTTTCAAATAAATCAATTAATACTTTTATTAGGATATATTCACTAGAATAACACAAATAAAATTCACACTCATTATAACTATAAAGACGAATATTAAATACTTGAGGTGTATTTTGAAAACTATACAATAGTACTTTTTACATAAAACCCCCTTAAGTTTTATAAATTACAATAAGGCCCCTAACAATTATTGAACTTCCAATTACATTTCTTTTAGTCTGACTCGGGTTAGAGTCTGACTATTTCTGACTTGAAAATGATTCAAGTCAATCTATATTCTTTATATTTCAACTCAAGATGAATACATGAATCCCAGAATCCAGTTAACAATCTACTTGACTGAACCGAACCATGGATATTCCTTTTACATGTTTCCCAGTATTCCATTTACATGACTCTACGGTTATAACCGTTTCCTGATATCATGGTTTCGGTCAGTCAGTCAGTCAATCATGCAATCAATACAATTTTACAAGATAACAATACAAACAAGACATCGCGGGGTTTAAGGGGTAGATTGGTACGGAAGGTGTTAAAGATGGCACGAGATGGTAAGATTAAGACACCTAACCTGAATCCAATTGCCGTTGTTCCGGGTTGTATAACGGAGCCTTGTACTTCCATTTGCCCTGGTCTCTAGCATACTGAGACCCCTTTCGTATACACTGGCATCCTTCTGTACCAAGCTGCAACAATATCGTTAACACCATACTACTATAATATGACAATACAATACAACATTAAAAGCCACTCTCTCTCTCTTATTCTCTGTCTATTTCTCCCTTATCTTTGGGACTTACCGAGCGACCTGTTCGCTGACGACATTATATTTCTTTCTTCTTTGAATGTCGTCAGGTGCGTTGGACCAAGCTGAGATCGAGCCCACCGGTGAAGATTTGGAGCAGTTCCACGAAGATCCCGAGCTCTAGATATTGTACCTTGTTCTTTCCAGTATTTTCATTTTCTGTTATGCCACTGTTTAGGCATCGCTTTTCATTTCAGTTGTATTTTCTTTTCATGCATTGTACAAAGAGTGTTATTAATAAAAGTTATTGTTATTTCTACATTATTTGTCTCTTGTGATTTACTTTATATTGCTTTGTTATGCTTAGCGTATGTACTTCTGAGTATATACGTAGCGGGCCTCATCGCGTCCACTTCGCCGTACACTGGGAAGCGGGGCGTGACATTCCACTTCTGCCAAGTGATGATTTTTGCGTAGTTCGAATTTCGAGGATAAGGCGGACCCAGCTCAGGATTCAACTCGCATGACGAGAATGCAGCTTTCTAGTAGTCCAAGAAGAATTTTAATTCTTTCTACTTTCAGCAGTAATTTTATCATCCTCTTATAAATATTTCCTTTCGTTTGAAATCTTGTATCCGTCGAACTTTTAGTTGAATGAAATAAAAACTTTGAATCGTAATATATGTATCATTCTCTTGTTTTTCCCCTTATTCGTACTATTCATTACTACAGCATTTTTAATCCTGATTTTTCAGTTCCTGCCTACCGCATATTTTCCTATACTCCATACCCTTAACTATTTTCTTGATGTGTTCCACTGTCTAATCATGACTCTTTCTTTTCAGGCCATGGCCCACCCTGGAGCAGCGCCGCATCTGGATGAGGATGCACAGTCATGTGTTTTCTTAGACCGCACGCTGATGAGTTCTGACGATGAGATCAACGGTCTCCAGGTCATTTTCGGAAATAGCGATTCCGGGGACGAAGGAGCAGCCGCCCCAGAGTCTGACATGATAGGCGATTCCAACGAAGAGGAAGAAGACCCTGAAGAGAACCCGATGGAGGAAGATTCCGAGGATGAACCGATAGAAGAAAATCCAGTGGAGGAAAATCACTTGGAGGAGGATCCAGAAGAAGAGAATCACATGGAAGCAGACCTCGATGAAGAGGCTCCAGCCGAGGAAGAAGGACCAGAAGAACAAGACCCTGCTGTGGAAGAACTCCCAATGTCGATCCCTGCTAGGCGCTATGAAAATGGACGTCCCTACCTGAGCGCGCGAGCCTACCGCAACCTGCTGAATCTCCACAACCGCGACTGACGGGATTTCTTTTTAGATGTTGTCTTCTCTGGCCAAATAAAATCTGTGTATAGTTTAGGGCCACATTTCATTTTTTGCCTTGTTTAGAATTTCCTGGAATGAAATAAATTGCCGAGTTCACTAATCTTTCGATCTTCTTAGTTCACTTGATGCTTGGTTATTTCTCATACACATTTATTTTTCCTGCTGAAATCCCTGACTGTCCACCCCTACTCCTTGTATTGTTTTAAACCTTGCTTTGATAAAAAGTACCGCACCCGATCTTTTGAGTGGTCCACCCTGCATCCTTCGTCTAGGAGATCCTTCTGGGAGAAGAAATTGATAGTAAAATTTCCGAGTTAGCTGACCCTTCGGATTTTGATTCACATGATGTATTGACCGTTATCCTCCCTATACACTATTTTTCCCTGGTAGTCCTTTGCTGCTCACCCTTACTTCCTGTGCTGAGCAGACCCCGACCTCTTTGACCTTCAGTCTAAAGCTGTCACACTCCGACCTTTTGTATGAGCCACACTTCATTGTAATCCCTACCTTAGCTCGCCCTATACATTTTTGTGTTTTTCCTATTATCCTAACTATATTTAGGGACAGTGTTATTCGAAAATTTAGTTTTCATTATTTTGTATTTATCGAAAAATGCGTTTTATTGACTATCCCCGTTTTACGCATTTCAAATACTTCACTACTAGCTTTCCCATTATTTTTCGGTAGCGCAACCTTACACCGCGCATATTTTCGTTCCATGTTTCTTATTTTCACTAGGTGAATTTTCTACGTTATTTGATCGATACATTATCCTAAAATGTTTTAACCTACCGACTAATCTTTCACTACTTTATTGTCGTTACTTTATTTTCGGGTATTGTGCCTATGGTTACTATTATAAATGGTTGTGCCTTATACTTATTATTTTTGCCTTGCTACTTTTGACATACTTATATGTGCACATATTTAGATTTCGAGTTTATCGAACACGCTTTGAGTATTATTGTTCGTTATTGTCATCTATATTCTCGTATACATGTAGTTTGCTTTTATAGTTGTTCCTGCTGTATACTTATATAGACCTATCCTTTTTGTATGTTGTTCTTACATATATAAACCTTCAAATTTTTTCATCCGTCTATTTCTGATAAATCATTATGTGTTTGTTTGAGATATAGTAGCTTTCGCTTATGATTTTATAGCTTATCATTTATCTTAAATTTCGAGAACGAAATTTTTGTAAGGGTGGTATGATGTAATACCCGGTCCTTTTGATTACCAATATCTGTATTTCTATTTCACTTATAAAATTTATTTAGTTTAGTTATAATTATTTATATATTCAAAAACCCCATTACCACCAAACCCAAATCTTTCCTTTTCTCTTTTCCATTATTTCCTCAGCCCAACAAATTAAAATAAAACCAATAACAATCAGATCCCAAACAACCCCAGCCCATTTCTTTTATTAAACCCAAAACTTTTATTTCCTCAGCCCATAATCTATTTTTCCGAGCCCATGTAAAATAAAATGGGATTTAAATTCAAACCCCGGCCCACTCCCTTAGCCAGCATCTCAAACAAGACCCGGCCCATACCCTAACCCCCTTCTTCCCCAACGTCTCTCCTATTTTCCCGCCCACACCTATTGTTTCCTCGATCCGCTTCTTCCGCCCACGCCCACGCCCACGTCGCAGCACGCGTTTTCCCTACGACCCGCTCCCCAACGTTTCGCTCCTCCTTCTCCCTCACACCCTCTCCCCACTCTCTATGTTTCCCTCTCAATCTCTGTTCTCTCTCTCTCTCTCTCTGTGTTACACCCTCTCTCCCTCTCTCCCTCATCTCGTTTCCCTCATTCCCCTGCCTTCCCGAACTCAGCCCTAAGCCGACCGCTCCATCGTTGCAAGCCTCCGACCACCTTCCTCCCCTCTCACCGCAGCTCCTTCTCTACCCCCACTCCATTTCACCCAAGCTCACACCACCACAAGCCTTCCCTCCTCCTCTCGTCGGCCGTCCTCGTCCGCTCCATCTGATTTGACGGAACTCAATTTCATGTTCTGGCCCGTAGGGTAGTGAACCTAGTGTGAAAATCTTACTGGAAAATACGAATGTTAGTGACTAAAATGATTACCCCTAAATATACCGATAAAACCAGAAATTTCTTGTACCTGAACACCGTTAAAATCACCATAAATTATATACATATTGGAATGATGCGTTCGAGGGCTCAAATCGAAGATGACTCGACGAACTATAACCCTATGCAAGGTTCTCATGGTTTCTTTACTTAAATTGTGACAATATTTGGTTCGGAGTGCGACTCTGGACTGCAGTCCAGAGCGACTCTAGTGGTTGTTCACTGTCCCGTAATGGGTACCACACTGTTTACTTAACTCGTAGGCTGCGGAACTCTGCATTTTATTAAAGGTGAATCTGTTATCTAGATAACACAAGTGGTTTCATTCTGTTTAGTCATCGTTTGCTATTTAATCTGTAATTTAAAAGATCGGGACGTATAACAGTCCCAACAGAATCAGAATTTACATACTAGCATTGAACAGTGTATATCTCCTGACGTACAGACGCGATTGATGATCCGTCTGTTGCGTTGAAAACCTTGTTGGAAACCCTAGATTTCATTCAACTGTAGCGTCGCTAAATTCTGATCCCAACTAGAATTAAAATACGTTGCGAAACGGACTTCCGATTCTGAAACCGGATTTTCAGCCGTGAATGCTTAAAATGAAATGACCATAGCTAGTGATCCTGAAACCCGATTGTCATGAAACCAAATTCGCTGGATAGATAATCAAACATACTATTTATTTCCCCATTCATTGTTTCGATAAACTGTAGCCGTATGATTTATGATAAATTGTGCAAGTGGTAGACTACTGATTTATGACATCCTAATCATGCTTTACATACTGTTTACGCATCATATCATACATATGTCACTGCATTGATAACCTAGTGATAATGTGCATTACCCATGGTTAGGTATTAGTGATGATTATGGAAAGTACGTTAGTGTTCGTGTATAAGTGAATCAGTGAAAGTGACACGTACTTGTACACAAGCAATGAACCTTATTATTCTATTGCATTGTCGACGTCTATGAGACGCGTGTACGTATGACTATAAGTGGTATGGGACACTTATGGAAGCTCTTGCATGGGTGTCACAGATAAGGCACCAGACACTGCCGGTTATCTTGGGTATTAGTCGGGACGTGCTTGATGGAGATCCTGTCTCCAGTTCTCACGCAGACTCGCCACAGACCGACTGGTATTTGAGGTTATAGTTAGCGTTTGATATAGACCATGGGGTGTGGGGTAGTTTGAGTGTGAGTTCAACAGAATCTCGGGAGTCCCATGCTGGCTTATATATATATGGAGATATATGGAGATTTACAGGGTACATGATTATTACCGTGAGTTACATGTTGGGCCCGTGGTCCCTTGCCCTTGGGTTCTACCCTTAGGTGGAGGACACCCGCGAGTGGTTGACTCTCACACTTGGACTGACGATAGGCTTAGTGACCTGTATAGTGAAACTTAGAGACTGATAGGGATGATGGCATCGATATACATTTCTTACTGTGTTGACATACCTGGCATACTATATTACTGTTTTACTGTTCACCTGATCTATTAGATACTTCATTGGTTACTGCATGTTCATACCTATACTGTCTTGGTTTACTGTCATATGTTTCTATTATCACTGTTCGAGTTGTCACATGTATCTATATATTATATTGCTATTGTGTCGCTCTGATGACCTGAGTATGCATGCTCAGTGTGAGGAGTGGATCTAGACGGGGCCAGGACCAGACGTACATCATGGACATCTTGTTTAGCTATCGAGAGTTATACCCTTTTGTTTTCCATCAGGTCAGTTTTTTGTATTGTTTTGTTTCAGTTACTGCATTTCTCATTACCTGCGCATTATTTACAGATTACCATGTAAAGCTGGAAACCGAAGTGTGACTACGGCAGGATATTTCCTTGACCGTAGGAGCATGGCCGGCCTTGTCAACCCCTCGTGTTCCGTATTTTGGGAAGCGGGGCGTGACATGTCATGTCAAGAGTTGCACGGTACCATGTCGTGTCAAGTAATGGGTGTAACAAGTCATGTCAGGTGTACAAGATATCATATGGGTGCTTATAATCAACTAGCATAAGCATGGGTAAACAAAATAAGCATGTGTACTAATAGAACAACAAACTGGAACATGTAATATGATATGCAAATAAGTATAGACTAAACTATATGGATGTGCAGTCATCAATTAGAGTCAGGGTTATAGTTCCAACATGAAGTATCATACCTTAAATGAACATAGAATATTAAAATCACACTATCATGTATTAAAAGACCGCTTGATGCAAGTATATGTAAAAGGGTTAAATGGATGCAATAGTATGTATAAAACAGGTTAGATGGATGCAAACGGGTGTTGTACAATTATGAACTATAAAATGGTAATGTGGGATGTACAACTAAGCAATATATGATATAAATGTTGATATAATAATATTAATATAGATAGCATATTCAAAGCGATTAATAACTATAAAAGTGGTATTGATTAACCATGCACAAGAAAGTTCCGTTCAGAAATTCAGCGTCACCCTGATTTGTAAAATAGCTTAAAAATAACAAACGTTCTCCAAAAGAGACGTGTATTATACCAAAACAAAGATAATTCAATAAGATTTTCATTTTTATAAATATAAGTATCTCAGGTTGTCCCTACAAAAAGCTTCGAACTTGAAAGTTTGCTGCTGGAATTTTCCTGGACAGCAGTTTAGAGGCATATTCATTTGTATTTTACGTTATTTAAACAATTTATTTTGCAAGTAAATATTTCATAAAGTTATAGTATTCTGAGTTAGCTTCGTAACGAACTAAAGAACGTATACTAATGATTTTTCTATGATTTATAATGAATTTTATAAGGTAAGGTGTACAGTAAATTTCAGATTTGTCGTATCCGCTTTGCAACGACGTTTCATGCGTAAACTATAATATTTTCAAATGTATAACATTATAAAATGCAGATTATAAACTAATTAAAGATAATAATAAGAAATATTACGACGATATATGTTTTAAATGATATGGATGCAGTATAATGTAAACTAGTATGTCACAAGATAAGTTTTCATGATCTAGATTTAAAATGATATAAACGGATGCGGACGGAACATCGAAACGTTATAAAATTAAATATGGAGTACTAGATTTAAACTATAGGTATGATATTTATTTAAATATGTATAAAATGAATTATATAGTATCTAGCAAGATTAACTTGCCTAGACGGAACAAGAACGGATGTGTACGGAACGTCCTTCGTCGGCGAAATGTCGCGACGCGCGCACGGTACACGAAACGGTTCCAAACAACGCACGAGGGTGATCATGCAGGTACGTTTACTGGATCACTCGGATCGTCAGCGACGAACACGGCTCCGGCGGTGATCACCGGAATCAGGAAATAAGATCAAGAAAAAGAAAGAAGAAAGAAGAAGAAGAGGTTGTGTATTAAATAAGGAAAGGAAAAAATAAAATAAAATATATATAAATATATATATGCAGAGAAGAGAGAGAGAGAAAGGGGTTGTTATTAATGTTTAGAATTTAATTTAAAAAGATTTTGTAAGTTATAAATATTTTAAACTGTTAAATTTTAATAAAGATATTAGATGAACTAAAATTGGATTTTCTGGTAAATACAAATTTAGTCCAAAACATGCCCGGGTCGGGTCTAAAATTCAGTTTTAAAATACGAAAAATATACATGTCGACCAAAATAAAAAATGAATGTCCGGATAACGAAAAATGTATACCCCCAAGAACGGATGCACACACGTGCGCGTAGCTATCCAAACAAGTCCGTTTCACTGAACGGGACGAGAACAAGATGCGCGGATGCTACCACGGGGCTAGGGGTATCATGCAGGCCATGCTAGATATTTTTAAAATATTTTACTTGATTTTAAATGTTATATTAAAAAATGCAGATGCCAGATAAAATGCTAGTATGCAGTAAAAAATGAAAATACACGAATCCATGTAACAGATCAGGATAAATTATAAACATGAATCAAGACAGATTTCAAGCAAGCGGGTCGGGTAAAATGCAAATACAAATGTCAAAATACTATTCGCACCCAAAACACAGTAAACCAAGAAACTACTATAAATAAGTAAATACTTGAACTGGAATTGGTATAAATGAACTAGGGTGTTACATGCGAGGCCCCGGCCGGCGGAGATTTTTACCGAGTACCACGAGCAGTGCTCGCTGCACCCCCTTTCCCCCACTATTGTAATTTTCTTTTCTTTTTGCATGTATGGCTGAGGAGCCCATAATATCCTTTGAATAAACAAAGTTTTTTTTTTCTTTTTCGTAATGCTCCATTGATCTTTATTAAATTAACAATAGATCCTAGGAAGAATTTACATTATTTTAAAGGAAAGGTACAGGCTAGTATATGACTTTATTGGCTCGGGCTGAGCTCCTTAAAGGACCGTTGGCCCCCGTGCTCGGCACAGGGCTCCCGTTTCCCCGAGTTCTGGGTTGGCCGTCTACTGAAACGAGCATGATCTGACCGATTGTCAGGTCGGTGGGAGGGCGAGGCTGCTCTTGCTCGCGGTCGGACTGCCGTTTGTCCCTCAGGTATGCAGCGAGATGCCCGGATCGGATGAGCTATTCGATGTAGTCCCTAAGTTGCTTGCAATCCTCCGTGGTGTGGCCCAGTACCCGGTGGAAAGCGCAGTAGGGGCCCCGGGTTCGCTTTGCGGCCTGACGCGGGATCGGAGGGAACTTGAAGAACCCCTCGTTCTGGGCCTCCTCCAGCAGCACCGCGAGGGAGACGTTGAGCCGGGTATACTCCTGGAACTTAGGGTGGTAGGGCTGCTGGCGCTCCGGCCTCTCCTCCCGAACCCTCTTCTTCTGGTCGGGCCGTTCTGCCCGGGGAAGGTTAGCATTCACCTCGGATTCCAGCTGGACCTCGCGCTCGGTCCACGCCTTGACCTCAGCCATGGTCTTAGGTTGCGCCAGCGCGAAGGAGTGCAACCATTCTTTGTGCCTCAGATCAGATCTGAGTGCCGTTATGACGGTTTCGTCTCGGTGCTCGGGCACCTCGAGAAGGGCGTTGTAGAAACGGGCAATGTAGGCCTTGAACATTTCCTTGTCCCCACTCTTAACCGTGAATAGGTAGTCGACCGTGCGCTTCAGTCGACGGTTCCCCACGAAATGGCCGAGGAACTGAGTGGATAGCTCGTCGAAGGTCGAAATCGAGCGGGGCTCGAGCCCCCGGAAGCAATCCCGACCTACGTGGATGAGGGTGGCCGGGAAGGCCCTGCACTGGGCGGCGTCAGAGTGATCCTGAAAGCACATCCCCGCGGTGAAAGCGTCCAAGTTGTCCTTCGGGTCGGTTTTCCCGTCAAACAGAGAGACCTTTGGGGGCTTGTTGCGCGAGGAGACGTGGACAGCGAGCAGCTCCTCGGTGAACGGCTTCGTGAGCGAGTCGGAGGCGTACTTAGCTCTGTCGCTCGAGAGGTGAGCTTCTCGGCGTATGCCCTCGATCTTCTTCTCGAGGGCATCGAGCCGACCGTGGTACCCCGAGGAATCGGCGTCTTGGGATCCCTGGCCCCCGCTGTGGGTACCCTGCGTCTGGGAGCTGCCCCGGTTTCTCTCGATGAGGTGCATTAGGTCCCGGGACAAGATAGCTCTTGAGTTGCCGGGGCGGACCGCTTCTGTGTGGCCCCGCCGATGGTGGTGGGGTCGACCACGTCCGTGGATAGGCGAGGTGACTGACATTTTCTCAGGAGGATAAGGGGCACGAGGAGGCTCTAGGCGAGGCGTTCTGGCGGCGGATCTCGGCGTGGAGTCCTGGGGCGCCCAGCAGGCCTCAGGGAGCACCGGTTCAAGATGCCGACGGCCAGGGGACGTGGCCTGTTGGTGGTCGGCCATCCAGACAGGGACAGAGCCTTCTGGAGGCGGTGGAGCGGCTATCTAGGGCCCAGGCGCGGTCGTTTGAACGCGGACGAGGGCCTCCACGAGGGATTGCAGGCGATCTATCTGGCTTGCGAGGGCGTTGATGACGGTCATGGGAGGAGCTTCATCCCCGCCTTCGGTGAGCGGAAGACGGCGGCTGGTACCGGGATCCCCAGGATGGTCGTCTGCCATGAGGGTGGAGATAGGAAGTCCAACTTTGTATTTTGTGGAGTTATGTTCCCACAGACGGCGCCAACTGATGGAGCTCCTTTTTGGGCCTCCGTCAGATGTTGTCTTCCGTAGATCTCGCGGTGAACTTAGCTGATTATCTTTCGTTGCGTGTGGGTCTCAATGGGTTTTTGGAGGAAGATGTGAGGTGAGAAAGCTGTTGCCGAGTACCTGCAAATAAGTCCCGGGGTGGTTTGGTACCACCAAGGACTCTCCGACGCTCAAGTTAGTGATGAGATTTGAGCAGAGTAACGGCATCAAAGTGTAAAAATGGCTTACTTGACCCCTCTGTGATGGGGGCTTATATAGCGGTGGAGCACGCAGCAGTGGGCGTAGGAATCTCGCCGGCAGTTACGCTCCCGACGCCACGCCCGCGTAGAGAGCGGATTGCCCATTAATGGGGATCGTGATGGCGTGGAACGTGGGACGTTGCTGGCGTAAAACCCGCGCATGGTGAGATTCGCGGAGCGGCGGTTACGCCTGGGAGTAGGTCGGAGGGCCGAGGAAGACGTCCTCGGCGGGAGCTCAGGGACGAGCAAGGAGGCCGAGGAGTATTGGTCCTGTGGCAGGTCGGGGGCAAGCTAAGAGGCCGAGGAGGTCAGAGCCCCGAGGAGGGCTAACTCGTGGTTACAGGTCGGATGCAGGGTGGCCTGGTCGGCCCCCATGGACCCTTTCTTTTGAGTCTTGGGACACATCATCTGCCACGTGTCATGATCTTGGGGATCACCAACATTGAGCGCTATCACTTCCTATTTTGTAACCCTGATTGCAATTGAATAAAATTATATACATAATTTATAGAAAATGATGCAACGCCACAACATATAGCAAAATGTTAAAAAGTTCTTTCGTATATATTTATGCAGAAAGGATCAATTCTCTAAGTGTAACATGCTACAAAGAAAGATAATTTTATTACAGCGTTGCAAACAGTCGAAGTCTGAACAAACATAAACCAAAATGTGTTTCTTAAAACAATTTTAAAGATTTTAAGAGGGTATGCATTTGAAACCTAAGAATGCAAGGGGTTACAAATAAGTACAGCATACCGTAGAGTATCCCGACCGCCACTATAGCCGATGGAGGTCGGAATCTTCCTCGGTTGTTGTCCTCCGTCGATCTTGCTGTAAGCGGTTTTGAACGGCTGAGATTGGAAATATGGGTTGAATGTGTGGATCTCAATGGGTTGTTGTTGACGCCGGGCTACCTGCAGGGGAAGTCCATGGATGGATGACTACCGTAGGACCCTCCGACGATCAAGTAAGTACCGAGGAATAAAAACAGGGTAGCGGTGTATTGGATTGAGTTTTTCTTGCCCATGTCGTCTGGGAGTGAGGGTTTATATAGCGTTCGCATGGGGGGCGAACCGGCGCGAGATTCTCGACGTTCGTTACGCCCCTACGGCACGTTCACATTGATGGTGGGGTACATCCATTGATAGCGGGATACGCTCATTAATGGAGAAAACGTGCCAGCGTGGGATGCAGGGGCGGCGGAGATTTGGCGAGATACACGGAGCCGCTACGAGGGTGCTTGGGTTCCGTGCTCTCGGTTGAACAGAGAAGTCGAGGAAGCTCAGCTCGGTGGATAGCTCGGAGGCGAACGAGAAGACCGAGGAAGCTCAGTTCTGTATCAGCTCGGAGACGAGCAAGGAGACCGTGAAAACTCGGCTGCTCAACTGTCTTAGTGGCGAGTTGTTGGCCGGTTGCTAAGTGCATAGAGTGGGTATTCCGGGAAGGCTTCCGAAAGGTCGGGCGTCACCTCGGAGACGAGGTCCCGTGGAAGGTCCCAATGTATCACACCAATTCTCCCTTCGTAGCATAAGGAATCCGACGTGTCGCAATCCGGGAATTTTCTGTTTATGAGCCTCGTCAAGAGCGCAGTAGCAAATCTTCTTTGCATCTGAGCAAATACGGATTGCATTAGGTAGGTTCCTGTCCATTATTCCGGCAAAAAATAGATAAAGGACAGCCTGATGTAATCACGGCAAACATCATAAAAATGAAAAAAAAAGTTTTTTGATTTTGCACCCCCAAAACTTTGATATTTCTAAAAACCGCGCCCTCAAACTTGTTATTTCTAAAAAACCCAAAACACATCCAAATCTTCTCATTTAACTTTAAAAAACTTCCAGTTTGGTTACTGTTACTTGATGGGTTAGTGAATTTGAGCAGAGTTAAATTTAACATGTTAAAGACCTATCGACCCTTCTCTCTCTTGAAACTCAATTCCTTAAAACCCTCTGTTGGGAATTGGCATAAGAAAGTTTTGATAGTGAATACGTTGGGTTGGGTTTTAAGGAGGTTGAGTGGTGAGATATTCAGTGAGAGCCAGGGAAAGAGATAGAAAGACTGCTTTACTTCAAGCATTGAAATGATCGTCTAAACCCCATGGGCGCCAATTCAAAATTGATTCAAATCCCTTTCAAGTCCCAGATCCCAATCAAACCATCCATTCTTAAAATCGCCTCCACTTCCCTTTGAACTGCCATTACCTTTGTAAAAGCATCAAAGTCAACTAACCCCATCTTCTTATGACATCTTTGATGGTTGAGGGGATGAGATTGGGGACGGTTTTTGAGTTTTAGGAAAGTTGTGATTGGGCGAGATTGATGTGGGCTTTGGGATCGAGTTATGGGAATGATGGGTTTTGGGTGGAGTGCTGAAAATGGTCGAGGAGATAAAGAAGTGGCTCGTTGAAGCCATGGATGGGGTGCTTCTATGTTTTTGAGACGATGAAGATGATGGAGGAACTTGTTGAAGGCTATTTAGGGCATTTTTGCATTATATCTATTTAATTAACAGGGATTTATTTAACGAACTTAACTATGGGTGTATTTTAGTTAAGTTTTAGAGTTGGGCGTGTTCTTCAGAAATAGCAAGATTGGGAGGTGTGGTTTTAGAAATATCACAGTTTTACGGGTGCAAAGTGAAAAAAACCCAAAAAGAAAAAAAAGAATAAGAAAAGGAGCTGTGTGCTTAAACATCATCTTCTCCCTCTCACAGAAAAAAACCCTAGTTTATCTCCAAACAAATTAGAAAGAAGCAAAAAAGATTAGAGAGCAATGGCGTGCTCGTCGCCTCTACAGCCGCGCCTCCTCTCCTCCTTCTTCGGCGAACGCCTCCTCCTGCACTCGTCCAAACCTCTCCTCTCTTGCAAACTAGGTAATCCCCTCTCTTTCTTCCCTTCATTCAAGCTACCCCAAATTTCAAAGCTGTAATATTTTGATGCAAGTTGTTTTTTTTCTGAAGAACCCATGAACAATTGTTGTGTAAATGTTGGGATACTAGGCCAAAAATCCAATCTTGGAAGGATCTATTGGAGCTTATGATGGGAATTCTTGTACTAGTTTGGTTGGTGCTTTGTAGGGAGAAGGTGAGTTTGGATGACTTTGATCATGATTGAAGAGGCCATATTGGGAATTTTTCTTCCCTTTTAGTTTCTTAATCGTGTTTCTTAAAGCATTTTCAATCAACCCCATACCAAAGTGTTCAAAGTAGTAAGAACCCATGAACAATCGTTGTGTATATGTTGTGATACCAGGCAAAATCCAATTTTGGAAGGATCGATTGGGATTTACTTTTGGAATTTGTTTGCTCATTTTACTAGTGTGACTCTTCATCTTTAGTGACACTTGGAATCTAAAAGAGAAAAAAAAAAGTTTTTAATGAGAAGGTAAATATATGAATAAGTCGCTCCTGCTGGTTTATTATAAGAGAAGTCTTTCTGGCTTCTCAGAAGAGATTTTAGAAAGGTATGTGTCCTAGATTCATGGTATGCCAACTATCAAAGGGGCAAATACATAATACCAGATTGTACTCCGGTTTATCTGTTGCTGTAGTGCCTTTGCCGCCTTGTGACCGATAAGGCACACCTTCATCCAGGCCCTAAACATTGAAGAAGCCATATTGGATATTTAATTTTTAAATTTTTTTTTAAATACTTGGGAACTTATTCTAACCACTCACCCACACGCCATATCGTCAAGGCACAACTTCATCCAGGCCTGGACATTGAAGAAGCCATATTGGGATTTTTTTAATACTTGGAATCTCATCCTAACCACTAACCCAAACACCATAACCCATGACCCAATCCATATTGTAGATGATTGTGTGTTAAATTGATTCTAAATAATGAAATTACTGCCATTTTTGGAGCATGTTAGAACACCACATCTTGGTAGATGTAGGACTAAATGTGGGTGTATTGCAACAAGAGAAGATAGATGAGAGTTTCTAAGACTACCATTTTGTAAAGCAAGCGTTTGAAGATATTAATGATTTAGAAGCTCGGTTTATGGGTGTGAGGTGCAGACTTTCAGAATTAGTCTAAGATTGCAATGAACCAGTCGGATTTGAGGATGGGTTAAAGCAATGGATTTAATGTGTTTAGCAAGAGAATACCTAGTCCACCAAGAATAAAATAAGCCAAAGGAGAATACTGAATTACCGCAGTGTTACATCAAGGACACAAATAATAGGCTATAACAATTCAACCGAAAAATACTTGAAAGGGTTTTGGTAGCTATTTTCTCTTTGTTGACGAAAGCAATGAAAATTATGAAATTGCAGGTACCCTTGACAGACAATACGAACCGTTAATAAGATTTCCATGATCATGATCTCTATTCAAATGTCTATGAGAAAATTAATTTTCTTGGGCATTCTCTGCATAAGTTGTGAAGGAACAAAACAGAGGTGTTGGCTTGCTAAAACTATCTCGTCTTAATCTACGAAACAACAACGAGATGATAATTTGAAGCAACAAAAAGACTTATCTCTTGAGTTAGCTTCAACATTGGCTAACTTAGAATTTATAGTTGTCAAAAAAGTTTCTCTTTAACTTAAAATTAGACTCCTGTACTTTGATATTTGTTGCAGTCCCGTAGACAAAATTAGGATCCAATATATCCATGAGAAAGTCCTTTGTCGCTTATCTCATAATGTGTTAAATACCATCAATAAACTTGTATCTGATGACTTTACTTGATCCAGTCTTCCGTACCGAAGGGAAGGAAAGTTGTTTGCAATCAATTGAGAATCCTCAAGTTGTACATTGGAAATGGAAAAATACGACCTTCAGCAATCCAATCCTGGTTTTAATTTAGGCGTGGTTGATCTATAGGAGAACTATTCTTTTAAAGATAAGTTCCTTGTTTCACCCCTAATCACATGCATAACCCATATATCTTCTTGTTTGTAGGTAATAGGCATGAAGCTATGCAGCTGTCAAGAACGATGTGCAATTTTGTTGATCTGTTATTCAATAAAAGGTATGCTCTAAATGTGTCGTAAAAAAAGATTTCACCTTCTCCTCATATCCTCCACCCCTCCAAGAGTTGTGAAAGATTTTCTACTTCTATTTAATATTTGTCTTTCACATTCCATATATGTTAATCTAGTAAACTTTAATGTGAATATTGGCTCCATTCCTATGTGCTGAGCTTGCAGTCCCTGCTTGTGAACCACTGGTCACATATCTTTACCAAAAATGCTTGAATTTTTTTGAATTAAACATCTAGTTCCTTAACATTTGATTGTGCATGAGCTATATGAAGTTTCTTTGCAAATTGATCTGTGATGTGACAAATGTCCTCACCAATGTTCAGAATTGTGTGTTAAACCCTTTTTAACGTCCTTGTCATTATATTTCATTATTTTACATAGTTGCACAAGTGTTCTGAAAATAATGGAAGCTCATTATTCATCCAATTTTGCTACATGAGTCATTTTAAGTATCTAAATTGGGTCAGTTCTTGGCACAAAATAGTAAGAGAGAGATGCTACATTGTTTCTCCTTCTGTGCAAAAAAGCTGAATATTAAATTTTTATCAGAGTTATATGTGATAGTCCGGTGATGATGGACACACATGTTTGGAACCTCCAGAATAACATCGGTTATTGCATAAATTCCGTCCACCATTTGTCCACTTGAATGTGAATAAGTTCTTATAAGTTCATGTCTGCTTCATACATATTACATCATATCCGAGGAGCTTAAAGTCTAAACTATAAGCCAAGAAGTTTGAAGAGTTATAATTGTAATAAACTGGAGTTGTATGAAAAATGTGATTCTTGGTATTATAATGCCTTATAATGTATCTGTCAGCATACACAGTTAAAGAGGCAATATGAGTTTGTAGCGGATACATGCCCTCCAATAGATAAAAATGCAGGTCTTTTGTTAGCAAAGCTTTTTTAAGATACATATCAATTTAGATGATAGGATGCAATGAGAATTTGAACCACATGCTCACAATTCAAAATCATTAGCTAATGATATCCCTTTTGCTCCTTTTTATGGTCTGTCATGTCTGGAAACTCTGAATACATCACATCCATTCTCTTATAGTTTTGACTTTTGAATGCTTGTAGGTTTTGTTCATTTTGACTTACAAACACATCATTTCATTTCTATTTCACTTGATCAGGAATCAAGACGAGGTGTTGAACAATAAACGCAAGCGTCTACGGCCTGGAAAAGTATCTCCTCGACTCCCTGTTCCAGATCATATTCTAAAGCCTCCTTATATTAAGTCTCGACAACCACCTGGAATTGCTAGTGGACCGGAAATTCATGATGAGAGAGGAATTGACTGCATGCGTGCATCTGGAAAACTTGCAGCACAAGTTTTAGAATATGCTGGAACTTTGGTTAAGGTGATTCAGCTTATATATATATATATATATATATATGGGAGGGGGGCTCAATTTGAGCCCAGCCTTTTCATCTAAAAGCTTATTTTATTTTAACCTTTTGGTGAATCTGTGTATTTGATGGAATTGTTATCCGATTGTTTCTATTTTTTTGGCCTAATCAATTAGATGAAAAAGAAAAGAAGGCTAAATCGATAATCTTACTGTTAATTTCTATCAGAATCTTACACAACTACCCTTTGCCCAGTTCAAATATGTTACTTCCAAGATTAGGAAACATTTTTCTAAAAAAGTTGAAGTACATTCTGTTAGCTATAGCTCTATTTGACCTTAGATGTGACATCACTGCCATCATCATATATGTGTCTTGAATCAAAATGGTTTTGGCTTGAGGGCAAGGCTCCATGAAAAGCTTGCCAAAGTTCTGTACTGTTGCTTGATGTCTTGCTTAATTAGTGGCGTATTCTTGGTCAGAGGTGTAAAATTCATAGTTGACATGCCAAAGGTTTGGCCTCACGGTGACCAGGGTTCAACACCTCTCTTAGTTTCATGCTTAGCTCAAGAACTTCTATTCTCTGAAAAAAGCTTCAAAATTTGAAGTATAAACTATGGTATGTTCAGGAAAGCAATTATTAATGGCTAAATGAATAAGATCAATTCGTTATAGAAAGATATTCAAAACATTGGCTAATTTAACCACATGGAAAGATTTCAGGTCATGTGTGCTAGCGGCTTTGGGACTGAGCATGGTCTGGTTCTTGGCTTTGTTTGTGCTCTGGAGATGAATACAATTCTTTATAGAAAATTTATCATTTTTCTCCTTCTAGAGTTTGCTTCCGGTATATAATAATCTGTAGGATGGCAATATTAATTTTAGGACCATGAAAAACTCCTTTTATCAGGAGAGACAGTTAATAAGACATTAAGACATGCTAATTAAATCAGGAGGTAACTCTTAACATAGCCAAGTGAATAATAATTCATGTTGCTGTCACTAATAGAGCTGAATGAAGAAAAGAGTCCTCGTAGCTGTTGCTTTGTGATAAAGGCTTGTGCTGTGCTTAGGCCCTCTTTTCCATAGTTTTATTGGCCATAAGCTTGGTAGTAATTATGATAGACTGTTTATTTATAATTATGGAGGATTATATGAACTCCTGGCAAGAGTTACGTAAACAAATTCAATCTGAAAGGCATGATGATGTGGATGCGGAACTATATTAATATAATAGACCATTATTTGAGAAACTGCTTCTTTAGAAAATGATAACTCTGGCCGAGATAGTAATTACCTAATGTCCTGGTGGTTCCATTTTGACATTGCTATGTGTATTATAGTGTTTTTGGTAATGTACTCATTTGAATAATCTTAATCCACACTTAGGTGAGGACAGGATGTTTTGATAATGAGCATAGCATATAACTGGGCCGGCATTGTTTTCAAATTCTATTATTTATTGAATCTTGTCATTGATAATTACTTAATTGTCATTGTAAAGAAGTAATACATGAAAATGGCCATAGTAGTAAAGCTAGTGCCATATTTCTCTCCACTTATCAGTGTAAAGTTAAACTGAAGCAGCTTTAGTTTCATAACCTTTACTAATCTTATTTGCGATCACCCAACTATAAATTGAAAAAGCACCTTGCCATCTTGAATGAGATTCTCTTTACAACAATTATTCTTCTCAAGACTTATTCATTTCTGTTGGCAGCCAGGCATTAAGACTGATGATATTGATACAGCAGTTCATCAAATGATTATTGATAATGGAGCATATCCCTCGCCTCTTGGGTATGGGGGCTTTCCAAAGAGTGTCTGTACATCAGTAAATGAATGCATTTGTCATGGAATCCCTGATTCAAGGGAACTTGAGGTAGATATTCTCATATTCTACTAGCATTTATTTCCCGTATATTATCAATTTTTTTGGTCCTATCGTTTGCCCATTATTGCTTTAACTCTATCTTATACTGTTTGCAGGATGGTGATATCATCAATATTGATGTTACAGTCTACTTGAATGTAAGCTCATCAATCTCAATAATATTTAGAAGCATCATTTGTTGATATTCTTTTTGTATCAACAAGAGTTTTCGGTTTTGTGTTATTATACTAATGCTTACGCCTTATCATTACTATAAACATCAATTAATTTTATTGGTAGCATGGTAACTGAAGTTTAATTTTAGAACCTGTTCTGAGGTTAACAGAGAGCGATTTGAAGAATGCCCAATATTTTTTGGGAGCATATTGATTGCTTTTGGAGGTGAAACAAGCTAGAAAAAGTAGGATGAGATTGAATAAGTGAAACCCCATTTGGGCATGAAAAGGCATAGATATGGTACATAAGGCATAAATACTATCTACTACTAAGATCATCGAAATTTAAGATTGTAGACATTCTTTCTTTATTGTACAATCTTCTTATGTCACGTCAACCTAATACAGCTTATTATTCTCAATATGTAGTAATTATGATGAAGAAAACTTGAAGGGACCTAAACCATGTGTGCTCCGCCTAAAACTTAGTCGATCTCTATTAAATGAATCCTTGCAGGATAGTTAAACCAGAAAAGCAGGATAAATGCTTTGTTGCTGTAAACCATTGATCTAAGTCCTCATAATTTGGCACAATGATCTGTGGGTAAGATTGGCTTGTTTATATGCTTATTGCATATTAGAGTTCTTGCTACTTTCTTAGAAGTTGTGATTTTAAATGTACCTTTGTCTTGTGAATTTCACATGATTATTTCTTATTCACAGGGCTATCATGGTGATACATCTGCAACTTTCCTCTGTGGCAATGTTGACGATGAGGTCAAGAAGCTGGTTCAGGTAAGAGCTGGAATAGTTTTTTCCTTAGTAATCCCTTATTAGAGAAACTACACTAGCTGATATATGCATTTGAAAATTGAATAGAGCCGTATCTTTCTGTCATTCAAAATAAGCTAATGATAGTCGCTGATGATGCCTCTCTCTTTCTTTCTTGCGTTAAATTTTTTTACTGCAGTTTTTCTATTTTTCTCTTTCTTTCATATCATTTCCTTGATTTGCACTAGATTTGGTCCACTTAATCGTATTAGAACATTCTCAAGTTATCACATCACTTTTTGCATCTATATTGTGTGTAATGTTTGACCATACGCTTATTCTACGGACCTTCTACATGAATAGAGAATCAATCACATAGAAAACTGAGTTTTATTAAAGGGCACATGCAACCTTGTAGAAATGTGAAGAAACATGGTAACAGATGCATGGATAGTGGACTGTATAAAACTCATTGGTTCATCCTTTCTAAAAGTACTGTAGCTTTCAGTTGTTTTGTAACTACAGTCATGTACGTGCAATGCATGTGTAAGGGAAAATGTTAATGTGCATGCATGATCTTGAATGCTAACATGTTCATGGTATTTGTATGCTGTGGTGATAGGCATTTTATGGGCATTTTGTCTAAGTCTTACCAAACCTGCGAGGATACTTTGGTTAAAGAACATGGGGGTCACTGATTGAGAGAGCTGTTTGTAGTTGGATTTTGATAATGGGCGTAAAGGTAACAACATGTGTCAGGAGGACGGATTGGCATTCTTTGGATCAAGAATTGTCAAGCAGGCTTGTAACCATCAGGATCGACAATATACAAGTTAGCAGCAAACACTAAGAAGAAGACCCATTATTGTTCCAAAACATCACTTCATGCAAACTGCGTATTGAACTGTACTTGACTTTCTATATCTGATCATATTTTTGTGGTACATGTCACTTCGGTTCGAGTTCATGATAATGGATTTTGAGTTGGTGGGGTTGGATCATTTTCTAAGAATTTCAGAGAATCCTAAACATTTTCTAGGAACTGCTGTGGAAGAATTTCAATGAGTCGTATAGAATTTTCTGATATCTATTATATTGTTGCTGTACTCATGGGACCTAAGGAATTAATCCTTCAAGAATTTCTTTCCAGAAGAGTTCCAAAGGGCGGCAGGAACAGGAATGACTGTTTGAAAAGTTAGACAATATAATGCAACCTTTTGATTGCAGATTACATCATTAAGGATTAACGGGCCTTTTACTAAGGGAATTTGGATTCAAAGAAAATTTCTCCATGCTGTTCTTATATCTTAGGAGAGATGAAACAAGCGAAGAAGAAGAATCTAAGAGATGAAAAGATGATAACAAGAAGACTCTCTTCAGTACAAATACAAACCCTATTTGTCATCAATCAATTATTCTCCTTTATATTTTAATCCGCTGTAAAAGCTTAAACATAACAATAGTGCAATTGATTTGTAATACAATTAATTTAGACCTTTCATTCCTATTACTGAACGTAGTTATTTCTCTTTAGTTAAAAAAACAAAGAAAAATAATATATAGAAACCGATTCAATAACAGTGTTCCATACTTGACATGTTATTAATAATAGAACCTAATTAAATAACCAACTATTAAGATCTATCTCCTCACATCTTATTTTTAAGTAAAAGATCATAGATCTGAGTAAATTAAACATCTCTACTTAATAATTTTTTTGCAAATAGTCTATCATATTAATTATTAACTTTTCAGCCGATGTCACTAGATTTGTGCATCATTATGAGCTTGATTTTGTGGTCTTCCTTTGGAAGTTAAATGTTGCAAAGAACTGCAGTTATAATTGAGGGCTGAGGGAGCCTAGCTGCAGTTCTAAAAAGTGTGAGTATTTGGGGGCCCCTCTTCATGCGAATTAACCTTTTTTATTCTTGTATTGTATCACTGAAAATGCTATGAGATCCAACAATCAAAATGATGTGAATAGAGTCATTTACTACAAGTTTGCTAGTTTACCTTTTATTTTCCTCCTTTCATGATCTTATAGATGTATGTTTCATGTATTGTTACTAATGTTAATTATTTTCTACTGCCTTATCTTATTTTAAATATGTACTACAGTAGAAGTCATTCTATTTTAACCAAGATATGGTCGAAGTAAAATTATTATATTCTTTCGTTTACTCTTTTCTATATAACGTGCGAATAAAAATGAATGGATATGTTACTTAAGTCACTGTTCTCCAGGTAACAAAAGAATGCTTGTACAAGGCAATATCTCTATGCGCCCCAGGAGTAGAGTTCAACAAAATCGGCAAAACTATACAGTATGCTACACTGTCCCTTTATAGCTTAATCACATCAATACAAGATGTTTCCATTTGATGAGGTTTTAGATTTGCAAAATTATTATAATAGTAACTTCATAGGTTTAGCACAAAAAGAACAGAAAAGAAAGGAAAATAGCATAGCTTCCCCCCGATCTATATGAAATTATTTCTTTTAGGTTCAGCAAAAGAAGGGAAAACAAGAAAGGAAAATAGCATACTATTCCTTGATCTATATGAAATCATTTCATCTTTATGGTGTACAATCGAGACCTTCTCCACTTATTTGATTATGAGCTTTTATTCATCGTACATGAACCTCCTTGTTGGTACCAACATATTTAATGGGAAAACCATGAGTAAGGATGGGCTTGGCACAAACATCAAAGGGCAATTGGGTATAGGATAACTTTGCAGCGCTGTACTTTTGATATCAGGAGCATGGAAACATCATCAGATTGATATGTAGATACGGAAAGTCATGGTTACATATTAGTTAGGGACACGGCTATTTGTGTGCGGCTGCGCGCTTGTGCAAAGATTTGTAATGTTAAAAAAATGTGATTTTTTTATACATTTGAAAGAATGAATAGGAATCGATCTTTACATTGTTAACCTCTTTTAGTTTGTCTTTAGGAGCGGTCTCTCATATCTTACTTGAAATATTTTCTATGTTTGTTATGGTCTTACTCTCACATAAACTATCAATATCATGCCACAAGAGAGTGAAAGAAATAGCATGCATGGTGTGTTCAATGTATGATAAACAAGTACACGTCTAATAGAGGTCCTAAACTAAGAGTTTTTAAATTTGAGGAGTCCAGAGTGTATGGAAGGAGTTGAATAACAGAAGCATAAGGGGAACACCATTTTTTTCTTAAATTCTGGATACATTCTAAAATCTTCAACAGCAATTGGAGTGTATTTCGCTGTCAGAGACTCTTCAAGGAAATGGAGGAAGAAGCACTTAAGAAAAAAGAGAGAAAAATAAGAATATAAAGTTGAAGCTAAACTAGAGTTATCCGCTGAAATCATAAAGCATAGGAAAGTTGATTGAGTCTTGATCTACTGCTCTTTCTTTGCATTATCTCGTATGTCCATTTATAGATTTTAATGCCACATGAGATGTATAATCTGTCAGCTCCCTATGGTTGTATTAATGTCAGCTCTTACACAATATGGGTATCTGCCTTACCATTAAGACAACTATGGAATATGTTAATTTAACATGTAAGGCAAGCTATCTATGTATTCTGAGGGACTGCTTGCATAGAACTTAGCCTGATCTCTCTCAATTATCACACATAAATATGCTGACATGCCTGCATATTATTGGTATTCATTTAATCATTTTTATAATTCATTCTAGTTTCAATGTCTTAAATATTTTATTTACACCTAGCGTTTTTATCAAGGGATCATGCAGATAAATATCGGTTTGGTGTAGTTCGACTGTTTGTTGGCCATGGCGTGGGTCGTGTCTTTCATTCAGATCCTGTTATTCTTCATTATAGTGAGTATTCCAGCTCAAGCTTTATTGTAGTACTTCCATTTTGTTTATAATTTGTGGTTAACAACAGAGTCCAGATACATACCCCTGTGCAGTGCCCATTTTGTGTTTCCATTTATTTAATCTTTACTAGCAAGCCCCCCCCTCCACCCCCGCAATGTGCGTGTACAAAGTCTGAAGTCAAGAAAAATCATATTAGTCTAAAAATTTATTGTTATACGATTTGTAAGTTGTAATATCTCATATTTATGAACTTCATATGTAAAATATATGAATGATTAACTTGAAAATACTTCTTCGTATTTCTTCAACTTTTCAATATTTTCCTTGTTATATAAGCATACGGAAATTGTGAAATTTTTTAAAATTTTCTTTTTTCTTCGGTTTTTCAATATTTTGCTTATAGCACACGAGAATCACGAAATGTATAAAAATCAGTTTTTTTGTTTTCTTTAGATTTTCAACATTTTGACGCTTTTGCACACAAATACGACGAAATTTCTAAAAATCTCAATTTCTAGTTTCTTTGTTTTCCAATATTATGCTTGTACGAGAATCACAAGAAAATCATGAAATTTTCAAAAATAAAATATTTTTAGTTTTCTTTGGTTTTTCGATATTTTCCCTGATATAGCAAGGGAAATTGCAAAATTTTTAAAAATCTAAAAAATAATTCTTTATTTTCTTAATATTATGCATGCAGCACACGAAAATCATGAAATTTTTAGCACACGAAAATCATGAAATTTTAAAAAATCTCATTTTTTCGTTTTCATCAGTTTTTTAATATTTTGCATGCTAGCACGAGATAATCGTGAAATTTACAAAAATCCCAATATTATTTGTTTTCTTCAAATTTAAATTATTTTGCATGCTACCACACGAAAATTGCATAATTTTCAAAAATATCAAACTTTTCTGTTTTTTTCGTTTTTTCAATATTTTGCTTCCTATACATGAAAATCATGAATTTCTTAAAAATTAAAAAAAATTCACGAAAATCACAATTTTTTCAATTTTGATTTATTTAGTTTTTCAATATTATGCTTTGCTATAGCATACAAAGATCGTGATTTTTCAAAAATATCAATTTTTTTTGTTTTCTTTTGTTTTTTCAATGTTTGCTTCTTATAGCATACAAAAACTGCTAAATTTTAAAAAATCTCAAAATTATTTGTTTTATTCGGTTTTACAATTTTTGTGTATACATAGCACACAAAAATCATGAAATTTTCAAAATTCTGATTTAATGTTATCTTCGGGTTTTAAAATTATTTTGCTTTCTATGTAGAGCATGCAAATTGCAATATTATCAAAATTCCAATTTTTTTTGTTTCTTTGATTTTCAACATTAACAAACGAAAATCGCAAGATCTTCAGAAATTTCAAGAAAAATTTGTGTACTTAATTTTTTCAATATTTTGCATGATATAACACTTGAAAATTGCAAAATTTACAGAAATCTAAAAAACCAAAAATAAACTGTTATCTTCCTTCCTTTCATATTTTGCTTGTTCTATGGCACATGAAATTTTAAAATCTTATAATTCTCTATTTTCTTCGGTTTTTCAATATTTTACTCGTTCATACTTTTGGAGAACTTCCAGGTATTAAGGAGATAAAACGTTATGTAAAGTAAAAGAAAAAAAGGTTATTAATTTCTGTCAAGAACCTAACAAAACAAAGAAATCCGATCCGTGTGACCTGTACTTCGGGTGATTGAGGACCCCAGACAACACATGCAAGTTAAGAAATTTTAAAACTTCGTAAATTTTTTCCCTTCAAATTTCCAAAATTTTGCACGTTTGCATATGAAAATCGCAAATATTTTTTAAAATCTTAATTTTTTTCTGTGTTATTTGGTTTTTCAATATTTTGCTTGTTAGTATACGAAAATCGCAAGATCTTAAAAAATCTCATGAATTTTTCAATATTTTTTGTTTGCCGCACAAGAAAATGACGAAATTCTTAAAAGTCTGAATATTTTCTTTTTTCCCCTTTTTAAATATTTTACATGATAAATCACAAGAAAATCGCAAATTTTCAAAAATGTCGAAATATTCCATTTTCTTCCGTTTTTTTCAATATTATGCATGTATTTGCACACGAAAATTGCAAATTTTTCAAAAATCTCAAAATTTTCTATTTTCTTCATTTTTTAATATTAACATGAAAATAACTAATGTTTTAAAAATGTCAAATTTTCCGTTTTCTTTAGTTTTTCTATATTTTTTGCAATACCAAACTGAAATCGCGAAATTTTTAACTCCTAAAAATGTTCTTTTTTCTTTCGTTTTTTTCAATATTTTGCATGCTACAGTATATAAAAATCGTGAAATTTTTCAATATTTTGCTAATAAACATGAGTAGTGGGAGAAAAAAATATAAAGATGAATAAAATAGGGCTAGATTACTATTTTTCTAATAAAGTCGAAGCTAGATAAGGGAATATTCCCTCATATAGCTTTATATATACTATATAGATGCAGATAGATTGACTTCGAATCCTTTGCAAAATATTATTGTTTTAACTGGGATGATTAGTATGCATGGGTTTTCTTGGAATACTATGAGGTGCATATTATGCTTATTTGAATGCAATCGTTCAAAAATACATTTAGAATGATGAAATTCATGATCTCTCTTGCATGGAGCAATCAAATTTGTTGCTTCATTAAACCAATGTGCACTTAATACCTAATTTAGCTTCAAAAAAATATCGAATGCCATAAATCCCACACACCAGAATTACAATAAAGCGCTAAAATATCAAACCAAAGGGTGAAGTTACTTGTTATGTGCCACATTGTAGACTGATGATTATTCATGGTGTCTTTTGTTTCTCTCCTCTAAATACACTTCTCACCTTGTTGACCATGCTATTTTACGTATCAAACACCAAACGAAATGGGCTTGTTGTTGACGGCTTGTTGAATGAAATTTTGTACTCTGGTCTTTCAAATTTAAAATTTTCTGCCTCATGAAGCCTTTTCTACGTCATCTTCTTTACAAAATTCACCCCTCTGTGATTACCAAATCAACAAGCCCCTATCTCTTTAAACCTCCACAACATCACAATATGTAACAAGCTTAGTTTGACATTTCCTTATCTCCTTTTATTTTGACAATTTTATCATCTTCTACGCTTATTTGTGAGACCTGCAATTATGCTTTCAAGTTCTACTATGCCCTTCCCTTAATGGTAGCTTTGGTTTGAGTGATCAGTATCTCTAGCAAATAGCTATGCCTTCTTAAACATCGTTCTTTCTTATATTCAGAAACAGGGGCTGGCCCAGAAATTTTCACTAGAAGGGGCACCAAATAAAATGAGGTTTTGTTAAAAAGTTAAACCTAAATATTATATAACAGCTGTCAAATAATTTGAAAAATGGTAACAAAATTTTAAATTAATTTAATTACAAATGTATAAAAAAAAGTTCCGTTCAAAAAAAACCACAATAAAATTCATACCCACTTAAATATAATTTAAAAAGTGAATGTGTGGATTTAACCCAAGACATATTGTTGGGAAACCAAATGTGTTACCGCTTGAGCTAAAGCATCCTTTTGTTAGTTTCATGCCATGTGTGTGTGAGTCCCAAAAATACCAACACCTCGGTTCTACTCGATATTAGTCTCCTTTTTCTCAAAATTTCACCGGGGGCACGTGCCCCCTCTGGCCTCCACTTGGATCCGCCCTTGTTTCTGAAATAAAATTGCATGATCTCCACCTACTCTTTAATTTTGATGTATGCCCATTTTTCCTCTTATAAGTGAAAAAGGAGATTATCATACCATAATCACTTATTGATTTGGATGTCACATATTTAATCAATTTACTTGTTTAATAGTATGTACTTGTATGTTCCTTCATCAAAATTCATTGTTTGCTATACCAGTATGCGCAGTGGTCCATCATGTTCTCTGCGTCAAGCATTCTTTATCCCTTGCACTCCTTGATTTAACGGTTTCATGTGGCATATGAAGTTGTCTTCTAATTTCTGTTCTCCAATCATAATTATAGTGGATAGTCACTTACATATTTCTTATAGTAGCATATAACCTTATAAATATCCACCAATGATCTAATCAAACTTATTTTCTAATAAATACTGGCCATTTTGGATAATTTCCATTGCACTTTCTTGCTATCACAAGTCCAGAACTCCTATGACATGCTTGTCTGAAAACGTCTTTTCTTTATACATGAAGAAATTATGACATTTCTTATGTTAATAGTCTTTATCTAATACCTGTTTCTGTATTTTGCAGGAAATAATGAACGAGGGCGCATGTTGTTGGGCCAAACATTCACGATAGGTAGATTCTCTGATTGAACTTTTATGTATAATATATCAATCTCTGCTCTTATCATCAATTTCTTGGTTGATTTTTGATTACAATGTTTCTTGGTCATTATTTTCATAAGGATTTAAAATCTCCTCAACCAAAACAATATAGCCTTAATCACAAATCTCCATTGTTGTCTA
This sequence comes from Agapanthus africanus, assembly GCA_030015575.1. Taxonomy (NCBI): domain Eukaryota; kingdom Viridiplantae; phylum Streptophyta; class Magnoliopsida; order Asparagales; family Amaryllidaceae; genus Agapanthus; species Agapanthus africanus. The sequence continues at coordinate 110,295,816 of JASDDO010000014.1, forward strand.
CATAGAGATTTTTAGATTTCCATCCTTCAATCTGCAAATAATAAAAAGTTGAACGTATTTTCTGATTAAACAATTTGATCATGAATATAAGTTGAAATCGTAATCTGTGAACATTAATATAAGTAATCTTCTTTCATGCACCATTTCACATGGACATGGGTGCAAGCAAAATCCTCATCTTATTCATTTTCAGTCACCTGAAAAAGCCTTCGGTGACTCCTTGATAATTTTTAGGCTGCTTCTAATTTGCTAGAATATTGATGTCTAGAATAGTCGGTCCAGTCATCATAACTTAAATTATAAAATGAAACTATTTAGTTGATTCTGCAAATTGAAAATTGATTTATTTTCATTCTGAGAATTTCGCAGAGCCCATGCTTACTATGGGCAGCACGAACCCAGTGATATGGTCCGATGACTGGACGGCAGTAACAGAAGATGGAAGCTTGTCGGCGCAGTTTGAGCATACTCTTCTAATCACTGAAAATGGCGCAGAAATACTCACTCAGTGCTAAACTTTCCCATTTAATAGAATAGCATAAAAATTCAAGGATTTAGCTGTGTATTATTCTGGCCTCATTGTGTGCAATCAAAATGTAATTGGCTTTACTTTGATGGGTAATTAATTTCACATCAATTCTTTGGATGCTGGGTTTATTTGAGTATCGTATATTATTTGTATTTGAGCATCATATATTAATACCTTTCACTCTAAATGTGAAGTATTCTCAGCTAAATAGAGACATAATGTTTGAGATCAATTATGTGAATTGTTTTAAGAAAGGATGATGGTATGTATGATGTCTGGGGGTGTGTCAGCTCATGATTGAGGCTCAAGAAGCACAATTTTGGGGCCCAAATTATATCTAGCAGCTACGACATATGAGCTAGTAGAATGCTTAGTCAATGATGGTCTATTTGTTATCTGCAAGCTGATTTGCAACCTATTTTGTTTCTTTAAATTATATGTAATTATAAAGCATAAAGAAGGATATGTTTATATTATTTAAGAATTTAATGGGACTCTGGACCATAGTCACATAATTCGCGAATTATGTGACTGCCGATTAATTCTGTGAATTATTTGCCATCACCGAACGTGCCGAATTATTCGTGAATTATTCAAAAAACAACAAATAATTCACGAAATCAAAATCTAACGTCTCATATATTAATTTTATATTAATTTTTTACTCGAAATCCTTCCGGAACACTTACCGAATCTTTCCTGAATATCTGCCTATTTTTTCCGAATAGTTTTCCGAATCCGAATTTTCGACCTCGCCGAATTATTGCCGAATCACGAATTTGTGACTATGCTGGACTACCAAAGTGGAAGATGGTGAGGTTCGAAACCTCCTTGTTTTGTCCTTGCTGGGTCTGTGCGCCGAAGATAGTGAGTCTGCGGTATACCACATGCCAGTAAACCTGTAATTTAAACTTGATATATACCTTGTGTGCAAAAGTTTTATCGAAATATTTGGCATAAACATGAAAGTAGATGTAGATTACTGAGTTAAAACTTTCATATATAATTTGATCACATCCTCATATGACATTGCTATGGATCCGCACTATCCTTAGCATCCCAACATTTAACTAGAAATTTCAAGAGAAATGTGGGGCCGAAGAGCATAGGGGAGAGTTTCTCGCCAAGTCCGTCAAAAGTTAAAACTCTATCAACTTTAAAACCATATCAACTTTTTGAATGCTCGGCACCATTTACCTAATCAACTTATTCTCTGGTGCGCCCATGCCAACTATTATGTGATTTTGTCCCTGCATGCAAAAATTTGAATATTTAACGGTTTACGGATATTGCATAATAATCATAACTAAATCAACGGGTCAAAGGATACCAAAATCACATGAAAATTGATGTACAAAGTGATGATGCTCAATATTGGCAATCTCCAAGATCAAGACACGTGGTAGATGACGTGTCCCAGGACTCAGAAGAAAAGGCCCACGGGGGCCGACCAGGGCACCCTACACCCGACCTACAAGCACAAGCTGGCCCTCCTCGGGGCCCCCTGCAAATTAGCCTCCTCGGCCACTCAGTTCGCCCCGAGCTGCCACAGGACCAAGACTCCTCGGCCTCCTCGCTTGTCCCCGAGCTTCCGGCCGAGTCCGTCTTCCTCGGCCCTCCGACCAACTCCATCACTCACAGGCGTAACCGCCGCTCCGCGAATCTCGCCATGTGCAGATTCTACGCCAGCAGCATCGCACGTTCCACGCCATCACGATCCCCATTAATGGGCGATCCGCTCTCTACACGGACGTGACGTCGGGAGCGTAACTGCCGGCGAGATTCTCGCGCCTGCTGTTGCGTGCCACCACCGTTATATAAACCCCCATCACAGAGGGGTCAAGTAAGCCATTCTTTACTCTTTTAAGCCGTTACTCTGCTCGGATCTCATCACTAACTTGATCGTCGGAGGGTCCTTGGTGGTACCAAACCACCCCGGGACTTCTTTGCAGGTACTCGGCACCAAACTCCTCACACCACCTCTTCCACCAAAACCCATTGAGACCCACACGCAACAGGAGATAACTAACAAAGTCCACCGGGAGATCAACGGAAGACAACATCTGACGGAGACCCGAAAAGGACCTCCATCAGTTGGCGCCGTCTGTGGGAACAACTCCACAAAACACAAAGTTGGCCTTCCGATCTCCGCCCAAATGGTAAGCAGCCACCCCGAAGATCCCGGTACCGGTCGCCGCCTTCCACTCACCGAAGGCGGGGATGTGCCTCTTCCAATGACTGTCATCAACGCCCTCGCAGGCCGAATAGATCGGCTGCAATCCCTCGTGGAGGCCCTCGTCGGCGTCCAAACGGCCGGGCGTGGGCCCCAGATCACCGCTCCACCGCCTCCAGAAGGCTCTGCCCCCGTCTGGACGGCTGACCACCAGTAGGCAACGACTCCTGGCCACCGATCTCTCGAGCCGGTGCTCCCTGAGGCCCGCTGGGCGCCCCACGGCTCCACACCAAGATCCGCCGCAAGAACGCCCTGCCCTGAGCCTCCACGCGACCCTTATCCCCCTGAGGAGATGTCAGTCACCTCGCCTATCCACAGGAGTGGTCGACACCACCACACTCGGCGGGGCCGCACAGAAGGGGTTCACCTCGGCGATTCCAGAGCCACCTCGCCTCGGGATCTGAGGCACCTCATCGAGAAGAACCGAGGCCGCTCCCAGACGCAGGTCACCCGCAGCTGAGGCCAGGGATCCCAAGGTGCCGATTCCTTGGGATACCACGGTCGGCTCGACGCCCTCGAGAAGAAAATCAAGGGCATGCGCCGGGAGGCTCACCTCTCGAGCGACGGGGCTAAGTATGCCTCCAACTCGCTCACAAAGCCGTTCACCGAGGAATTGCTCGCCGTCCACATCTCCTCGCGCATCAAGCCCCCGAAGGTCTCTCTGTTCGACGGGAAAACCGACCCGAAGGACTATTTGGACGCTTTCACCGCGGGGATGAGCTTCCAGGATCACTCCAACGCCGCCCAGTGTAGAGCCTTCCCAGCCACCCTTATCCGCGCAGGTCGGGACTGGTTCCGGGGGCTCGATCCCCGCTCGATTTTGACCTTCGACGAGCTAGCTACTCAGTTCCTCGGCCATTTCATGGGGAACCGTCGACAGAAGCGCACGGTCGACTACCTCTTCACGGTTAAGAGTCGGGACAAGGAAACGTTCAAGGCCTACATTACCCGTTTCTACAACGCCCTTCTCGAGGTGCCCGAGCACCGGGACGAAACCGTCATCACGGCGCTTAGATCCGGTCTGAGGCACAAGGAATGGTTACGCTCCTTCGCGTTGGCGCAACCTAAGACCATGGCCGAGGTCAAGGCGTGAACCGAGCGCGAGGTTCAGCTGGAATCCGAGGTGAATGCTAACCTCCCCCGGGCAGAACGGTCCGACCAGAAGAAGAGGGCTGGGGAGGAGAGGCCGGAGCGTCAGCAGCCCTACCACCCGAAGTTCCAGGAGTATACCCCCCTCAACGTCTCCCTCGCAGTGTTGCTGGAGGAGGCCCAGAACGAGGGGTTCTTCAAGTTCCCTTCGATCCCACGTCAAGCCGCAAAGTGAACCCGGGGCCCCTACTACGCTTTCCACCGGGTACTGGGCCACGCCACGGAGGACTGCAAGCAACTGAGGGACTACGTCGAAGAGCTCATCCGGTCTGGGCACCTCGCCGCCTACTTGAGGGACAAACGGCAGGCCGACCGCGAGTAGGAGCAGCATCACCCTCCCGCCGACCTGACCATCGATCAGATCATGCTCGTTTCAGCGGACGGCCAGCCCGAAGCTTAGGGAACCCCATACCCTATGCCAAGCGCCGGGGCCAACAGTCCTTCAGGGAGCTCGGCCCAAGCCAATAAAGTCATCTACTAGCCTGTAGCTTTCTTTTAAAGCAATGTAAACTCTTCCTAGGATCTATTGTTAATTTAATAAAGATCAATGGAGTATTGCGAAAAGGAAAGAAAAGCTTTGTTTATTCAAAAGGTATTGTGGGCTCCTCAGCCTTACATGCAAAAAGAAAAGAAAATTACAGCGGTGGGGGAAGGGGGTGCAGCGAGCACTGCTCGTGGTACTCGGTAAAGATCTCCGCCAACCGGGGCCTCGCAAGATCCAACCTCTATCCCCGGTTCCCCCCGCGCACGTCGATCCCGAGCCTCAGCTCGTAGCATTCGCGTACGAGCGCCTCTGAGCGGGCCAGCCGGTTCGCGGAGATTAGACCGAAGCGCCTCAAAGACCGCAGCTTGCCCACGGCCTCGTCATAGAGCAGCTTAGACAGGGGGTTGTAAAGCCCCGGCGACGCCCTCCAGATGGAGTACATCAGCAGCTACAGCAGGGAGGAGCGTCGGGGGAGCAGCCGGCTGAAATGGTCCTCAATGCTCCCGTAGACCAGCTGCACCGTGTCCTCGGTGCAGTACGGGTCGTAAAGGTACACGTCTTCAAAGTGGACGATGTCGGGGATGGTAAACGGGAAGTCCTGCATTCTCGACGACCTGTTTATGAAGGATGAAAGGACCAGTACTCCTTCAGCCTTATATAGCCCACTGCGCAGCTCAACAGTCGCCCGCTTTCACCCAGGGAGTCGCTGCCACGCGGCAGCCATTAAGCCTTCTCCGGTGGAATCGAAGCGACGTGCCCCTAGAGCTTCGCCCCCCCTCCCCCCCCCCTCCCGCGCGCATTCAATGCACTGGCTACGCGCGCTGTTGCCCCGAACGTTCCCATTCCCCGCACCTACAGCTGGACGGTCGGGCTACACCTCATCAAGATTCAACCCAGCAGCTACCCTGCTCGGTCACCCCTGGCGGGTAGCTTCCCTACCGCAACGCCAGGGATAAGAAAGCCCTCCCAGAGGCAGTCGAGCCCGAGGACCCCTCGCTCGGCTATCCCCAGCGGGCAGCGTCCCTGCCACAACGCCGGGGATCAAAAAGCCCTCCCAGAGGCAGTCGAGCCCGAGAATCCCTCGCTGGGCTATCCCCAGCGGGCAGCTTCCCTGCCACAACGCCGGGGATCAAAAATCCCTCCTAGAGGCAGTCGAGCCCGAGGATCCCTCGCTCAGCTATCCTTTAGGACAAAAGCCCTCACCAAGAGGCACCGGGCAGTAACCCTGCTCGGCCAAGGGTCCTTGGTAGGCTTCTACAGCACCTCCCACGCTAAGGACCAAAGTCCTCCCAGAGGCAGTCGAGTCCTTGCTCGACTATCCCCTGCTGGTAGCTTCCTACCACAACCGACAGGGATCAAAGTCCTCGCCAAGAGGCACTGGGTAGCAACTCTGCTCGGTCCCCGTCCTGAAGGATCAAAGCCCTCGCAAGAGGCAACCGAGTAGCTACCCTGCTCGGTCAACTCCGGCTGGTAGCTCCCTACCCACGACGCCAGGGATCAAAAGACCTCACAAGAGGCACCAGAGCGGCTACCCCGCTCGTTCATCCCAGGCTGGTAGTTGCCTACCCACGACGCCAGAGGTCAAAACCCTCGCCAAGAGGCAACCGCGTAGCTTCACTGCCCGGTCATCCTTAGTGGGCTTCTTACAGCCCCTCCAGCGCTAAGGACCCAAGTCCTCCCAAAGGCAGTCGAGTCCTTGCTCGGCTATCCCCGGCAGGTAGCTTCCCTACCGCGACGCCAGGGATCTGAAGCCCTCGCCAAGAGGCACCCACGCAGCTTCACTGCTCGGTCATCCTTAGTGGGCTTCTTACAGCCCCTCCAGCGCTAAGGACCCAAGTCCTCCCAGAGGCAGTTGAGTCCTTGCTCGGCCATCCCTGGCGGGTAGCTCCCCTACCACAACGCCGGGGACTAGAAAGCTCTTGTAAGAGGCGACTGAGCAGATACCCTACCCAGTCACCCCTGGATGGTGGTCAATGCTCGAAATTAGAGATGCCCTGTGGCCCGCGGAGGATCCGAGACCCTAGTGAGGGGCGTCAGGTCTATCCAAGTCTAAACGATCCCTCTCGACTCCGGGGCCCATGGGGATACCTCCTCGGCAGCGCTTGGCACGCTCATCGGTCAATGATTGAAGTCAACTCGACGGACGATCGCCACACAGATGACCAACCTGACATGAAAGCACAACGGTGCAAGCAAAGATATCTTACGAGCATTCTTCACAAACAGATGGTAGAACGCAATTCTATGGAGCCGAAGGAAAACTTTATTACTACCAAAGACAAAAGTTTTACAAGGGTATTTTTTGGGCTGCCTAGCCTTACAAAATTCAAGAAAACAAAATAAAGGAGGAGAATGGGGGCTCTATGCCTCGGGACCAGGTACGACCTCGAGGTTCTCGACCTCCACCACGTGGCGCGCTGGGTCCTCGGCGACCTCCTCGTCCGGAACCTCTTCCCCCTGCTCGTCGGTGCCCACGAGGGGGAACTCGGCCCGGAGATCTACGTCGGCGAATTCCGGCATCCGGGCCTTAACGGCATCGAGGGCGTCGTGCCAAATGTGGGTCGTGGCCACGGCCAAGTCGTCATAGAAGTCCTTCGACTTCTTATATCCCTCCACCGCCCTCGACTCAGCCGACTTGGCCGCCTCGGCCGCCGCCCCTAGCTCTTTCCGGAGGGCCTTCACCGTCCTCTTCAGGTTGCCGGCGAGCACCTGGGCATTCTCGAGCTTGACCTCGGCAATCACCGCAGCCTCGTGGTGCCGGCCCACCTCCCGCTTTCCGGCCTCCACCTCGTCTTCCAAGGCGGCGACCCTCGCCGTCATCGCCTCCAGCTCCCGCTTGGAGCTCTCTTGCAGCGAGGCGAACTGACCCGCAGCCTCCAGTGCCGGGGCTACCACCTCGACCTTCATGTGCAGGGCGAGGGCTACGTGCTGGAGAGGGCTACGTGTTGGAGAACCTGGAAAACACGGAAAAATCAGAAAGATGAAGGAAACACTGAATCTCATAATGAACCAAAAACTTACCTGCACGGACTCCTGGGCGATGGACGCCAGCTGAGCCCTGAAGGTCCCCCCGGGGACTCTACCCCCTGCCGAGGTCTCTATCTCGTGCGGAAGGCTATCCGCCACGGACGGCCCCGATGGCACCGCAAACCAGAGGCCCCCTTCCTCCACCATGATCGGCGAGGACCGGCCCCGGGAGGGTCTCCGGGAGCTCTTCTTGAGCGGCTCCGAAGGAGAGCCGATCTCCTCTTCCGAGGCCGGGTCCTCCTGAATCAGGGCCCGCTTCCCGCCCGATGCTCTGCTGGGACCCGGGGCGGGATCTGCCACCGAGCGCTCGCGGGCCGCCGCCGCCGGAGCGGTAGGAGCCGGGGCGGGCTTCGCACGGGAAGAACTGGCGCCCCCAGCCTTCGTAGGCTGTCTCGGCTGGCGCATGGAGGCTCTGAGCGAGACGAAGTCCATGGATCCTGCACGAAACAAATACCCAACAAATCAACAACACGAGCAAAACACCAGCCAAGAAGCTAACCTAACTTACCGACGAACTCAACGGGGCTGAGTCCAGCCCAGCTCAGAACCCTCTCGGATAGCAGCACGTCAGGTCGGGGGATGGGCTCCCACGATGCCACCCTCACCGCGGCGGGGTCATCGGACTGGTTCCCCGGCAAACATTTCTCTCTCGACCACTTGGTAAACACGGGCTAGTCCTCGCCCTCGGGAGGGGAAACGAAGAAAAATTTCTTTTTCCAGTCATGAATAGAAGAAGGCAAGGCCACGACCCCAGTCCCGGCAGCGCCCCCCCGGCCGCTTCCTGAAAGTGAGATAAACCCATCTCGGGTAGCCCGCTCGACCACCAGGGTGACTCTTGAAGACGAGGAAGAAATCGAGAAGGGAAAGGCTGAAGGGAACCGCCTGTAACTTCAGGCGGATCAAGAACCCAAGAAGGATCCTCCACGAGTTCGGCACTAACTGGCCGGGGGCCAAACCGAAGAAATTCAGCTCGGCGACGACCTCGGGAGAGAAGGGCAGGCGCATTCCGCCCCAAAAAGCTTCCAAATACAGGGCGATTTCCCTATCCCATACCTGATCTGCCCTCTCTCCCTCCTTGGCCAGTCAGAGCGTGTAGCGCGAGGGGATGTGGAAGCGAGCCCGAGCATTGGCAAGCCCGTCCTCATGCCTCACCCAGCACGAGGAGCCAGGGGCCACATCTGCCTCCTCCTCCCTGGAGGCGGACCCCGCCCCACGAACCCGAGGAGAGGATCCAACCCCTGCTCCCCGAGGAGACTCAGACAGCTAAAGGGACCCTAGAACCTACTCCTACAACGTCTACTGATTCTATAGAGGAAGACATCTAATCTTGGAAAAGAGAATCTTCAGGGGCTGAGAGCGGGAGAAGGGAGACGAGCGCCGAGCAACCAAGACTTGAGAGAGGGAAATATGAAGGAGTGAGGGCCCTAGAGCGGACCCCACCCATGTTTATTGCTGCAAACGGCCTCATCCAACGGCGCCCGTCATCTCCCGCCGAAACGGCTCCTCGCGCCCAGCGGCTCCGATCGCTCTATGTGTCAG